>ML675626.1:22890865-23130547 GCA_007922155.1 Mesoclemmys tuberculata
GATGCAGCTGTGGGGAAACGGGTGTAGTAGAGAGGACGGGCCAAGCGGAGA
Source organism: Mesoclemmys tuberculata (assembly GCA_007922155.1). Classification (NCBI taxonomy): domain Eukaryota; kingdom Metazoa; phylum Chordata; order Testudines; family Chelidae; genus Mesoclemmys; species Mesoclemmys tuberculata. The sequence continues at coordinate 22,890,917 of ML675626.1, forward strand.
GGTGGGCTGATGGGGAGGGATGACGTGGTGGGCGAGGCTTTAGGCAGAGTGGGGGTGGTCTGTAGGTGGGGCCATAAGTGGAAGTGGTGGGATGGAAAACTAGCCTCCCCAAATGGAAGCTTTGACCCCATCCCCATAGCTTGGGCCCCTTTTAAAATTGCCTGGCCTCCTTAAAATCACTGGGACTCTGGGCGATTGCCCCCTTTGTGGCACCCCCCACTTTCCCCTCCTCACTCTGCCCCTATTGGTGGGCCTGCCTTCAATACTTGGTCAACAATGCTCTGCTTTCCCAATCCAAAATTTCACTTGTGATGTTGTACCCTTGCTCTCCAGTTGCCTACCCTGATTATTTCTTACATCATGTTACCCCATGAAAAGACTGGAATGAACTAGAGAGAGGCCAAAGAGGCAATGTTTGGATTCAGACAAGGTTTAGAGAAGGGTTTGTGTTATGAATTCAGGTCAAGGCTAGCTCTGAACTAGATTTCAGTTCAGATTTGATAGTACTGATGTCTTTTATGCTCTTCTCCTGAGATTTTGCCCCAGTGTGATGTAAATCTTGTGAAATCAAGGTCTCTCAAGATTTCTGCCATCTTGAATGACAGAATCTTACAAGAAGAGTCATTTTAATGAGATTTCAGCAATTTCTGAGCCAGAAAATAACATTTTCCTGTTTTGCATACAGTGCAGAAACAGTAGACCAAAAATTACTTTGTATCCAAAGTGTTGACTTTTTGAATCCCCCTTCTTCCAATTGTAAAGGAATCAGATTCAAGGTTCCTGTTTTGAATCCTTATCTAGTATTTAAGTTCCAGAAATTTTTTTTATGGTGCTCATATATAAAGGAAAAAGCAGAAATAACAGGAATCCAAATGTAGTTTGGTCACTTATACAGCAACATCAGCAGTGAAATTTGAGATTGGCAAAAGCAGGACATTTCTGAGCCAGCAGTACCTTTAAGAATCAAATTAGATGGATTGAGTGGGTTTTATTGGATAGAGGAAAAGTCCTCCTTTGGAAGGATTACATATTTTGGATATTTGGATTTATGATGTAATTCTGGACATTTGCTCACAGATGGATGGATTTAAAAATAAATCAAAATAAATAAATTCTCTTCACGCACTTTTATGTCCTGGTGATAGCCAGTTTGATTCTTCAAACTATGAAGAATTAATAGGCTGAAATGAAATAAAAGGAAACAAATTAATTTTTAAGTTTTCTGCTTGGCTGATAAAACAATGAGACAGGAGCTTGAGTCCACATGGCTTGTCACCTGCCCTAGCTTGTTTTTTTTTTCTTTCTTTCTTTGCAGCATAGTGCTTATTTAGGGCTAGTTAATGGTCCTCAAGTTCCACTTTGCAATATAAAGGTAAAGCATCCTGAAAATTATATGTAGCAGATATAGCATCATACACGTTACATTGCAATGCTTCATTGTGATGTGGATGAGCCTTGTGATGAGGATATGTTTGGCCTAGAGAACATATTATTAAAAATGGCAACCCATCCTTTTTCACATTTTTATGTTGCATCATATATATCGGCCTGAGCTACACTTGTGGTGAAATTTGGCGGCAGTTGACAGGAGATATGCAAGCTGTGTAGGGTAGCTTGCATATCTCCTCTCAATTTCCTAAATTCTAATTAGCACAGTGGCCCCACTATGCTGCACCGAAGGGAAATGCCCCTCTTTTGACACAGCAGGGGTGGTTATACTGAGTCAACTTCCGGATCGATTGAGCAGGTCTCCACTGCCACTCAATCGATCCCAAAAAGTTGATCCAGCGGCACCAACAGTGCTATTGTGAGTGAAGACATACCCTCAGTTGCTGTTGAGAACTTGGAATGCTTCCCTTTCCCCAGTCATTTTGAAGGTGTTCTGATTAAACCAGAACAATGCTTCCATTTTTTCTGGGGGAAACTAATGCAGATTTCTCCCTTTCTTCTGCATTCCAAGAATGATACTTCCTCCCCTTATCACAGGGGCTAACATTCTTTAATAAACAAACACTCCTTAATCCTCACTCCAGGAAAACTCTCATAAATGAAAGATTTGCCTGAATGAGGTGTGAGCCAGGAACACTGAATAGGGCTCAAAATAATCATAGTGGAAGTTTTAAAAAGGAACCCGTTGTTCTAATGTCAAATCAGGGGACTCTGACTTTTGTAATATCACAACAGTTTGTTCCATCTTTTTTTTTTAACATGGCTTTCTGTGCTACTATGCAATTATTTCCCTTTTTCCCCTTTTACATTGCTGGAACAGGATGTACTGGAAGCAGAAATGGAGGTACAGAGAGGGCTACCGTTTGTAAAACCCCTTATTAAGAAGATGCTTTGTTTCAGATTTTCTGCCTGTAAGCAGCTATTTAGCTTTACATCTAAACTGGAGAGACACTATAACCCCTTTTTTGAACACCCGTAGCTATTCTGCTTCCGTTCATGGACAGAATCAAGGCTTAGTCTTCTTGTTTTGCCGATAGCTTTCACGTTCTCTTTGTTGTCTGTGGTTAATGCACCATATTTCTTTTCTTTTTTTTCCCCTTTAAACAAACATTGCCATGCCTGAAGTGCTTCTCCTGCTTATAGAAAAGTTATAGCCTGGGATGGAGCGTAACTGTGCTCTGATTAAAGTGATTAAAACTATATACAGCATGCATAATTAACCTTTGCGCTGGCTGTCATGGGGAGCTGATGCATGGAGCTGATACTGTATCTATCCATGGCAGCAGGCATATGCTACATGACCATTTTTTTCCCTGGAGAATTTTAATCACTTGAGATAAAGACCCAGGAGAGCGAGATCAAGGCTGTATTAATCCTCTCAATGGCTTTATAATTTCCCCACTATTCTGCCGCTGGTAATCAAGAAAAATAATGCTGCCTTAATCCTGGATACCAAGGTCAATCATCCCTGAGCATTTTGATAGTAAGGCTGTCATTATGAAAAGTTTTTTAATGAATATAATTTCCCTTGCATGTTTTGGGGGCAGGGATGTGTATGGGGATTTCATACGGGTCATGCTCTAAAAAACAAATGGAAAGGGTTCCTCTTCATCCCTGTTCCTGGTGAAAAAAGTTGAAAAAATAATTGGTCTGTTTTGGAAGTAAATTCTTGACAGCTGGTCAGGGCAGTAGAGTAGCTACATTAGGCAATGAACATTTGGAAGGTACAGTGGGAGGGACACACCAGTCAGCAGGTGAACAGAGGCCACAGGAAGACTGTTCCAGGTGATCAGCAGGTGGAAAAGGAAGTACAAGGATCACAGTAGATAGCCAGCAGTAACATAACACTACTTAACATTAGCTCCCCTTCCTGGAATTGTGCCAAGCTTCTGCACAGACGTGCAATGGCACTTTAGAGCCACAGGCTCCTTTTAAGAATGTGCAAACTAATGATCCACTAGGTCATGCTGCTGGTATGACGTTGCCAGGTGGACATACAAACTGGAGAGAGGCTGCTGGATCTCAGAATCCTGTTACCTGGCTTAAATCCATTTTGTCATGACTTTGGACCACAGGAACATTGCAGTAGTCAGGTTCCTGCTGCCTTTAACTGGCACTTTATTCATTTTGTTAACTACAAAGGCTTTTTAAAATCTATTTTTCTAAAAGTCTGTATTCTGAGTACTTAAAAAACCTGCAGTAGAAATTATACTATTTACCATGGCATTGAACATAATCTTGCAATAAATAGCTTCAAAAATTAAAAAGGAATGAAACGTCCATTTTTAAGACTGAATACTCCCATTAATTACAATAACTAAAAAGACAGACATGGAGTTGGTGCTGCAACGATTAGTAATATGGAACGCATTCTGAAGAAAATAAGTCTATTCCCTTAGTTTTGGTTCTGGGTTATTTTTAGGTACAGAATATTCATTCTGGGAAAAGCTATATTGCCCTTGTTGAAGCTCAGATTAGGGTGAGGCGTGATTAGGGTGATTATTCCATACACCCATGTCTCACACCATTAGTTGAAAAAAATATGCAAGCCCCACTCTCTAGAAATATCTGTTATTATGAAAGGCTAGATCCTGGCCTTCTCTCATGCCACACCGCAGCCAACAAGATCAGTTTCACCAAGGTCTCCACTTAAAGTCAAAGGGATATTAAAAGAAAAAACATTTAATGTAAAAGGGATCTTTGGATATAAGTGAGGTAACTTGGCCTCTGGCATCCAGACTCTAATGTATCCTTAACAGTACCAAGCTAATTTACTGCTAGTCCTCGCATGAAACACTGATCATTTTGGCAAAAGATTAAATGCAGTAAAAAATATATCAGAGGAAACGTAACGTTGAGATTTTGACTTTATCCTACAAAAGCCAAAAATTTCCGGGTAAACGCTTCTCATTCCTCAGCTCTCACTGCTAGGTCTCTTGTTTCTATATCTGTTTGTAGATATATTGTATCTACTATCACAGACTGTTCTCAGACTCTAGCAATAGCTGAGCAGACTAGTTAGCTTCTTCACAATCGTCTGTGTCCCTTTATCAGGTCTAAAGTCCAAGCTATCAGGCTTTAGGCAGCATTACTTTGTGCTTCCTAGAAATATAGGAGTGTTGTAATATCGGCCTTTCATAATTTAGCACTTTCATAGGAGGATGCAGAAAATTCATGATTAAAGAAGCTACTTGGATTTAGCCATTGGATTTAGGTAAAATTGTTTTACAGTACTTAGATTCTCTTGAGACAATGTACATTGTTTTGTGTTGGGCTTTTTATGGCAAGATGAGTTATATGATCTAAAACATCATTTTTTCCCGCACAAAGAAATAACAGTGTTTTCTAGGGGCACAGCCAAGAATGCTTTAATAGCTTTTCTGAGTGAAGTTTTGGTTTGACCAAAACAAATAGCAGTCCTTCCACACAATGCTTTTTTAAACCATAATATCCTATAAGAAGATAGTACATTAATTGAAGAGGATCTTAGCCAGGATCAAGTCTAGGATCATATATAGTGCAAATGACAATTAATATGCAATCTGCAAACAAACACAACAGTGTTGTTGCAGTGGAACCTAAAATGGGCTATGTGCTTTCCAAATTTATAGGAAAACACAATTCCTTTTCCAAAGACAGTACAGTTTAAAAAAGTGCAAGTAGGTCCTGAGCTGCAGCATTTTTGCTACTTGAGTCCTAAGCTTATACTGAACAGAAATGATAATAGTTCAGAATTGTGTGGTAGCTTTGCTATGTGAGTAAGCAGACTTTTTTTTTTTTTCCACTGAACAACAATTTTTTGTTAACTTACTTTTTTTTCTTCTAGATTACTCTCTTGGTCCCTCCTTCGGGAGCACAACTACCACTGAAAATTAGGCTACTTATTTAGGTACCTAACTCCTGGAAGAGTTTTGCCTCAGGCCATTAAATGCCAGGTGCTCATTAATTCGCCAGAAATGCCGTGGGCTAAGGTTGTTATTGCTAATCTAATTCATTTGTTTTTTTATTAAACTAAACAAAAAAGAACTTGTTACCATTTTCCATGGAGTTCCGAGAACTAAAAGGATAATCAGTCTGAATATAGTGCTCCTGTGGTCCGAGGATTTTCTAGATAATTAATATACATTCCAATGGCCAGTCAGATTTCCTTGCTTCGTTTGCAGCCTGGAATCTGGGTTATAATTAAGAGCTAATGTCATTGGAATAGAACATAGTCACATGATGATGGTCTCCTGCTGCTAGATAAATGTCAAGGCTAAGCAGAAGTATTTCTGAAAGGAAAAACATCTATTGCTATGGCATTATTAAACCAAGTAAGTGATATAGCAGGACTCATTTTGTCTGATGAATGCAGATGCAGGATGGCTAGAGTTATTCATTGTACCATTGCTGACTTGCCTAATTTGGAGCAGCTAAAATAGCCAATTTACTATATGTTTCAGTCAAGCAGATGGCAGGTGAGCTACAAAAAAAAAATTGTTTTTGTTTTGTAAAGGGAAATATTACTTTAATAACCAGGCTGGTTTCTCACTGTCTGAAGTTTTTTCTTTTAATTTCTAGCAGTGAATAATTATCAGGTGTTCAATATTCTCAGTATCTGACACACTGGATGAAATAATGTGACTTCAGTTGAGTTTCTGGTTGTTATCTCTATGCTGTTTGTTATGAAGGCAGTGGGTGAATCCATAGTCAGAAGAGAATGAGGCCTGTCTAACTCAACACAGTATTTTCCCATTCACACTGCATCCCAAAGTCTGCTATCCTGTAGCTGAGTTGTTATCTGCAGCAGTTAGCACTAAAAGCAAAAGGGGAAACAAAATAAACCATGCCCTGCAAAGTAGTTATATTGGCTAATTGCACTAAATAAGTACAGTGGATTTTACAAAGGCTTTTGTGGACCAGAATATAGGGCACATCACTGAATAAATAATTGGCAATACATTAATAGACTACTTTTCAATTCTCCATTCACTCAATGAAACTCCTTGATAATTACATTTTGTTCAATATATCATTTCAAAACAATAATCGTTTCACCACAATGGGTAATGACTTTGATAAATTATAAATGAATGGAATGCTTGAAGTTAGATCTGATTTGGGGATATCAGTATTCATGGAGAAGAAGGTTCTATTTGTACTGTACATTGCTCCTAGGGTATGAAAATTTGAGTAAGAGGCTTGCAATGTAAGATCCTCAACACTCTATAGTAGTAATTCCAAAAACTACAAAGCAGGAGGTACCTTTCAAACATTTTTATTTTGATAAGTTTTGTGTATCTACTATGAGATAAATTGAACATAATTTATCTTCTTAGCATAAATGAAAGTAAAAAGCTGGACTAGACTTAACCCTGGTGTGATCTGAAAGCTGAAACGGTTCAAATTTGCTTTGAACTTACATAGTACTTTTCATCCTAGGATCCCAAAGCACTTTACTATTACTCATATTAATAATTATAATAATACCTAGTTCTTATATAGCAATTTTTATGAGTAGGTCTCAGCGTGCTTTACAGAAAGGTACATATCATCATCCCAGTTATCCTTATGTTACTAGTTCGGAAATGGAGATACAGAGAGGTGAAAAGTCTTGCCCATGGTCATCCAGTGACCTTCAGTGGCAGAACCAAGATTAGAGCTCAGATTTCCTGATTTCCAGTCTAGTGCTCTTACTACTGAATATAACTGACTCCTAAACACAAGGATAGTTATTTTCTAGAGTATCAAAGGTACCTGTCTAATAGTTTGTCCTAAAAAATGAAGCTCTACTTTCTGCCATCTGTAGAGGACAATGCAGTGTGAGTGGTGAGAGGAGAGAGCACATATCAGCACTGTTCAGATGAAAGCTCATGACAAGAATGCCGAAAGGGAAAGAGACAAAATTTAAAGGCAAGTTCTGTTGACAATGAGATCTCTTTCAGTGAAAGGTGAACTGGGGGTATCTTAGATCACATGAATTTTCTTTTCTTTTTCTTTTTTTCTTCATCTCCCAACCCTTAAAAAATAGCTGTGTTTTGAAAAGGACGTTCCCCGAGCTTTTTATATTTCTCATTGTTACACTAACCCTGATCATTCTATCACTTTTTCAGTGCATCAAGAATTCATGGTCAGCTTTGTTTATTAATGTCACAGTGCCAAATTCCACATTTACTCAACAACTTAATTAATAACTAATTAAGGGAGAAACTGAAGGAAGAATATGGTCCACAGACTTGACTGGTACAGATGTAAAATATTTTATTGTTGGCATTCTGAGGATCCTTGGCCATGTTACACTCTGTAGTGTCCACTATAGCATCAAACAACAACACATCATAGTCAATGCTAAGGAGAAAAAATGGAATAGATTTTGCCTTATTTCCCTTAACATAGTACAAGATTCAGACAATTCTGTCTTTTAGGCTGGGGACAGCTATTGTTTTGTTGACACAGAATCTATTTTTTAGGTGATTTTCTGGCAAAGATAATGTTTATTAAAATCAGCATGTTTTCAACAGATTTTAGCAGTGGTATATTTTTAGTGTATTTTGCTATTTTTTCCATCACTGGGTTACTTTGATTAGTGCCCAACAAATGCAGGAGAAACAAATATGACTGAGCTCATCATGCCACTCAATTTATCTGCAAATGCAGCTAGTGCATAATGAGGCTTTTTTGGCAGAATCTAAGCAATAAATTGGAATTATAGGGAAGATAGCATAAAACTGAAGAATAAAATGTTGGAAATTAGGTAATGGGAAAAGAAAGGAGTCAGTGCCCAGTGGATTTATGGGTGCAATTCCCAGTAAGGTTAACAGGAACTGTTCACATAAATCTTCCACACAAAACAATGCCAAGAGGAGACCCCAAACAAACTACAGTTATGAATAGACAACAGAGTAGTTACAGAATATGAGGCAATGCAGGGGAATATGTTTTCACTTTAATTTACAGGGATTTACATACAAGGTTTTGTGTTTATAAAATATGGTGAATGAGTATACCACGTGCAGGAGCAAGAAACAATGCCCCTCAGTCCTGGCCAGCTGAATTCCCTGTTACTCCACTTGTAGGCCATTCTTAAACAGAGACTGTCAATTTTGTCAAATTACGAAATTGTTTGCTGAATGCACTGTTCACCGGTTTCTTTCCATTGTACCATAATTCCATCTCCATTCCACAGTTAACTGTTAGGTGTGGCCAGAAGCCTTTAAGGGTTACACCACAATGATTCAAACTCTCTACTTGTCACAGATTCAAGAGTGGGGGTTACTTTAGTGGGTGGGGCTAAAATTCTAATATTTCTCTTTGTACCAGGCTTGTAAAAGGCTTGTGTGAGTCAGGCGAGGAGGCTTGCTGCTATGAGCGATATAGACTCCCTAGGCTTCAGAACCCTAGCTCCAGCCTGAGCCACAACTTCAAAGTGTGGTCTACACAGCTTTTTGGAGCACTAGCAGGAGCCCCACTGGCCTGAATCTATTGACCCAGGCTAGGAAGGTTTCTCCCCGAGTTGCGTAGACATACCCCTGGTGCTGCATTCTCCTCTCCTTTACGCCAGTCTAACTCAGTTGTCTTCAATGCAGTACAGTTCTTATTCAACAGAGAATTCCTTGTCACTAGCACCCAACTCTTGTCTGTTGATTGCAGAGTGAAGTAGTCTTTGAAATAACCAGAGCCCCCTTTTCCTAGCTCTACAGATGAGAACCAACACCTGGATGTCACTCTGATATTTGATCAAGAGTGAGTTAGATTCCAGAGCGCTTGTGTAATAATCTTCTTTTGTGTCACTACGTTTAGGAAGTGTGCTGGGCCAAATGGAGTTGTCATTTAGGTTTTCTTCCCCTTCATAGACCAAATTGCAATAAAGTAGGTGATGAAGGAAAAAATTGTGGGTATGTCATTATCTTAGAGGAGAGGTCATAATCTCTTGGGTAGAGATAGGATGCATCTCTGTCTTGTGTATGCGTGTCATGTGTGTTTGCGCGCTTGCGCAGCAGAAGTGATTAATCCAAGAAGACTGAAAGGCTTTGTGCTGTTCTGCCCACTACAGTACAGATATCGTCAATAGAGGATGTTAGCTTCTGCCACGCCATATAACTCCGTTCTTTTTCCTAAATTCCATCTTCCACAGGTTCATATTAAGTTAACTTCCTTCATCAGGGTTCCAGTTTCTTTAAAAGAAATGACAAGGCAACAGCATTGACTGTGCTGAGTAAGAAAGAGCAGTGTAGTGCTGGGTGTCACCAACACATTGATGGCCCTTTAGTCCATGACACTTCATAATCTCTGCTAATGATGGGACAGTGCTTAAATGCTGAATGGAGTACAGTAGTTAAAACTATAATGAAAAACAGAGATCTCTGTGTAGGAGGTCAGTTCATGTTGTTAAGGTGCGAGTAAGAGGCTTCAGAGAGTGAGCACTGGAGCAGGGGAAAAGCCACAAGGCGAGAGACAAAAGGATAAGGCCTTTAGTAAGCATGAGGGCCAAAGAAGCTACAGGTCAAATGCAGAGCTGAAGAGCAAAGAATTTTGCTGAATAAAAAACAAGGCAAGAGAGAGAGGTAGAAAAAGACTCAGAACTGCAGAAAATGTCTGGCTGAAAGGCCTGCACAGAGGAGATGGGAGAGATTGCAAACCCACAGAGGTGTCTGACCATCTACCACCACCCTCCATCATTCCAACCAGCAACCCAGATGAGGATAATTTCCTTATGGTGATTTGTGCCTAAAGTAGATTAGATTGGGTAGATTATGGACATGTTTTTAGAGCTAGGTCACTTTATATGTGAGTGTATATTGTACTTCCCGTTGCAGAATGCACAAAAAATGTGTGGCTATTTAACCATGGTGGTCTCTAAACAAAGAATGTACATCATAGTTGGACACTTGGGAGAAACAAAATGTTTGCAAATTCTCAAATCAGAAAAGCAACAAATGGTCAGAGGTTATTGTATGACACAGACTACAGATGTCCAGAATCCCAGTTTCAGTGAAACCTCAACACCATCAGTGGTGAAGATCCTGATTACAAATTCTTATATATAGCCCTTGCTATGAACATTTATAGACTAAACTAGACAGCTCCTTTTCTTGTTTTACTTCATCTTTGCTGTGTTTGCTCCTGGGGCCATCACCAGTACGTTTTCTCAGATTTGGAGAATAAGTGAAAAATTACAGTACATGAGGTACCACAGAAACATTATTTTAAGGTGTTGGTTTTATGAAAAGGAAGAGAGGACAGATTGAAATTTGGGTCAATTATTCACTGTGAAACCACAGTGTTCTTCCACCTATTAGTTGTTGATTGCCTTTTTGACCTGCAAGTCAAAAACAGAAGGGTTTTGATAAAGTTGTTGAAACATTTAAGATATTTTAATATTTCTTAAACTAATTAGTTTTTTCTGTAAAGGCAGCTAAACAAAAGAGGTACACTGAATTACATTGATGTTAGATCGAAGTATGATAGCAGTGCTACTACAGTTAAATTCTCTCAGCACTAGTAATCTAAAAATACTGTATAATATATATATATATACACACACTAAAGCATGATTCACCCAAAAGGCTTTTAAATGCGCTACAAACTGTACGTACGGGAAGCATTACCAATAAAATACAGTCTTTTTTGCAATGATGTTTGTCAGCTGTTTAACAGTTCATAGTGAACTACAGGGGAGTTTAGGGGATGAAGTGAAAAAGGATTATGTATCCAATGAATTTACAGGAATAAATTTGAGGTAGATAGAACTTAATTACTGTAACTAGACTGTGGCCAGGACACTAAAGCTAATGTCCTTTTATAAAAAGTACAGTGGATTTTAGTCAGGAGATCTGTTTTATATCCCACCTCAAAAACTGTATCTCCTGTACCCCAGAAGTCCCTAATTCCATTATGGGGCATTAGTTCAGAACAGTCTCAGAGGGGAGAGTGCTGCTTTCTGAAAGTTTGCTACTACTCTGTGAAACACTCATACTTCTTCTTGTGGGTTGTTTGGATGGAAGATAGTGAGAGGCGTTTTGTCATTTCTATATATTAAAAGGCTAGTTTTTAATCAAGAGTTTTTGATGGCCATAATTTTATACTAGCATCAAAAGCCTTTAAAATTGTCAATTTATTTATAATTGAAAATTTGGCATTTAGAATATGCTTTTGTCTGCTCTTCATCACTTGTACTGATATGTGTAGGGTACAAGCTATTCTGATAACACAAAAAGTTTTGTTTTCCTTCTTAAAATTAAAATAAATGAAGAAAATTGTTAGGATGTCTAGGAGATGTTTATCTAGCAAAAGAAGTGAAACATTGAATTAACCCTCTTGCTCTTTCCTTAAATTGAAACACACAAAACAAGTATGCTCAGAATTTGATGTGTCAGTTTTGTTTTGGGTTGAAGACATGCATGTGAGTTGTAGGTTGGTATGAATGAATTCTCACCCTTATCCCAATGCTTTTATTCAAAATTGTTCCTGCAGTTAAATACTAAGCATAGAATGGACAAGAATCTATCTCTTCAAAACTTTTCAGAGAAGAGTCATCAGTTTCAGAGTGCTAGCATCTCTGCGAGCACCGGGGAGCAGTCACAGGAAAGGGGAGTGCCATACACTGCGCCATGGTTGTAGAGAAAAACTGTTGTTGTGTACCTATGTGGAGGATCAAGTGGACTTCAATTTGTTTTTTGAAAAACAGGCTTTGCAACCTCTATTTTAAGAAATGCTATCTGGACATTAAGAAGTAATTCTAGTTTTGAGGTAGCTCCTATTTTTATTCTACCAACTTTGACAGGGTCCTTTTAACTTAACTTGTACCTAAACAATGCAGGAGCCTAATAAGAGAGTATGATGTTGCATATCATATGTGCTACTCAGTACCAAGGAGATGTTACTACTGGGACAGTAATAGTCTAAAACAGTGGTTTTCAACCTTTCCAGATCGCTGTACTCCTTTCAGGAGTCTGATTTGTCTTGCGTCTCCCACGTTTCACCTCGCTTAAAAAGACTTGCTTACAAATTCAGACATAAAAACACAAAACTGTCACAGTCCACTATTGTTGAACAATTGCTTACTTTCTCATTTTTATCATTTAATTATAAAATAAATCAAGTGGAATATAAATACTGTATTTACATTTCAGTTTATAGCATATAAAGCAATATAAACAAGTATGTATGAACATACATAAACAAGTCTGTATGAAATTTTAGTTTGTACTGACTTCACTAGTGCTCTTTATGCAGCTTCTTGTAAAACTAGGCAAATATCTAGATGAGTTGATGTATCCACTGGAAGACCTCTGTGTCCCCCCAGAGTACATGTACTCCTGGTTGAGAACCACTGGTCTAAAATGCCCTAAATACACTGTAGCAATTACATTTAGTTGTGCACGTTTTCAAGCTCAGTAATTAAGTTGACACCATTCCTTGTATCCTGGGATCTAACTTTACTTTTTTCTTTTGCCCTCATTTCTTACTTATTGATGAGAGGTAAAAATTAACTGTATCTTTATAAGTACCGGTATCCCTGGAAGGCTTGGAGTTACATGTGCTGTACATATGTTACACAGGAAGAATATATTTACAAAACAAAAAACCCCAACCCAACCACCACCACGGGCTAGATGCATGCAAATAAATAGAATGCATTCACAGGCTGAAAAGTTATCTGAGAGGAGTGTTAATTTTTCTTGAAAACAGTTATTGAAGAGCTATTTCTTTCTTTGCTGTAATGGAATGACAGACTACATGAATGGTTCTTTGGCACTGTGCTGCATCAGCAAATGGTCTTCATTTGATTTTCTGTGGCGTGTGCAGTGCTTTGTCTCTCTGTTCAGCAGCCCATGTGCAGAATCATAGGGTTATTTTTTTCTTACATTTCTTTTAAGACAAACAAAACAGAAATAGACTCTTCTGCTGTTCTGTCGCCTTATCCTAGCACAATAGCCTATTCATGGCTGTCTCTTATCAAAAGTGTTTTTCAAGCAGAAATAGATGCACCCAAATTGTTCTGTGCCTACAAAAGCAAGCTGTATTTACTAGTGAATTTAACTGTGCTAGTAAATAGCTATTTAATAATAGCATATTATAAAAGGCAGACAGGTTCATTAAAATACAAAGCTATGGAAATAAATGTCTGATTTCTTATTTTTTATATAACATAAATGTGTGTTATGTACTGGGTGTACTTCAGGGAGCATGACCATCCCGATCGTGTATCACCTTTGATGCTGCACTCCTTAATCATTTTTGCATTCAGTCTGAAATAGCTCACCTGGTTTTCAGAACTCTCCACAGACTTGCTCTGTTGCACCTTTCTGATTGCCTATCTATTTCTCCTCCCAGTTATTCTGTCTGTATCTCCAATCACAGAAAAGGGGTGGGGAGGATGCTGTGGAATTTTGCAGAGCTGACATGCAATAAAAAGCCACCATTTCCCTGAGATATTATTGTCTTTTACTAAAAGAACTGATAGAATTTAGTGGCACTACAACTAGTAATAAACTTTTCTCTTCCCCTTCTTAACACCAATCATTGTAAAGGTAGGATTGATAATTCCTTTCAATACAGTCAACCAGGATCATCATCTTGAAATCTTGTCCTTCCTTGGCTTCTGTGATTCTGTCCTTTCCTGGTTCTCCTCATACCTCTCTAATTGCTCTTTCAGGGACTCCTTCAGAGGATTCTCTTCATCCTGCCTCCAACTTTCTATCAGAGTTCCATAGGGTTCTGTCCTTGGTCCCCTTCTTTTTTCTCTATATAGCTAATCTTTGGGTTATCTCATCTGCAAACACAATTTCAACTACTACCTCTATGCTGAGGATTCACAGATCTACTTACTAACTCCAGTCCTATCTCTTTCTGTTCAAACTAAAACCTCAACCTGGCTTTTTGACTTCTTCTAGTGGATGTCTAGCAGCCAGCTCAAACGCAACATGGCTAAAACAAAGATCTTAATCTTTAATTCCAATCCCCTTTCTCCGCACCTCTTTTCTCAGACACTTTGATCACTGTGGTGATATTCTCTCAATCTCTGTCATTATGGACAATCACAACATCCTGCCTATCCACTCAGGCCTCTAAAATTGGCATCATTTTTTACTTGGACCTTGCTCTAGGTCATTACATCCAGGCTGTGTCTCTAAATCTTGAAGATTCTGTCTGCATCACATCTCTAAGTCACGGCTTTTCCTGTCCAGCCACACATCTAAAATTCTTGTCCAGGTTCTCAGAAACTCACATCTCAGTTAATTCAACATCCTTTTCTCTGACTTTAACAAATTAAGTCTTGCCTCACTCATGTCTACCCTTTCAGAATGCTGCTGCAAATGTTCTCCTAACCCATTGTTTTGATCAAGTCACCTGTCTCTTTGCATCCCTCCACTGGCTTCCCCTTCTCTATAGCATCAAACTGCTTGTTTTCACTTTCAAGGCCGTTCATGGTCTAGCTGCATCCTACCTGTGCTATCATTTGCCATCAAGATGTCAACTCTCACCTCAAATCAGTCCATGATGCCAGCCTTCATTGCCGAGTTGTTTAATTTTCTAGCAAGCACCTTCATACTTTCTTGCATGATGCCTGTAAACATCCACAAAACTAACTCGTTATGCTTCCTAAAACTCTCCTTTGCCATTATGCCTATGAAAATCTTGACAATGGTTAGGTTGTTGGTGTTCTATGAGCACTGCTATCATGCTGATCAATATTGTGTCATTGTTTCCTTGTACTCCCCTGTCTGTCTGTCTATATCCATCTGTTGGCTTTTGTCTTATACTTAAATTGGTAGGCACCATTTCTTTGTTCTACATTTGTACAGCAGCTATCACCCTGAGGTCCTGGCCCATGACTAGGGCTCCTTGATGTTATGATGATAAAATAATGAAAAATAATATTATCTTTGACCAACTTTTCTCTGTGCCTCATGTCACATTTTTCCATAGTGGTAGAGAGAAAATGCTACTGATTAAAAGACACCCTCAATTATTTGTTTCTTTACTTATATTTTCATATTGATGTCTTGTAGCAACATCATAATGGTGTATCAATAATGTATGGGTCAAGTTTGCTGGAATATAGCACATCTGAAGATCTGGATGTCAGTGTGGGCATACTTCCCCACATCTGAAATTCTCTTTGGAAACCTTAAGTCTTAGCGTTCTAAAAATGAAAAAAATTATTTGTAGTCAATAAATTAAATAGTACTGGATTTTTGGTACTACTCCAAAAAAAAATGCAATATCAGTGTAGTGTAAGCTATAGTGTTTTGGACCATTACTACAGAATAATATATTTAATATTAAAATATCCAAATGATTAACTACTCACACTTTGAGTTGCACCAAACACATATCTTTCCAAAGATAAGTAGCAACAAAGTTTTAAAATGATATTCTATGCCTAGTCCATGACGAAGTAATTAGCCCTAAAGTTTTGCTCTTTAGATTTTTCCGTAACAAACTCTTTGTCACATCTTTCTTTAAATATAAATATTAAAGTTAACATTTCCAGAAGAGAGTTAACATTTCCAAAAACTCAGTATATCCAAATTTAGAGATAAATTGGCTATTGAGGATCTTGCAAATAGTTCATGTTTAGTCCTATGGTAGAGGAAAGCCCCTGTCTTGATATGCTTTATTATTTATTATTATTATTATTATTATTAATTAAACAATTCAGATTATGATACAACAATCCTAAAATATCAACACTTGTTGATTTTGACATGAAAACCCTATATTACAACATGGACACAATTTTGTCCCAGAAGACAAAATCTCAAAAGTGGCTAACCACATTTTGCATTTATCCCTGGTTTTTGAGCAAATGTGCAGTTAGAGTTGCTTTTTGTTGTTTTTTTAAAAGGTTTACATTGTTTGCACTTAGATTGAAGTGCATGAAGATTACAGGACACTATTGAGTATAATAGCCTGTTCCTGCTTATATTTTTTTTCTGTTTGATAAGTAAGGGTTTGGAGATCTATTGTGTTCTCACATCTGTGAAAGAGGGAAAGTCTACAAGGAAATGTTTACTGTCTTTGGTTCCTTTGCTATACAGTTTACATATTTATTTTATTCATTCTCAGGACAGATTTTAATCTTTTTTTGTATTTCAAACACCATACCAGAGTCTCACCTGGATTACACAGTGGTGGGTTTTAAATTAACATTTTATTTGATAAATAATTATTTTGTTACATTGAAATTATAATTTTCAGATATTGCCACCTTTTTATATTTGTAAAATATTGTTTAGAGTTTGGCTGCATAGTAGATATTATATAATCCAATGTCATATATGCAGTGTCAGAGTTCAGTGTATTCCAAATCCTATTTTATGTAATAGGGCATAAATGGATAAAACTCAGGGGAGACTTAGATGAAAGGTATCTCTGTAAGTTTGCAATACCATGGAATGATTGCAGTCAGCTTGGACTTGATGCCAGAATTATTAATTTCCAGCCCTTGCAATATAAGATGAATTTACTTAATTCAGGTGAGACAGAAAGAGGATGTGTTAGGAGAAGAAAATCACAATGGAGTAAGAGACCAGGAGAATGGCAGGAGAAGTACTATGGACTTGTGATTTATAGTTTTATTTCTTTTTCTAATACTTTTAGTTGGTCATGTGCCTAGAATACAGATACCTTATTTTAAAAATCCATAACAATAAATAGTACAAGGAGAAGTATATTGGGGGTTGTGGGAATATTCACCGCCACCATAAATAGGTGTAACGCCATTGACTTCCAATTATGCCAGTGATTGATTAGGCCCAGAAAGACAGATGTGGGGGTGGGGAGGGGGAGGTGGCAGAAAGGGAAAAGGGGAGCTATACAAAGATAAGGGGCACAGACTGAGGGAGACAGAGAACAGGGACAGGGACATATAGATGGAATAAATGGTCCCAGATAGCTCTTTTAGCAATGCAGTGCTCCTTCAGTTTTAGCCTCTTCTCTGTCCCTTCCTTGGCTTTCCATAGTTCAGGAGGCAGGGGTGAAACAAGGTGTTTTATGTATATGCAACTCTCTCTCGTTCCCTCCTTCTGAATCATAAGCCATTGAGTCACTCACAGACAGATCACACTTACAAAGAGTCCTCATTATTTTAGGCTGTTATTTAGACTAAACCTAATCCACCATTGCCTTCTCACGTTCCTGTATTCTTTCCTTCTACTCTTAATGTAATTAGTATCCAAGACAGCTCATCTGCAGTAGTTAATGCTTTGAATTTATCTTTTTTTCCTACTCCTATCACCTTGTTGTTTTGACTTGCAGTGTTTCTGTAAAAGGGTTCTTTATCTCTTCCTAAAATACTTCATGGTACTTTTATATGAAAGCCTATATAAAAATAACATGAATTGTATGGAGTGTATATATGGATACAGATAAGCTATGAGATTGTGACAGAGAGTGTAAACAGAAGTTAGTCAATTTACGAGAATTTTCATGCTTCTATAACTCAGCCTTTCTTAGATCTAAAAAGTAAAATGTTTCCAATTGCTCCATAACAGCATCTAATTGCTTTGTTATTTATAAAAAGGAAAATAAAAAAAAATCTAAAGCATAGAAGTTCAAACACCTGTTACTGTGCATGCCCAGCAACCTTTTACAATAATAATTTCATAATCGTTTTTAGCTTGAGGACTGAGTGATGTGCATTTGTAGCAGCCAAATTGACACAATACAGTGTAATGGCTCAAAGGAGCTATTACAGTCTTTTGGGTAATTAAAAGCTAGATGGAAAGCTCAGAAATGATCCGTGCAATCTGATTGGCTGATTTCTTTGCTTTTTGTGAGTTTAAATAATTTAAGATTATTTTATCACTTTTTCACGTGGGTTCATGTTTAAACCACCATGAAACCATATTTAGATCCAATATTATGTGAATTAAACTTTTGCTGCTTTTTGTGTATACTATATGTAATTTTTGCATCTCAGGCCGTATTTCACACTTCTTATGTGCAAAGGTAATGTTCCATTGACCTGAGAGTGAGCACATATTTTATTTAGACCTTTCTAAAAAGTATCACACATATTCTCTGCCCGCTCTGCTCCCTTTGCACTGCTCAGGCAGAGGAAAAGGAGCATAGATGGGCATACACTTTTCACCAGTAGGTGCAGGGTTGGCATAACTGCTTCCTACACCAGTCTTCCCATAGTTCCCATGATGTTTCAGGATGGGAAGGAGGCATGGCCAAAGAACACAGGTCTCCAGCTGTCCTCAGTTGGTGGATGGTCCCTTAGGGATCATTGCTGTAACACTACATGTTAGAGCAATCCCCGGGCTCTTCTAACCAATGTCTCAGGCCAGGACTGGACAGAGAATCAGGGATCTGTAACTGGCTCCCAGACTGTCTCAACCCTTCTGATGTGCTCAATTTGGCCATAAGCTATTACCTAAAACTGTGTATTACTGAGTTTTAGCGAGGCCTCTGGGGTTCTGTGGCACTTCAGAACCATTTCTGTTGCTGTATTTTATAGATTCTGCTGCATTACTCCTGCAATGAGTGTCTGCAAATTCCACTGTTGCAGAATGCAGGAACTATTTTATCATTTATTTAAATATCTTAGATGTTTGTTTCAACTTCATCAACTCTCAAATCTTTTTAAATCAAAAATGAGAAGGCTGAAGAGTGCCAGTGTATGGTACCATTAGCTTCTTGGGGAAAATGTGGCTTTTTGGAAGGAAAACAATGATTTTAAAACATAAAATCTCCTTCTTCTTACCTGATACCGTTATTATTGCTTGTTGAAGTGTTAGTGAGCATCTCCAAAACAAAAGAAAGAAGGGACAGGGTGGGGTTATGGATGGAGTGGGATTTAAGTGAGGAAGAAGAATTTGCTTATTCATGCCAGATTTAAAGGCATTTCTGCAGTCATCCTTTGATTAGACAATATTTTCTATGGCCACAGAATCTGGATACAGCACCGGCCCTGAGTTTTGTCTCTTTTTATGTATCATTCTGAATTCTCTTATACCTTAAAATAAGCTCAGCAAGGCTATGCACACATTATTTCTGGTATATTGCTTCTGCCGCCTCCCAAGGGAGATCTTTTTGCCACAAATACACTCTTCTGGATTTCCACCAGTTTTTCCCTTTTGGAGTTCTTCTCCAATGAAGCATGCAACTGTGGCCAATATTAGCCTGAGGATGACTCCAGTCAAACAAGATTCTCTTCAAAACCCATCAGACCTGCTCCTAAATTGCGTGTTGAGCAAAGCTCATATGTTCCAGGTTTCACTCATTTGGAGGAAAAGTCCCTCATTTTGAATGACTATTATTTATTGAATGCTTTATCGAATTTACTGAATTTGCAGTCTGTGTGATTAGGATTAAATAAAGAGATGGAACCAGATCTTCAGAAGGAGTAAATTGATTTAGCTCTGTTGAAGTCACTGGAGTTTTGCCTATGTACACTGACTGAAGATCTGACCCATCAAGTAGTTTGCAGTCTGAAACCCAGATTTGCACATCTGTGTATCTGCACAAATTCTGACTTGTGTTTGAGTCCTGGAGTTTGCGCTGTACCCCTAGGCTGAATTCCCATTATTTACTATTTCTCTTTCTTTAAGTTCTCTGACTTGTAACTTGGTTTTGATGCATTCTACAGTATTTCATTTAGAACCATATTGTGAGTGTTGCTCCATCTGAACTGCTAAGTCTATAACTTTGTATGGTAATTATTAATGGTCTTGCACACACACACTGACAGTAGTTACTCATTCCTTCTACCTGCTTTATTCTCCTCTCAATCTTGCATATGTGGCAAAGCTTTTTGTCTGGAGGGGAACGGCAGTCTCTCCAAAAAATAACCCTCTTGTCTTGCATTCAGGCTTTGGAATCTCACTAACTGCAGCAGTTGACATTTTAAATCTCTGACTGGTGATGCAAGGAAGCCAACTGCATGTCCTCTAGTGGCTCAGGACCTACAAGTTCAAGCGTCTTAATCTGACCCTTGACAGTGCCTCTGTGGGTTGGCAATAACTATTTTATTTTCTTCTTATCTTTTTAATTGCAGTTGTTAAGCAAGTCTATTTATTAACACAAGGGGTTGAATTGAAAAGAAAAGAAATTCAACTATTCCTGGATGGTTTGGCTCTCAAAGTAGCTTCTTTGTGGGGGTGTTAAAACGAAGCATGGAATCAATGTCATCGATAACTTTTCTGTCATATGTCATAATTTTAATAGGAACACTGAAAAAGATTTTAAAAAGAAAAGCTTCAGAATTGTAATAAAGTTGGCATAGCATTACTGTGATTGACATGATAAATAATTCAGATCATAAGGGATCATAAGGAATGCAGTAGTATATCCTATGCCACATGAACTTGCTGAGGGGAAAAACGGACCTATTACATTTTCTGTATAGAAGTTGCAGTCAGTGGTATATAAACAGCGTATTCTATAACAACCTGTTCATTGCTCAAGTTTATATTGGCAGGAGCTGTCACATTTCTGTAGTTATTAGAAGAAGCTATTACTATTATCTCCAGTCTCTAAAGTAAGCAGGTTTAATCCTGAAACAGATCACCAAATACTGGGAACATGCAGTTGTACTTCACTGAATGAATTATTTCATCATTGGATGGCCATTCCTACAATGTGCTAAGGAGGGGCTGAGAATTGTGGCTTTCATTCGTAAATTCAGTAAGATGAAAATGTTCATTAAAGAGTCTTCTCCCCAGAATCAGAAAGGTTAATTAAGGACTGGAGTTTTTCTGAGATTCGGTAGCACACGCTGTCTGTATGCAGCCGGGCACCTCATTCATTTGTTCTCCAGCATTCAGGACATTGCACATTATCTGTCAACCAGATCAAGGTGTAACAGGGTCAGACTACATGGTACCAGAGTGCTAGAAGGCCAGTATTTCAGCCCCAGGCTCAGCAAGTATCTTTGCTCCTGATAGCTGAGCACGGGTTACTTCAGGTAAATTAACACACCTGGAGCCAATTAAGGCCCTGCCTAGGACTTGTTAAAAGCCTCCCCTCCAGAGAAAGGGTGTGGCTGGAGTTGCGAGAGTGAGGTGAGTGACCAGAGGGTATGAGCAGGCAAGATGCTGGCAAGAGCCAGTAGGGTGTAGGAGAAGGAGCAGAAAACAATCCTGCAGGTACAAACACTGGGGAAGGGATAAACCCAGCCCTGGAGGCCTAAGGGAAGAGACCCTGCCAGAAGGGAAGGATTGAACTGGATATTGGGTTTGGGCACTACCATGCCCAGTGGAGCTGTCGGGTCAAAGAACCTTCCCTGACAAGGAGGGCCAGGAAGGACCCCTGTCTGAGCAGGGTACGGACATTAAGTCAAGGGGTGCGGGGAAGCAACCCAGGGAAGCTAGCAGCTTTCCTAAAGACACAATGCGAGGCTGCTACTTGTAGGGTCCCTGGGTTGGGGCCTAGAATCGAGGATAGGACTGACCCCCCTCATCTCCTTCTGGCCATTCACTGGGGGGGCAAGAGCCCCAGCTAAGAGGCAAGGGTCTGTGAGAACCAAAGACAGAACTGGGAGCCAGCAGGGAGCGGCCATTTTAGAGAGGCTGTTTTACCCTCCCTGACCACTAGAGGGCGGAAGAACACTAAAGGGTGAAGCTGTTCCCTGACCTACCACTAGAAGGAAGCGCTGGACTCACCGAGGTAGAAGAAGAGCTTTGTCACAAAGGATTTAGAAGAAATTCTGTCAAACTGTAAACAGGTGGCAACTCATTGACAGTTCAGGATGGACTAAGACTATCAGCCAGTGGTCTGGCTAATAAATAACTCAGTGTTAGCCCTCATTGAGGAGAATCTTAACTAAGTTCAGAATAGTATTCCCAGCATTTAAAGGTGTTTTAGGGTAGGTTGAATCAAGCCCTCAAAGATATGTCAGAAAACCAAAGATCCTTTCCTTATTATCCTCTCTCTCTCTCTCTCTTTAAAATAATCTAGGGGATTTGAGTCCCATTGATCCTCCCTTTGAGATAATACCTCTAGCAGAATGTGACCATATATTCAGTCTTCCTTCAAAATGCCTTGGTTTCTTCTGGGAAATATGAGAATCTGTCATCACAGACAAATAGGTAACTGTGATTCACAGAAGTTACTGACAGAATTCAGTATTCTTGATCTCTATTCCCAGGAGGATGCCATCTCCTCTTGCAAAAAATCCCTTAAAATGCTCCAGGATTTGTGATACCATCTCTCACTTAAGCTCCATAAGCTCAGTTGTTCCAGTTCCAAACTCAAAGTAGTGGTATCCAAGTGATTAGGGAGAAACAGACTGATCCTCAGTCTCAAGAAGCTGAACCAGTGCTATTTGTCCTCAAATCCATTTCCAGTTGTAATCTAAAAATCTTTGTTCATGATCATCCATTCAGGGGTTTCTTAGTATCAGCTGACCTTCCAAATGCATGTATTTTGTCCATGTGACATCTCTAACTGCGCATCACCAGCAGTGTTTTTATTTCACCAAAGAAGAATTTCCAGCCCTACCAACCTAACTCACAGTTGGACCATAAGGACGGACCACGGGGGTTGCTCATAGCGCCATCACTCAGGAGAGAATGAAAGCAATAGCACTTTACCTGGTCCTTCAGTTCACCCTCATTGATTGGTTGATTTCTTATGCTTGGAGACTACTACAGATTACAAAGAGTTGAATCAGCTCAGGCATAGACTGGAGAGCTGTCAAGAAAGCATCTTGGAGTCTGGTCATTTTCTATGCACAAGTCCTAAGCTAGTGTTCAGAAGAGTTGTTACTAAGGGCAAGAGATATAATTTGTCCTTGTCATTAGGAGCCAAATTAGGCTGCCTTGCAGTGGCTCACTAAGATGTTACTTTTTTGATTCTCCCATATTGTATTTGACAAAATAAGATTTCATTTTAAAGAGTCTCTAACCCATCTAGTTATGAAGGTAACTTTCAAATTGGGAACCAAGTATAAATCAGTGCAATGACGTGTGCCTTAGTATGCAGGCAGCCTGAATAATAGCTTTGAGCAGTGTGAACTGTTTCTTTTATTCTCATTTTGACATCACGTGTGGGGGAGCTTGGGGAGAATACAACTTATTGTTTCCAAGCCGACCGCTATTGGCCAGAGACACTGTGAGAAACTGTCCAGCTTTGTGCTTTCAGGAAGCATGCAATTGCATTTAATGCAGACTGATGTGCAGCATTAATA
The DNA here is from genome assembly GCA_007922155.1 of Mesoclemmys tuberculata. NCBI lineage: Eukaryota > Metazoa > Chordata > Testudines > Chelidae > Mesoclemmys > Mesoclemmys tuberculata. Next base: position 22,914,489 of record ML675626.1, read on the forward strand.
GTTCTTTCAATTGAGCATTGTGATGAAAAGGGAGTCCAGGGAATGCGAAACAGTATAAAGGTATAGGGTCTTGTCAGAGCCACAAAATCAGTATGGATCTTGGGTATCTGCTAGCATGGGGGGAAGAAATTCTGCCTCTTTCTCCAGTGGGAAAAGGTATAGGAAGCTCAGAGAGTGAAACCTCAGAATTCCCTGTCCTCTACATGAGTGCGGCCCATGCAGGGGTTGAGATGACCCTTACTAAAGAGAAGGAGACAAGCTTTTGGCTGTTGTTGTCTCCTTTACATGTTGCTCGCTTGGTATTTTCCAAGAGCATGCTTGACTTCTTATGTTTTCCTCTGATAATAAATTTTTCTCTTAATAATAGTAGGAGCAAAGGTTTTATGCAGAATTAAATTAGCTATTTAGAATGTTTAGAAAGCTCATCATAACTTCCATTAGGAATGAAGCTAGTGCTACTCTGGCCATTATTCAATTAGTTATGAACCTAAAACTGCTGAAAAATAGGCAGGATTGCCACAGGGGGGAGCAAAAGTGACAGTGTTGCCCTAGCCCCCTCTTTGAGAGGTCCCCCAAATCGAGTGGCACTGTGACCTGGCACACAGTCTTGAGGGACAGCCAGGCAATGCTACAACATTGCCTGGAGTGTGGAGCTGGGCCTAGCCTTGTAGGACAGGAGCTGCCACTGCAGAGTGAAAGTGGAGAGGGCTCACTCTCCAGCCCTCCCCACCAACTCTCCCTGAGGCCACCCCTCGGTAATTTTTTTGGAAGGGCAAGGGGGCCTCACATTCAGGTTATGTCCTAGGTCCCTCAAAATCTCTGTGCAGCCCTGGAAATAGGAAGCCCAGTGAAATGTCCAACTGAAATAAAAAACTGAACACGTGTCACTGCTTCCAGGATCAAGGCCTAAGTAGTGAACAAAACAAAAAACAAAAAAAAACCAATCAAGTCAAAATCAGTATAGGTGAAAAAGGTCCCTTTTAGATATTTGGGAACCCAGTAATATAGAGTGAAATATGAAGAACTTTATATGCAACACCACCATATACAATCCATTGTAAACCCACCATAAAACAATAAGATGAAATACCAAGTATTTTTTTAAATAAGAAGTGAAAATTAATTGAATTTAATTAAGAATTAATGTAATTTGATTTTTATTTTCTTTTCGGATCAACAGTAGCTCAGGATTATTTCTTGAAAGAAGTATTGAGAAAAGCAGAAGCTTTCACATGATTAAAAATGCTCCAGATACACAGTCTTAGACTTCTTTTATATCACCGTTAGATCCTATTTTGTTGTTTGTTTGGTTTTGTTTTATTTTTTGTTTGTTTTGTTTTTTGGTGGTAGGTTAGTTGGGATTTGTTTTGATTTTGATCGAGGTTCAGGGGGTTGCTTGGATTTTCTGAGTGGCTTTTGGCTAAATATCTGACAAATTTTATTGTCCTAAACCCACCCCTTATAAAAAAAAATATTGGAGTCTTGAATTAATCAAAATCACCTCGACCCACTTAAAACTCTCCTTAGTAATAATCACTGTTGGCAAAGCCAAAGCTATCAACCTCATCTCTCCATCTGCGGAGCAGTTCTAACACTCTGTAAAGATGGACAGTGTTAGGTTTTCATGTCATGCGGGTGATCTGTTCACTTAGTGTTTCCTTGTGTCACAGGCAATTATGGCTGCTCAGAATTTGTAGAACTAATAGCAAAATCAAAAGAGGACAGAAGTCACAAAGTAGAAAGAGGACAAAACACTGCAGTATTGCTGTCTCTTAGGCATCCTACGGAGAGAATTCTGTTTGCCAATCAGCAGAAACCAGTTCTCTGTTTATTTCTACTTAGGGTTTCCAGTTTCATTTCAACTGCCTGATGTAATTTTAATCCATTTTATATGGCATTTTAGATGTGTGAAAGTGATTCACTCTCCTTTCATTAACATGTCTGTCTGTCTATCAAGAAAATGTAAACATAACAATTTATAGATATAGTGGGGGAGGGTTTTGTTTGCAGAAGACCTTTGATACATTTTTCTATTTCTTTTGCTGATGTGAGAAGGTTCTAACCTATTTTTCCCGCTAGATAGTAAAATTTTAATGTTGGTATTAATTCTAGAACAAACCTAAATGAGGCTATGTTGACAGACTGGTTGACCACAGGACCGGTTAGTTTTAAATAGATAACCGGGGACCATATCACGAACTGACTTGTACTAGATGAGCACTGTGTTTCTACACTCTAGGAGTGAATTATTGCTTTTTAAGATAGTTAGGGTAGACAGGAAAGAGAAATATTTTGTACTTTATTTTATCTTTCTTTCACTGCCAAGATTGTCCTATTTATCTGCAGCTCTGTTGTGACACCCTACAGTCATTGCGATATAACAACTTCAAACTAGAAGCAGCACAAAGTAGAGGTTTGCAGGGGTGGATGGTGGATGGGAAGGGAGACATGAATTTTCCATAGCCACAATCTTCCAATTTCTTCTATTGAGGCAGATAGAAGATCATCAGTATATTAATGCAAGCAGCCAGTGTACTGGCAAGCAAGGTGCATCTAACAATTTATTCATAACAATCCTGACACTACCTGTATTACAGAAATAATAACAACAAAGAGCCCTGACTAATAACTTCTCCTTAGCCTTCTTTTTACTGTACTTGCAGTATTCTTGTAGTATACATTTATATACTGTATATAAATAGATAGATACAAAAGCCCATTCCATCTTCCAAAAGAGATGCTGTTTTATTCTGACTTCAGAAAATTAAATGCTTATCCATCTGTGGAATTATTTTTGAATGAATATGTTTGTAGGCTTTGTTTAGCTGTCTTATTGTTTACTGTTTTGAAAATTCTGTGTATTCACCATTGTTTTGTTCTTGCTACAGTGGAAATACAGCACACTATGTATTTTTTTCCTTGATGAGGCCTGAGGTCACCTAATAATATAAAATATCCAAAAGTTTGGTAATCACAAAGGCTACATAGGGGAAGCATCACATTATTTGGAAGAACATCTATGCTTAAAAATGTGGGGGGGGGCGGGGAAGATTCTTTACATTGGATCAATTATTTCTCATTTGTTTATGGTTCTGCCCTGCTTTTAGGTTTTACAGTACACTAACTATGTAAATGAAAGATTTTTATTTGCTTCTTGATCTGTATGACCTGAACAAATCTGGTTTTATTAAAGATGTTATTTCTTTGTGGAGGAGAAGAGGGAAGTAGCCTGGTTTGGTCAGGTGGATGGAGAACTTCAGACCATATGGGGTGGACCTCAGGACTCTAGTAACCTATTTCTTAAAATATTCTTCTGACAAGTCTTTCCATATGTTTGTTTCAGTTAGCTGTTGGAGGAAGGCTGTGGGGTAACTTCTTGTTTTTCAGTTCTGTTACCATTATGAAAAGGCTCAGAAACAACAGACCTTTGGGAGCAAGGTAGCAATCTGGATCCCAAAACATGTTTCACATATAAATATATAAATAGAATACAGCAAAAGTTGACCTTGAGCTTAAAATGCTGTTTTTGCATTGAACAGTGGTCTCTTTGGCAAACAAAAAACAGCTGTGTAGTACAATTTTCTAAACATCTTTGGATAACCCTTCTTCACCCCTCAATAAATGGATTCATGTTAATAAATTACAGGGTTTGAAGTGGGGTTGTGCAATTTTGGTGACATTTTCATGTATGAAAAGCATTTAGATGTAACTAATTTTCTTCAGAGACCTGGGGGTGGGTTTTCTGTGGATGGGTTTGACTGACATCCCTTATCCAGTGAATAATTTTCCTTGGTGGATCATTTATCTTGTAAAGAACAGATGGTTTTCAGAAACTGATTAACTAAAGCTGCATTTTTGTCATAGGAGACATGGGTTCGTTGATTTTATTTTATTTTTTTAAAAGCATTTAGGACTTTTAACATTTTGCTTTTTGTGCCCATGGGCAAGTGGATGAAATAAACAGCTTCAGTGAGAACCTTAAGAAGCTGCCATGTTAAACTCTGGACTATAGGGAAGATTAAGGCAGATAAGAAACTCTCAGAGGCCCTAGTCCTTCAATCAGATCCCCATGGATGGACCATTGTGAGAGAGCAGAGCCCCAGTGATTTCAGCAAATCTTGCCCTGGCTGCTCAGGGAATAAGATCAGTGTCAAGGATCTTCCCTGGGTCTTTTGCAGTGTAATAAGCTAAACATCTTACTACTGAACCAATACACTGGCCAACCAACATTATCTTGATTTAGTATAATTCATATAACTGAGCAGTTTGTTACTGTTCTGAAAAATTAGGTTAAAAATGGCATTTAGAATATAATCAGTAAAAATCCACACACAGACATGGTGATGGCAGCTGTATAAAATAATACAGATGAAAAGGGTGGACTTCTTTGATATGGTTTATGAGATCTAATGGGCTTCCTATAAAACTTGATTCAGGAACAGTGATGTGACTCCTCGTAGTACCCAAATCTTTTCACTTTACGCATATATGATGAAGTCCCATTAGTTTCAGTAGTATTCAATGTGAACATTATGAGAAGAATTTGGCCTGCACGTACTATGAAAAAATAACCCCTTCCTGAGCAGAAATTGCACAGATTTTTGGCAGAGAGACAGGAATGCTCTACAGATTCTGCCCAAATGACCTGCAGATCTCTATTGTTTCTGTTAATATCTTTTGATTAGCATAGATTGACACTAGCTGTTCAGGTTTCCCAGATTTGCAAAGAAAATATGCTCTGGTTTTGCACCATTTATTTTCAAAGCTGAAAATAATCTACATTAAAATAAGTTAATTAAAAAAATTAAATCTTCACTTCAGAGTACTGACCTTTCTTTACTCATCATCTGGATTCTCCCTTTATCTGTTGCAGCCTGCCATTCAAATGTTAAATTGTGAATCCACTGAATTTTATAAACCAGAATTGTTTGAACAGTTAAGGCCCTGATCCACCTCTAGGAATCTTCACACCCATCTAGATTTCCTTTGATTTCAGTGAAACTTTGTACAAATTCATGGGTTATTATGGACCTTTTGTAGGAACAGGAGCCAAACTAGACTAGATCTTTCCTTGGCAGCTGTGTTTCAATTTTTATACACATAAATCAAGTTACTTAATAAGGTGATTTTTTAAATAACTTTATCTGAAAGTGCCTCCTCACCTATCAAATGACCCTTTCAAAGTTCAGAGTCAGCACAGTTGCTTTTCTTTGTCCCTGTCATTTTTCTTAGTCCAAGAAAAGGCAGATGAAATCATACTCCTTGTTACATCCCATTCATTCTAAATGGAGGTGTGTTCAAATATGTTCTAAATCAGAGGGGAAAGAAACAGCTAAATGGTTTGTCAAATTGCTATATTTTATTTATTTTCTCTTGACAAAGAGAAAAATCCTGAAATGTAAAAAATCAGATAAAAATGGTAAGAGACAAGGTAATACCGTTTACTGGACCAACTTCTGTTGGTGAAAGAGACAAGTTCTGAGCTTACACAAAGCTCTTCTTCAGGTCTGGGAAATATACTCAGCGTCACAGCTAAATGAAGGGTGGAACAGGTTGTTTATCCAGTGCACTAAAGACCCCAATAACAACTATGGGTGAGAAGGGGCAATCACAGCTCTCTTGCATGAACTCACACAGAAAAATAATAAAAGACACAAAGACCCTATCACCTGTGAGTGAACACTTTTCACAAAGCGATAACTCTACATGTGACCTCTCAGTCCTCATCCTCAAAGGAAACCTGCACTACACCTTCAAAAGAAGAGTCTATAAGTGTATATTCATAGTTTAACTAGATACTCAAAAGAACTGTATAGAGACACTGTATTTATAGCTTATAACCAGCTTAACTTCTACTCCCCCTTCCCCATTTTTCTTCTCCCTTTTCCTTCCTATGACTGGAGAGATATTAATAGGCATTTCACCTTGAATGGTCTCTTGAAGTATGGTTTAACTACTTATGCCAAAGAATCTGTTCTGCCTTGTATTTAGCTGAGACACTCATTTCCCAGACCTGAAGAAGAGCTCTGTGTAAGTTCAAAAGCTTGTGTCTCTCATCAGCTGAAGTTGATCCAGTAAAAGATATAACCTCACACACCTTGTCTCGCTAATATCCTGGGACCAGCATAGCTACAACACTGAATGTTGTACATAAAAATGGTTGTACATGTGAAGATGAAATTGCAAATAAAACGTGTTACTAGATTCTGTCCCATTTTTCTTCTCTTCCTGCTATTGGGCAGCAAGCAAAAAGTATAGGCTTCTGTGAAATCTGTCCCTACATTTGGTAACACACCCATGCCTCACACCCTGGCGTCCTTTTTTCTTTCTTTCCTCAGCTTTGGTCACTCCACTATTGAACCTCTCCCTCATGAATTTAATGTTTGATTGTTTGCACTGTCTCATTATCTCATCATTAGATTAATTGGCAATTCATTAATGGCTTTTTTTAAAAATAGAAATACTAACATGCAGGACAATAAATGAACTCAAATCCATTGTTGAGAAAGAGGATGATGATAAATATTCAAGTACGTGAAACACATGGGCTAGAAGAAGAGAATGAGGTCCTGTTCTGGCACAAAGTGACTCATAATGTTTGCTACAGACGTTCATGTGTGGCAAAGCACCATTTTCATAACTTTTTGGGTGCTGTCAGTGTGAACCTCCCAAACCTGTATGTTTCCTCCTCCTGCATATGTGCCTATTTCTCTTATTTTTGTGTATCATAAAAATATATAACCTCAATTCCACTGATAAGTTATTTTAAAATGTGTTTAAACCCAAGCAGTCATACTGCAGACTATACCATTAATACAAATTCTCCATGGAGAGGGAATCAAAGTATCAGCTCCCCCTGCTGGCTATCTGGAACAGGCTGCTGTACCTGTTGCTTCTTGCTTGCTTTAAAGACTAAAGCTAATTGATACCATTGCTAGGCCATAGCTTTTGTTCCCTTGACTAGTGTTGAATAAGATTACACACTCCATCCAGTTAGATAACTGATATTAAAGCTATTTGAAGAAATGAAAAGCCACCTGAGTGTTCTCTAGATAAAATGTCTTGGGGCTATATATTTTCTGAAGTTCAAAGCCCTAATGATGTGTTGGATGATAAGTTTCCTAGCAAAAAGAAACCCCTCACTGTGCATGGGGGAACATAAGGTCAGTGACAGAGACTGAACTTCCAAATTGCTCTTTTTGCCCAAGTTCTGAGAAGGCTAGTTCAGAGTGTAGAAGAGAAATCTTGTCTGCTTTTGAGTTCTGCTGCTGAGAAATAAAAGAGAAATACCTAAGCAGTGTCTTAATTTCCCCCAGCACTACATGGGACAATGTAGAGAATTCATTTCTAGAATGTTCTTAAAGTACAAGCTCGGTCTGTGAGTTTGCACAGAAGCAGAGGAGAAAGCAAAGACGCTCTCCCCTCTTTATACAGGCGGGGAGAGAGGTCAGGTCACTCATAAGAGCAGTCCCTGGACTTCCTGCATTCGGGGAAGCACAGGGACTGTTCACTTCTGCCTTTCTTAGGAGCAGAACCTTGAAAAGCAGCTGGAACATGGCTCCTTTTCCCCTCTAGCCTGTGGATACAGGGCTGGTGGAGTGATGGAAGAGAATGCGCACTCCCTGTATGCAAGGAGCAACCTGGAAAAATTGTGCCAGCATGAAGTCCAATCACTCTGGTGTATTTCCTGGGGCACTGTGCCCCTGCACCATCCCCCACATAGGGCTCTGAGTTAAAAAGCCAAGATCTTGCCCAAAATATATTTTCTATAGGTAAATTAAAACTATATTGAGCCCCATAAATTGTCTCTCATTATGCCTAAGGATTGGGACTTAGAGAACGCCCTCAAAGGTTTCAGAAGCTTCTCAGCTTTGTATTTTAGGCTCTGTTATATGTAATATAACATATAAAGTATCTTGTTGCCAGGATATCTTAGAGACAAGTTTCCTCTTGAGTGGAGTTCAGTTCTCCATTAATCTAGCACTAAAACTAACAGTTCTTTCCATCTGCATGAAAGTCTTTACAGAGAAAAAGAATACTTTTAAAAATGTGGAAGACTGTTAAGTGTTTAAACATTTGAACATATTTATAATGTGGATTCTAGCTTGTTTCATTGTTTCCTGTTTCTGCAAGTTAGTTTGTATATATTTCTATAAGTCTTTTTCAAATTTGTCAGACAATGCAAATAGCTCACATAAAATATTCTCATGCATAAGAGCTATAGTACATGATCAATATATGTTCTGTCTTCTCCTAGAAAGCCCTAATCCTGAAAACACTTTTCTGCATGTGCTTAACTTTAGGCACGTGAGTATTCCTGTTGACTTCAATGTGACTAGTGACATGCCTAAAGTTAAGCACATGCAGAAGTATTAGCAGGATCAGAGCCTTATAAAATATGTTATTGCTTCTATGCATGATTTCAATATTTGAGGGGTACTTCACTTTTCATTAAAAATGTGCATTGGGTGTACTTTTGTAACATATATACTGTATATACCACACAGCGAAAGAATGTTATTGTATCGGATGCAATGTTTGTTGCCACTAGTTTGAAGTGACTGCATTACTCATGAGTAGGCTTGGTAGGATTCTGTTTTAGTCTATAACTGTCAGTAATTGTTGATTTCAGCTGACACACTGAAATTGATGACAAAAAATATCAGTTGGTGACAGCGAGCATGCCTGCAGGGACTGGGTGTCACCAGCTCTGCAGCTGTGAAGGGAACCCTCTGCAGCTCCCATGTCACAGGAGTGAGTAAGCAGATCCTTCAAAGCAGAGCTGCAGAAAGCCCCCCTGTACCTCCTCAGGGCTGATCCCTGTAGGCATGAGGTGTGGGAGGAAGTAGATATGGAGTGATTGCTTTGTGAAAGGCTTTTCACAAAAAGATCATCCTATATGTGATCTATCAGTTCTCATCCTTAAAGGAAACCTGCAGGGCACTTTCAAAAGTCAAGCTTGAGAGTTTAAAGTCATAACTTTGCTATATATAAAAATCATAGATTGAATAGAGAGACTGGATTTATGGCTTATTACAACAGTCTGGAACCCGCTAACAATCTCTCCCCTCCAGCTGCTTTTGCCCAACCCCTCTCTTCCTTTCTTTCCTATGACCTGAGGGTTGCTAATAGGTCACTTCATCTTGAATGGTCCCTTGAAATATGTGTTATCTCATTGTTCTAAACAATCTGTTCAAATCTTCTATTTAACAGTGACACTCTGAGTTAGTTTCCCAGACTCAAAAAAGAACTGTGTAAACTTGAAAGGTTGTCTCTCTCACCAACAGAAGTTGGTTTAATAAAAAATATTACCTCACCTATCTTGTCTCTCTATTATCCTGGGACCAGTATGACTACAACAACACTGAATAGAAAACCTGAATAGTTTCTGACTTACCTGACTATCTGAAATGGCAGTCCACTGCCCCAAGGCTGCATTGAAAAATAGTTTACATGCTGTTTCTATGGTATTATATCATTCCTATCTAAATTTAGGTGTTCTGTTACTTTCTGAAAGTCTACCCTGTAGTTTTCTACAAAAGGATTTCCCCTAAAAGATGTTATGGGCACATAGGTATGGACTACATAGTTACCGTTGTGTTGAGATTTATACTTATGGAGGGACTTTAGTCTTGCTTTATCATATATTGACCACACACAATGAAACTTTATGGACTTCATCCTGCAAAGGGAGCCACGTAGATGCTCCTGTTGAGACCCATTTGCAAGATCAGGGTCATAGTGGATTACAGGAAGCGATTCCTGTGGTTGGGCAAATGGAACATTTGATTGTGCTTGAGTATGATCTATGAATATATATGCTGACTATTTCTGCAACTAACATTTCTAGGTATAGTACCTAGCAGCCAAGCACCAAGCATTGTGATGAGCTCCATATAATGTGAGAATACAGTATATTATATTGGATATAGTAATGGGCACATTGGTATTCCATTAGGTAACAGTTAGAAGAACATTGACTTTTTATGTCACGATTCAAAAGAAATATACTAGGTCCAGATCTGTATCTTCTTAACCTCACATGTTCAAAAATCATTATCAGATATATAATTCTTCTAATAGATTATTCTAGGACATTGTTTGAACATGACACAAATTCTGTTTATTAGTGTTCTCATTACAATTAGTAATAAAGAAGCAAATGAAGCCTTGCCTATATTACGCTTGTTGCAAGGAAAAGAAAGTGCACTTCTAGCTCTTGTGCTTATCTGTTTACTGCACAAAGAGCCTGTTTCATACGGAGAACTGCTGAAGGTTACCACAAAGCCCACTTCTATTCTTTGATTGTTTTTGGAGAGGTGTGAGCTATCCTCCCGAGGTTCTGGCAAGTAGTGAACATAGTTTTCCTTTTTTATAGGTAGAGCTAAGTAGTGATTAATGCAAAATTAGTACCTTGTTCGTTGACGGTTTAGCATTTAGCATCCTGCTGCTAACCTTCACCTCACACAAAACCAGTGGAATACATTAGTTGTTGAGGTTATTTTCCCCCATCAGTGACAAATTGTTAGTCTGTTGGCCCTAATTTTACATTTCTTACCATGTTGTGAATGGCCATAAGATCACTATGGGCATCTTAAAAATAGCTGATTTATCACCTGCTAATAGCCAGCCTAACATTCCCAATAAACTTAAAAAAGGGATCTGAATTTGAAAAGATGTAAAAATCACTAATAATTTAAATCTTTTTAGGATCTTTGGATATAACAGTTAATAATTTGCTGTGGGTGTAAGTATATTGAAAAAGAGGAATTACTAAGTGTTTAGTTCAAGAAAACATCTCTGCTGAGGATGGTACTTTGGCACATGCCCAAAGTTGAACACTTGCTTAAGTGCTATTGTGAATGGGGATGGACTTAAGTACTTCTGGGCCTGAGGTTGAACTATAATATGTTTTCTTCTCTCATACTGGGCCTTCCACTGTCAGCTGAGAACGTGTTAAGGTGTAAAAATCTTGTCATTAGGAGATTTAGAATATTTTTTTGTAAAATGCTGTTTTTTCTCTCTTCACCAGTCCCCCACCCCCCATTTTAAATGTTTATGAGCCCCTCTACCAAAGCCTATTCTGTCCAAGATGCGAAGGAAAGAATCAAAGATTTTTTTGAAATACAAGATAAACATAGACGTTTCTTTCCATTTTCTGCTGTTTGTGGATATATACTTGTGGCAGAGACAGCATAGATGGGTACCGTTCATTTGCTAGTCTCCCATTCTCTTCACCCATAATGATGGATTTTGCATTGGTAAGCCTCCTCAGCCTAAAGCGTTTGATGAGCCAGTTTGAATTTGGATTGGTTTAGATGTATTTTCATTTATTTTCTCTATAATTCCTTTATTGAATTCTTTATTTTTGGAAATCTTTCATTATTCCATTATTTGAGTTAACCTTCCCTCTCCCCACCGCCATTATTCCCAAATGAATAGCTAGAAGCAAGGCAATAACACATTGGCATTTTAGTTCGCTATTTAAATACATGCACAGAAAATTTAAAAATGAAACGAGTAAGACAGCAGCCTTTTTACTATTTGTCTAATGTCTACTGACTGTTGCATAAGCTAAATTATTTACAGTTTGATGCCTCACAGAAGAGAAGCAGATTTGGGGTATTTACTCTTCTGATAAGAAAAACGGATTGAAGTTGCTGTGATATCTTCCTTTGTTAATTTCATATTTGTTCCCTGGTGAACAAAATCTTTTAAAGAACTAATGCAAGTACTGGCAGGCTCTTTAGAAATGGCATGGAAGTTGTAAGATTAAACAAAACATGAAAAGGTCTTAAAAAATATAAATCAGCAAGGGTTTGATAAAAATAAGTGCTCAGCAGTTGAAAACCTCTAGGATGCTTAATTTGTTTGCTCTCCATTTGGAGTAGTTCTAGTGAGTTACGTGTTTTGAATTATTGCAAGCTGGGCATTTTGAAAGTGTGTTTGTACAGTATAATGAAAGTAATTGGAAGTGACCATGCTGAAGATCTCCTTCTAATGAGGAGATTAAGACACTTGATAAGGTTAAAGAATGAAATTTGCAGCTATGTCACTTAATGAGATCCTTTCTTAAAATGTTTCAGTCATTGCTGTTTGCAAAAGTACAGTGTTATCACAAGATGTTTTATGTCTTTTGTAGATGCCAACAACCTGTCTGAAACCCTGGCTCCTGTCATTGTAGTCCCTCCACGCAACACCAGCGTGATAGCAGGGAGCAGTGAAATCACTCTGGAATGTGTGGCCAATGCAAGGTATTGTAAATGTAGTAGCAGTTATAATAAGAAACTGTCCTCTGCTAAAATATGAGCGAGAACCTTTTTTAATTATTATTTCATGGTTGCAGTAAGCAAATATATTATACTACCTGCTTTGCATGACTGATAAGGAATCCATATTACTGGTTAAACATATAGATTATTTCTGGGAAAATAAGGAACTAGATATAATTACTTTCCCACCTTTACTTATGCTGCAACAGAGTAAAAAAGAGAAGGCAGAATGAAAAAAAGAGACTGTAATATTTGGTCATCAGCAAACACTTCATAACAGGAGTCCATAACATTAGTGGTTAATCCTATTACTGTAACGTAGTCTGTTGAAATGCAAGATGACTGTAATAGGTTAATATCCTACATTTCCCATTAACTAAATTATGGAAAGGATCCTCCTATTTTCCTCACGCCACATAAATAAAATGGACATGGCAGAGTATTACAGTTACCTGTTACAGCTGTTCTCAGCTTACAGTGATTGCAATTAACTCTTTGTACACACCATAATAATAAGATAATAATAATAAGATAAGAGGTCCAACTAATTTCCTCTCCCTCTGAAGGCACAGATGTTCTTGATACAGTTAGTGCTACCTCTGTAATTGAGTTATAATGTAAGCCCCTACCATGCAGCTGAGTCCCATAGTATTTATTTTTAATGTCCTTTGCTTAGACAAACCAAATTATTAGCACTTAAGTTCCATTGCTGTAATAATTAGCCATGTTTGTTCAGTAGTACATGAGTAACCTGTTCTTTATACATGGCTTTTAAGACCTCAAAGTTATATTTGGATTTATTTTTAAGTGTCTAATGCTCAATCTGCCAAGGATATTGGAAGAGTTTAGGTGAGTTGTATTCTCTGGGTCTTATTGCTGATATCATTCACTGTAATAATCTGAATTTTTTACCCTCCCAGACCTGTTGACAAACTAAGCATGACCTGGAAGAGAAATGGAATAAAAATAACCAGTGGAATTAGCAGTTTTGGGAGACGTCTCACTATCACCAACCCAACCTCTGCTGACATTGGGATGTACTTCTGTGAGGCAGAGTTGAGAGACAGCACTCTTGAGCCAGAAAGAGCAAAGGCCTTCCTTTCTATAATGGGTAATTCTGAAAGCAGTCTCTTTTATAGTAAAGCAGTGTTTGGTTTCAGGTATAATAGGAAATAGAATTGATATTTTAATATTTCATTGACCTTACATCTGAACCTCTCCTCCGTGAATGGGACAAAAGGTGAAGTGGGATTTCCTTCTAAATTAATTCTGCAGTTCATCTCCATGAATATAAATTCATTAAACATACTTTTTTTAAAGCATTGATGTGATTCTGAATGCCTGTGAAACTTAAATTTAATCAGGAAGCTTGGGAAACCCAGTAGTAAAATCCTTATCATGCAGCTTCCATATCTTGGCTTTTAGCAACATTAAATCCTGATTAACTCCCAACTTGCTTACTTCTAGCTTTAAGATGTCATGTGCATTTTCTTGCAAGAGGATCTTTTAGGAGAGCTTTTGTATAATGCCTTTTGCAAGTGCTAGTTCTGGGGCTAAGGACATTCCCAGGCACGTGTGCTGGCAGATGTCAAATGAGAGAGAGAGAAAGAAGAAAGTTTAAATTCAGTGTTACAAGCCATGTCTGTCTGCTAGGTAGTGTCTGGGCTCTAATATTTAAAGGTGCATTGTTACATTGAGGCTAAACTTTTAATGTAGCAGCTTACGAAATGCCCATGAATTTATCCTCTGGCTTGGTAAGAGATTGCATATTGTAATAATATACTGGTGTTGCGCCGATCCTTTAATAATGGAGCCTTTCTAAGTGTTGGAGACTAAATGAAAGCCTCTCCTAGCATCAGTTTTGAATGTTCCAGAAATGTTTCCATTTTGAGTGGATTCAACCTGTTGGCATAAATATGGGAAAATGAGTGTCCCTACACCAGCAAGACCCTTGCCTCAGAGGAGAACTGACCTGTTTTCACCACCATCCTTCTTCTGGGATTCTACCAGGGGAGGGCAATTTTAATTTCCTCTGGGCATTCCCATAAGAGATTGTACTATCGGAGACTGCAGTGCATGCCCTGTGCATCATCCAGCGACCATTGCTACATCCTCTCCCTGGCCAGTGCTGCCCTCTATTTGAGCTTTTGTGGATGCCTTTGGAACATTGGGTGCAGGGGGAGATGGTGTCCTCTTTCTGGTACTTGGAGCCTCCCCTTTGGTGACGTTTTCTTCACTGAGCATCCTATATCCATGGCACAAGCCAGCAAAAACCACAGGGAAATGAAAACACATGCAGGGAAAGCTGCATTTTAAATTACTAGAAAATGCTTGTCCCATACAGGTTCTGTATTGACATGAAGGAGTTGAGCGTATTGGATCTTTTACAAAGCTTGGTGGGAAATTTTAAAAGGAAAAGAAAAGAGATGCTTTTGAATTACAAGCCAATGCTGATTCCAGACTCTAGATCTAATCTGATTCTAATCAGATACCAGGATAATGGCAGACATATAAGTATCCTAGATAAGTAGATTATTGCTTTTGTCAGTGACATCTTGGCTGTTGGTGTTGATCAGGTGTTGATCAGAACATACAATACTTGTTGCACTTTATAGTGAAAACTGAACACAGAATTCTATAAGAATTCTGAAAATATTACATTGTAAGACTGGCATATAGTCTCCATTCTGTAAAAGTGCTTTAAGGCACTTTATATCTGATGAGAAACAGCTTCTTCGTCTAGCAAGTTGTGTTCAAGTTTCATTTTGTAGCCCTCTTTCCCTTTATATTTAGAACTGACTGTATAAACTTTGGTTCCAGCTTCTTTCCTCTATTCAATGTCTTAGAATTATTACCTTGCAGCCTCTCTTCCTTTGAGGAGCAGGGACATATTTCATTTATTTATGATTTTGATTTAAGCACTTTTTTTATTCATAAGATTTTATTGTGACTTGTTTAATTTTGCTGCTATGCTGTCAGATCCTGCCTAGTGTAATACTCAAAGCAGCCTCTCAGATAGTGTAAAAGGTATTTAAATATAGTTAGACTAAAACTGAGAAAAAAAATCACTGGGGACTCATATTAAAATGGTGATGCCACCTTTGATTAGTAGCATATTTATTCTCTTATTTTAGATGTTTTATTAATTTCTTAAAGCAGTTTTAGGTAGCCATCAGTGAATGAAATTATGAAAAGAGCCAAGGATATGAACAAACAGATGAAAGAAAGCAGAAACAAATTGGTTACCAGTTACTTTTGTTTTGTCCTGATGGAACAAGACACTCTAGTTGCAGGTGTTTACTCAATGTGTCATGTTGCCTGCTACATTTCTTTATTTATGAGTTTTTTAAACAGCAGGATGGATCTCTAATTCCAAACAGGGAGCAGAATCAAGGGATGAGTAGTTAATTCATGAAAGAACTGCTGTTCAACCTCAGAGTTCCATAATGGAACTGAGCCATTATTTAATTAGCAAGGGAATGGATTCTGGAGGAAACTTGAGACAAGACACAAGCAACAGAGACTCCTTCTGCTAATGGGATGTCTTTCTGAGTTTTATTTGGAGGTGTTTCCCATATTGATTACATTATTAAAATCTGTTTTAGTAGCACTTACAGGGACTCAAGTATGCCTGTCTATTTACATGTATAAAATATTTGTAGGATGCACAGATTGATACCACATAACATTATGAGCTGCACTTCTGGGATGAATTTAATGAGCGATCTCAGGCTTACAACAAAAAACATTGTTAATGGAAGAGTTTTTATTTTTAAGTTATTATTATGATATATCAAATGCACATGCTCAGATGATGTAATGATGAGAGCCGTATAAGTACTGGATGGATGCATACCTGGCTAGATAGGACCCTATTGTTACCATTTTGAACAGCAACAAGATATAAAGATATCATTGAGAACATTACTTAAACACATGATTAAAACACATGATTCCCTCCATTCCCAAATCAATATGTCATGCAACTAAGGCTGGGTCTACACTGACGGTGGCGAATTTGCCACCGTCACATCGATTGCTCTGGATTGACTGAGCGGTCTGTATAGACGCGCTCAGTTGATCCAGGAAGTGACGCAGGAAAACTACCTCAGTAAGTGGCATAGCACTGCATTGAAGGGAGAGCTGTTCCCTTCGACGCAACGCAGCGTGGACGCCGCGCAGAGGAGACGCTGCAAAGTTGACGGGAGATACTCAAGTGATTTACGTCACTTGCATATCTCCCGTCAACTGCCACCGAATCGCAAAGGTAAGTGTAGACCGGGCCTAAGAGCCTGTTTCAAAGGTGCTGAACATCTCCAGGTCCTGTCGACTTGTAATAGAACCCAAGGGAACCCTATGCTGAAGGGTCTATGGTCAATTTAAGCCCCTAGTAGAACCTACAGGAATGTTCTTTTTAAAATACACTTGAGTTGTATGTTAAAATCACACAAAGCATTTGCAAAATCTGTGTATTAGCATAGTGCATTCGTGAGTATAAAGCCTGATAGCCTCTCACTAAACTGCCATTTTCCAGTAAAGGTGGAAAAGCTTTTTCTGACATTTTCATATTGTTCCAGAAAAGATCAGCTGAGGCGGTTCCAAACTCTGGTTTTATTAACTGTAGTTGTTATAAATTTTTTAAAAGGTAGCATGTTCTTCAGTCGGCAGAGTAACAGTTTGGGGAAGATTTGTTGAAGATTAGATAAGAGCATGTTTGTTTTACCACTAACCATTTGAAGACTAAATAATTTAAAGAGTCTTCTCATGACCAAATTCATTTGAAAATGAGCTAATTTTAAAAAATCTTTTACTTCAGGCCTTCAAATTCCTTCAACAACAGTATTTTTAAACTGACTTTTCTATGGGAGATTATGAATTCCAGGACTGAGAAAGTGTGGAAAATGATTGTACTTTAAAGCAGGCAGAGATTGAAAAAAAATCTGAGCAAAATGAGAGAGAAAGCAGCAGCAATACAAAGACATCAGAATGGGCTTGTGGGACAGAGAACCAGTATAAAAGTTAGTGGCAAATATAAAGGAATTGAAGAAAATATGATGGAACCGAGGAAAATGACATGATGGAAGATTAATCTTCCTTCAGGATCCTTTCTGTTGCTGGAAGCATTGGCTTTTTTCTCTCTCATTTTTCTTTTCCTTCTTTGTTTTTCCTTCTGTTTTTCGGTTTTTGTCTGGTTTGGTTTGTGGTTTTTTTGGTATCTTAAATGGGTATGATTATTTCCAAGAATAAGATCCCAGGGGGCAGTATGGACCAAGAAGTAGAAGAGACTTCTAGGCCTGCCCCTTTTGTGCAGGCTGAATCAAATTTTACCAGGCACCAAAGGTACAGTATTGTGGGTTCACAGGAGTCAGAGGCCTACCAGAAAACAATTATAAGATTACTACAGAGGCCTGTCCTGGCTAGAAGCTGAGATGAGCTACAGTTTGGTTTGCAGTCACAGGTAGGGGCCCATTATAGCTGCAGCTCAGTGTAAGAAGCAAGGGCACCACAAATGAAGCCTTGAAACCAGAGGAGGGATTTTAGTTAAGGATTTTGTTTTCGCACAGGGGAAATAAAAGCACAGTACACAGCCCTTGCAATTCTGGGTGCTACCTTGAATATAAAAGCCACTTGACTTGTCTAGACTTGGGTTCAGAGGCTTAGAGAGGGAGAACCTTTGGGGAGGTTTCCTAAAGCACCTGGAGTAGACCTGAGTTATTCCTGGGCTTTGCAGACTGTTGAATTGTCTAGAATCAATGTGTCAACCCTTTAAGAATCTCTTTTGCTTTAATTATTTAATTAGTTTTATTCTTCAATTGGTACCTCTTTCTCCCTTCTTTATTTTAATTTTTTTATGAAGATCTTTCAGAGGTATATTTATTTTATGTATGTAGGGTCTGTCACACATTAAAAATACAGTCACATAAGATGATATTAAGCTTGTCCCACCCTGGGGACAGAACTGTGTTAGTTAGAACCATGCTTGAAGATAATTGTTGCTAACATAGAAAGGGATTTTTCTTGAGACTTACACTGTCCAAACCACACTATAGACCAATGAGATAATCTTTCTATGTCTATAACAGTTCTGCTATGGTTTTCAAACAAAGAAAAGTCCTGGTTCAAGGAAACTGATATCAAACTTGTGTATGGACATGGGTATATGATATGGTTCTACTCTCAAGAGGGACAGATTCTTATCCATTCACACTTTATACTCTCAAGTTACTTTAAAGCTGCCAGTCCCATCTTCTTTTACAGGATGTTCAGTGGCTAATTTAATTTATATTAATAATAGAGACAGGTTCCAAAGCTTAGGACACAGTTGTCCACCCAAATACGCAGGGCAGAATTTCTGACTGATACAGGAATATTGGCTTGTGGTGGAACCCCTAGGGCTTTTTCTGCTCTTTTTGACTTTATCTTGGATTAGATCACACATCTCTGGTGCAGCTTGAAGGGTGTGTAATGAATGCTGACTGCTGTTTTTTAGAATTTTAAAATCACTCACCATGTAACTCTCTATGTGGGAGAGGTTTGAATAGTATTAGATTTTGCAGGCTCCCCAGGGGCTTGCAGGGAGGTTGTTTGCAGAATAATGCCAACAGTACATAAAAAGCCTCAACAAATATGAAAACTATCTATTTATATTCAGATATCCCTTCTTCCTCTTGCTTGTTCTTGGATCTTTAATTAAGATGGATCCAATATCTGTACAACTATAGTATCTGAACCCATATTCTTCTGGTCTAATATGCCCTTTCTTGTTAACCAACACCCTCTGCTGCCAAGAGGGTGAACCTGATGATTTCATAGGCCTTATTTACCTCTTACTTCCAATTATATAATTAATTTAAATCAGACAATTGGCCTGATCCCAAGAAACCATTGCCATCATCTTGAAACTGGTGTTTCTACATCTTCTTACTGTAACAGGTTGGTCGGAATTATAATTTCACCATACATTTCTCCACCTTGTTGTTCCCTAATATGATGTGTAGCCTGATTTTGGGTGTTTTAGTAAGTTGAATGGGGTTATAAGCTCGCCAATTGATGTGATCAGAAGTTAATGAGGTTCTTGTCCTGGAATCATGCTCCAGAAAAGTTTTATAGGGAACCCAGGGTGCACAACAGGAAGGTTCACAGTGAGAGCCAAATTTGTATAATTTTATAAACTTTTATTAAGATAACATACAATGATAGACCAATGGCTGAGTAAAAGAAAATGAATCATCAAATGGATAATGGCTGGGATTACAGTCTTAGTTTAGAGATTTGTGATAGATAGATATATATCTACGGTATGTGTTGGATTAATATACTCACACTCTTCCCTGATGTCCTGATTGAGAGAGATGTCTTGTTCCTCAGCTCTTGAGTAGAGGGGTGAAGTAGGCAGTGCTCGAGGGCTAAGAGCTATAAGGCTAAGACTAACACTACAAATAATACTATGTATAAACAAAGAACAAAATCTTAACACTAACTAAAAGAAGCTTCAAGAAGGAGTAGCTGACGATCGCCCCAATTAACATGATTTGCCCCTTCTTATATCCTGAGCAATATGGGTCCTCCTTCTAGGTCCAAACTTGGATTCTTCACCCCCAAATTATTAGGATACAATTATTCTATAGGCTGCCAGGTTCATGCGTATTAATGACATATCCACATCCTTTCCAAACGATGCCAGATGGTTCGTTTATCTCATCTGTGTTATTTCTGGCCCTTTTGTGGGTTCTGTGGTATATCTGTGAATTTTCCCCGGAGCATAATCTGAGACAGCCGCCGGCCCCCCTTACCCCCCCCCATTTTGTTGCCTCCTGACTTATCTAGGGTCAAGGTTATAGCCATATATGTCTTATCATTTAACTCCTCATTACTTTTCTGGGCCAAAGGTCCCAAACACATGTATGCTAACTGCCTTAGCTTTCATACAGGATATGGCCTGTAAGGTACCTTGCATTACAGCTATAATACTTTAATATGAATCTATGATTCTATTATAATAAAACAACAATAATTAAATCCATAAGGAAAGATAGATAGATAGATATGCAAGCAAGCAGGCTAGTCCTATAGGCAATAGATGAACGCTCAAATTCACATATCATGTGATTTTAACCAGTCATTAATCCACATCCTCTAAACAAGCAAAAGGTTCACAGAGAAATATCAGATACTACTTCACAACATTATTTGACACAGTGAAACCTCATTGTCACTACCCTGGATGAGCTCCCCCTGGTTGAGACTCATCAGGCAGTTGTACTGAACCCAAACCTTGGGTCCCACATACACTCAGTTTGCTGAAACAGAGCTCAGGCTCTGTTTCGATGGCTCTGGGCCTCTAGGCACACATTCCAGATGCAGAATCAATGTGTTGGCACTGAGGACAATGTGGTCTAGTTGCCTTGACCCTAAAACTAGAGCCAACTCCCAAGCCTCCCCCATGGCTGTTGCATGCTGTCAGAGTTCCTCCAAAGCTGCGGGCCCTCCAATTTATTGTTTTCCTCCTGCAGTGACTACATGACTGTATAAGTAAGTAACACTGACTTTTCAAAGGAATTTTTAAACATATCCTTTAATTTTAGACAACAAGAAATTTTAGAAAACAACAAGATCTGCATGCAGTTTCCTCACCACTCCCAAAAACCTTTTAGGAGCTGGTCAATCTCTTTTCAGGATTCAGGAACCCTCCTCTTTTCCTTCATCTCCTGCCCATTCTTAATCTACTTTTATTTCTGGTCTCGCCTCCCAAAATAGCTGGTGAGAGAGCCCTTCTTTTATAAAGCTGTTATCCCTTTGCCAGGTAACCACAATAATTGACCTCAAGTCCCTCATCAGGTAATCTCACCTGGAAGAAAAGGTTTCTCTGGGCAGTAGCTAACTCAAGGGAGCATCTATTTGAACAGGAGATCCTCCAGATTAACAATGTTTGATTACTCTGATTTACCCTCTGTCAATGCCTCAAGGAATCCCAGTTCAAGATGGAGGCTAAAAACACAACAGGGAAGGCACATTGCAGTTTTACAATCAAACAGTGTTCATGAAATAAAATGGAGTTTGTACTTTTGATATAAATACATACAGCATACACTAATCCATAACACTCAACAAGGCCCATTTCAGAGGGAAGTGGATGGCTCAGGAAATAATAATGGAATTTTCTCCTTTTAGGTTGGCCGTTTGAATTTTGTTGTACGTCTATCACCATCTGATGGCTATTAGTCTCACGGAACACATTTGTGTCACTGAAAACAAAACAAAACACCATCATCATGGGTTGTCTTGTTGGCAATTAGCAGCTGGAACTTGCATTACATTGGCAAGGAGGTTAAGGCCCTAATCCAGCAAAGCCACTAAGCATGTAGTTGACAGCTTCAGTGGATTGGGGCCCAAATGATCATTTTCCATGCTGTACCTGTTCTGTAGCTAAGCAGAGGCGTTCATTCTCCAAGGCTGTAAATCTGGCACATTGAAGAGTACTAACAATTCTTTTAAGTATGCCTAAAAACACATGCAAATGATTCAGTGCAAGTGGCTAGCAGTTGCATTGATATATTATGTAAGGTTTTTGGCTGCTTATCGTGGGTTCAGTTGTCCAAGGTATTGAGCACTCTATCCTTGGTCTCGCAAAGCAATAAAACGTATCATTTTAAGCACATGAGTTGTCCTGATTAAGTCAATGAACTACTTTAGTACTGTCAGCCTCAGTCATTCAAATACCATGCATCAGACCTCCAGAAACCATCAGACTGACTTTAAAATTCTGAAATTTTAACAAATAATAAATTCTGAGTTCCTTTTATTTGCCTTCTGGGTTTTGAGCCTTCAGACTTCACACTTTCAAACATTCTTCCACAACCACGAGAACTAGAAACTTGCTCTTTTTTTAATGAAAATTGAGATTCTTATGTAATAACATAATTCCAGGAGTTGGGACCAAACATGACAAAATTTGCAAAAAAAAAAAAAACTTAAAAGAGTTTGCATCTCTGCTACTCTTGTGCTTAAAGTTAAATATGTTCTTCTGCTGGATTACAAAGAGAGTCCTCAGCAACAAATCATGATGTCTATGACCTGCACTGCGATCTTGAGTGAGAAATTGAGTGAGTCTCAATTTTATATTCAGCTTTCCAATTTGTGGTTTAGAGTAATGTATGAAACTTCATATGCAATACATAAAATCTTATGTGTGTTATCCGTGGTTGTTTCTTTGGGCATTGATGATCAATAAGGTTTACACATTTATATTATTAAAATGTAAGAAATCACATGGACAGTTCAGTTTGTTGGTTTTGCATTGTAGATGGGTTTTCTAGACAATTTCACATTTTTGCCCCCTAATTCTTTGTACAGACTTTGAAAACTGATTTGTTTGGCTTTGTTTAAAAGAATATAGATATATAACATCTGTAATGAGTCCTTTGAGGGATAATGGAGAGATCATTTTCTAGTGGTTAGAGCAGAGGAGTGGAGATTGGAGTCCTGAGTTCTAATCATGGTTCTTTTACTGACTTGCTGTGTTGGAATGGGCATGTCACTTAACCTCTCTGCAAAATGGGGGTAACACCACTTACTATGCCACCGAGGGTATTGTGAGAAATAGTTAATTAATATGGTAATGTAATATACATCGGAGTTATTGTACGATTTTATTCTATTTATGAAAATAAGTAATGTCTTCTATTTAATACTAAGTGTGCATGTCGGAACCAGGGAATTATTTATGTGTTGTTGGGATGGGTTTGAGATGTACACAGACTAAAGCTACCTTGGGTCATATTTAACCTACTACATTTTTTCTCAAAAATACTTATATTCTTCAAGAAGAAAATGCATGTAACTTTCTGTTGCAGGCAAATCATAACCCCTTTTCTGTATTTGCCAGTTTTTTAGGAGGTAGTTAGTGCAGGGAATTTGTGCTTAGTTATGCTATGATAGAATTGTAATTATAATCAAATAAAATGCTTCTGAAAACAGTACTCAGATGATAATCACATTGAATAGAGTATAGCAGTTTTTAGTTACCATGATAATCTTTGCAACCTTAATGCCTGTGGGATTTTGACATGATACACTTGAATTGTTATGCTGCATAGAAAAATACTTACATGACAGTGTATTCTACAATCCCCCAAGTCTAGTCTTTGTTTAATGCAACCTATGAGGTCTTTTGTTTAGGCCTAATGAAAAATTGTTGGTTTTGTTGGTGGTTATTACACGTTCAATTAAAGCATTAAATCTGTTTGCTTTTGACAAATGAAATTGTTAGGGTTGTTTGTTTGTTTTTTTAATTTACTGTGCTTACCTTCTGATATAGGGTCACTGACATGGTATGGCACTTTATTTGACATGCTTCATGACTTCATGAGTAGGTGGTAGATACTGTAGCAGCTATTCTATAAAATACTGTGCTGTAAATATAAACTTTTATGAACCTCTTGGGATGGCCCTTCTAAACAGAGAATTAAAACATTCCATGATTCAAACCTATAAAATGAAAAGTAGCCCCTGCACTGAGTATTAATTTGCAGTGTGAAACCCTAAATATAAATTGGCATTGGCTCAGCTATCTTTGACAATCATATTCATCATAGCAAAAAAACCAAACAAACATAATCCCCAAACAGGA
This sequence comes from Mesoclemmys tuberculata, assembly GCA_007922155.1. Classification (NCBI taxonomy): domain Eukaryota; kingdom Metazoa; phylum Chordata; order Testudines; family Chelidae; genus Mesoclemmys; species Mesoclemmys tuberculata. The sequence continues at coordinate 22,938,390 of ML675626.1, forward strand.
GACAAACTAGGCAGTTTGTATATTAGATACCGCATTTGTGAGGAAACTATATTAAAGCCTTTAAATCAACCTCAGTTTTAATTTTGTTTTGTTTATTTCCTTTCTGTTCTAAGAACCACCCTATTTCACTGCTGAGCCTGAGAGTCGAATTTTGGCCGAGGTGGAGAAAACAGTGAACCTCTTATGCCGGGCAATGGGTGAGTGCACAGTATATGAAGTATAGGGAGCTGCTTAACAAGTGTACGAGCTTGGAAAAAACTCTGTTGAACAAAGCACCCAGTATCAATTCCTAACATTTTGGGGCAGATTTCAATGGAGCTATGACATTTTATAACAGCTGAGGAGCTGCCCCTTCACCTGTAGTTACTTTAGTTACTTTGCCTTTAGAAAATTAGGCTGTTCTTTTTGGTTTTTTCTTTGTGTGGTACAAGTAAGTGGATTTTTGGTATGAGATCTGGGTAACATTAATGATGCTTGTCTGTTGGGCAAAATAGCCTCTGCTCCTTTTCCTCATGTTCCGTGCTTTAGAGGATATTTTCTACAGTTGTAGTCAGCTAAAAAGGATTAGTGTCTTGAGCCAGTAAATTAAATGAAGTAAAACAGTGACTTTGGGACTCATAACTAGTGATGCCAAGAAACAATCAATAATTCCAATACTTAAACCTCCTTGTTTCTGAAAATTATGGCACTTTTATACTGAGCAGAAATGTCAGTTGCACTTATGTCCAAGTGTAGTTACACTTCTCTAGCAGCACTTTTTCTTTCAGTTTTTAATTGGAAGGTGTTTTAATGCCATAAAAACCTTCAAGATATTTATAACTGGACTTAAAATGAAATGCTTTTTTTAGATGCAATTCCAGAGAAGCACACACTACTACATTAGCCCTCTAATTAAAAAACAGGAAGCATCATAATACAGTGATTAGAACAGTGAGCTGCAAGTTTCTAACCCTGGATAGTGTGTTCAGCTCTGCCACTGAATTAATTTATGACATTGACAAGTCATTTAGCCTCTCAGGTTCCCTATCCATAAATGGGGATAATAGTGCACACCCTGTAAAATGCCTTGAGATCCTGGGATGAAAGGTGCTATAAGTACAAAGTGTTGTTATTAAAACAGTTATATGCACAAGATCACTGTGAATTGTTAACTGTAAATCATTGACTATTTCAAATCCCACCTTTCCTAACAGCAGCTGTTTCTGATATTCTTTATAATAGGTTGTTGTTGTTTCTATTCCCACTAATCTTCCCTCTGTGCCAAATAAGGTGGTGCTTAGTGCTATCAATTCATATTATGGTAAATAGGATTTTCTGTTACCCAGATGAGATTCTGACCCAAGTAGCTGTTTTTCTTTAAATCACACCATTAATAAAACTGGTGGCGATAATATTTTTCTGAGATTTGTCAAGTGTGTAGCAAGCAAATAACTTGCTCCCCAGCCTGTGGACTCTCTCCCTTGCCCAATGGGAAAACTATTTAAAACCCCAACTGCTTGTCAACTATTAAAACAAAACAAAACAAAAAACTCCTTGAGGGGCCATGGAGACCCCATGGTGCTTTCTGACTTCTCCTTCCTAATCTACTCTTCTTTTGATTTAGCTCCCTGGGGGACTAGTGAGGCATTCCTAAACATTATTATGGCCTGGGTCCTGTTTGTGCAGTTGAATCCTCTTATAGCCAAATCAATTACTATACCTTCAGTGTGGATACAATGCATGGATGGATGGAGGGGCCACAGAAGTGATGTTGGTTAGCTGCATAAAATGCATGCAGGGGGACTCCTGGCTACAAGCCAGCTCAATATAAATAAGAAAAAGCAGGGATTAGGGGTGGAGGCGTGATTGAGGGGCACTTGATCTGTGATTACACAGATTGAGCAGCCACAAATCTTTAAAAAGTGGTTGCTGTTCCTATTCCAGCTCAGCAGCTGGAATACTAGTACTGGAGGCAATGCTGATCTGTGCCTTTGCCACAAGTAGCAAGGTGGATTTGATTTCTGCCAGATTTCCCTCTGGAGTTTTCTGCATAAAGCCCATTTACTCAGCGTTTGCTCACTGTGAGTGTGTGAGAGACAGATTAATTTCACAGAATAAGAAGAGATTAACTAAAAATAAAATTGCAACTTGGAAAGACTAGCTGTTTAGTTCCTAATAAATGTAGTTTCAGTATATTCAACTGTATTGTACTTAGGCTTTGGTGTATATCTCTCAGCAGTCATTGGTGCTTTCTGTATTCTCTATGCACTTTCTTTATCCAGTTCCTTATTTGCATATAGAAAGTAGGGAGCTGCAGGCAGCATTGATGGTGTCATGGGAGTGCAGTTAATTGGACTACAGTTCTACCTATGTAGACAAGTAGATGAAAGGATACATGTGGGACACCTCAGTAGCCCTCTGGGAGATGGTGTGGCTATAAAAAATAAATAACAGAAATAATAATATATATTTCTGTAAAGGCTTTAATCCAAGTCCTCAAATCACTTACAATTGCTAAAGATTCAGAATGTGGCTGTGAGGTAGTTAAAGATTGTTAGTCCTATTTACAAGTGGGGAGTGTTTACGTTACTTGCCCAAAGTCATGTAGTGAGTGGCAAAACCAGGACTAAAGCCCAGCTTTCCTGGCTCCCAGTCTCTACTCTAACTATTAGATTAATTTTCTAATCTTGGTAGAGTGCTTTGAAAAATGTCTAGCACTCTTTAAACGCTAAGTACAATGATAATTTTATTTTATGAATCGTTAGATCACACTGCATCCTTTCAGACAGCAAGGTATGACCAAGGGTTGGCAAAATGCCTATGTGGAAGAATAAAGATCTTTAAAATGTTTCCTTCTCTAGATTTTCCATTAGAAAGGTTTAGGGAGAAATCAAGATAAAATTCATAATTGTTTTTGCTACTTTTAAAATTATCATGTCAAAACAAAAAAAGGGAATTTTGTACAACTTTACTGAGGCAGTTGTCTCTGAGAAGAACATTAAAAGTCCAAGTGAATGCTACAGGCAGCCTCCAAATGCTGAGATTAGATCCTAGTTTATTAATATGAAATAAGATTCATAACTGTGGAGTAGGGGAAGATATCTCTGGCTGAAATGTAGGAAAATAAAGAGATGGTAATATTCAGTTTATCAGCTGAGTTAGTGATAGAAAGGTGTATTCACAGTGGTTGTAGGGATTAGGATGTTTTGTTAATATTTTAGTTGGGAGGGGATTTGAGGAATGACCCTAATGTTAAAGGCTTGTGTCAAAGTATTGAATGCCAGGTTTCATAATCTGAGTGCCTATCAAATCTAATGTGTGGGAAAATTGATTTGCTGTTATTTAAACTTTAAATAATTTCCAGCCTCTTCCATTTCAGCAAGACTATTCCATTCTGTTTCATCATTACTCAGTGATGATGTGTATTTGCCCACAGGGATTTTCAAGAGATGAATAACACTCACACTGAGAATTCTGAACATTAGAGTTTACACTAATTTTGTATTTGGGCTGTTGCAAGTGTATATGAAATTGAAATTGTGTCTGTTGCATGGTGGTACATTGCATCTATTCCATATCAAACCCCACACACTGTGAACAGTGAATTTCTTCCTGAGATGATTACTGGCTTCAGAGGTGATTTTGGTAACTGATGGGTGGTCATATAAATAACGTTTGGGATGAATCAGATATTTTTTTCTGCCACTTCTTATTTTATTTATATATCTTTATTAGAGTAAATATAACTTTTCCACACCCACAGAATGAGTAAAATTGAAAGGAGGCAAAAATGGGTATGTTACGTCGTATTACTAAACTTTGGGATTTTTAAAATAATGGTAATATTGTATGCTTCCATAGTGCCTCCCATCTAAGGATCCCAAAGCCTACTAACATTAGGGTGAAATTCACTGCCCTCAAAAGACTCAATGCATGACTTGGGCCACACATCCTGAGGGCTTAAATGATACAAAGGCCCTTCACAAGGGTAAATTTCACTCATTAAGGAATTAAACCTCACAGCTGGCTGGTGATGAAGGTAACTATTACCCCCACTTTACAAATATGAGGTACAGATTACCTGATTTTCAGAGTGATGAACAATCTTAGTCCCCACTGGCTACTTCAGTTGCCTAGATATTTTTGTGATAGGTTCATTAGAGATATATAAGGTAGATTGATGATAGACACAGACTGTAATGGGATCTGCAAACCCCATACTGAGCATAGACAAAGGGGAGAGGAGAGTCTCTCCTGTTTTCAAGCAAACAGCCTCATCATGCAGCTGCCAGGGCTGCCAATCATGGAGGCAGGTACCCACAGCTGCAACCAAAGAGAAAACAAGGCCTGCTATAAAGGGGAGAATACAGCACTGGAAGAGGAGGTAGAAAGGCGTGGGTAGCAAAGGAGTGATAATGCTAAACCATAGTGCCGTTAAGAAAACAAGCAGGAGATGGCAAGCCCTAAAACTGCAGGGCTGAGACTTAATTGAAGGTGGGGGTCCAGTAACTGATCTGACTAAACAAACTAAGGAGGGCTAGTCAGGAGAAATAGACAGCCCCTCAAAAGAACACACCAGGAGATAGTAACTGACCTTAGAAGCAGCCAATGGTTCAGAGCCTGGACTGTGTTCCAGCTGTGCCTGTATGCTCAACACAGCTTGTGGTGGAGACTAGGGGAAGGCCAATATAGCTTAAGCTTTTATGCCTTCCCAATCTTGGGGTCATCCAGCTCCATCCATAAAGTAAAGCAACTTTATGGCTGCTTTACTTTAGGTTCTTTAAGGGCTGTTTAGGAAGAGCTAAGGATTGCTGGGGTGTGAGGATAATGCAGCGATCATGATGGGAGTGGTATAGGCACTTCTATGGTTACCCTACACCACTGGAGGACTCTTCTAGGAAGAGATCCTCCAGTGACCGCAACTGCTGAAGTTACAGCCACTTTTTTGCAGCAGCCTGGTGTGAAGTGGCTGCAGCATAAGTGAAAAGCTGTGCTAGCGTGTCTATAAAATATACATACAGTGGAAGAGTAACACTCAGTGTGAGGAGTTGCTTTTAAGGTGGGAGGTTTGTTTACATTTTGCTTTGCATTAATACACAAATGTTTAAACCATGTGTGAAGTAGAAAATGAATCAAAATAAATGACAATTTTTAAACAGTCTTACTGAATTCAACATGCTGTTTTCACATTACCCCTTAAAGATATACTGCCAATTGTCATGAAAAGGATTATTATTTTAAGAATTAAAATGCCTGTTAGTCACTTCAGCATTTCATTGCTACTGTGTAATTTGCCATTTTCTCTTAATTTTGACAACTTGACTATAGCAGCGTATAACATTCCTATTCAGGATGGAACTACACTGTAGGAATTGCTATGTCACAGCATTGCTAGTGTTTATTTTTACAGGATTTTGGTTTTTAATCTAAAATTTTCATTTAAATCATATTCTCACAGTGAAGTATGATTATGATGAGGAAAACATGGTAATATTATCTCAACACTTTATCATTATTTGCTGTTTTTGTTGTCAACCTTCTACAGTATATTATTGTCATTGATAATATGATCTATATTCACCATTGATCAAATAGTGCTTTTGTACAAAATATATATTTTGGGGGAGGGGAAGCAGAATACAGGGGGCTCGATTTTGTGCTCAGATGTTTGAATATAATATTGCTCTGCACTCTGATTGGTTTGTTCAATATGTAGGAGTTCCTGTTCCCACTTTAGCCTGGTACAAGGATTCCATTCCTATCAACAAGCTACAGAATCCTCGTTACAAAGTGCTAATGAATGAGGGGCTGCAGATCCAAGGACTGCATCCTGATGACTCTGGAATCTTTCAGTGTTTTGCCAGTAATAAAGCTGGAGAAATACAGACTCACACCTACTTGGATGTAACCAGTGAGTAAAGAACTATGGTAATGATTAATTAGGGCAATGTTTCAATTTCAACTAACTGATTGAAGGGCCACAATCATTTGTTTAGACTTCTGTACAGCTTTGTGGGTGCAATGGATTGAATGGAAATCTATAGAGGCATCACCCGTACTCCCATCTCCTTGTAAGTGTTATAGGGCAAATGCATTCACAAAAATATTCATTTAGGGCCTGATCCAAAGCTAATTGATGTCTATGGAAAGTATCTCATTGACATCAATGGATTTTGGATCAGGCCTTCATTGCTACATTTAAAAAAAGAGAAATTGGGATCTCTCTCTTCCTTTTAGTTCTATAGTTGAGTTTTACTATTATAATGCTTTGTATAATTCATGCTACTGTTTTATTATTGTGTTAGATGACACTGTAGGTAGATTTTGCTTGGGGAAAAAATACACAAAGTCAGAAGTTCCAAGTTAAATATATTTTTCAAGAGCAAAAATCAAGTTAAATGTAATTATGGAATCACTTTGCCCTTGGTGGAAAAATTCCATAGTTGCCAAAGTGATGCTGACATTATTATTATTATTATTATTTTTTAAAGCTTAAGGACTGTATACAAGTATTGACCAGAATTCTTTGGGCTTTAGAAAACAGATCTGCAACAGTTCTATATCTGTGTAGGAAGCTGCAGTAAAAAATGTAATAAAATGCAACTAGGGGAAAATATGAGAGAAAGAAACTTAGACAATGTCTTGAATGAGAATCGGATTCAAACTATCTGTGGCTGACATTTAACTTTGAAAGTTAATGTCATTCTCAAGTTGCTTTTCATCTTAAAGAACTCTGTCTTATGAAGTTGAAAGCAAATAGTTTTGTTTATCTAGATTTCTCTACTTCCCCCAAAACACTAATTTCACACCTTTCCACTTTTATCATTAAAACCTCTTGCTTGTACTTGTAGAAGCACTGATAGATTTTATTTTCCATTTAGGTAATAAACTGAGTTAGAGCATTCCTAGGAGATGAATAATGAAAGGTTACAGTCACTGCTGAAAGGTTTTCATTTATTATTGTTATGTCCTTCTCCATGATCGGCTCTATAAAAGTGGAAGTAAAACACTCCAGGATGGTAGTTAAGGGATTGTTTTGATAGGTGATCCAATGAATATTTTTACAATTTTGACTCTAGATATGACACCAACATTTACCCAACCTCCAATGGACACTACTGTTACAGAAGGGATGACTGCTGTATTAACCTGTGAGGTTACTGGGGCTCCAAAACCTGCCATCACATGGAAAAGAGGTAAACACTTATTCTGTTGTGAAACTATAGTAATTTCTGCTCTGTTTTCCCCTTCGGTACTTTGGGGGAGTGTCCACTCACATTCACCTCTCAATTTTCTCTCGTTTATTGTGTGCGAGAAGAGGGGTGGGTGGGTGTGCATGCCTGTGCACCTTGTGTGGGTTGTTACTTAATCTTTTGGAATTTCATCGCTTAATTCATGCAGTGCAAATAACAAGAGTCATGCTGTTTCCTCCTATGTTTCAGGGAACCAGATCTTAGCCAGTGGCTCTGTTCAGATTCCGAGGTTCATTCTTCTTGAATCTGGTGGGCTCCAAATTACTCCCATCTTCCTCCAGGATGCTGGCAATTATACCTGCTATGCAGTCAACTCTGAAGGAGGCCTGAATGCTTTCGCTACCCTGACAGTCTGGAGTAAGGATAATGCTTTTGTTTTAAATCTAACATTAATCAAGGATTAATCAGGTTTTGGTGTGCACTCAGGAAATTGTCAAACGATTATACAGTTCCATTTAATAGAAAAGCTTGTATAAATTAATAGGAATAATGTGTCTATTTAAAGACATCAATTATATCCTTTTTTATGAAAGGAAGAATGTCAATTTTGTATATTTGGACAGATACCCAGAATGTTTTTGTGAAAGAAACTGAAATGGAATGAAGAATTAGAGTGACTCTGATCTCACTCACACAGGTTTTAGACAGGTGTAATTTCATTGGAGCTGATTATCTGGCCGTGCAAAGCAGCCTTAAAGCTGGCAGAGTTGCTCACTTAAGGATTCCCCCTACCTAGAGGAACCTTCAAATGGTATAGAACAGCAATAATAGGTTCGGTGCCAGCAACTCCCTGACTGCTGCCACAGGGGGTGTGGCCACAGAAGAGGGGACATAACCACAGAGTTAAGTGATCCCTTGCTGACAGTGACAGTTGCTAACAGCCAGTGCAAAATACATCAGGCTTCAACTGCTCTAAATTGATTTAGGGATCAGCCTCTCACTGATCAACCTCAGGTTTGGCTTGCTGTCCATCACTTCCTGGATTTATATTGAGTAATCTCTTAGCTGGTCTAGAGAGTCTGACCCGTTGATTTCACCTGAGTTACTGCTGGTGTGTGGGAGATGAGATACAAGCCCAATGTGGGTAATCCAAGGTAAAGAAGTTAAAGAAGGAAGGGTTAATATGTTGCCATTAACAACAGAAAAAAAAATCCTGAGTTGAGAATAAAAATCCCTTTTATAAAAAAGTATATTGGTCTCCTTCCCTTCTCTCTCTTGGAAGTGCAGCCTAGGGACTTATTATCTTTGTGGTGGATAGTATACATTTGACATCTATTCATCCCCAAAAGAATGTAACCATTCTATCTTATGATCTTGAGGATACCTGTGGAATATACTGTCAATAAATGTAACATAAGAAACAGTTATCATATGGATGTCCTATTGATATCTTTCTGACTATGCACATGGTGTAAGTATTAGGATGTGTACTGCTTGCTTGGTATTTAAGTGTATGTAATGGAGCACAGCCACTCTCCATTATAATTCATTTCTCAATGGATTTAAATATGTATTATAGATAGGGTCCCTGTTCATTTTTCTCTTGCCAAATAGCTTTGATTCAATGTAACCACACACCACATGTACAGCAGTGAGAACTGAATTACAGAGCTAACAAGTGTACATAGGTACAGCAGAAATACTGACACAGTACATGATATTGATAATATTAGACATAATACATGATTGCAGTGTAGTAGCTATGTTGGTCCCAAGATATTAGAGAGACAAGGTGGGTGCGATAATATCTTTTACTGGACCAACCTCTGTTGGTAAAAGAGAGAAATTTTTGAGCTTACACAAAAGCTTTGAGTAAGCTCAAAAGCTTGTCTTTTTCACCTTCACAGGCTCTTCTTTTGTGTGAGCTTGAAAGTTTGTCTCTCACCAATAGAAGTTGGTCCAATAAAAGATATTGTCTCTCTAATAGTATGATATCTCTAGTTATACAGATCTGAGTCAGCTGACCATCTCTTCTTGTTCACCTGTGATTTCTCATTTGTTTATGTGTTGTCCTCTCTACTGGAATTTGGGACTTCATTCCTTTTATCCACCCATCTTCCATACTTGTAATGTCTGTCTACCTGCTTCAGTTGATGCTCTGACCTACCACCACCTCTTTGCTAAGCATAATAGAGATCTTTCATATTTGATATAGTTGCTATAGTTACATGCAGTTAATGTGTTCCGTGTCTCCAGAGGTGTTTGAAGATGTTTTCCCTAATGTTGCAAAAACATCTCCTCTTTCTTATGAGGAACGTTCATGGTCCTTGAAATTACTCCCCATCCATCTTCATTGCATAGGTTTGATGGGACAAGGTGCCATTTACGCTTTTCTGTTTCTGAATAATTTTTAGAGTATCTTCTTCCCTTGCACACAGTTTTTTCACTCCAAACAGCATGCAATATATTATCATTTACTTATGGCTCCATAGATGTTCTTGATGCTTTCTGACTTTGGGGTTGCCAGGAACTGGTTGCAGTAAGGATAACAAATAACATTTAGTACTCCTCTCACACTTTTCATATTCAAGGCACCGCTTACAGATTAATTTACTAAAAACTGCTCCTGCTGGTGCCCTCTGCTGCTTCTCTTAAGTCTCTCCAACCCACAATTAGGACCTCACCTTTACACAGTTACATTAGATGAAGTAATAAGAATGTGTCCTGCCTGTTAAACATAATCACTGGGCAACCTTCCACTTGCTATATAGAGAGCTTCTAGAGTGACCAGATGTCCCAATTTTATAGGGACAGTCTGATATTCAGGGCTTTGTCTTATACAGGTGCCTTTTGTCCCTCATCCCCTGTCCCAATTTTTCAGACTTGCTATCAGGCCACCCTAAGAACTTCACACTTTCACATGCTCATTGCTAGAGGGAAAGAAAGTTTCTTGATCTGAATGACAAATAACTCATTCATTGGCCTTTGAGAGAGACAAGATAAAAGTCTGTAATTTTACCTGACTGGTGACTTTTGTTATTTTCAGATCGCACTTTTATTGTTCACCCTCCTGAAGACAGCACTGTTATTAAGGGAACCACAGCCACTCTGCAATGTGAAGCAACTCATGACCCTAGAATTTCAATCAGGTTGGTGGTATTCATTATTGTTTGTGTGGCTTATCTGAACTTAATTTTACAAACTATCAGAATGTCGTTAGATGAGTAGTTTCAGGACCCTAGATTTTAGCTTCAGACCCCTGATTACCTCATCATAAGGTTGTAGAGTGCATCATTAATCACATAAATCCCATTTTCTTCTTCAGTCTTATGTATTATTTACAATGAGCCATGTTCCATTTCATGACTTCAATACAGCCTTCCATGATTTTACTGTCAAGGTTAATACACTATCAATAAAACCAACATGTCAAAAGCTGATACTTAATGAGAGTAAAACCCAAAGAGATCAAATAGTACTTCTGAAGTGTTTATATTGGGGCTGCTGAAACTTCATGAGGGGGGCTTCCCACTCTCTCCGAAACACTTTAATAATTAAGGGCTAAATTCTCATCTAACTGAACCCTGTGTAATAGAGAGCAGAACTTGGCTCTAAACTAGTAAATCTGCACACAGGATTTAGAGGAAGTTTACCACTTTTAACAAAATGACAGCATTAAAATGTGCACCGTTTAAAGGCATCACAAATGAATGAAAAAGGTTATTTATCGCTCTAAGAATTGTTTTGGAAAATGTTAGACATTGCAGAGAATGTATAAATAAATTATGTAAACGTTCTTAGATCAAACTTGATTGTAGAGCTGTGGGCTGCATACACACATTTTGTATTTCTGTATGTGTAGCTGTATACATGATCTAAATCTGCACATGTGACTAGATCCTCTGGCATGGCAGCCACTTTGCATTGTAATCTAGTGCTATATGTGGTGTGATTAGCTCAGGGAGAATCAGTCCAGTGTAAGTGTCATCCTGCAATCCAGGGGGGCTCTTAAAACACATTCTTTACCTTTTACTGTCATAACAGAGAATGAGAGTGTGGCTGGAGAAAATGGGAAGTTCTATTTAAAGTGGTTCTATTCACTGATACTGGGTTGCATTTTTAGTCTCTTTTGGCTAGAATAATTGGGGGGAATGGTCTGCACTAGGTATCAGTAGGATCAGGACAGTGCAAAGGAAAGCTTTAATTCATTTTAGCACATATACCACCCCCTGATTTTCACTTTGTGCGTTTTGGCTACACCCAACAATCTGGCCCATAAACACATACAGTATAAAATCAGATTCACTTTGGCCATGACTCTCTTGAAACTCTTTTTTTAATTCACTCTGCAGATATTTTTGTGGCTCAGTTTTACTTGTACAAATGCCTACTAGAAGGCAATTTAAATCTTTTATATTTGGGCATTCATACCTGAAATGGTATATTTTATATGGAATGGGGTAGTTTTTGATATCACAGGGATCATGGCTGAGTCAAATCCTTACACAGAGACAAAGAAATGAACCAGACAAGGATTCAGTCACACTGCTTTCACCTAATAATGTGTATTAAGTTACTTGCAGTACAGTACTTCATAAAGGCTTTACCAGCAGCTGTTAAAGATGGCCTACAAAATTCACTCATCATTTTGCCACTCATGAGTAATGTACTCATTCCATATATCCCATCATCTATATAATGGTTGTGTGTATCAAATTTTCTTTCTGCTCACTGGTCTAAGATTAGGGGTTGGAAAAATTTATAGGTCCTGAAAATATTTGTAGTGGTCTATCAGTTTAGCACCATTTTTACTGTAGAATTTTAGCAGCTGATATCGCCTTATTGTTCAAATCTTTCTGAGCTCTCTTAGTTGTACTTGTTAACATTTTGAAACATTGTGACATCCAGGTATGTTTGGAAGAAGGACAGCATTGTTATAAACCCATCTAGCACTTCCAGAGTTACACTAGAGAAAGGTGGTACTCTTGTTATTAGCCAGACCTGGTCAGGAGACATTGGAGACTACACCTGTGAGGTTATTTCCTTTGGAGGAAATGATTCCAGAAAGGCTCGACTAGAAGTGATGTAAGTATTCCAGCTATCTGGCTTTTGATGGCACATATTTGCTTTTTTAATTCTCTTGAACATTTTTGTACTGTTTCTTTCTATTACTATTGTTTTTTATGAAAAAGTAAAGCCAGTTCTTCTTGCTAATGACACTGCCTTAAGAAATCCTCGGTTTTGTGTTTACACACCACAGTGCGTGGACTGTGAGCTACCATGTATGGACATGTGTGCATGTTGTAGATGTTTAACAAATAGCATTAATAATAGCTCAGCTTCAGGATAAAGGTCATAAAATGCATATCTCCCAATTTTGTCTTTTTTTTCTTTCCTTAAAACTCAACAGATCTCAGAATAGTTGGTCTCTAAGCAAGCATTTTTTATTCTCCTGCTTCCTTTGCATTTCTGAATTTTCAAACAAAGTTTCCTCAACTTTATGCATTTCACTATTCTTAATGATAGTGTAAAAAGGCCTTTCAAGTGCAGTTCCTTTCTGAAAAAGGACTGTAAAAAAGGCATTGTGGGATTCTGTATCTTCTATCTCTATCATTTTAGATCAAATATGATCAGTTTCCTATCTGCCAGCCTAGCATATTCAGGCTATGGTCTGAAAATCAAACTGTTTTCTGGCCTGTAGATCATCAGCAATAATAGTCAAATATTTTTCAGGCCAAATTCTGCCTTTGTTTTTCCTGTGTAACCTCATTGGAGCAAATTTTGCTTTCACTTACATCAATCTAAATCCAGAATAACTTCAGTGAAGTCAGTGGAGTATACAAGTGTAACAGAGCAGAATTTAGCCTATTATCTTCATTAAGGACAGAATTTGGCCCTGATGTTAGTATTTAATTAACAACTTTGATGATAATGTGTGAGCCAGAATAGAACATCTTTCACTCAGACCCGGTGTACAGTTACCTTGGCGATTCGGCGGCAGTCGACAGGAGGTACGCAAGTGACATAAATCACTTGCGTATCTCCCGTCGACTTTGCAGCGTCTCCTCCGCGCAGCGTCCATACTGCGCTGCGTCGAAGGGAACAGCGCTCCCTTCGACGCAGCGCTACTCCACTTAGGGGGGTGGTTTTCCTGTGTTGCTTCCTGGATTGACTGAGCACATCTATACAGACCGCTCGGTCGATCCAGAGCAATCGATGTGATGGCGGTGAATTTGCCGCCGTCAGCGTAGACCCAACCTCACTGTTAGCTGTGTGGACTCTAACAGGAGTAAAATGCAATAGAATTGTATTGATACCAATCAGGTCAGAAGCTATGACACTAATGTATATATGGAGTGTATCTATTGAGTATGAAGGTAATGTTTTATGTAGTCATTTTTCTGAGTTAAACTGCACTTTAATATACCTAAAATAACACCAGTTTCTGCTGATTACTCCTGATCTTCTCTTAGAGAAGATTCTTATGGTTTCTTTTACTGCCTAGCAGTGTAATGTGTTCACTTCTGAGATTTGCTACATGGAGCTCAATTTTATACAGCATTACTCTCAGTGCCAAAGCTAAATCAGTTGCCCGTTTTGAGAGAGCGGTCATACATTCTCTTGTTAATTAAGCATTCTTCAGCTGTCCTCTGGAAATGCATTTCTACTGCTGGTTGGTCTCCAATAGTAGGATTTTTTTTAAAGACACTTCCAAATATATTACCTCTACACAACCATATTCACTTTCCATTTATCCAGATTTCTTTAGAACCTTTGTGGGCTTTGGCAATGTGTGTGATATTTTTTTTTGTTTTTGTTTTTGTTTTTTATAATGCAGCTTTGAAGCGAAGATACAAATGTGTGTTGACTTGTGTCATGCTTCTAGGAGTTAAGTAGTTTGAATAGTTCTCAAGTCTCCTCAGCAAAAGGCAGCACTTTATATTGTGTTCTGGAGCAGCTGCACCAACCGATGTATTCATCCCTAGTGGACGGCAGGTGGTGTAATGTCCCTGCTCACCTCTGAGGGTTTATCAGTGGGCATAAGTGTTACACTCCATGGGACTTTGCTAGAGGAAGTTACTTGAAAGCTGCACATCTCTCAGATGTTCTGTGCCTGTCCCTGCCTGTAACCCTGCCCATTTTCTACTCTGCTGGGTGGTTTTGGGTCCGTATGCTGAGTGGAGGTTGTGGTATGCCACTGGCCCTCTGTCTCCACTCCTGGGGGATATTCTGCCACTGATAGCCTATACCCTGATTTCTGCCACAAGAATCCAGGGAATGGATCTGACTCAATTTGTTTAGAAAACTCCAGTAACTGGCAAGTCATTCATTTACACTTTTGAATTGTAACATTTTATCTCAATGAGGTAAGTATTGCAAGAACATAAAGGAATGCTATGTTTCTGACAATTCACATTATTACTATTTGACTCAGTAGCACAAATCCACAAAAAATATAGACATATATAATACAGTGGAAGTGAAATCATGAAGAAAATACATTGAAAGGAAATACTTGAAGTAAAATTTAAATTAAATACTAGCCACTGTCTGCATGACAGATCTATGCAATTCCTTGTTCTCACAAGTAACTCTTGTGGAGAATATTAAAACATTGGATGTACATTCTCATCTGTGAGTGCTCACAGCAGTGGCTTTGGCCAAATACTGAGGCTCTCAATCAGTTATAGCCTTGAGTATCATTGCTTAGTTAACTTAGCAGATTGGCAAACACTAAATGAGTTGCTGCCTTCCCTCACCCCAGACACCTGGGTGTCTTTCCTCTGCCTCTGGGCAATGAGAGGGATATTTTCTAGGTGTCAGGATCCCAACACAGGCAGTCAGGGCCAAGGGTTAGAGCAGGGGCACATCTGACTTTAGGAATAGCCGAGGAGTTAATTGTAAGGTCCAAGCCAGGGTCGATACCAAGGGTCAGAGTCCGAGTCAGGTTTCAGGGTCTGAGACAGGAAGTAAAGTCCAAACCAAGCTGAGGTCAAGCCAGGAATTTGAGACCAAGGAATAGCACAGTCATGGTAACTACAGACAGTTTGTTGCCTGGCCACTTCCTGGAACACCCCTTGGGTTTATATAGGGCATGGAGTCAATCAGGAGCCATGAGGCTGCTGTTTGTCAAACCCTTGAGGCAGAACTTCCAAAGATCTATGTACACTCTGGGTCAGGGGTAATGGAGTGCAGGGTGGTTACAACTGCCTGGTATCTCTACAGGCCTGGGTTCTAGACCCATGGGGATTTACATTGAGGTATAAAAAACATTTATGCCCTGAGCACCTCTTGAAAGTCAATCAGGTCAAAGCCCGTATCTGCCACAGTCTTCCTGTGTGAACCTGGGTCATTTAATATTTCTGTGACTCAGTTTCAGCATAGGTGTGACGTAGACTTCCCTCTGCTGTACACTTACCAGCTGCTGGGTGTAGGCCCCACCTCAGTGGGCCCACTGTGCTTTAGGCTTCCCTTGATCTCAGTAGCCTGCAGCCCTGTTTCATTCCTTCATGTCTCTGGCACATTATGTGGGCACAAAACCTCTGTTCGTTACCCCTTATGGAAATGGGATCATGCAACCAGTTGCCTAATGTACCAAGACCAATTCTAACCTCCCATGCTTCCTAATAGCTTAAGCACACCCTCTTCCTGAATTCCACCTTTGTGGGCACACTAGGTTTATAGTTCACTTCTTCAAGGACACATGATGGGTTTAACACATAACACATGCAAACTTTGCAAAGGTCTCTAAGCACAATTATTCTTTACTTTAGCTAGCACAAGAGATATACAGCTCTATACAAAATAATAAGCATACTTCCTTGCGTCAGTTTTCACACTACTATTTAGCATTCTCTGAGCATAGAGCAGAATCCTTTAAGATCCACGTGTCTTCCTGCACATCTTCTTCTTCGAATCATGGAGTGTGTGTTTCCCTCCTGTCAGCCAGTTTCCTTCTCCTCACTCCCAAACTGGCTAATGATAGATCCTGCCTTTTATAACCTCCCATCGCCTTTGTCAAATGACCCTCTGATCAGCTTTATTTGATGATCAGAGTACCTCATCAGGTGATCCGTTGCTTAGTTACCTCTCCCCTGGAATTCAGATCTGAAAAATTGGTGTGCCCGGGGTAGCAGCCAACTCTTTGTCCAAGGCTGTGACATTTGATTGGAAGATTGTCAAAGTTTAGTGACCTTCTATTGTTAGCCTTGTGCCAGATGCAAAAATTTCTCCTTGTGCAACCTTTGGACTTTAGCTCAATCTGGAGACAAAAGACAGCAGACAAGGCAACCAAGCTCCACATTTAAAATGGATTTTGCAGTCTGGCACAGATACACAAAGTCTCCAATATCAATCAATTTGTAAGCTGCACCTAGACAGATTCCCTGAATCATCACAAGGAACAAGAAAACTTCTTTCTCCAATCCTTTCTCTGTCTTGTCTATTTAGAATATAAGCTCTTTCAGACAAGAGCTATGTGTATATGTGATGCCTAACACAATGGGGCCCTTATTATGATACAATATTAGAAAACATGAATTGGTGCAAACAGTACAGAGTGTCTTCCCTGATGCATATCTCTCAGAAGTAGAAAGAGAAGTCCTAGAAAACAGTGAAGAACTTGCTGAAGTGCAGCCAGAGATCACATCACTCATCAGTTCTGTGCTGGTATATTCTCCATCCATCCATCCATTCATTAGCCTCCCCATGTAAGATACATATTCATCCCATGCATTGTTTTATTTGACTTCCTCTAGGTTACTCTCCTGTGATGTTGCACTTCTAATAAAATGAGTATTTACTTTTTTTATTTATATTATGCTAGCAAAATTTTCTTACCTGCAAATAAAAAAATATTTGCAGATTTTGAATACTGAACTTCTATTTCTGTTGCATCTAAACTCATAATGTCCAATCTTGAAAGTAACTGTGAGTAATAGAGCATGCCAGCTTCATTCATCTTATCCATACAGTCTTGCCTAATAAGAAGGTATATAAGGAGAAAAGTTCTAATTTCCTATAGCTGAATAAAACTCAGGGAGATCAGGCTGTATCTCTCCATACATGAAGATTTGCTGATTCCAACTCAAAAGTATCCAAAGGGTCCGTCACACATTTAAAATTTGCAGTATCTGTACCTGACATTACCTGCTACACCATACCTTCCTCCCCCACCATGACTACCACAATCTATGCTGAGGAATGTTTTTTGGTGAATGAATGTGACTGAGAATTGGGATAACATCATACACTTTTGGGAAAATAAAATCTCCCCAACATTTTTCCCCTCCACTGCAAAGGAAGTTACAAGTTAAAAATTTAGGAGGGGTAGAAATATCCATACTACAAAATAGATGATTTATACTTGGTAGCCAACTCATCTTGCTGGCGTTAGTCTTTTCTACAGAGTTTTCATTTCCATTGTTCTTCCCCAAACCCGGAAATCAGAAGACAGGAGCTAACCACTTACAGCAGATATCACTCTATGGGCTACAAAGTACTCCTAAGTATTTTCAGTGTCAGTCACTTATAGGGGATTTTTTGGTACAAGTTGTTACTTATGACTAGGATCTTAATTGGCAATGCCTAAGATTTTTTCAAGTATATCATATAAATAAATTGATTATTAAAAAGTAAGATACATAATGGTAGTTCTTAGCCATGTACAATAACAAAAATCAAAGTGACACCCAATTAAAAAGCCATCTTTCTATGGAGTCCATATCCACACAGTCCAATATCCACACAGTCTTGGCAGTCCCTTGCCACTTCAACATGGTCTGTGTATGATGGAGCAAAAAACCCCCAGACCAACAGAGAAGGAGTTAAAGGGAGTCTATTGGTTCAGCTAGCCCTCCCTAATATAGCTGCTACACCTGCAGCCAATGCCAGGCCTGGAAGGGAACAAAAAGGAGAGAACCTGGCTTAGTTCAGGGCTGACTGGCAAAGATGCAGGATAGCGCTCTGCTTTTCTGCAGGAGGGGAGCTTTACTACACACCTGGTAGCCAGAACAACATCTGAGAGAGAAGCTCTGCATCCCTGACTGGAAAAGACTGTTGAGGAGACTGGGGAATACCCAGTAGTGCATGGACTCTGCTATTTATGTGAAGGACATTGTAGGGCCACAAAGGTCTGAAGATTATAGAAGCACACAGTGAACCCAGGCAATTGAGACTTCCTTCCTCTACACCCAAAGCTACCTGCTGTCATGGGAGAAAGCCAGAAGAGTCCACTAATGGCATTACTCCAGGCAAGCCATTATAGAATTGGTGGAGAAGGTGGGCATCAACCAAAACCCTGAGCAAGCCTAAAAACAAAAACAAAACAAAAAACAAAAAAGCCCTCCAAAATGCCATACTTCAAACAAATGTGCCCACCCTGCTACAGTGGATATGGATCAGCTTTAAAATGAATGGCCAAGCAGAACACATGACATCAGCAACAGCAACTCTTCCAATAAATGGCCAACCAGCAGCAGCAGCAACTGCAGCAGCAGCAGCAACTTGTACAGCAGGTGGTCACCATAATATGGCTATCCACCCCACCAGAGCTTGTGAACCTCAATCCAGCAGTGGCCTCCCCATCAGGCTCCTGTTTCTTTGTCAGTCAGTCCTGAACTGAGTTAACTTCTCTCCTTTTCTCCCCCTTCAGGCCTGACATTAGCAGGTGTAGTGAGAAGGCTAGCTGGACCCATAGGTTCTCTATAACCCCCTTCTCTGCTAGTATGGGGTTTCTCTGCTCCATCATACTGTGTATTTCACAGTTCTATGAGGACAGGAAGGAAATCAGGCAGAAAGCCTCTTCCTCTCTAAGGAGAAGGTTTCAGTTGTTTCCAAGCTCTCTCTTTCCCAGGATATAAAAATTACTGCCAAATCCAAATTGAAAAAACAAAATAAAACTATTTTTACCTATTCACCATCAAATGTAAAATAGTAATAATGATGATAAATGTTTAAAAGTGTGTGCTTTCTTAGACCAGAAAGAAAGAGTCAGATACAAAAACTCTCCCTGTCATCTGTGCATTTGACCGCCATTGAGGTAAATCCAGAGTTGACTCCAGAAATAAATTTGTCTGGTTAGACTCTGGCCAAACTTGTAATTTCTCAATATAACCATGATATGGGCTTTAAAGAAGGCATGGTCACCTGAGTGTCTGTTCTCTGTATGGATTATAGTAATCATTCCTGTGTTAAGAGTTTGGTGTAGTTTCTAGTACAAGACAAGTTGGAAAGCTCTAAAGAGAAAACAGGCTCTTCATTTATTATGTTATAAACATTTATGATGAAACCATCAGGGCAGAGTGATTTGTTGGACTTGACCTCCTAGCAAGTTGTTGGGTCCATCAGCTGAGCTACCTGCTCCAGAGTTTAACTTGCATGGTGGATCTGATTTAGGAAATCATTTATAAATTAGGAGCAAAGCTTTTTATAAATTGACAAGGAGGCTTGTTTAATCTTCCTTGCCTTCTTAGTAATCCCCTAGTCAGTCAGTTTCTCTAATTACCTGCTGTTGGGCCATTCTTTTTAGAAATCTCTCCAACAACATGTATGCTTTAGTTCCCTCAATGAGTAATTTTCTTTTAACTAACTTTATAAGACAAACTGTTTGCTATGTAAATTTTTCAGTTGCCTCCTGGCAGTTATGAGCTGACTCAAAACATAGGGTATTTGTTTCTAATATATAACATCTGCAGCTCTCTACCAATGTTCTCTAGCCCTATCACCATGACTGCACATTCATTCTTGTTTGCATAGCTGTTATTTTAATTGTTTTGTCAGAGTCCCATTAGGTGATCTCAGTGGCTGTCTCATTAACCTCAGACATGACAGTATGAGGCAGAAATAAAACTACGATCACTGTAGAAAGTCTTGTGGAAGTTGCTAGAGAAAAGTGACCACATCTGACTCCTTAGCATGAGAAGCACATGGTTATATGTTCCTATTTGTAGCTTGGGAGAGTGAAAAAAATATTAGTTCTTGAATTACACTGATGACAACTGTCCGAGGAATGTTCTATGTCCCATATATCATTGTCCCAAGTCTCATTTACTTTCTTGGTTTGTTTCTAGGTGGAAATTCCTCTCAATCTAAAACACAATTAAAATTATAATGCAAGCACATGGCTTTCTATATGTTAAGCAGCAAGGGAAAGCAATTTCTTAGAGAAGAAAGGAGCAACATTCTCTTTGGAGGCATGAATATTCATGATGTTGTGGGGGGGGACTCATTTATCATTGCCCTGCACTCTCTCCTCCTCCTTTGCCACCATCTCCTATGTACAAAGTGTAAATGTTTTATAAAGTGGGGATTAATATTTGTTAATCTCCACACTTCTCCACTGCAATTTCTTTTTAATTTTAAATATTCATTTCTGGTCAGGTCTGTTTCTTATACACATTCTGTATCCACCATAGGCACCATCTGTTGATAGACAGGGTAGATCCTTAAGATTAAAGAAAATTATATTAGTGGTGCTAGGTATACTGCATGAAAGTTACAGTTCTTGCTGTTAGAGCACTCAGAGAACAGAAAGCACCTCTCATTTCATTCATGCTGCTGATTGTCCCACATATTAGCATTACCATTTGGTGTGAATCCAACAGAATAATCAACTTAAACCAAATACTAAACAAAAACATATGTTTGAATTCTCTTTATGCTTAAAAAGAACATTAACTCATGTATCACTACCCCACACAAGTCTCCTGACTGGTTCCTTAATGGGTCTAGAGAAGCTTGACATTCTCCGTTTCATCTGTCAGAAAGCCATTTTAGGTCCCTGGACAAGTTTCAACACAGAACTGAGAGTGAAAAAGGATACGTCCATTCTCCTCTATAAAATCTTTCAACACTTACCCTAAAGAAAAATGTTCTCATGCAAACTCTTCCCCAATGGTACAGCTTCTTATATCCCCAAATGAACTTTAAATTCAACTCTCTACATTTACAGGAAACAGGATTAACCTGTCAATATAAACATTGGCAATATCCTTACTATGTTCAGATCCTTGTTTATGAAATGCACAATAAAACAATTATTTGGAGTGTAGATTGCTGTAAGCTCCCCTCCCCTCCCATACGATTGCTCCTATGCTGTGTCCTGTGCTAGGGTCTTCTTCTGAAAGAGGCTAGGGCTGCAGCGCATCTCTGCACCCTTCCCACAGGACCTTGTGATGGATGAAGGAGGGACTGTGACATCACTGAGCAGCTTCATAACAAGCCATTTCACTCTCCTCCCTCAAGCAGTTTCCTTTGCCAGCTTAATTGCAAGTGTGTTTTGCCAATCAAGATGTACAGGTTGATCTGGGGCTAGGATGAAATACAACACAGGACCTTTAGCATGGTTCAATGTTTAATTAAAAAATAAATAACCCCCCTTCTCGCTCCCACAAAAAATCTGAAAGTCAGAAGAGCATGGTTTGTACTGCTCTGATTTAAAGACACAGTTTGCATTGGAATTATTTGTATGTTTAAATGCGCAGGCGAAGGAATTCATTGTGCTTTTTGATACCAGCTTAATAAATGAAAAGAAATTAGCACTTTTGCTAATTAAAGAATGTCAAGTACAATTACAGCTCTTTGCTGTGACCAGTGTGCGTCAGCAATAATGGATGTTGAGGGAAAATTTGCAGTCAGCTCTCACAGAGGGAGGAGAGGTAGATCGAATGGTTGTCTTCCCTGACTGGGAGATCCTGGACCTCAGAGACTGAGATGGCAAGGAATAGGACCCAGATTTATAAAGTATAATGGCTACAGGGTTCTTATCCCTGTTTTGTAGGTGGTGTAGATCAGCATTCAGTGAATACAGCAGGATTTGGTTTCTGCACCTCCATTACTTTCAGCCAATGAATCCAAATGAAGTATTTTGCATTTTGCATTTATTTTGAGGAATTACACTCTTTAAATGAGGTTGTGGGTTTTTTTGTTTTTTTAAAAAACTCTTATTTAGCATTTACATGGAGTTTCTGCAGGCGTTTTCACTACATTTTCTGCTTGGTTGCTTCCAAAAATCCCTGTTATATGAGGAAAAGATTCTACCAATGACAGTATAAGCCTGCATCCACCAGTAAATCAAGCTGCATTATAGCCTAAAAATACATATGGTAATTTTGATTACTAACTCTGTATGGATAGTGTCAATGTCTTCTGCTTGCTTGAATATGAAAAATGCCATGTTAAATAATTTCTCCCATGTGTTTTACTTTTTATATGTTTTACTTCTGTTCTATTTCTAGGATATTTTGTAAAAAAATGAAAGAGAAATTTGACCAAGTTGTCTCAGTTTTAAAAAAAGTTTGAAAATTAGCTTTTTTCCACAGTAAGTAATAATTCCATTAGCTGTTTAACTGTCAATGATGGGAATCTCAGCATAAATTATATTTTAGAGTCAATTCAAAATTGTGAATAATTCAGCGTTCTATTTTATTTATTTATTTTTCCAGTGGCTGCTGGTACATATTCATCTATTGTATAGGTCTGATGTTATATGCAGGTCTAACCATCTACAAGCATCTGGCCAAATGAACTGTAGATTGATTTTCTGTGGATTTTTTCCCTTCTTTTTTTTCTTTATCTTTTTTTTTAATAGTGAGCTGCCTCACTCCCCTCAGAATCTTCTGGCCATCCTGAATTCTTCATATAGCCGCAGCGTAAAGCTTTCCTGGGTGCGTCCCTTTGATGGAAACAGCCCTGTTCTCTACTACATAGTAGAGCTGTCTGAGAACAGTAAGTAGAGTCACAATCATTGCAAGCCCTTGTGTTTCTTAACTATTCAACCTTCGTTTCAGGCTTAGCTTTTTCTAATGACAAAATATTACTGCTATTTGCAGTTCCAGAAAAAGATATGGTCTCTGCATAGGACTGGGAACAAGAACTCCTAAATTTTAATCTAGATTAGCATCACATCACAAAGATTATGAAAAAAAAGAGGCGTGGACTGGTGATTAAAGTAATCAGCAAACCTGGGCTCCATCCCCAGCTCTGCTACTGAATTGCTGTACGAGCAAGTCACTTAACCTCTCTGTACCTCAGTTTCCCATCTGTAAAGTAGGGATAGCAATACTTTTTTCTCTCTGTCCTTCTGTCTGTCTTGTCTGTGTATTGGAAAAGGGATTCTCTCTTGCTAAGTGTTCATACAACTTCTAACACAACGGGACCCCAATCTGAGATGGAGCCTTTATACACCATGGTAATGTTCATAAGTATTTTAATGGCTTACCAAAGATGCTGGAAATGGATGACAACAATGCACTCTGTCTTCAAGACTCCCATCCTTAATGCATTCATGCATATACGGTTTCATATGTTAGCTCCTGCTTTCCCTCTTCTGCTATTTAACACCCTTCCTCTAAATTGGCAATTGAGGCTAGTGTCTCGAAGAGTAACTAGCTTCACAAGTTGCAAATCTGGCCATTCTGAACTGTCAGTTCTCACAATTCCCTCTTTCTGCCAAGCTGCCACTTTATGGTACTCAGTTTGCAATGTTATTCAGGGACATCTAATGAATAGCACCTTCATTTGCTACATGGAGAACCTGGGGTTGAGATCGCCATTAAGACTCTCACTTTCTAGGCTGGAGGGTATGGCTTTTCAGACTTAAAAGCTTTTAAGTCCTACTCATGGCCACTATCATGGAAGCAGATATTGAGAAGATTCTTGGTGGCTGATTCCTAACCTAATATGGAGTCCCTTAAAACACTCTGGAACACAGGTGTAACTTGATGTCTGCAGGAGACACTGCTAATTAGGTGGTCAAACTCCTCCTTCACCAGCTGAAGTTTCTCAGTGACCTTCAGGTGTAGCCCCAACTAGGGTGACTTGCAGTATTCCAGTGTGGTGGTCTTAAGGGCGCTATCAGCTACAAAACACAATAATTCACCTTGTAAAATATTGAGGTTCAGCAAAGGTCCGAGAGAGTTCTACTGAAGTTATGTGAATAATACCTCAGAACTCCACAGGATCCGCTGAACTCTTGCAGACTGTGAGATAGCTCCAGTAATTTGTATCTGAAAGCATTGTCATCTACCACTGAAAGAATCTCATCACAAATCAAGATGTGTATACTTAAATAAGATGGATAACTGAAAAAAAAAACAACCTAAAAACGTATATTCTATGAACCGAGTAACTTCTCTTCAGTGAGAATTGTCTTCTGTCCCAGGAGTGTTCTATACTATACTATACTTTGAGTTTTTACTGATTGCTTTATCTACTTTGCTTTCATGTTCTCTTACTACATAATCACTTGTTTACACAGAGCAGAGGGAACTCTGCGTTCCTGAATGTCCATACTATTGTTTCAGGCCTTACCTTTTGTATGTATTAATGCTCACCTGCTATATATACCAAAAGGACTGTAAGCAATGTCAGCAATGAGTTTTAATTTGTGCATAGCTTTACTGTCTCAATCTCTTTTTTTTGTTTGTTTTGTTTTTTAAAATCTTGGAATGTATTGATTGTGAAAGTTATTTTCATCTGACAAGTGTATGGTTTAGCTTTAGTTGGCAGCTACTGATTTCCTACTTGAGGGCACTCTGAGCAGTGTCTCTCCTGTCTTTTCTCAGCAGGGTTGCTGATCAGTGCTGATGTGTGATACTATACCTTTGACATAGCTTTGTCTCATACATGTTTGTAAACAAAGTATCCCTTTGTTTTGCATAGAAAATGTTCTTTACCTTTTTTCTCTGACTGCTCTTTTTGGGCCACAGGTGCTTTTCATATACAGAAAATATCAGGGATATTTGCATATGCCCTCCATGAGTCCATTTGCTTGTATCTGTAGCTCTTTTACTGTCAACAGCAGTACAATATGTTAGGTCTCCTAATCCCCATTTGCGGTTATATAAATGAAGATTGCTGAGGTTATTTATTATTTTTCAGTTCCCAGTGATGCACAGAATCTTCATTTCTTGATTCTGTGCAGTTTTAATACACGGATTTCATTTGGCGATGTTACAATTACCAAAATGTGTTCTGTTTTTACTCATTTTTCTTTTGGCTTTTGTGGTTTGAAAACATTTCTAATAGCTTTAACATTTATTGCACATTTTAAAGTGCATACAGTGGGTGAATACATAATAAAGGTATCTGTTATAGAAAACTAGCTGAAGAAGGCTCAAAATAATGAGTGTAAATTTCAGGGGACTAATTACTAGCTGCACTGAAGATAGGCATATCGCTCTACCTGACATGGATTAAAGCTCTTTGGTATCAGTTCAGTAAAGAGATGTAAACAACTGATTTTAATTGGGGGGAAAGAGTTGCAGATTATATAGGTGGATTGCAGGAAATGCAACTGATTCCGTTCACCTTGTTCACCTAATCTTTAAAATGAAATGTATGTACCAGGCAGGATACAGCAGTTCTCAAACTGTAATTAGTCACACTAGAACACTACCATGGATGACTTTTGAGTCAGAGAGCCTCAGACTTGTTGCAATTGGAGAAAATTTATAGTCTGATTCATAAAATACATTTCCTGGGAAACAGTCCTTAAACATTCTGTCTGAAGAATTCCTGTGCGCGTATGATGGTGTGTAATCACATTCACAATAGACATTTGGAACAAGTAATAGTATGGCTTGCTGTGGATTTGTACTATCATCATTCTGTATGCCTTCATAACATGGTTAGCTACTGCAATGGTGTACCTAGGGATTCTGTGATTATATATATATGTCTTTGAAGAATTAAAGAGTCCATTCACATTATTGCCAGGGTGTCTACGTTTCTGGAGTTAATCAAAAGTTACTTCTACTTGGTAACTATCTGAGCCAGTGCATTCGTATCGATGGAGCTCTGTTGGACACAGCTCAAGTCAAAGCCTGTTTCTCTTTTGCTGTATTCTTGGATATTTGGACCTTGAGATATAATAGGATAACTCAGAACCTATGTGGTAAAGACCACATTAAATCCTTGCTCCTAAAAATATATGCACATGCTTAACATTAAGTCCCTGTGTGGTTCTCTAACTCAGTAGAATTACTCAAATGATTAGAGTTAAGTAGTTGAATAAGCCTTTGCAGGATCAGGGCTTAAATACATATGTCTTGAAAGCTATTTGTTACAACCATAACTCATAGATACATAAGGCTTAGAGGATGGTGGTCCTTAAGGCCTTAGAGGGTGTGGGTGAGGCCAAGTGAAATCCCTAAAATTGCATATGAATAATGGACCTTCTTGGATTCCTGTGGACTTGAAATTGAAATCACATTCTCAAATTGTTCCATGAGCACAGATGTATTTGGGGAGATAAGAGAAACTTCAGTACCTTCCAGTTATCCAGGCTATACAATAACATCTTGGAGAGCAGAGGCATCTAAAATATATTCCAGAACTATGGAAATCAGGTTTCTGTAAACATTTTAAAAATATTTAATAAAATAAACAGGCAATCAAACTGTGGTTCTGTATCAAAAGCAAAAAGAAACATGACATCCATCATTAGGATGTCTTTCAAGTCAGCAGATATCCACTAAGAACAACAGGCAGACTTTGAATGTGTAGAAGAAATTCCTCTTGGTGAGTCACCTTTTTCAGGAAGGAATGTCACTGATGTCACACAAGTGCCTCCAGAACAGAAATTCTTTGAAAATCAAAACAGAAATTCTTGTCAGGAAATCAAATGGTAAAATATAGAGTCACTTTCTTAGTTTGACACATCTTAATTTGAAAAAAGATAAAACAGCATTAATTCAAAATAGCCAGCATATTTGAGCAGATTGACAACTATATGTGAAACTTTTTCAGCCAACAGCAATTAAATTGGAAGACTGAGTGAGCGGAGCCCAGAGTATGTTCTGGGCAGCTTAAGTTAAACGAAAGATTAGCACTGTCTGTTCAATATAATGGAGGTTTATTTAATAGATTGACCAGGCAAATCTTATGTCACCATGGAATTTCTCCAGGCTTTCTGGGTCAGGAGACTGACAGTAATCCCTGAACGAAGGGAAAGTGCATGTTGAAATTTTTGTGGAAGGTTTCCTGTGTCAAAATTGTTCTTCTACATGCTGAAACAAGTTTCTTTGCAATTCTGTTTTTGTTATGCGTTTAAGATGGAAGAGAAGCTTTTCAAATGTTTTAGTTTATTGATTGTCAAGAGAAGACTTTCTATTTAAATTTTAAAGATATTCTACAAACTCGCTGTATTTGCTTGCTCCATGAGCAAGCAAATCCTCCCCAAACCACTTTTCTGTACAAATCAAAGTGCCCAGGAGATGAATAGGGTTCGTTTATATTAGTTTTCAGTTTAATCTCTCTCCCTGCCAGATCTTTTATCTTCCACCAGGAGAGGACAAAGAATAAATAAAGTATTCTACAGATGCAGTGTATAAACAGAGCAGAGCTCCAAGGTGCTGAGGAGATTAATGGGCCCTGCTGTTGAATCAAACTGTTCACTAGATGGAACTGCTTGGGTTAAGCACTCTCAAGTGGTGTTTACACTAGCAATAAACAAATGAAACTGAATTGCTCCAGGAAATGGACCAGTGCGGATTAGCTCATTTAAGGACATTCAGCATTCTTGTTAGTATCTGCTTTTCCATTTTCTTGATTAAGCTGCTTCAGGGAACTTACTAAAGTCAGCCATACTTTAACTCTTGTTTCCCATTAATTTTCGTCATGAACTTGGATGCAGTAGAGTGAACAGTTGTTTGGCCACAGTCATAGGAGAAGTCCTATAAAGGGCAAAGTAAAGAGAGTGCAAAGAGAAAACTTAGCCTCTGGTTTGACCTTTCACAGATACAAAAATATGGATCCTCATCCTCAAGAATCACCATGTATCTGACCCCTGATCTGCACTCCGTCTTATATCTGCATCCGCACTGCACCCACAGCAGCATGTTATCTCACGGTGTGTCTCAGGAGGAGTGTCTGTGTGCATGCGTGTGTGCTGTATATAGAATCTCAAAGGTGGGGAAGCAGCTGTCTGTAGATCATAGCCTATGAGGCTGCTTCCCTGCCTTCAAGATTCTATATTCTCTCTTTCCCCATATACAGAGAAAGGGGAGGTGATAGATCAAGAAAGGCAACAAAATCCCCCATGCTCCTATTGCGGCAGTTTAAGCAGTCAAGCAATTTAGGAAACCTCAATTCATGAAGCTGATTTACTTAGCAGAAGCAGCTGCCGCCCTCTCCAACTGACCTGATATGGCAGTGAAGTTGGGAGAGGTTTCCTAAATTGCTTGGCTCAGGCTGCTTAAACCGCTGTGATAGGAGCATGGGGGATTTTGCTGCCTGTTTTGATCTATCACCTCCCCTTTCTTTGTATGGCTGGGGGGATGGAGAGCTGGGGGAGAGAGAGAGAGGAAAGATAGGATCTTGAAGGTGGGGAAGCAGCCTAATAGGCTATAACCTGCAGACAGCTGCTTCTCCATCTTTTGAGATCCTGCATTTAGAGCCTTGCATGAATATCCGCATCCAATCCGCTATCCGCAAAAATGGTCTGCAAATATAAAGTGGATATCTGCAGATTTGCAGGGCTCTTCTTATGGTTTTCATAATTAATGTGAGTAAGCATATTCTCATAATGTAGTCTGCTATCAAGCTCTTGTAGTCAAAATCACTGTTAGAAATTTGCCAAACAAACACCAACTAGTGTGAGAAATCTGCAAGTATCGACCCAGATTCCTACTACTCGCTGCGTCAGGAATCACATTAAGAAGACTTTGCTTTCAGGAAGCTATTATCATAATAAATATACTTTGAATAATTAAAAGATGCAGCCTTCATAGCCCAACTGGAGTCAAGCCTGAGAGGACTTTAATTTGCTAAAGAAACAGCCAGCAAAGCATTTGGGACATCTCATCTTCATTTGCAGTCAGTGTGTGGCTTCATCTAGGTGATCTATTAGGAGCTGTAGTGCAGTTCTGAACCATATGCACAAATATGTTACCAAAATCTATGGCTAGGTCCTCAGTTATTTCCACAAATGTTTGGAATTTTGACTCTAGAATGTGAAAACAGCTGGTATTATTAAAAAACTGAGCAAGTCTTTCAATCAGCTGACAAGAACCAAGTGTCACCTCTTTTTGACTTCCCCAGTCACAACTTGAGGGAGAATGTATGACACCATGCTATCTAATGGAATGCTAAACTGTATTATGTGTTCAGCCACTAGGTGCACTGTACCATACATTATTTAAGCTAACCTTAGACATACCTGGCTGAACATTAAAAGATCTTATAGTGAACACATCTGGTATGTCCCTTTTTTATAAGAATGCACTGTGACAACTTCAGATCTAGTGTAGAAGTGTGACCTGCTAGTAGCAGCCCTGCAACTTACCATATTCAAGAAATGTGTGAGATGATGTCAGAAGTAAACTAGTACCAGAGGAAAACAGAAACAGAAGGAGCAAAGCAACAGAGGTTGCAGACAAGAAAAAAAGCAACAAAGTCTCTCATCAACATGCCACACTTCAATGCCTCAGAGAGCTTCAACTTTGACAAACCTTCACAATGGACAGACTGGAAGCAGTATTTTGCAAGATTCTGAGTTGCTACAAAACTCTAAGGAAACTAATGAGAGATCTGTGGCACCTTAAAGACTAACAAATTTATTTGGGCATAAGCGTTCGTGGGCAGAAACCCACTTCATCAGATGCAGTCAGATGCAGATGTAAGGAAACTAAAGACATGCAGATATGTTCTTGAATTTATGCTACTGGAAAGCAGGCAG
Source organism: Mesoclemmys tuberculata (assembly GCA_007922155.1). NCBI lineage: Eukaryota > Metazoa > Chordata > Testudines > Chelidae > Mesoclemmys > Mesoclemmys tuberculata. Next base: position 22,968,240 of record ML675626.1, read on the forward strand.
AGGAGCATTTCTTTAAATCCTTTGCCTTTTTACTGAAGACAGTTTGCCAAAATGCTTTCATAAACATTTTTGTATGTTTGTTGCATACTTTGTCTCAGAGACAAATAGTTTATGAAGGAACATGTTTTCATCGGAGAATTCAAGGATGAGGGGAAAATGGAATTTTTTTTTTGACCTCTGCATGCATTGGCTGACAACTGTGATTTTGGAACTGCAAAACATGAAAATATCAGAGACAGGCTGGTAACTGGGTTAAAAGATAAAAATTTGTCTCAGCAGGTACTATTTAAAACAGACAACTCTACACACAGCTATTCAAATAGCAAAGCAGTCTGAGCTGGTGAGATAGCAAAACCAAGAACAACTTATCAAACTTGAAAAACAAGAAACTAGCTTGGAAGCTGTTAACAGATGCAGCATGATTGATACTAGTCATTACTGTAAGAGTCCTGAGGGAAGGAGAATGGACTCCCAGGCTAAGAGGGACAAATTCCCATCAAACACCAAAGTCTTACAGCCAAAATGCACAAGATATGGGAAAAATTGTTTCTCAAGAGATGAGACATGTCCAACCAAAAGTGCAAGGTGTAATAAATGCACAAAATATAGACATTTTACAGTTTTTTGCCACACTAAAACCGTGAAGGAGCTGATTCATATTACGGTCAATGAAGAACCATTGTTTTTGTGGTTCTATCATGTGTGCTGACACAGAGCCTGCCTACAGAATGAAACTGAATATTCATGGAAAGACTATTCACTTTAAAATTGACTTTGAAGCAGACATCAAAGTCATCGCAGAAGGGATTTACAATAATCTTCAGTTCACCTGCAGTTGAAGTCACTTGACATAACTCGGACTAGTCCAGGAGGTATTTTGAACTGAATGGACCAGTTCACCACAGAAGCAATAGCATTACATTCAGAGTGCAGGTGATCAAAGATTAGTGTTACCATGTTTCAGGTTCCCAAGAAGAAGACACTGCTGAAGTGTATGGGATGGGGGAGAGAGGAGAGAATCGGGGGCAGGGGGTGTTGTTGGGGTGCTGAAGGGTGTACCTGCAGAAGGGGTACTCAGTGGAGGTGGGGGTCAGTGTTGCTCCCTGTCACAGTGGCAGGGTGGCTGACATAGTGACAGCCATCAGTCAGTGCCTCCCTGTAGGACCTCCTCCCCAAATTTGGGAGCTGCGGCCTGGGTGAATGGAATCCGCAGCCATGGCTTGCAGGGGAATGGACCAGTTGGGAAATTGACAAATCAGGCCTCTTTCTGAGCTGCAGCTGGTCTGCTCTGCAAAAATCCAGACATTTCCTATTATTTGAAAAGTCTGCCCAGACAGAGAAAGGAAGTTCAAAAAAGAAGCTGTGTCCAGGAAAACCAGATGAATGGTACCCAATCAAAGACCAACAACTTTCTTAGCTGCAGTGTGGCAGCCATGAAAGTTGGAAGAATTTGACAGAGGATTTGAAGATATTGGACTTTTGAAAGGAGATCGAGTACAAATAAATTTGAGAGAAAATGCTGAATTATATAGTATACAAACGCCTCTACCAGACAGACTTTGGAAGAGACTTGCTGCATATTTGTGTTAATTCAGAGGACATCGTTACCTGATTATACTTGTCTGTTTTCCAAGCATGTAGAAATAATGAATTTGGAAGACACAGCATACTCAGGGTTATTAAGAAACACTTTTGCTCACTTCAGTATTCCAGAACAACTCGTGACAGACAATGGATCACAATCCACTGCAGCAGAACTTAAGTCATTCCAAACTAAATATGATTTTGATAATATTATTAGCAGCCCACATTACTCACAAGTGAATGGAGGGGCTGAGAGAGCTGTAGAGATAGCCAAGGAAATCCTACAGCAGGAAGAGCCATTCCTTGTTTTTCTGAGTTATAGATAACAAGAGCAGCTACTGGATATAGTTCTTCACAACTTCTGATGGGAAGACAACGCAGTACTACTGTTCCAACTTTGGAAAAGTTTCTATCTCCAAAATGGCCAGACAAGCTTATGAACACTTTTACAACAGGCAACACTGGGAGAGCTGCCAAGGCTAGAACCTGCTGACTGCCTTCATGTCAAATTGGAAGGAGAAAAACTCCAGCTGTCATAAAGGAAAAGAATTCAGTGCCCAGATCATATGTGATGGAGGCCAACAGTGAAGAGTTCAACCGAAAATGTCAACATCTACAGTTTGTTCAGAACTAAACAATCAACAGAGAAAACACTACACATGGAGGACCTAGAACAAGACAATGACTCCAAAATTCCAAACCAAACACAGTCAGTTCTTGCAGCTAATGGGCAGCCAGATGATGAAGTTGCTATGCATTCAGTTCATGCAATTTTGAAAACCACTATGACTCAGAGACACTTAACAGATTGATCCATGCTAACTTCAAAGACAGCATGATAGTGTACATTTTGTAAATAGTAGGAATAGAGAGTTTAAGGGGGAGATTTAATGGAATGCTAATCTGTATTATACTGATCTATCACTGGGTGGCATCTAGTGTATGCCATACCCTTCTTAAGTTAACCTCCGCCATATCTGTTCACTATAAGAAGGAAGTTCTTTGGCCACTTCATATATGGTACAGAAGCGTGATCTGATAGAAGCAGCCCTGCAACCTACTGTGTACAAGGAATATATGACATGCTAGGGTGAAAAGAAGACAGAATATTTAATTTTCAACATATTTCATTTTTCACCTCTCTGAAATTTGGGAATATAATTCAGGTGAAGAGAAGCTCGGTGTGTGAAGTGTGTGAACTGAAAGTGTCGGTTTTACACTATTGCCAGAGCAGTTTATTTCAATTAGTCATCCTAAGAAATTATTAGACTGAATATAAGACACTACATCTGTAGGAAATATCCAGGCATGTAGAAGCCTTCCCAGGTCTTGCAGCAAAGAGCTAATTTGGCTGACAGAGTCACTCTTCCACACCTGCTAGAAAGCTGGGTAGAAAAATATTGAAGACTAGCTGCAAATTTCATTACAGCCCTTCAGCCAGACACACTCATAGGTGTGGTGTTCTAATGGACTGCCAAACAGATGGGTCGCGAAATACACAGCCATCTGTCTTTATTATGCTCATTTCCTCTTTTATTAAAATGTTAATGAATATAGTTTTTATTTATTACACAGTGACAAGTGCAGCATCGCTTTCCAGTAGACAAATGTGCAATTTACTCAACCATGGGGGTAGACAGGAAGGATTCTTTTGTTAAACAGAAACTTCCTCCTGAAGTTCCTCAGTGGAAAGACATTAAAGGAAGCATAGTGCTTTAATAGACATTCTCTCACGTCTTCAGGGCTTTTAACAAGCATCTCAGTATTATTATGTGTGTGTTCCTCCACCAGACTCTCCCTGGAAGGTGCATCTATCAAATGTTGACGCTAAAATGACTACTGTTACTGTGAGTGGATTAACTCCAGCCCGTACTTACCAGTTTAGGGTATGTGCTGTTAACCAGGTGGGCAAAGGCCAGTACAGCCCTGAAACCAGCAGGTAAGTCAAAGTAGATCCCTAAGTAAAATGCACAGCATGTGAAGTAACCCCCCAATCTGTCAGTTGTTCATAATTGTTATAATGACATTACCTTTTATGCCGCAGTGGGGGGCGGGGAAGGATAGGCATTCAGCGGACACCCATGGTTACAGGAAGTGGCTAATAATTTTGAGCACTATTTAACCATAATGGCAGTTAGCAGCAGCGGCATATTCTGCATGCATTGGGGACAGAGGTGCATCCATCTTTGCAGAGTAACAATCAAAGAGGAGCATGGAAAGCATTTAAGTAAATGCATGTAGGGCCAAAATATTTTCTTCCTGTTGTTTAAACCTTGGTGGTTAACTCTGGAATGGGCAGAGCACTCACCCAATCACTGCACTGTCACTTCTTTAATTACTCTGATGTGACATAGAAGAATAACTTCATCAAGTTTAATTTCAGATGCATCCCCCTCCCTTTATAAACCAAAATTTGCTGTGAGCTTGAATTGTAGAACAGCTGAGTTCTAAACAGCTTTTTCAAAATGTAGGCATTTGATATGAAAAATATTAAAAGTCAAAGGAGACAATTTGGAAGGAGTCACAGATTCTAGATCTGAGCTCTAACTCATTCAGGCTTGTAATTTTTTTACAGAGTTTCAGCAGCATGGGGGATTCAGAGAGAATAAGGTTACCTCAGCTGTCCTCCTTGTTGCTTGCTTAACTGATTTTCTATTATGTTGATTTGTTGTAGCTATTTCATGCAAGTCATCAGCAGTTTAATCAGCATTTTGCTTCTTTCTAGTCTTTGGACTTTAGTAAATAAAGCTGGTTCACATTTAGTGGACACAAAATAAAAAGCTAGAGCTTTTATTTTATCTCAAAGCCCACTTCCCATCACATTCTTTTCTGCTTAGATTGATGTTACCTGAAGAACCTCCCAGCGCTCCTCCTAAAAACATAGTAGCCAGTGGACGTACCAATCAGTCTATCATGGTTCAGTGGCAACCTCCTCCTGAAAGTGAACATAATGGGGTTCTCCGGGGGTACCTCCTAAGGTAAGTGATTTGTGCTCTGGCCTAGAGACGCCTTAATATAAAATCTGATGCTAAATGAGTGTTAGAGGTGGACGTCCTAGTGGTGTGACTCACTTTTTTTTTAAAGTGTGTTTAAAAGACTCTTTCAAATTCTGTTCTAATTCATCATTACTTATTTGCACAGTGCCATGTGTGCATGGTGCCTTGCAGTCAAATAAAAGACCCGCTACCCCAAGGAGCTTATAATTTAAGTTAGACATATCACATGAGCAGAATGGTGGCATTCTGGGTTCTGGAAGAACAGAGATACTGCCAAAAAGGTGGAGAGAGGGTGTGACAGATCAGGTGAGCCATGCCCAGATTAGGGTTTGGAGCTGAAAATAAATAGTCTTTCTGCAGCCCAGCTATACTAAATTAATGAAAAAGGACTTCAAACAGGTAACTGAAGAACACTTATTTCATCCAATCTTTCTGCTTTTCTATGGAGATAATGGAGAGGGTGTGGGTCCTAAAACAATGTATGGCCAGACTGAGAGACTTGTCAGAGCACATTCCTTTTCTAGTCTCTTTAGGATTCAGTAACCAGTCCAACTAGACTCAGCAATAGCATGTTTCCCACTTGGCTTCCTAACTGTCTCTACAATGAGAGCAGGCAGCTGTGGCATTCACTCTGCTCAGGAAGGCCTTGTCTACATTAGAGTATTTTTTCTGGGAAATCACCCAGCATTGTACTACCACGGGTGCACCTCCATGTGAGGTTGGAGCTCCAGTTTAGCCAGGATACAGATGGCTAGTAGCATTTTTACCTGTGTCCTCTAGCCTTGCTAAAGGATAAAGAGGTAAAAATGCTAGTTTCCCGGTTTACACTAGTGTTCCCACTTCGTTACCATTAAAGGAGCTGCTTTGGTGGTATTGCTGTGGGTGGAAATTCTACCCAAAACCTAGTATAGACACCACTGAAGAGTTTTAACCATCTTCCTGGCAACCAATTAATGAATCTGTGTGCTCAATCACAGAGGATACAACTCTTGATTATATGCCTGCACCTCAGGCTTTTCACTTGGCAGTTTCCCAAATGTCAATTTATTAAAAATATTTTTTTTAAATAACTGAAAAGATATGTAGAATCATAGGGCTGGAATGGACCTTGAGAGGTCATCTAGTCCGGTGCCCTGCACTCATGGCAGGACTAAGTAATATCTACACAATCCCTGACAGGTGTTTGTCTAACCTGCTCTTAAAAATCTCCAATGATGGAGATTCCACAACCTCCTTAGGCATGTGTACACAACACTTACTCGGTTTGATGAGCTCGCACTTTGGTAACCTTTGTCCTTCCATGCTCTGTCCAGCACCCCTTTTTTGTTGTCATCTTTTTTTCTGTGTTATGTCAATTTTATAGATTACCTGCTCCTCTGGGCAGGGATTTGTCTGCAACATCTATGGTGTCATTCACATCTATGGCTCTGCCTATAAATAACAAATGTAAGTGTAGACAACAGAAATTTAAAATTGTCATATAATAAAAATTTCCCCTGTAATATTCCAAGGCTGTTCTTGGGAGTCAAAATGTGTGGGTTACAGAACGGTATATGCTGGTTAAAGGATTTTTTGTACTAATTTCAGCTGAGTTAGACTACAGTAGCTTTGTATTATAGTTGCCTTTTGAAATTGAGGATGGGAAAGACCCACTATAGCATCAGGTCCATTGCTCTCTTTGCAGCATAGAATCCCACCACGGAAGACATACTAGATTTAAACTGACAGAATACCTAATCTTAAAAGTGAAGGTGCACTGCACAAATCCAAGTATACAGATGGTGAGAAAAATTTCAAGGACATTTCTGATCTGGCCTCTTTCCTCTGCTCTTTTTCTGACGAGCAGAGTGTTGTTTTTATAGGGGTTTCGTGCTAAGAGCACAATAGATTAGATCATTGGAGCACTCTTCATTTTAACTGCTGCATGGGAGACAAAACAGAGAGTGCTTAGCAAAGAATTGACATTGCCAAGATTCATACAATCTTCCTATTATCCTGAAAATGAAGGAAGGGGGAGGTCTTGCATTGAATAGAGGCAGAGATAGCCACCTAACAGTCCCAAGGAGAGATCCTGACGTTGCTTTGGTATGTTTGCATTGTAATTATGTGTTCATATTTCATATAATGGCATGGAGCCATGCTGATGTAGTGTCATAATACAAAGCATGGTCAGGAAGCCACATTGCTCCCCCAACTCTTTAGAGTTTTCAGTATCACTATATATAGAGTGATCAAGAGCTGCACTGAGATCTCTCAAGGGTGACTGCAATAAAATCTCTGTAAGAACACTGGTTAAACCTATATTGGTTTAAAATTGCACCGTAAATTAACCAATGAAACTTTCTCATGTAGACAAGTCTTTAGTGGTTGTTAAGCAGGGGCTGAATTAAAACAGCATAAAAATAGTATGATGAATAAAATGCCAAATGTTTCCATATTTGCCTTTTCACAGAATAGCAATGCTTCATTTGCAAGTCATAATGCCATTTGTCTACTTATTTCTGCTATGGTGATTAGCATATTGTAAGCCTGTACTATACAGCTTGTTTCCTAGAGGAGAAAAAGCAAACAGATTCACTTGAAGTTCTCAAATTTCCAAGGGTTGTTTGTGTTCTATAATTATTATTTTCTCTCAGTGGATTCTCAGAGTGCAAAAGGACACATCGAAAAATGGGCTCTAAAATACGCATTCAAATCAGTTCTATTTTCTATAAAATGACTCCTACAGGAAACAAATTCAATTGCGCGCACACATGCACGCGCACACACACTAAACTAATTCTTATCTCCATATTGTCACTCTTCTATTCCCACTTTTCAGCAAACTCTTCAGTCCCTAGGCAACCCCTATTTCAGGTCTTGTTATAATCATTCTGTGAAAGTGGATTCCTGGATCAGGCTTGAGCTGGCAGTCCTTTAGACAGAAAATCTGAACACTGCTGAGCTCTTCTTGCTTTTCAGGTTTAGAGGCTGAGGAAGGAAACTCAAACTGATTTACGTCAGCACCCTGATAAAAATTATGTCTAGGATATTTTTTATACTACATCATAGCTTTTACTAGACAAGCCACATTAAAAAGCGATAATTTTTCTACAGCCATAAAATAGAATAAAATGCCAGTTTTGTTTCGCCCTGAGCATGTAATCTCAGTGAAATCAGATTATAAATACTGTAGCAGTCAAGCAGGATATGTTTTATCAGAACTTTTGTTTTTGAGGATGTTTTATTATCCTTTGTATAATTCTGCAGTAAAAATTTGAATATTGCATCTTCAGAGAGAAAGCTGTTTTGCTAGTCAGTGCATTTGCTATAATTGATGCCATCTAACTGATTCCACTGAATTTTCCTTTTCTGTGTGCAGATATCGCCTGGCAGGCCTCCCTGGAGAGTACCACTATAAAAACATCACCAGCGCAGAGATTAACTACTGTTTGGTGAAAGACCTGATCATCTGGACTCAGTATGAAATCCAGGTAGCTTCCTATAACGGAGCCGGACTGGGAGCATTCAGCAGAGCAGTGACAGAGTACACTTTACAGGGAGGTGAGCTTCAATCTACAGTCTAAACTGCAAATCCCTTGCAATCACCATTTTTAGACAGAGTGAACAAATATGGCAAGCTTTTGTAGTATGTGTACCTTTCTGAAGGGAAACAGACACTATCAAGACAAAGGGTTCTACAGGAGAGGTTAAAGTGGGATAGAGACATTTACCAAGAGGAAAAGGGAGTCAAAAGTCTGATTCTCATTTACACTAAGGCTCCTTTACGCCTCTCTGGCAGTATACAGGCACCCTGAAGTGGATGGAAATTACATCTATAATGAAAGAATTTGTAATTACATTTACACCCACTGTCAGGCGTGTTTACGCTATTGGATCAGTATAAAAAAGCCTTAGCATAATTGCGAATCAGGCCCTTAAAGTTTCCATTTATTTCCAAGATTGCAGGACTGAATTTTGAGCAATAGACAGTCTCATGTTCTTTGCTTTCGTAGGTCATAAAAACAATTAAACTATTTGAAAAACTTACACTTTCACAATGCATCAGTTAGTTTATAATTAATGACGTATATGTAATGGTTTGCTAATTACTGATAGGAATACATTGCGATGTGAATAAATATATTTTGAGTTGTAGGAGATTTTAAAAAGAGATTACACAAGTGCAGCACCAGTTTACCAAGATAGTTAAAGAGCAAGGAAATAGTCCAAGTTATATCTCAGAAGAGACTCAAAAAGTCTTGCAATATAGATAGTCTCCAACCCTTTAAAAACTTTATCAGAGATGGAAAGGCATTTGTTAGTCATCTGCTAATGGATGAGAGTAAATATGTATCCAAATCTCTACCAAGAATTGGTTTGCACAGAGAATCTAAAATCTCTTTTGTACATTGGTTTCCATTCTCTTGTAGTTCACAGTTTTATTTAGTTGGACATTTCAAGCTATCACAGCACCTTACCATTCCCTCTGATAGGACTCAGGTTTCTGACTTCCCACTCTTTTTATTTAACCCTGCAATTGACTCTAATGTTCCTTAATATGGTAGCTGTCGTTGTTATCCTTTATTGGTTCGCTTTCTATAGTAATTTATAAGGATATAAGTCCTCTGTTACAAATGCAGTGCAGTCAGTCCTGCATTCAATTTGACTAGTAGGAGTATTTATAATGCAGGACAGTCTACAATACCTTGTTCGTCTTTGTGTAATTCTTACCTAGAACTGATGAAAAAGCTAGGTATTCCCTTTTAAGTAATTCAAAATAGCAATAAATAGTTCCATAATGGATGTTGCCATCTCCTAATGCATGCCTTGCTGAGGTTCTTGAGGATATTCTCAGGCCTTCATACCACTTTAAAAACAGTTTGAAGCCTTTTCACATTTGGAATTGAACTGATGGGAGGCTGCACAGCCCCAGTCTAATCTGAAGCAGAGTTAGACTCAGGTCCCCATATGCTAATAAATGTATCACTGTTCCATGCCACTCTCTTATGTGCCCTGCAACTGGAGAATATACAGACAACTGCGGTTTGTGACCATTCTTACTGCTGACTGTGCCTCCTAAACCAAACCAGCAGGTGATTAGGAGTGTAAAGCAGAGAGCATAGGTGGAAATTATGTTTTTTAATCCATAATATGGTTTAAAGATGAGCTGAGGTAGATGCCTGAGAAACCTGCACTTATGCACTTTGCCCAACTCTCCAGCCACCCGCACACTAGTGATTCAAGTTGTGCTGGCAAGAACCCTGCCTGTCTGTGGATAAAAAATATCTAGCATTAACTGAATGTGCCATGCAATGAAAACCTGGGAGCAAATGAGTGCTGAGAGCAAAAGAACACAGTATTGAATTTCCCTCCACCTCCCACTCACTGGCCATATGAGCTGCGGCCTTACTCCTGAATGCATATGATTAGATTTTTATTAGTCTTTTTGGTGTTTTGTAGTGGCAGCCCAAGAACCTATAAGTGACTCTCAGCTACTCAGAGCTCTTTTAAAATAACGCATGGCCAATGTCTTAAGAGGTAACCTAGCTTGCAAAATGCCTGAAGACCTGAACTCTCTCAGAAACTGAGTTATAATGTCAGTTAGGTCCTTTGAGAGATATTGGCAAAGTATGGAACATCCTGAGGTCTGAGGATTTGACTGTCTCTAAACCTCAGAAGTCTTTTCAGTGGGATATTCATCATAACCCTTTGATGGTGTATATATATGCCTTTCTTCATCAGGGCTTCTCCAGCTGTTCTTTAATTCTTTGATGTTATCTTTGACAAGGATTTGTGCCAACTTTCTGCAGAGTAGCTGTCGCTCATCTGAACAGTGTCCTTCAGGACTTTTTATCACTGTGTGAAAAGTTGAGGCTTCCGAGTATCTCTGCACAGAATTATTTCATATATAAAAAGTCTTTAGGAGGGTGATGTGATGCTTCTCTCTTGCTGTGTTTGGCCAGGAGAGAGGGAATTTTTCTACTCTTCATTCTGGAATCTAGCACTTTGATCTCATTAATCTTATTCATTTCTAAGGTGTTCTCCCTTTGAACAGCTCCTCCCAAAGTTAAATGCCAGTCCATGGATTTACATTAGCCTTCAAGTAACTTATGTAGGAGATGGACATCATATTTCCTTCCCACATTCATAGCCCTTGAGGGTCACCTTTGTGGTGTGTCTGAGCCTTTCTGAGAGGCTGTGGCTTCATATTGAGAACTATACCTGAGGCTCCAGTGCTTAAAAGCTGCTGCCAAACTTCAAAGACACAGTTATAATTTCAATATCCATCTGTCTGATTTTGTGAGGAAACCGTCTATATCATTGATCCCATTTCATACCATTTCTACTCAAGTTATTTCTCCGACAAGTGCAGAAGTGAAAGAAAGAATTATTGTTATTTTAAATACTTGGGAAGTGCTCAAATGCTATGGTAATGGGGGGGAAGGGATAGGTTCTAAGGTGGCCTACTGTACTTAGAATGTGTAATATGGAGAGAGGTTATTCATGCTGGTCCTGAAGCCTGAGCTTCAAGTTGTTCTTCAAGGAATTCTTTTGACTAGAAAGTGTAAAGCAAAAGGAAATGCCCCTCTTAGAGGCATACAATTTAGGCCAGAAGAAATCACCAGATCATCTAGTCTCGCCTCCTGCATATTACAGACCATCAACACTACCCAGCACCCACACACTAAACCCAACAACCAAAATTATTCTTTCAACACACCCTGCTCCCATGAGAGGGAAGGAAGGAAGAAAGACCCACTGGCCAGTTTAGCAGCGCTCTTGGCAGCCGTGTTGTATGTTACAATTCAACCACCTTTCCACCAACTGATGGCAGGAAAGTTCTGAGGGCCAGTCTTACAGCCCAAAGTTCAGCCCTTTGGGGGCGTGGAACCCGGGTCTACCCCCACCTGACCAGAAGCAGAGAGGTGGGACAGGGAGGGGAAGTGTAAAGGGCAGGCCTTCCAGCTCAGTTGGGAGAAGGCAGCCGAGGGAGGAGGACGTCTCTCCCTTGGTGCCGGGACCTGGCCCTGACCGTTACCCTGAGGAGAGGCTGCCAGGGCTGCCAACTGGCTGGGGCCCTGAGGACCTGCCGGACCTGCCAGAGGAGACCCCTGGGCCTTGCGACTTGGAGGAGCTGCCCGAGCTGCCTACCCCCTGCGAGCCCGAGGAGGTACCTGGCCCTTGCGACCTGGAGGAGCCGCTGGACCTGCCACCGATCGACGAGGCCGAAAGGTTCTGGAACCTTCCCCTGGCAGATCACCCTGAGGAGACCGAGGGTGACTCGGGGGACAAGGTACTGCAGGGAAAGGGGGGAAGGAAGGAGCCCAGGGAAGCCAGACATCGCTCTGGCGGCGTTACGGCTACAGTCGAGGCAGCGCGTTTCGGCTGGAGCCCCACTGCCTCAGTGACGGGACATCCCGTCACTGCCAGGGCCCAGGGCTGGGATGCAGTGGAGTCAGGTGGGCCTGCGTCCCCCTCCCCCATTGGGCTGATCGCCCCACCTAGCGCTAGAGACTCATGGTTCTGCCTTCCCATCCTGCCTGAGGGCCAGGGCTGTAAACTGTTTGTGTGACCTGCCAAGGGCTGTAGACTGCCGGCCTTGCCTGCCCACCCTGCCTGAGGGCCTGGGCTTTAGACCATTTACCTCGTCGGGCCTTGACCCGCCTGAGATCCTGGGCTGTGAACCGTTGACTCGGCCTGTTGAGGGTTAGAGACTATTCCTCTTGGCCTGCCCCGCCCTGCCTAAAGGCCTGGACAGTGAGCTGTTTGCTCACCCTGCAGAGGGCTAGAGACTACTCCACTTTACCAGCCCAGCCCTGCCTAAGGGCCTGGGTCAGGAGCAGTTCGCCCACTCTGCCAAGGGCTACAGACTGCCCCTCTTTGCCTGCCCACCCTGCCTGAGGCCCTGGATTTTGAACTGTGTGCTCACCCGGCAGAGAGCTAGAAGCCTCCCACCTGGCCTGCCCAGCCCCGACTGTGGGTCCAGACCCCAACCTACTGAATCGTCCTGCCTGAGGGTTGGGGGAGCCCAGGATGGTGGGATTGCCCAGCTGGGCCGAAGAGGCCTGGAACTGCTAACTCCCCCATTTTCACTAGAACACCCCACAGGACATAGGGGCTGGGAGGTGTACCTCCCTCAGAGATTGGCGAGGGGGGGCTACGACCCCCACCCATGCTGGGGAACATTTACACTCTATTATAAAAGTTAGGAACAGTTGAGTGAATGGTGCTTCTTGAGCACATGAGAAGTGGGAACCATCAGATTAGTGAATCCTTGATAGACATGATAGGGAAAGTCAGAGGAGCAAGACCTCAGCCAGGTCTAAAGGTGTTTTTTCCTTAGCAATATGAAGAGTCACAAAGGCACATAAGGCCTGAAGCTGAAGAACTTGAGGAAATCTCTGTCCCTGTTAACTGAAAACTTGCCAATAAGTCTGTCTTCTGTGTGCAGAAAATAGTCCTGAGGAGGGAATGTAACTGCTATCATTGAATCAAGAGTATCATATCCAAGGGTTGGGATCTTTTAGTTAAAAAATAGATTTCTCCCTGCTATTGCCTTAGGCCAAGTTACTGAAAGAAAGAGCAAGGAACTTGCAGAACCTTATTCATGTCCTGAGGGGAATCTGCTTAGAGCAACTAGTCGCTATAGCCAGATTATGAACTGCTGCTTTATCAGTTATCAAGATGGGAGGGAACAAGGAGCTCACTTCCCCTGTATGCGCCTCTTCAGAAGGGGGGCAGAATTACAGTCCCTGGATCTCAAGACAAGTGCTTAGGGAGAAAATGCTTCATTCCCTCAAGAGGGGTATCAGCAGCTGTACAATAAGAATTATTTGATTTCGAGGCAAAATTCTTTCCAGAGCGCTAACTGGGGCTATGCATCTTAGAATCTGAAACCACTGTATTAAAGGAATAATGGAATCCTCCGATGGAGAAAAATCTGTGATCCTGTCTTATCGAGATGTGAAAGTTGGCATCCTGGAGGTCAGGAGTTTGTGACCTTTCTGCAAGCCTTCATTGAAGATTTATATTTAAAATTGGTAGTCTGTCTGTTTGAATCCATGTGAGTTTTAAATGCATATTCACACATCGCTAGAGACAGTAATAACACGAACATATGCTTATCCTTAATTCCTTCTCTTATTCCCATTATCTTGTTGGCCAACCCCATTTAATGGCTTTTATTTACAGTGCCTCCATCACCTTTTCTTCTCAGAAGTTTTAGAATGTTACATATTAACTTAAAATTCAAGGAGTTGAGTTCTAATACATTTCCAGCCAAATGAACTTTACTAGGAGGAATGTAAAGATTGGTTCTATCATACCAACAATGCGCTGAAATTCAGAGATGTCTCAAAGATGTCACATAAATTTTGGAACTAAGGGTATGAAACAGCTTTCATATGAGGAGAGATAAAAATGCCTGGGCTTGTTCATTTTAGAAAAGTGATGACTAAATCGGGATATTGGTAGAAGTCTATACAGTCATGAATGGTATGGAGAAAATGAATAAGGAAGTACTATTTACCACTTCACATAATACAAAAACCAGGAATCACCCAATGAAATTAATAGGCAGCATGTTTAAAACAAACACAAGGAAATACTTCTTCACACAACACACAGTCAACCTATGAAACTTGTGACCAGGAGATGTTATGAAGGCCAAAACTATAACTGGGTTCAAATAAGAAGGATATAAATTCATGGAGGATAAGTCAATCTATGGCTGTTAGTCAAGATGATCATGGACGCAACCCATGCTCTGGGTGTCCTGAAACCTCTGACTGCTAGAAACTGGGACTGGACAACTGGATGGATCACATGATAAATTGCCCTGTTCTGTTCATTCCCTCTGAAGTACCTGGCATTGGCCATAGTCAGAAGACAGGATGCTGGGCTAGATGGACCATTGGTCTGACCCAGTATGACCATTCTTATGGTCTTATAATTAAATATTTGTGACATATATTATTTTTGCTGACTTTCAGTGGGTTTTGACACATCTTGGTTGAATATGCATGTATTGTATGAATAAATAGCATAATAGGATGGAAAAAGCAAATGAGAAAAAATTCCTTTATTCCAGGGAATAATCTGTATTCCACAGGAGGTTTCTTCATCATATTCTTTTGCAGAACAGTAAATGATAAACAGATGCAGTCACTAAATGTAATTCCACAATTAGAATTCCTATATGTGCACATTATATCTTTTCTTGTCTGCTTAGAGGGTTTTGTTTGATTTTTAAAGGACTCGGGGAATTTCTTGGTGAAACCATTGATTGCCCTTAACAGCCATGAATAATTGAAAGAGATATATTCACCTATCATCATCTAAGCTTCTGTCTCTAGGAGAAGCTCATAAGCCACAAGAACCATTTCATCCCCTCCCTTTACCCATTAAAGGAATCTCCAATAGAAAATGAGAAATAACCCAATTACTGTTCTCTTTAAGTCACTGCTGAGTACCAGAACCATAAATCACACATCCCTTTTCTCAGCACTGTTGTTATTTCCTGTGAATCATGAATGGCAGCTAAAGGTTTCTATATTCATCTCTCCTTCTCCTCCGCCTCTCTACATCCCACCCTCAATCTATTTTAATTTGTTGTCCTCCCTGCTGATTTTGAGCAGTGCCTACAGCTCCACCACAGAATGTGCAAGCGGAAGCTGTGAACTCCACGACCATCCAGTTCCTATGGAATCCTCCACCACAGCAATTCATCAATGGTATCAATCAGGGATACAAGGTAAACACAAACAAGGTTTTGATCAAGACAGACTAACTTTCTAGGTATATAACAATTAGACTGTAGAGTTCCATGCATCTCCAGAGCCCAGATGTATGTCAACAGAGACAATGTCTTACATCAGAAGGAAGCTTATGTTATACTAAGTGAGCTATTGTCACTAACATAACATCTGCTGACTATATCAGTTCTCACTGAGAGGATGGGAACATTTGATCGGTTGCAAATATTAATTTCTTTGATGCTAGGGTAGAGATTTTCAAAGGTATTAATGGCAATTAGGTGCCAATAACCTGGCTAGTCAATGGGCATTGGCTGCATAAATGACCTTTCTGTCTTTGAAAATTAAACCCTATATTTCTAGTTACTCTAAGGCAAAATTCCCACTGACTTCAGTGGGGCCAGGATTTCACCCTAAATATTTGTCTTCAGTTTTCCATATTTCAGATTTTCTCTTTGTTTCAATCAGAAGCACTTGACACACTTAATTCCAACTCTCAAACCAGCTATTTTGGAAACTTTTGTTGCATCGCTATTTATGTAAGTTGCAAATTCCTTAGCAACTATATAAAATGAATAAAAGCCAGATATATACCTATCAACAGATAGTGAAAACTTCATTGAAACTGTCAAAATCGTATTTGCCTGGATTTCTTTAATCCATTAGATTGCAACAGTTTTGTAGTTCTTGCTTCTCCTGGGAATTCTGAATTGTATTATGTCTGGCATGGCGACAACATTTCTGCCACATTCACATCTACTACATAATTTTTTTAATGATTTATGAATTACTAGTAAATGAAGTCAAGCATCTTTGCTTTTCAAAAGAGTTCCACCCATTACATCTTTCTCTGGAACTTTATAGGTCTGTTTCTTGAAAATAGACAATGGGAAAAGAAGAAGAAAAGAAACACAACCATTGGTAGTCCTAGTATATTCTGCTCACATGATTTAGGAAGGAGAAGTAAATCTGTTTCCATTAGCCATTATTAAGTTTTATTTTCTTTTAAACTAATTTGAATCTGAGGCAATTGCAAAGCACACCATTTCAAGTCTTCCATGTGCATGAAACATTCATAACAGAATTGCTCCTCTCGGTCTGCATCAGAACGTTGTCTGATTATCTGGAGCTGCAGATATTGGCTGAAATTTTCAAATTTGGGTCATTTAATGTCATGTTTATGCACCTACAGTAAATTAAAGTGGCTAATTTTTCAAGGTAATGACTAGTTACAACTCCCATCAGCTTCAACTGCTCTGAAAATCAGGTCATAATTATTTTGGTGACAAAATATGGATTTATCTCCAAATGGTAACATTTTCAAAATCCCTTAAGTGACAGAGGAGCCTTTGCCCCCATTGACGTCAAGCTCTTAAATCACTTAAATGCTTTTGAAATTTTTACTTACAATTTTCAAAGCTTGGTTCTGGTACTTTGGCTCCTAAGTCTACATTTAGATACCTGATTTTCAAAAGTGCTGAGCACTCAAAAACCCAGTGAAGTCAGTGGGAGCCACAGGTACTGGGTACCTGTGTCAAACAGATTACTTTAAATACTTAAATATGGATTTAGGAACATAACTTTTGGCACCCAGCTTGGAAAAACTGTGTCTGTTATTTTTAAAACATGTTTTTTATCCTCTGTCAAGAGTTGATAGTAACGTACAAACCCATCCAGTGAATCCAGTAACAAGATTATCTCAAGCTGCACAATGACAGAGTTTACAGTTGTTTTTACATTATTGTTTTTTGTAATTGACTAACAACTAATTGACTAACTTGGCAAAGAAGTGTATAGAAACAACTTTTAATGAGTGTTCATCTATATTCAAATTTTTCTCTGTTTCAGATCCTGGCATGGCCAGTGGCTACACCAGAGTCTGTGACCATGGTCACCATTGCTCCTGATTTTCATGGAGTTCACAGTGGCTGCATTACCAACTTGCAGAAATTCACTGCTTATTACACATCAGTCCTATGTTTCACCACACCAGGGGATGGACCACGAAGCACACCACAGCTGCTGTGCACTCTGGAAGATAGTGAGTATATAGAAGTCCAGCCAGCAATCAACTGCAATGTCTGAAGATGGTTCTGCTTGCGGTGATGGCCAAAATTTTCAAACATGAGCTGCTCAGATTAGACTACTAAATCCATATTTAGGCACATAAAAGAAGTTGACTTGGTTTTGAGAGGTGATGAGCCCCTGTAGTACCCACTGAAATCAATGGGAGCTACAACTGCTTGTCCCTTTAGAAAATTAGGTCCCTAGAAATTTAAATATTTAATACCTAAATATGGATTTAGGAGCTTAATTTTAGGCACCACATATGATTTTTTTTTTGCCAGTAAATATGCTGAAAGTGTGATTGCTTTACTTATTTGCATGCTGCAAATGTTTTATACAAATATGTCAAGTATTTGGAAGTTGAGTGCATTATTCTGATCCTGTCTGCCAAACCAGGCTCAAATCTGCACCAAGGAACGAAAATGAGTCTGGTAGTTCAATGCAGAGATGATTTGCTGCATCTCAAAACTCACACATTTTGGCCCAATTTGGTTCATGTGGAGGTGTCCAAGAGAGGTTTAGGGTTGACATGTCTGGAGAGGTAGCAGGGGAGTTGTTACAGGTCAAGATTAAATTGCAGAGGCAAAGCTGTGTGAAGGAGGCTTGCACAAGTGTCTGTCATCGCTAATCCTAACTATTGGTGGTACTTTTTCATCCTCTTCCCCTCACTGAGCACCATACTGACAGCCCAAAATTTAAAAACAAATAA
Source organism: Mesoclemmys tuberculata (assembly GCA_007922155.1). Classification (NCBI taxonomy): domain Eukaryota; kingdom Metazoa; phylum Chordata; order Testudines; family Chelidae; genus Mesoclemmys; species Mesoclemmys tuberculata. Next base: position 22,986,332 of record ML675626.1, read on the forward strand.
ATTAATAAATGCTTAACATATCCAGGTACGTCAGTGTTTTAAAAAATATTGTTTTGTCTTAATAACTGTTAGTTGGGCAAGTACAGTTCCTGCAAAGAAGAGTCTGGTTATGGACAGCATAAGCGTACAAGAAGTGACTTCAAACACTGGACCAGTTATCCATGAGATAGTGTTGAAAGCACATAAAAGAAATTAACTACTTATCCAGGGATTTTCTCCTTCATAGTCCATCTCCTCCGTATGCTAGAAAATGTGATATCTCTGTGCACAAAGAGCAGATTTCCTGTTCTTAGAAACTTAAAATGTTAGCACATCACTGAGACAGCATTATAACCATCAGAAATCTATGAGCCAATAATTTAACCTTATACATGTTTCCTAAAGCATTAAAGCTGGAAGACAAGGAGGAAAGAGGAAGTTATTTTATTTGGCTAATACTGAATAGTTGGTATGATTTTTTTAAAGACTCTTCAGAAAATAATTTTCTTGGTGTTGTAATGGGTAAAAGGAGAGCTGTGCATTAAGTTGTTTGATCTATGCCTTTAGAGGTCAAACCAAATCCTTGGTGTGGCTCCAAGAACTGAATATTTAAGTTTGGTGCATTTTATATTTCACTGGGCACATATGCATAGTGAATAAGATGCAAACATTAAATCTAAAGAGAACATCATCCTTCCAGACCTCTGCTAACAGTCGGTTACTTTCTGCCTTTCTTTACAGCAAGACTTGTGATTCTGCAAAAGAATCTGTGTGCTGATCAGTTGTAGATCAAACATGAACTGACATCCAATGAGCTTCAGCCTGTGCTGTCTTAGTGTAACCCATGCCAGTTTTTCAGAATTTCACAGCAAAATTAAAATGGACTGTAACAGCAGCAGCAAATTGGGTTGCAACTTTGTGGGTAGGGAGATACCACTCCTGAATACTGCATCCTTACTCTTGTTAGATATTCCTGGTATTTGTACCAGAGTAGCAGTTCTTTCTATAATGTTTTGAGTACTGGCTATTGGAAAATAGTCTCAGAGGTTGCCATCTCTGGCATTACACAATTGCAGATATGCCTGTAGCCAGCCTACTGGCAGGTTTTCTTTTTCATAGTGGGAAGGGAATGAGAATCTGGACAAAAGTGAAGAGGAAATAAAATACAAATTTATAGCCCCGAAAATGCCAGCTGGTGTCAGCAGAGCTGGAGGACAGCATATTTGGGCAGGTATCCAGGTAACAAAAGCACAGTGAACATAAAGTAAGCCAAAAGCTCCCTTTTCCAGTGCATTGATTGAAGAGAACAGCAAGTTAGATCAAAAATCTGTCAGCTTGTCTTCATTGAAGATCAAAATTGAGGGAGGATGGTATATTCTTGACAGTCAGTCCATTTATTACTCTTTCATTGCATACCAGGGAACTGAAAATTTCAAGAGCGCTTGAGGTACATGATAAAAATCCTTTCAAAGTTTCACAAATTTGTATACATTTTACAGAAAATAGTTACCATTATACTGGACATTTTTAGAGTCATTCTGCAAGAGTTTATCCAAGTGCTAATTGGATAACACTGACTGATTTCTTAAGTTAAAGGTCCCAGCCCAGATGGGTTTTCTGTTGATACTGCTTCTGCAGATACAAGGCCTGATAACTCAGCACTTGCAAAGGCACAGGAAAAGGCTGTAGGCTGCATGATATTGTTGAGGAAGAACAGCAAACACAATTGCTTTTCAGGACCCAGCTTGTCTGATTATTCTAATTAGATTAGACCAAGAAAGGGACAGAGAGCAAGATGTGTGTAAAACTCCTGCCACCAGTCTCCTTAGTTCTCTGCACAGTGAGGATGAGAACTGAAAAAAATAATGTATGTGATAATAGCCAGAGTGATTTAACACCTTCCATTCCACCTCTCCTCTCTAGCTCTTACAGATGTCTCCTGCTGATTTCCACTGGTCCTGGCTCAATGTTTTATTTCTTCAGCATTAACCTTGCCGTATGAATCACATCAAAAGTAAATGGGAATCTCCTGTTAACAGACTTCCCTTTCTGATTGCCAGAGCCAGGAGCTGTGGGACACCTGAGTTTCACTGAGATTCTGGACACGTCTCTCAAGGTCAGCTGGCAGGAACCTGTAGAGAAAAATGGCATCATTATAGGCAAGTATCAGATGTTACGCTTTAAAAAAAAGAAGTGGGGGGAATATATTATTGCAGGGGGGGAAAAATGGCTGGATAATAGGACATTTAGAGAGAGTTGCCTACCAAGAATGCAGGCTTCCCTCTTCCTCGTTAGGGTAATTGAAATGTCAATGAGGGCGTGTTACATAAGGCACAGGTGCAGTTACCACCAGTCCATGATTGTGCCCACTGAAAATGCACTCTCTGTTAGAAATCAACTCCTCACTGAGTCTTCAAGCTTGTTAAATCTCCCATTAGCTCCACCTGTGTTACTAGATTTCTGAAACTCGGAGAGACCCTGTTTGACCCTTGGTGCTAAGACTAAAGACCTCTTGATGCTAAATTTAAAGCTGGGAAATCCTGATTGGCAATGATAAGAGGTTACAATTAAGATGAAATAACAGTTTAGCAGAGTCCTTCACTCTCTGATCAAGTAGTCTGGCTATGGATCATTTGACAGAAAGACTTGAACATTATTGCTAAATATAAAATATGTTATAACAGCACATATCTCACACTTACATGCTACTTCACCCTTTCCAGTTATATATCCACATACTGTATGTCAGCTTGTCTGGGATATCTGCCACTCATTTTTCTGTTAAAGGGAATAAATACCTGGGAAAGTTCCTGCTACATATCCACAAAGGTGATATTGTCATCAGATGGAAAGCATTAGAGAAAACAAACTGCAGAGAACGGAAGGTCTGTTTCTCAAAGGGTTATGAATTTTTTTAATTTGGCTTCATTCCATTTGGAAAAAACCTAAAAATTTCAAAATTCTCCTATGACAGGGTATATAAACCCCACACAAGCATGAAAGCGGTTAAGGCTGCTTTGGGCAGGAGTGGCCCTGCCTCTCTGCATTAGCAAATGATGCCAGGAGCTAAAAGGAGGGAGCTCCACTCAAAAGAGGGCAGCCCTGGAAAAGGAACAGGCTGTGGAGCTTCTCCAGCCCCCAAAAGAGGGCTGACAGCCAACAGAGCCTCTGTCCTGGCTGAAGGAGGTGTGGATCACTTGAATTAAAAGTGGGGAAAAGACTGTGACTGGCACTGGAGACCCAGTAAACTCTGAAGTGAACAATGGTGCTTCCAGGGCCTTGTGAAGGTAAGGGAGGCCCATATCCGGAAGGGAGTTGCCTGCAGGATTTTTTTCCCCGTTCTTTAATTTCATACCTTTATTTGACCTCATTTGACCTCGTTTGCTTATTGAAGGCTATTTTGTTGTTTCTCCTGAGATCCTGAAAGGGTGGGAGTAATTGAACTCTCACAATGGGCTCCCCATCCTCACGATGGGCTCCATGACAGCTCCACAAATAAATGTTTTTTTAAAAAATTGTTTTGGGTCAATCAAAGCATTTTGTTTTGACAAAATTGCAAAATTTCATTTCAATTTAAGGTTTTTTAAAGTTTTGTATTATATTGAGCAAGCATACCACATTCTTATGCCTCTGAACAGAGAGGTAGCTCTTCTGAAGTGCTGCTCAGAGAAATCATGCCTTGATCTCAGTGGACTTGGGACAAAAACTGATGGTTGCAGAAAGCAGATCTGTATCAGTTCAATAAATGTGGCCAAAAACTTCAAATCTAGGTATCTAAAATTAGCCACTTAAATCCATATTTAAACACATAAGTAGCCTGATATTCAAAGTTGCTAAGTACAATCAGCTCCCACTGAAGTCATTGGGAGCTGTAGGGTCTCAGCACATCTTAATAGAAAGGCACTTATTTCGGAAACTGAATATGGATTTAAATACTCCATCTAGATTTGGGCACCAGATTTGAAAATTTTGAACTGAGACATTCTCTGAGGATAAACTTTAAAGATAAATATTGTCTCCAATATTTACCAGTTACATATATTGAATTGTATACATGAATTCAAGTGAAGTATAAAAATATAATGTGTAAACAAACACTTTAGCCATATCATTTTAAACTGTCATTTCATCAACTCTCATAAGAATCAGACACTTTTGCCAATTTGAGTAGCTATGTTCAGTCTCCCTAATTGCCCCAGTACTTTGAAGTGGATATGAGATTCTTCTGTAGTTCCTGTCATAAATATTTTGTGATATTGGGGACTATTTCAGTTGCCCTATTCTATCCCAGAGGTGAGTGCATTGGTATTGGGACAGGGGAGTGATTTCTGGCTGTAATTTAATCTGTCATTTCTGTTGCTGCCATCACTGTAATATCTAACATAATACGCTAATTATGTGAAGTCTGTAAAGCATTCTGGGTACCTTCGAGGTGAAAGGTGCTATACAAACATAAAATAAGATTATTATTACTATTCAATGGTTTCAGTGTTGCTTTGACAATTCCCCCCCAAATTAACACTGCAATTAGCAATCTGCCCTCTGCAAAGCAGATCACAATACATTTGCTCCCTCAGAACTGCTCTGTTGGAAACAAGCTGCCATCTCCCAGAATGATTTGGAAACCCGATGGAGCGAGATGATGAGCTGTTTCATAAACAGGATAAATTGTTTTAGAAGGAGAGAACTAAAAAACCTACTAGTGTTTATGAGGAAATACAGGCAGGAAAAAAACATGCCAGGCAAGGTTTATAACTTCCCCTTTAGTGATATACATTGTGTTAAGGCTGGGAGAAAGGGATGGCAAAACCATTTGTTTCTGTGAATGGCTCAAGGTTTTTATATAGTGCTGCTTGGAGATCTAAGAGTGCTTAGGAAGCAACCACTTTATTGCATCTGGTCATTGATATCATTTACTGTGACTCCTTTTTTAATTCTGGTGCATGGAATGAGAGAAAAACACAGAGAGAGCATTGCAAGACAGCCAGCCTGCTCTGCTAAACTGCCCATTGCTCTCATTGTAAATTTCAGTATCTTCCTCTCTCCCTCAGTAAACTCTGATTTATGAGGGCCTGGATGTAGATGGACAGTTCGTGATTGGTTGTACTGCTCTCTTGTAGAGAATTTACTCCAGATCAACAGAAAATTATTTTTGAAACTCCTCTGGTCTTTAGTTTTGGTTAGATAGCAGTTTAAAGAGAAGGTGTTAGGGCCAGGGCATAAGGAAGATTCTCTGGCACCATTCGTCTTCTCATTTACACTCAAACCAGATGAAACAATTGCTTCCCAGGCCTATTGGACTCCACTCTACACATCCCTGGCATAGGTTATGTATGTAAAACAGAGAGGGCAGTTTTCCAGCCACATGTCCCAAAGTTCTGCCCATCTGTCAGTCACTTGTGCTTAAGTTCTATGTCTTTTGGGTACTGTTTTTGGAGTTCCTTTCCTTCCTTATTGTGTGTGTGTGTTTTTATCATGCCTTTATTTGTGCATATGTATTTTGGTTTGTGTTTTTATATGGATAGGCTCTGATTGTTTTATTATTGAAATATCCACAGTAAATGCTGCCTCTCTGCTTTTACTCTAGATGGGGATTGTAAATGATACCTTTTGGTGTAGTTTTCCTGGTGAATCTTTTTCCAGTAAATAAAAGCATCAGTAATACATGCCTGATATGCAGCAAAACTTGGTCTCTTTCCACATGCAGTATGAGCTTTAGAGCAGTGATGGGCAAACCATAAAATGTACAGCGGTGCATCATCAAAATTTGGTGATGAGCCGCAGCTAATTATAAACATAGTGCATCAGCAGAGGAAAGTTCACATTGTTTAACTTGGGACAGGATATTGTCACTTGTCCTTCAGGCACAAATGGATAAAAAAAAATTGCAAATCCCTTATTTATCTTAATTTAAAAAAATCTTCATTTTATCTTGTTTGTGCATTATAGGTGAAATTTCCTCTTCCCTACATACAATCTCAATAATCAGGATCCTAAGCAAGAATGGAGAAAAAGTCATCCCTCTTTACAAATCCTGGAGATTGCAGGGCTGCAGTGCAACTCCTCTCCAGACTTACCTCAGCTGTGAGCTGCCCTTTGGCAGCTTCTGGGCTAATAGTGGCAATTGATTGTGTGACCCCTACGCCCAAAGGACCTTGCCTAGTTGCAGGTTTCCTGGTTCACCTCCTAAACTCCCACCCACCATACTGAACTATTTGGAGCAGCAGAGTGCTCTCCTGTGGGGTGGCAAGGGATGAAGATGCTCTGTCTGTCCACAGACCCACCACAGCAAATAGCGGGAAGAGCCTTGCTCTAACTCTGTTGCTGTGACCTTCACCCTGTATTAATAGGTTAATAGACCTCTTGTTCAAAGTCTGCATAGTCGTAGACTTTAAGGCAAGAAGGGAGCATCATGATCATCTAGTCTGACCTCCTGCATATTCCAGGCCACAGAATCTCACCCACACACTCCTGCTCTTAATTATAATTTTTTGTAGTAACTATCTGTGCTACACAAAGTGTGATCTGTCTGAAAAATAATATTGCCCCCCTTCATGAACATTAATGAAACCCCACAACATCTCTGAGATGTAGGTAGATTATTATCATTCCCATTTTACTGATGAGGGACCTCAGGCACTGAGAGTTTAAATTGCTAATCCAGAATTGGCATTCAGGAATTCCTGGTTCCCACTCCAGTACTTGGTTTGTTAGATCATGTTGCTTCTCTGAAGTAAACACTTCTCATTAAAATCATTGGACATTTTGTTATTTCAGCTTATAGGTATTAATTACTTACATTGTTATCACTGAAACCAAATGTGAGTTGTCTTAGTTCAGCATTGGGAAATGTTGGGGAAGGCATATGATTGGGAGGTAGGGTTTCCCTTGCCAGTATGTGCCAATACAGTCACTTGGGTTCCTTTCTTATACTCTGTCTGAATCACATCCATTTCCTTTGACTTCGAAAGCTGCATGCATTTTTTCCCTGAGCCAAATCACAGGGGAAGCTTCAGTCAAGCAAATTTTTCAGAAAAGCTATCTGGAGACCGACACAGTAAGGTTCAAAGGGCTAAGGGGAGATTGCCATAGGAGTAGGAAGGGGCAGAGCAAGTGAAGAGGAGGAGAACAAGCACAGTCAGAGACTAAATTAAGCAAATCAGACTGTAGAAACTTTTGCAAGTTCCTGAAAGGCAAATGGATATAAAAGTGGCAAGAAGGGAAGGATTTAACAGCCTGGTTCCAATAGAAGAATGAGGAGGAGGGGCAGGGTTTGTAGGGATTAGGACAATAGGTTGGCTACACTAGGCTTTAACGGACAGGATACTGATTCACCCTGCTGAAAAATGTGTGCAGCAGTAAGCTATGGAAAGTTGAAGTTTTTCCATTTCTGTGAGATACCCACCGTGTTCTTGCAAGATCATTATCATCTGATTTGTAAGTCTAGGAAAGAAGTAGCCTGGTAGCTGTGCATAGATTTTTCACCAAATATTCCAAATACTTGCTGGTGAGAAGAGTTTGAGGTTTTCTTCCTATTCAATTTTTAGAGTTCATAAATTGAAATCCCACCCTTCGGAGAAGGATTATTTCTAGGGTTTCCTAAACCTTTTTGTTGTGAATGCTACATACTAATAAAAGGCTCTTCCATGTACACCACCTCCCTTTCCCTCTTTGCAATTTCATGGTCAGATGATATACCAGTAGCATCTACAGTAACTGCTTATGTGGAAAAGTAGTATTGGGAAAAGGACTTAGGTATATTTAATTGGCCTTAATGCATTTAGTGTGTTTTCCTTTCTGTAAAAAGATAAGATATCCACTCTGGAGGAGAGCCAGCAACATGATCAGCTAACTCTCCACAGACCACCAGCAGCAAGTGCTCCACCACAGTTTGTGAACATCTGGATTGTGCACAGGAATTGATGGTGCACAGGAAGACAAAGACCACACCATTGATACAACTTCTTGACTTTTGAATGATTGTTTTCTAGGGTACCAGATCTCCTGGGAGGTGTACAGCAGGAATGAATCTCGTCTTGCTCGCACTCTAGCCAACACAACTCTTGAATACAAAATCACTGGGCTGTCATCTCTCACCACCTACACCATTGAGGTGGCAGCTATGACTGCAGAAGGGACTGGGTTGGTGACCTCCTCTACCATTTCCTCTGGAGTGCCCCCAGGTTGGTAAAATTACGAAAGAATGAATAAAGGTTTACTGACTCCCATCTTCAGCCATATTTCAGGAACACTGGTTTCCTGACTACGGTACTAATAATACTTTTATTTTTAAAGCACTGGGGCACTGTACAACATAATTAAAGTTATTTCTAAAATCATATTAAAACACTCATAAAAAACATGCGCTGAAATTAATAATTACAGCAAATTTGAGGGAGTCTGGTACACAAGAAAAAAGTATAACTGGGATGGAGGAATGAGAGGGAAAGGTAATAAAATAGACCCTTTTTCATAGCATCTGTCTGCATTTATTATAAAGTAACATAAGATATGGGAAAAGCAGTGATGGTTATTAAAAAACAAAACAAACCACACACAACTTGGGACAGGGGAGCTTATATACTTTTTAAAAAGGAAGAAAGATATTTCCATTTGTAAGGATTAAAACTGCAGTGCACTTGTGTGATGCAAATAAAAATATGTACAAAAGTGGGGAGTTTTGGCATGTGAGAGATCTTGTGGAAGAAGTAGTTCCACATCTTAGAGCCCAAGTTGCACTGATGGGACTGCTAAAAGGGGAGGGGCAATGTACAGCTACCCATCAAAATGAGATTCAGGGAGGAAGTCTCAAATGCAGTAACACTGTTTGACTTTATAGTGCCCTAGAGCTGCTTTGAAAAATTGAGCCTAAATGTCAGCTTGGCTATAAGTAGATAGGTCCAGATTTTCTCAAAGGTGTCAGGTCTCCCTCTGGTGTTTCCTAAGGTTTTCATTCCCTCTGAGGGAATGCTTAGTATGACACTTTCTGTGCATTCCTATGTAGATGTACAAGTAGTTTTAGACCAGTTCAGTGCAGTTCACCTTCTTGCCACTCCTACAACTATAGCCCAATACCAATTTTGTCCCATTTTGGTAAGGTCATTTTGTCAGTCATACTTCTTCTGAGTGTGAAATATGAGTCAAGAAATGTTGTGTTTTCTTGTATCGTCACAACACATACTATAAAAGTCTCCTGGTTTAATTTTGCATTTTTTACATAGTACAGCATTATGAATGATAACTAATTATAATGCTAATCTTTGGCACTTCCATAGTGCAGTTGGTGTTTCCATGCTGCTTGGAACATAATCTACAAAAAATATATTTGGTCCAATTTTACCACCTTTTTGAGATCTGACTTTGTTGGTACCTTAAATATGAACATCAAAAATGTAAACTTCAGCCTAAGTTATCTGCTTAAGCGTGACTGATCATGGGGTTTCTTTGCACAGACCTTTCTGTCTTATACCCCTGTTTCCTCTGCCTAAAGAGTCACTCCCATTTAATTTATACTTAGCATGCAGTTAACAAGCCTAACCTGCCACACTGAGTCAGCAGATACTTGTCAACATTTCCCTGCAGGGTTCCAACACCTGCTAACTGGGTAGATCCTTAGAAAAAGCCCTACTATCTTATTGCAAAAACCTTCCATATCATAGGCTCATAGACCTTACAGCTAGAAGTAACCATTATGAACATCTAGTCTGACCATCTGCACATCACAGGCCACAGAGCCTCACCACCTACTCCTATAAAAGGCCCATAATCTCTGGCTAAATTACTGAAGTCCTCAAATCTTGATAAAGACTTCAAGTTACAGAGAATCCACCATTTACACTAATTCAAACCAGAAAGTGACCTCTGCAGAGGAGGGCAAAAACACCACAGTATTTCTGCCAATCTGACCCAGGGCAAAATTCCTTCCTGACCCCAAATATGGTGCTCCGTTAGACTCTGAGGATGTGAGCAAGACTCACCAGCCAGACACCAGGGTCTCAAACTCTCTTACTATAATTTATATATCAAGTGTCTATACATCTTATGTGGTAAGTATATATTATCTCCATTTTATAGATAGGGAACTGAAGCACAGAGAGTTTAGGTGACTTACTTGAGGTCACACAGCAATTCACTAGCAGAACTGGGGATGGAATCCAGGTTTCCAGATCACCTTAACCACCTGACTATGCCACTTTTTTCTTATGTAATCTTTGTGGTCAGATATTAATCTAGATTCTAAGGTCCTCAAGACGGATCTGACATTTTATTTGTCTGTAAAGTGTCATGCATATGTATGATGCCATATAAATAATAATATAATTATATATGTGTATGTGCAAAATTAAAATATTCTCTCTGTTTTAAGTAATAACATACTGTACCACATGCTGAGATATTGTACGTCTGCTTATTGAGCTGCATACTTGTACCCTAAATCATTTCTACCTTTTACAATTTATTTTAATTTCTACAGAGCTCCCTGGTGCCCCTTCTAATCTGGTGATTTCTAACATCAGTCCTCGCTCTGCCACGCTTCAGTTCCGGCCTGGGTATGATGGGAAAACCTCCATCTCCAAGTGGATAGTTGAGGGGCAGGTACGTACGTGACAGAAATCTGTTGATGAGGTTCCTGATCAGTAAAAGATCACCTGAATCTTCCATAGCTGTTTAAATCAAATTTTTGACCAGCTTCATATACAAGGTCTTGAGCAAATAATCAGTTGCCTGACTGTTTTGATGATGTTTGGTCTCTTGGGAGAAAAAGTAGAGGTTAAAACCTAAGACAATTCAGAAAGATTAGCCAAGAAATGGCAATGGAACAACCAAAGAAAGAAAGGGGAGGTCTGTATGTTTTAATTTCTGTGCACAGGCAGAAGAAAAAGATCAACAAAGGAACAAACTGAAGGTTTCTTGTATGAGTCCTAAGATAATTACCCTACATAATATATATGAGAGGTCTCATCTTTTGAATAATTCACATGGATCTTTGAAAGAAGCTTTATTATATGTTTTCAGGATATTGTAAAATGAAACATAAACTAAACAAACTCTCCATGTTTGAAGTCCAACTTTTTTTTTTACATTTTAGTGAAGGAAATCTGATTTCAGATTCCTTTATGTAAGTTTACAGATGAGGTGCTATGCCTGGGGTATTAGCTTATGTGTTACAAAGGGGAAGAATAGGATGAATAGCTTTATAAAGTAGCCTCTCCTTGAAATTAATGAGATTGAGTATAACTGTTGTTATGTAATGAAATATGTCTGTATTTTTTGTCCAGGTTTTTAGATATATAGAGAATGAATTCTCTTCTTAATTAGTTTTAAACAATATTCCGCCTTGTTTCTGTCATTATGCCTTGGAGGAAATATACATTCCTCACTTGTTCTCCTGACAGATAAATTGTGCCTCTTTCTTTCTGGCCAAGAATCTTTATAAATAATATAATCTGTTTTTAAAACCAGATGCTGGCTTTCTTCAATCAGCGTCACCACTTTAGATGTGTTGATACAATACATTCACTTGGTAATGAGATTGTTGTGAACTAATTGGTACTTTTTGAGCCATTGACATTCACTTTATTGCATATTACAAAGTGAAATGGTAAAATCCTATCATCTGATGGTTTGGCACATTCTGAGCAGCATTTCTATCATGTGACACCACAAAAATGTTGCTGGAAACTTATTAATTCTGTATCCATGTGAGCTACATTGGATCAAAAATAAAATGAATCTCAAAGTCTTAAAACAGTCTGATAACTATTAAGGGCAAAATCCTGTCCTCTCCTCCACATCCATGGAGGATCCCAGATGCAACAGAGCGTAGAGGCCACCTTCTGTGCCAGGTAAGTGGATTTTTGGAGCCCCAACATGTCCACATGGTATGCTTGCTCTGAAGCCAAGCTCTGCGTGTGTTCCCTCACAAAGAGAGCTTTTGTGGGTAGGGGAAGTGCAGAACCTGGGTGGAGGAGTAAGAATGGTGGCTGCAAAAAACAGATCCACCAGTCATATCATCCTCCGTGAAACAGGGCATACCAGTAGTGTCCATAGAGTACCACTCATAGTCTGTGCAGCTTGGGCATGAGGAAGGATTCCTTCTACAATAGTTGTCTCAGAATGTCTCCTCTGCACCAGGCCCAGCTATTTGGACTAGACATGGTGGGAGGACTTGCCCATTAAGGCTTTAGAACTATGTTACAGCCAAAAACCTGCAGTAATGGTTCATAGTCTTTCTGGTCATTCTCTTCACTGACCCAACTGCAGTTTTTAATAGCATTATTTTTGTGGACACAGACCCCTTTTAATTGTAGCATTTTATCAAGAAGAACCCAGCTAAATCAGGGATGCTTTTTGCCTGAGATTTATCATTCATGAATTACTGAAGGAATGTTTCCAGTCACGGATGCATCTGCTGAAAGCCCAGCCTCATTGGTGCCATGACACGGAAACAACTGTGAGTTTAAAAATAGAAATTGCTGGTCTGAGCAAGGCTTTCTTCATGCCTCTGGCAGTATAGAGAGCTGAACAGCTTCTTTTGCTTCTCATATTGTTATGTTTTACTTTTCAAAGGCTCTGTTTTAGGGTAGTGGTTTTCCTTTGTCATTTCTACTTACATTTAAATGTTACAGTTAAAGCAAATGTGGAAACCGCCTATGGTTTTCAAATCTAAAGCTTTTACTGTTTCTATCAACTAGAATCAAATTTAAACATCTAATTTTTACAATACAATATCACAAAAGTGTTTTAAACTGTCATCTCTGTAGCAGTCATGATGGTGGTAATGGCTGTTGTACCAATACAATTAAATTTAATTCCTAAAAATAAAATTAAAAACCACTTAATTCTTCTTAGTGCATTATAGCAACATAATAGTTGCTGTGTCCAGAGTCTCCAGCCGCCAAATGAGTCCCCTTTTGTGGGGGGATGCTCAGTGGTTGCCTGTGTAGGCCAGGGAAAAAGGGGTATAGCTATTGGTAACTAGAACAGATTTGAGTAGCCTTTAGGTTGCTTTCATGTGTGTCAGAGGCTCAGCCTTTGCACAGAATGCTCCATGGTCGGAGGAGTGCAAGGACTCCTGTGCTGTTGCAGCTGAGGATCTGGCCTCCAGCCTGTTATAAAAGCAGTAATGTGCCTTAGATTGTACTTTGGTCCTGGATTCCATCACTTCTGGGATGACTGAGGGCACTTGAGCAGTCACTGCTAATTTACTGTGGTGCAATTTAGATCAGAATCAGAACTCAATATCCATAATGTTACCAGGAAGGTTTTACCACCTGTGAATACCTGAGTTCAAACTTCCGTATTTCTGCTGCAAGTGGAATCTTTGTCACCTGAGAAAGTGTTGTGGATGGAGTTTAATTTGAGCAATTGATTTTGGATTATCGGCAGATAAGTCTGCTCAATGGTCTGTGGGAATGCTGGATGGGATGGGAACTGAGTTACTGCAGAGAAATCTTTTTTGGGTGCTGGCTGGTGAGTCTTGCCCACATGCTCAGGGTTTAGCTGATCGCCATATTTGGGGTCGGGAAGGAATTTTCCTCCGGGGCGGATTGGCAGGGGCCCCGGAGGTTTTTCGCCTTCCTCTGCAGCATGGGGCATGCGTCGCTTGCTGGTGTATTCCCTGCAGCTTGAGGTCTTCAAATCTCACTTTTGAGGATTTCAATAACTCAGTCATGGGTTCGGGGTTGTTATAAATGTGTATGGGTAGGGTTTTGTGGCCTGCCTTGTGCGGGAGGTCAGACTAGATGATCATATTGGTCCCTTCTGACCTATGAGTCTATGAGTTCTCTGTGCTGCTTTACACGGACAGTGATGTCCTCAACTTTTCCAGGAGAGATCTCAGAATGGCGGTATTGGCATATAAGCAAGGAAGAAACTGATTTTGCAATGCAGTCTTTTGTTTGAAACAGTTTTCATTAGTCTGCACATTAACAGTGCTAGATTACAGAGATCTCTTAAACTTATGTTTTATAAAATTTTTGGAAAACATAAAATACTCCAACACAATTCAAGGACTTAATTCTGCAATCCTTACTCATGGGAGTAATATTACTCATTATAAGTAGTTCCGTTGTCTTTAGTGAGATCACTTATATCAGTCAGAATTATCAGACTGGTCACTGCCATGTGATATCACAATATTTGGTATAAAAAAGACTTTTAAAACCAACCAAAAGCTCTAATAGTAGCTACTTAGTTAAGTTTAGGAACCTAAATAATTTGGTTTTTAAAATCTTTCTTTCGAGTTCCCTTTAAGCTTCATACCTGACAAATCTATCTCAGCTATGTGGGTGTGCCGTATACATACGTACCATGTAGTGTTATTGCCTGCTATGTATTTGGATCACTAGCTTTCTCCTATGCAGTCTTAAAAGTGCTCTTTATGTTTCAGTTTTCAGTGTGGGGATCACTGTTTTAGATCCATAGGCAAAGACTATTTAGCCCATGCTTGTGTGCTGGATACACATGGGCCAGATCCTATAAGATGCTGACCATCTTCTGAGAGGTGCTGAGCACCTTCTACTTTCCTTAGCTTCATGAAGGAGGCAGCATGGTTTAGTGAAGAGGGCACCAGACTGGGCATCAAAGTCTCTCAGGAGCTGCTTGGCACCTTGTAGAATCAGGCACCATAGGTGATGAGTTGTTGTTATAATTATTATTGTATTGATTGGTTTCAAATTGTCACCATGGGGAAAATTCTTGCCCCACGGAAGTCCAGAGGGATTTTGCCATTGATTTCAGTGGGTCCAGGATTTCACCCTTGTCCCAGAAATTTAGATCTTTTCCCCAAATATAGAGCCAATATTCAGTCTTTGACCACTGAAAGTTTTGAAGAACAACATCTAGTAGAATATGAAGGCTAGAAACAAGTGCTTTTATGCCAGTGGAGATCTGGGAGTTCCCTGCTATCCAGTGGGGTATCTGTTGTTTTAAAATTATGGTAGATGGAGACATGTGACACTAGTATTGTGACACTGGTATTGAAAGAGTTTGAGATCATTTATAGAGGCTTCTAAATAATTTTAAAATTTGTTTGAGATCTATACAATGGGAATTATGGTACTAAGGCAGACAGAAGGATATGAACACGAAAACCAATATATTTTTAAAAATTAACATTACGTGAAAATCATGCAAGTAAACCCATCTGTGATGGAATGACTAGGTCCAGAGGCCCCATGGTCTTCCCCACACATCCCAGGAAAGGAGCAGTGGAGAGGTGCTCCAAGCAGGCTAGAATGGCTAGAATGGCTGCAGGAAAAGCAGCCAATCAGGACCCAGATGGGCCCTATGAAAAGGAGCTGCGGAGCCAGAGATAGGCAGTTCCTTGCTGGAGCTAGAGGAGTGTATAGTGTGCTCCTGGCTGGTTAAAGAGAACTTCAGCACAATGGACAGATCAGGGAAGTGAGGAAGAGCAACTGGCTGGTCTACTGGGGCTTACGGATGGATAAGGGCTGTGGGAAAATGGCCCAGGGAAATGCAGGTACTTACAGTTACATAGAGGGATGTGGCACGTGGCTGTTACTTAGAGGGTCCCTGGGTTGGGACCTGGAGAAGTGAGCAGGCCCAGGTCCCCTCCTGACAGCCACTGGGGTAATGGCTATGCCCTGAGAAAGGGCATTTAAAGAGACGTAGGGAAGGGCTGCATCTTGAACTGTTACACCACTGGAAGGGGGCTGAACTGAGACTGACCCAGCTGGAGAGATAAGGTCAGAGGACTGAAGGGCAGATGAAGAGCCTCCAAGGAGGAAACCTGGGAGGAGGGTGCTGCTCCATCCCAGAACAGGAACCTTTGCAAGGCAGTGGGGTACTGTGACGGGCCCTGTTGGACTATTGAAGGACTTAGGCCGGGAAGGGCTGCAGGACAATACTGAGGGCTTTGAGGTAGCACTGATTGGAACGTGTACCTCGGAAGGGTTTGTCTTGTTTTGCACACGACTGTCTGGCTCAGCCAGAGGGCTGGGTCACCAAATACCCATCGGACAAACGCAGTGGCCGACGGGGCACTGTGAGTAGAGGAAACAGAGAGAATGCAGACACACACACGACCAGGGAGGCACTTGCAAGAGGTGAGTGCCACACCATTACATCATCATGTGTTCTCTTTTTCTATCAATCAACAAGAGCTGAGTAAATGGTAAAACAAAACAAAAAAATCAATAAATATTTGATTAGATTGGAAAATGAATTTGCTTTGGGCATGTTTGCTCCCCTTTTGTGTTTGCTTTCCAAAAATACTTGAATGAACTGGTCTTACTAGCACAAGTATTTGCAGAATGTGGACTTTATGTTTGCACGCTTGCATGAGAAGACAAATTTTATATTCTAATGCAGTGGTTTTCAACCCTTTTTTAATTTGCAGACCCCTAAACTTTTCAAATGGAGGTATGGACCCGTTTGAAAATCTTAGACATAGTCTGTGGACACCAAGAGGTCCAAAGATCAAAGGTTGAAAACCACTGTTCTAATGAATGAATATTCGTACCAGAAACCAGCTTGGATAGGTGTAATTCTTATAATCAGGGAATGGATATAAAACCAGGTGACTTATGCAAGCAATCACAACCAGCCATCACAGTTCGTGTTTACTGAGGATTAATTGCTTGCAGTGAACTGTACACAGCCAATCTATACAGTAAAAAGAATTGATGAAAAAAAGTGCTGATTAATTTAGAATAAAGCATCACTGTGAGGAAACTGCAGTATGCTCATGGATATCTCAAGAATATAGAGAGAAGCTGATTTTGTCAAATTATTCATTACGAATAATTCATTTAGGGCCAAATTGTGGCCTAGCTTATGCAGTGAGGCATTTACTGGCCATTATGCAGTAAGCCATGCACTGGCCATTTACATTGTGGATAACTGTGCATTAGGATAAAGCCACTATGTGCCCAACGCCCACCCCATGCAGGTGGGCTGTTATGGTGTGGAATAGGACAGGACTGGGCTGCACTGGCAGTGGGTCAGGGAATGTATCATGTATCAAGTATAGACTTAGTACTATTCACTCTCTTTGGAGGTGCAAGGGATCAATCTCCTTCCCAGGTTGTAGCTTCTGTTGTTGTGCATTGTTGTGCTGTCCCTTACTGTGGGCTCATGACAAAGCATGATTGAGGTCTCAGCTGACCTATGAATGAAATTGCACTCTCACTCCACATGCTTTTTGTGAGCTCAATAACCATGAGATTATTTTCCTTTATTTCTTCAACCATGGAGTAAGTTTAATTTATTTTGAACTTTTGACTTCATTCCCTGCACTTGGCCCACTATTCCATCTCTACTGGATTTACTTCCTATATTCCAATCTCCAAGCCACTGCAAACAACCGACATCTGTTGTTGTCTGTATCTATAACAACAATCTGGCACAGAAAAGTTTCCTTCTTTCTTCCCATATGTGGTAAGAGACTGAGTCAGATAAGAGCAGGTCCAGGACATGTTATATTCAATTTTGGATGAGTGATCTTTTTAATGTCTAATATTGCACGAACTTTGGGAGCAAAAAACACTTGTTTTATAATATTGGGGAGCTGGGAATCCCTACAAGAAATATGCTAATTCTCTCCTCCTGACCACAGGTGTATCTCCACTGATGTCGGTAGAGTTACTCCTGATTTACACCAAGGAAAGTGAAAGGAGAATCCAGACGTTTAATTTTCTAACTTTGGCTGGTATTGTGATATCAAACATTAATATCTCATCACTCTAATTTATAGTAAATCTACATAGCATACTTCTTAAGAGGTTTATTAAAATTTATTGGCAATAATTTTTCTCTTTCATTTTGTACAGCGAGACTCGTAGTACTAAAGCAAACTGGATTTCCAAATCAGTACAAAAAATAGTAGGAAGATCATTTAAAAATATTCTTAAAATCAGTTTTCTGTGACATATTCAGCTTAAGACAAGTAGAGGAAGGTGTGGTGTAGCACAGAGGCTTTATTGACACCTATTCAGAATAACTGATTTGTGACATTGCCACAGATGAGTAATGTGACCATCGCAAAGTCATGCCAATAAATCCTTCATATTGCCACACACTACCATGTACTCCAAGATATATTCAGTGCCTAAAATAAAGGGTGTGTATGCTACAGAATTTTGGAGGCAGTCCCCCACCAAAAATGTTTTGGATCCTTGCAATTGTTCCTCATTGTTTCATGTTTGGATTCCCTCCATGTTGCAGTCTAGTTTCCTCCTATTTTTCTCTTGCTTAATTTTCTGGGACTCTAGCAGGAGTCATGTGTAAATGACACCACAATGAGAGTGTCTTGCTGTATGTTTTGCCCATCCCATCAAAGCAGATGAGTATTATATTAACAGCTGTCAAGTTTGATTCACCGTAGGTATCAAAAATGCTGTTGCAAAGTGAGTAGAAGACGTGTAAGCAGAGTTTGGGGTCCCACTAGGATTAGGTATTACAGGATGTCATGGTGTGACTGGCCCCTTTAAGGGAAGATGGGGCCATCCCTCCACCCTCCCCCAGGCCAGAAATTATTAGCTGCTTTTCAGCCTGAGGGGATGGGACCAAGGGGGTCATGTGATAGCTTAATGAACAGCTGTTCCTCATAAAAGAGCTTAGAGAGATCTGTTTGGGGAGGAATCACAGGGAGCAAGTTTGGCTCCTACAAAAGCCCTGAGCCAGGATCTGCAGGAAGCTGGGCAGCCCAGCGGAACCAGCTTCGAGGCCAGTGCTCTACAGTGGAGCAGGGAAGGATGCAAGGAACTGAGTTCAACAGGAGCTGAGAACAGTACTTCAGGTGAACTGGCCTGGGGGCTGAATGTTCAAAACTGGAGCAGGGAAAGGGTAGAATGGTAGCCCAGAGGGGCCAGGAACCAGAGCTTGCAAGGCAGGCTGAAGAAAAGCCCACAAAGAATGGAAGAACTATTTTGTTTGTTTGGCCTTTTCAGCTGAAATCTTGTTACTCCAGAAGGGGTTAAGTTTGTTTGTGACTTGGCTGGAGGGCCAAGTCACATCTCCTTACTGACCTGTGTGTGTAAGGCTGAGGAGACCCTCTTCAAGGAAGAAAACTGAGGGAGGGAGCAGTGGCTGTGCCACACTTAAGCGGAAGGAGGCTCTACAAGGTGGCCACAACTCCATGAAACTGGATCTCAGAACTGTGGAAGTACAAGTCATATGTGCTGTGCTACAGAGAGCATACTTAAATGATTTCTGCAGGTTTGAAAGAGATTTCTTGTACATATCATAGAGAATGCTGTCAGAACTGGAAAACAGATTCTTTCAACCCCGGAAAATGTTTAAGTCCTAACACAATATGGAGCCATAACTGCAGTGAGTTAAGAATGAAGTGGTAACTCTAACTGTGAATTACTCTTATTTCATGGGTTAAATCAAAGTTTCAATGCCAATGGAGCTATTAGGATTCATCTGTTGTATAAGGTACTTCTCTAGTTGTCATTTTCACTTTAGAGCTTGGTAAATAAAGTGTCTGAAACTCTGGCAATTTTAGACTTTTGCCAATCTTTAAATAAAAAGTGACAGAATGAATTTTTAAGTACTCTTTTGGAAGGAAAATATTGTCTCTAGGCTGACAACCTCCATACCAAATTTTATCCCGAAGTATCTTCAGATGACTAAATTAGAAACCTCTACAATGAAAACTGTGACATATCCTGAACTGTAGCACAACACAGGTTGCCTCTCTAACAGATACAGTATGTCTACACAACAATTCGATACCCGTAGCTGGCTCGCCCTTCCTAATTCAGGATTGAATAAGGAGCTGTTTAATTGCAGTGTAGCTGTTCATGCTTGGGCTCCTACCTCACAGGGTCCTAGAGCCTGGGCCCCAGCCCGAGTCTGAAGATCTAAACTACAATTAAACAGCCCCTTAGCTTGAGCCCCATGAGCCTGATTCAGCTGACATGAGTTTTTAATTGCAGTGTAGACGTACTCATGGAAACATTGTGGTTAGTACTTGATAACCACTCTCAGGTTTGGAACAATTTCCACCCTTTGTCTTAGCATTTCTCGTAAAAATGAAGAAGTGACCACTGCTGATTTTTTCTCTGCAATATTTAATGTTAACTGGTTAGAATTATAAACTGGTACTGTTCTATATTGTCTGGTGTGTGAAAACGTATGGGTATTACCCTTTTGCTGGTAATTCTCTTGGCAGAGGGACTGGATGGCTGAAGGCTTTGGCAACAGAATGGAACCTTAAGCACTTTGGGCATCAGTCAAAATGCCAGGTTGGAAACGAAAAATTGCTATCATTACTTTTAGGGCCAGATTTAGGGGCAGGTGCCAAGCTTGGGGGCGCCAGGCTCATGGTGCAGTTTTTGTTGTTAGCAACAAAAGGGGAAATAGAAGGTTTGAAGTAAAATGTTTCAGGTATTCCATATGTGGATTCATTTTTCACCAACTGCCTAGAATGATCTGGGCTTTTGCAGAATCTCATGGAACCTTCCAGACTTTCTGAGAACTACATTTTCCTCGACCCTCCTAGAACGTTGTCAGCTATGTCCTCAGGATATATAAGGGGCGGTGTGGCACCATCAGCCAGTAAGATAAGGAAGGAAGTGAAATGAAGTGGGAGCCCAGCTGTGATATTGTGAACCTTGTTTTATTGTGTAATTGTGAAAGGGTACTTGCTTAAGACTTGAGGAGTATAAGTAGCCACTAATAAAGGACGTATTTATTGAGACTCCAGAGATGATTGATCGATCTATCTATCGAATAAAAAATAAGGTATTTAAAAGTTTAAGAAATGGAGTTGAGGGCACCAAAGACTCTCCTTGCCTGGGGCATCATTTGGTCTAGGGCCAGCCGTGATTATGTGAGGGCTGAGGATTGTTTAGTGGCCTAAAAGAAATGAGTTGATGGACATTATTCTATTTGTATTACTGTAGCACCCACAGGCCCTGGTCAGGATTGTGGACTCTTTGTGCTGGGCACTGTTCAGATGCAAACTACAAGACAGTCCCCTGCATTGAAGAGTTTGCATTCAGCCAGCAACTGAAAGGTCTGCAAGGGGTATTATAAGCAGGGAGCATTCCAAACCTGCTCCTAACACAGTACACACATGTACATGTGTGTGGGTCTGTTCCAGGCTTAATCGTTTTCTGGGTTTGTTTTTATTGTGGTCTGAAACAACAGCAACAAAACATAAGCCTCAACCTAAACTTCCTCCTGTTCCTAAAGAATTGTTTTCCCTGGAAGAAACCCTCTGTCCCTGCCCTTAGTTCTCTCTACCTGAGGCAGTTCCTTTTATACTCCTTTCTTTGAAGCTGATAGGACCCTTCTGATCTGACATCAGAGTGATTCAGCAAAAATAACTGCATCTCTGTGCAGGGTTGGTCCTAGAACTGGATATCAGGATGAGTCACCAAAAATGTTCTGCATCTCTGTGTTGGAACCTGGGACCCTGTTAGAGACATCAAAACAGTTTAGCACAAAAATCCACCTCTGCTCATTCTGTCGTAAGCCTGATTCCTGACATAATTAACAATGGCCTGCAGCTGTTTATATTCAGGTCTGTCCATTCATCCACAACACCCTCCAGTTGCCTTCATTTGGCTCTTAGACAGAAGTACACTCAGAGCTCAGCTATTGACATCAGTAGAGGTAGGATAAGGTACTGTGGAAGTTGCTCTCCTGCTGATACCAGGATACTAGACGATAGGTGGGATATTGGTGGGTTTCCATAAAAGGAGTTCTCTGAAGAAAAACTAGAATACAGACTCAAAGTTCTGCTGGGAAACCTGAGCGTCTCCAGCAGTTGTTTTCTCCTACTCCCCTCCTTTCATCCCCCTCCCTTTTTTTAATCTTTCAGCAGTGTACAGGTCTCAAACAAGGTTCATAATTACTGTCTGCAAAACCAGTCTGCCCATGACCTCCAAGGCCCTGAGGCAGGTAGTATGCCACCTGTTACCCAGTTGGCTTTATAGTGAGGAAGCTTCCAGTGTGCCAGACTGGTCCTGGGTCTGTCTGTCTTCTCAGCAACTGCATCATCCTTATCTAATAGAGAAAGCTTTGTTCTGATACAGGGTCTCACTTGGGAAATCCTTTCTGAATCTCCCCAAGACCTTAAACACACAGAAGCCTTCACTGTTACCTAATCAGTGAAAGACTCTCAATGTCTCCAGTTTCACAGCCAGTTGGTGAATGCATACCTGCAAAACAGACAGACACCTCTCAGGCTTGATTCAATGTCATTTGTTCACAAAGTCATTTGACCACAAACCTGTGGTCCTTAATGTATATTAATGACTTGTACCACTACATATGGATTGAAACCTGTGGTGTGTTTTGCTATGCAAGAAATATTTTAAAGGGCTATTGTTCTTAAGGTTTAAAAAGAAGAATCTAAATCACTGCAGGAGACAGAAGAAGAATTTGAAACATTATGGATTGTTACTACAGCGTTACTGTAGCACTTTGAGGTGATATCATTATGAGCCAGGAGCCTTGCAAAAATTACCATTTACTAAAGATTTCCCACAAAATTAATCAAAACCTTTCATTAGAAAGCATTCTCTGCTTCTCTCATAAAAATTCAGCCCTTTCCCCACTTGGAATTGTTAAAGAAAACTTTTCTTTTTCAGATGTTTATTCCTTGGCCCCAGTCTGGGGCTGTTCAATTTCAGAGGTGAGATACGACTTGTGATGTCTTCCCTATGCTTCTGTGCCCTGTACTTTGCAAAAATCTCTGTAATCAACACAATTGGGATCTTCACACAGTGTTCAACATTTCCTAGACTTTATTTTTTCTGTAAGAAGTTTCTAGCTCTTTGCTGTCTCTAGCAACCTGGGAGACCTCTTCTCCCACCAGACCATAACTCTCCATGAAAGCTGTTATCCACCAGAATGAACACAAAACCAATCACTTTCTGAATCAAATGTAAAACTCATTTTTTCAGTTTAACTTTTCTTCAGTTTCTCCACACACAAACTCAGACACATCAACTACTACCTCATACACAAGCAAACAAGAAAACTATAAATCAAGCTACCTCTCCTGTAAGAAGAAGGAGAATGATGTAGAGATTTATTTCTATTTTAAATAGTTGGCAGTGCTAGATATTACAGCGATGGGGCCATATAAGTATCTTGATAGACAACGTATACTAGTACACAATAGCCTTCCAGAATCTGTTGCCATAAAAAGTAAACAACAAGAGTGCTCACTTCCCTCATTTAAAGAGGCAAAGACCTTCCTTGTTCACAGAAGGGTAAGTGGAATGCAGAATTCCTGTGTGGTGTTAACAGGAGTAAGATTGTGTTAAAGGGCTCCATCTGAGACCCTCTCTGTTGCTGCACTCCTGAGTGACCAAATTGATACCTAACCCTCCTCTCACTCTCTTCCAGCTCCCTCTCAAGGTCCTTGCTACCGCTCCATCAGCCCTGATCCAATCTTCAGCCTACTGTTGCTGCCTGCTTCCCAGACTCAGTGCCAGACGCTGGCCCCTCTCTTATCCATTGGTCTCTCTCTTTTAAGTCCTGACAGTTCCTGCTTCAGTTTTTCCCTGGAGATGGCATGTGGAAAGTAATGCTTTAAATTCCCATGACTTCTGCCCCTGCTAGCACTATGCTCACTGCGGGGCTATGCTGAGCTGGCTCTTGGCCACATACAGTGGTTACTTAATACAGAGCACTGCACGTAGAAGAGCAGTCTCAGTGCAGCGTGGTCTCAGCGCAGCACAGAGCTCCTTTACGCTTTGTCTCCTTTTGTTTCTCTGTCTTCATTACTGAGAGCACTTGCTTTGCCTCCACACAGATCCAGTTAATCTGCATCAGTTCCTGAAGCTTATCCTTATGAAGTCAACTCTTCATTTTCATTATAACACTAGCCAATACTTTTATCGTCTAGATATAACATGCAGATAAATTAAACATGGCTTTAGCCCTCCGTACTTTTGTTTGTTATGATGTGTGTCTGCAGTAGGCCTCAAAATGAATTAAAAGTGAAATCCCAGCAGTAGATAAGGAAGCCTGGACGTGCCATTGTTTCATATTTACCACTGTTGCGCGCCACAGCACATAAAGCAAATATTGGCTAGTTAGTATTGATTTAAAAATATCCGCCCTTCCACTGCAGCAATTTCACATGTTGCCAATGTGGACATTGTGTTGTCTGGTTAACATTTATTCCTGCATTTCTCAACTCTAGGTTGGTGTTCTAGGAGACGAGGAGGAGTGGATGAGGCTGTATGAGGTGGAGAATGAACCTGATGCCCAGATGCTGGAGATACCAAATCTCATTCCATACACTCATTACAGGTGAGAACAGCTGGTAAATAAATGCAGCATCAACAGTCTAGAAAACTGTAGCATGGAGCAGCTTTTCCATTTATAAGCAGTTGACCGTAGTTTCATACAGGCTTTTTGCATTAGGATTTGTCATCCCCATTCTCAAACCTTGTCTGTGCTAGAAAATTGCTGCAGTTTAAGTTCACCCCCTATAATAATATACTCTTAAACCAACCTGTTTGGTGCATTTAAATTGTAACATACACATAGTAAAATAACAAAGGGGAATAAACCAACTAAATAATGCTATTAAGTAACGTCTTAGATCATGAGGCTGAGACCTTGTCTATATGGAAAGTAAGCACAAGCTTAACTAAAACTGATTACAAATCTGTCTAGTTAAACCAGCACAGTGTCCTAATTTTTACACACTTACATCAGTTTAAAGGTGCTTCTACTGATTTAGTTTAATTTGTCATTTAAATTGGTTTAATTGTTTTCAGGAATATACCAAATTAAGCTAAATCAATATATGTAATGTTTAAACCACTTTTAGTGCATCCAATTTAAACTGGTGCAATTTTCTAGTATAGACAAGATCTGAGAATGGGGATGCCAAATCCTGATGCAAGATGTCTGAATGAAATACCCTACGAATAAAAGGCTTAGTAATCAGGAACTTCTGGCAGCCAAGGCAATGAATGCAGTTTGCTACAGACATTGCCCACTTTCACAGCACTGAAAGGCCTGTTATCTGAGTCACATGATACTGTAAGTTGCTACATGATGAGGTATAAACAAGGTAAAGAACTTATCATCTGTAATTGGTTCAGTGCCTATGCACGAACTTTCTTCACTTTAGTAAAAACTTCTGGAGTATGTTGGACTCTTCCTCCCCAGTACAGCATATTATCACTCAGCTTTATATGATACATACCGACCTTCCAAGAATTTCTAAAAGCTATTTCAAGGTATGGGAAATTTCTAATATGGCAATTTTAGAAAAAAAGGATGTCTTTTGTAGTCTTTCATGAGGACAATGGATAGTCATTGGGCCAAGGAAAGAAAGTAAGAATGATTAATATCCTGGTAGTTAGGGCACTCACGTATGATGTGAAAGACAGAAGTTCAAATCCTTACTCCAGTGACTCTTTAATTGTTTATATAAAAAGGTAGCTTCAAGAGTATAGACAGAGAGAGCCTCATACCTGAACCTCGTCCCATAGCCCAATGGCTAGGGCCCTCTCTTGTAATGGGGGAGACCCAGGTTCCATTCCTGTCTCCACATTAGGTAAAGGGGGAAACTGAGCCCAGGTTTCCCCCATCCCATATGAGGAATAAAATTTATAAGGAATGCCGTTGTACCATCACCTCCTCTGTGAATCTAGTCCTTTCCTTTCCTTTGGTCACAATTCCTGAAAAGCTAAACAGAAATTTTTGGGTCTAAGACAATTCAATATTGCTGAAATTTTTCATGTATGTTCAAGTCAGTCTTTTCAATTTGCCAAAAAATGTCAAAAACCATCATTTTCAGTTTGGCCCAAAATCATTTTTCCCCTCAAATTGCCTGAAATCTGAATATTCACTTAGCTTTAGTTATAGGATCATTGAAAGAGATGAATTTCACAGCGGGCACCACATCCTTGAGCTTATCAATGGTATTGTTCTTCCAGGGGAGGCATAATGTTATAGCTAGAGTTGGATGGAGGGGGGACCTTGCTCTCCTTAGCCTGGTGGTTAGGGCACTGGCCTGGGATGTAGAAGACTCGGATTTAACTCCCTGCCCTGCCTGAAGCAGAGTGGTCAGGGATGAAAAACTCTGCTTTGAATAAAACAGAGTAGGTATTTAAATCTCGGTCTCCCACATCCCTGGCCAGTGCCCTACCATCAGACTACGTACACACATGCTCACTCGTGCTCGCTCTTTCTCTCTCTCTCTCTCACACACATTTCGACACAATTCTGTTTTCATGAAAAAAATTGCAACGTTGGAACAAACTTCAAAACCTCAAAAACTGCTGCAAAACTGAGTGGTCCTCTTTCCTGTCAGCTGTAGTTACAGCACGCTGAAGGGATAAATCATGAGTTCTAATTCTCAGTTAGACAGTCTTTGTCCATTGAGCTTCTTTTCTACAGTCTTTGCCAATGTTTGAGTGTGAAATTAGGAACGTCTTTGTTTAATGTGTTGCCTTTAATGCACTTCCTAAAGTGATCAAAGCAGATAGCTAAAAGGTGCTATACAGAATAGTAATTCTAGCTCAACTCTTACCCAAGTCCAATCATTAGAGCCAGATATCCACTGTTGAATATCAACAACTTGAGAAGCTACATGCTAGCCTCAGATATTTGGAACTGCAGGATCCTCCTATGTTTATACAACTGTGGGTATCTGAAGCCTACAGCAAGTCTTAACTTTTTTGTGATTCCTTATGAAACTGAAAAAGGTTTTCATGTCCCTATAGGGACTCCTGCTACAGAAGAGATCATTTGGTGCAAACAGGGTGGCTTTTAAAGTGTATATCCATATTGAGTAACTTAATCATTCTTGTGCAGGAGAGGAGACAAGGCAATCTACAGATATATATCAGCCCTCTTTGAATTGACGTTAAAGGGAAATATCACTGATGGATTTCTGATATTTGAAAAGTAATGATGAAACCCAGATTCTGATATTTGTAACGCTTTTTCTGAATGTATATCATGAAGGCATCTCAAGGGAAAATCAGTTAATGCTGGTATAACCGCCTCAATTTTGGTATAATTAACATAATCTCCTCAGATTGCCCATCTGTGTTTCTAACAGACACTCAATTAATCTAATTTTGATGATCTTGCCATTGTTGCAGTAGTGGACACAGCAATGAATGCAAGGGGCACCCATGAGCAATGGCCTTTATGTCTCACGTTGGTGAAAGCCTGATCTTTTTTTTCATGGTGGTATAGTCCTGGGCAAGAAATAGCATTTATTCAGTTTTCAGGTTAACTTTGCTTTGGAACGTGTTTGCACTGTGCTTTCTTTTTGCTTTAGATTCCGAATGAGGCAGGTGAATATTGTTGGCCAAAGCCCGCTCAGTCAACCATCTCGTGTCATCCAGACACTACAGGCACCACCAGATGTTGCACCAGGGAGCGTAACTGTACGCACTGCCAGTGAGACTAGTCTGTGGATCCGCTGGGTGGTGAGTTAATGTAAATTGGAGAGTTTGGGGAAGATGCTGACATCTGAGGTGTCAGTTTCCCCCCAAAATATGTCCAAAGTTCATGAATTACTTTTTCATACATTTGACCCAAAGAGCAATAGCAAAAATATTCCCTTTCCCAAACAGTCTGAAATCTGAGATATATCTAAATGCCTTATTAATTACCTCAATTCCCCACTGCCCTCGCTTACAAAGGAAATATACATCTTGTGTAAATTGCCAGAGATGTTAGTGCCTTGACTTTTGAGGCTCTCTGTGTCCTCAGCTTCAGGCAGCACATACAGCAATATGAACACTTGATCTAATTTGCTGCTTCTTATTGCAAAGTTTTTCACTGAATTCTGATTGTCTAAACAATCACTAAAATATGCTGATCTTGCAAATACTTATAATAGAGAGATGGCAGCTAGATTGTGAGAGAGCCAGGTGAGATCATTAAAAAAGAGGTTGATCACATGATGGTGAAGGGACAATGAAATGAGTTGTCCATAGAAAAAAAGAGAAATATGCTATAATGTTTATAATGTGTATATTGTTAATGAACTAACATTGTAATAAGTTAAATGCTGCTCCTAAGTTACTGGTATATATCTAGAGTAACACCCTTCATTTCAAGAGAGTTACTCTGGTTTTATGTCAGTGTAAAGAGAAACTCTGACTGCCCCAATTGCCCATGAAAATATCTCACTGGGACTTGCTCTAATATTCCAACTCCCTTCAGCCTTTCTAAATAATTAATCTGCTCCCAAAATAGTTCCTTCTCCTCCTCCTACCCACCTTCCCCAATGTGGAATCTACTCCTCGGATTAACTTGATCTAAAATGCAGAATGGACAAGATTTTGCTCTGCACAATTGATAGCTTTTCTATGCTAAACATGTTACAACTTTAAAGTCCATAATCCTGTGGTTCAACAGGAGTGAATAGGAGCTTTATTCCATTGGAAAGGTGAGATTCCAGCTTCCAAATGGCTCCCAGAACTTGTGTAGCCCTTGGAGGGCTGAGACATCAGACTTACAAATGCGACATTAGTGTGTATAGAAAAGCTTTTACAGTTCATTTGGTCACTGTATACCACAAGTATAACTCACTTGTGGCTTCACATATGAGTACCATGGTCATCCCTAACCCATGCCGTAACACCTTAGTAGCATATCACACCTTCACATCTGTGGTATGTATTCTGATAATGCAAGAATATTTTAGGGGATTTTTTTAACTTTCATTAGGACTGTGTTTTATATTCATCCACCTGTAAAGCTAGATGTCTTAATTACCATGAGACCAACAGTGCAGAGATCAGAGTGATCCACAAACATCTAAAAATGACCCAGTTTAGCTGTTCTACACTTAATAATGTCAGCATTTTAAAAAGTGTGATATCTCTGCCTTTCAAGGCCGACAAGTAAGTTCTATGACCCTCTGGGAACTTCTTTCCAACTGAATGAAGTTTACATTTCTAGTCCTGCTGGACTGCAGGATAGAATACTTGAAAGCTATGAAATGTTAATGTACAACAAAACCAGTTACTGATGCAGGGTTGAATCATGCTCATACTTGGTCTCATATAGATATAGTTTTAAGGGGAAAAATCCACACTTGGGTGGAACAGGTGGTGACATTTCTAGGGCAATTTAACTTTTCTTTTAAGTGTTTGAAGCTGCTCAGGGAGTTGGAATGTTAGAATAAATCCTCGTTAGATGGAGTGATAGGCTGAGGGCCAGTGAAACAGTCCAGGGTGCATGATAAATTTATCTGCAATTTATCACTAGTTTCCACAATTTACCCCATGGTTCCGCAATTTACCATACTAGTATTACCTCCTTATATGGAGGAGGGGTATATATAAGTTGGGGTGAGGGGTGGAGGCAGAAAGGTGCATTATTTGCTATAAGATATTTAGGTAAAGTGTCATGGAAAAGAATTAAAAGAATATTGCATAGAAAATAAAAATATATTATGGTCAACAAAGGTAAACAAAACGTACATTCTATCATCTTGGAATATTTTGAGAAGTATATGAGTGCAAAAGGCAATGACATGATTTGAAAAGCATAGCCTACCCATTCTGTGCACTAATTTTGTGCTCCTCTTATTATTAATGGCCAGCCTCTCCCTGACGCTCAATATAATGGCAACCCGGAGACAGTGGGCTACAGAATAAAATTGTGGCGTGTAGATATGCAGCCTCCAGTGATCATGAAGGTTATCAGTGACCGGCTGGAGAGGGAGTATACTATTGAGGATCTGGAGGAGTGGGTAGAATATGAATTACGGATTCAGGCCTTCAACGCCATTGGGGCAGGACCATGGAGTGAGGTGGTGAGAAGTTGCACGCGGGAGTCTGGTAAGTCACAGGAGTATATCCGCTTCTGTGAAGAAGGAACTTGATGAATTTCAGTATCTTAAGCCCTTTCCCTCAACCTCTCTTTCTTACAGATCTACTAAACCTAACAGTGTAATCTACAGATTCATTGATGGTAAAAAGACACATTTTCTAGCCAGGCAGCTTGTTGGGGAAGATTTTTAATGAAGTAGATAGTAACCAAAGAGGAAAGTAATTATCTAAGCTATCAGTGCCATCTTCCAAAATTGTGACCGTAAGTTTACATACATTTAGTGTAACCCATATACGCGTGTGCTAACAAGCACATAAAAATTGTACTGTCTACCTGATTTGAGTATGCAGATATTATACTAGTTTAGAGACTTACAGTTGCCAGATGAAAGTAATCTCTACAGTATCAAGGCAATAATAAATAAGTGGTTGCTCTGTACCAATAGCAGAAGATAGATCTTGCCAAGCTGTTAGCTAGGGAGCTGCAAACAAAGCTTCTTTCTCCAAACTCAGTCAGAGAAAGAGCAATAAAAATAATTAAAGGTCTAGAATACATGATCAGTAAGGGAAGATTTGAAAAAATGGGTTGTTTTTCTTTAGTTTAAAGAAGGGAAGGCTGAGAGGGGACATGATAACAGTTTTCAAGTACATAAAAGGTTGCTACAAGGAGGAGGGAGAAAAATTGTTCTCCTTAACCTCTGAGGATAGGACAAGCAATGGGCTTAAATTGCAGCAAGGGCAGTTTAGGTTGTACATTATGAAAAACTTCCTAACTGGCAAATTAGTTAAACACTGGAATAAATTGCCTAGGGATGTCATGGAATACATCATTGGAGATTTTTAAGAGCAGGTTAGTCAAGCACCTGTCAGGGATGGTCTAGATAATACTTAGTCCTGCCATAAGTGCAGAGGACTGAACTAGATGACTTCTCAAAGTCCCTTCCAATCCTCTGATTCTATGCCTCTGATGCCATTAGGTTTTATGTTGTAGGTGAATAATTAAAAGAGTGACCCCACTTCATTAAAACATGGAATAGTAAAAGTGAATGACTGATGCATGTGACTTCTGTTTAAGCAATATTCATGTTTGTTATTTTTCTTCAAAATCATTTAAACTTCAGTGCTTTGAAATTTAATACTGTACATGCTGTGTGTGTATACACACGTGTGTGTATGTAAACATAGAAACTACCAAATCCACCGAGGGGAACTACAGGTGCTCAGCACCTTGCAGGATTTGGTCTACTGGTTCAAGCAACTAACCTTTGAACTAACTGAAGGTAAAAGGCTAATACAAAATCATTGAGGCTCTTCCTTTTAAAATGTTGGGGTTTTTTTTCTAGTAATTGGAATGTTATTGCCAGAGGTATTTTAAACAAGACATGTTTGTAAGGGAGTTTGAGATAGCATGACCCAAAATAAAATAGTTTTGAAGTGCTCTGTATCATTATAAAGAGAGAACTGCATTTCCTCTTTTCTCTATTGCTGTTCAGACAATTCCTCTCAAATATAACAGATACTAAGTGATTTTATAAAACCTTGGGATTATGGTGGTCCAGTGATAGCCACTGAAGATCAAAGGTTACATGTGTACATTTCAGCATTTTCTCTCCTAATACTAAAACAAATTTAACTTGGCAAGTGATTCTAGAGGAGAAAGAATGAAAACTGGAATCAAAATGTTGCTACTCATTGATCCATACCATAAGGACTTTGTTTGTTTTCCATGTATTTTCTTTGGGTCCTGAATGTGTTGCTAGAATAAAACAGAAAAGGGGCACAATTAAGGGTCATACATTAGACTGTACCTTTTCAGATGATGTGGCACAAGAAAACAAATGTTGGTGGAGCAACATGCTGTGTTGAAAACCAAATCTTCACCAAGGCTGACATTAACCTGACTGGCCTTGTATTCATGAGCAGAGCTGGGCTAAAGTGTGAGCAGGGTACAGCTAAAGCTAGAGAGAGAGAGAGGGTAATTCAAGGCAAACGCAAGTCGTATCAGCCACTTCTTTCAGGAAGTGGGAATAATAGTAATACTTACCATTTAAACAGATTTGTATATGCTTGTAATGCTTTGCAAAAATTCTCCCAACATTCCTGTGAGGTAAGTAAAAGTTGGTAAGAATTGATATCCTATATTATAGGTGGGGAGGCATAGAGGGGTAGATTTTTAACTGGCATTGCACTGTTGACAATCAGGCCAAAGCTGATTTATCCAAGGCCACACAATGGCAGAGCCGGGAGTGGAGCCTGTATTTCTCAACTCCCAGTGCAGTGTTCTAAGCATGAGAACAAGGTGGCAGCCTGAGAAGTGAGTTCAGGCACTAAACTTGCTCTTGCTATCCTATGTGACAATGCAGCTAGACAAGACCATGATCTTTACTGAAAAGAAAAATTGCATCTGGATGTCTGTTTATGCTAAGATGTGAGATTGTCACTCCTAGCTGAGCACACATACTAACAATAAGTTACAAGTCACTGCAGCTACTCTGTCTTTTTAAGCATTTCATTAGAAAGAAGGCTTGAGGCAACTGAACAGGCTGAGTGTGGAGAAGCAATATTGGGGTTAGTTGGTGGTTTCACAGTACACAGCAGGAAGGATGAACACAGTGAAAGGAAGATCCACATCCTGGATACAACAGGTGGCTAAAGATGGGAGAGAGATGAATTTGGGCTTCAAAACAGGACAGATTTTATTGATCCAAAATGTTTTCATGCTCTGGGATTTTAAATAATTCAGTTAATTTCACTGTGTAATGTAATCACAGAATGACAATTTACAAACTCTGTTTCCACTCACTGTGATGGCAATTGGAAATTACACATTTCACCTAAAGAAATGCTAACTAGACCTTCACAGTGTTAGTACAACCTTGACACAAATGTTTCTTTTTTGATAAATAAACTCATGTTTTCATATAATTCATCTCAAATATGCCAATTCACTTCCCTAATATTTTTGGGTTCATAATGCTCCCCAATTACGTGGATGCACATAGCCACTTGTCTTATAAAACAGTTGTTACACAAGCACAGTCATGTATCTGTGGGAAGATCAAGCTCTTAATATTTCAGAGATTGACCTTCATGAAACAGTTAAGATGCTGAGATAAAGCGTTGTTTTACTGTAAAAATAGGGCCAGATCCTCAGCTGGTGTAAAGAGGCATTGCTGTATTGTAGCTGATGGAGCTATATCAGTTTACACCAGCTGAGGATCTGGCCTACAGTATCTAATTCACTTTATAGGCAAAGAAGGTTTTTGGTTCAACACTATTATTTTTACCATAGCCATGGGTCTGTCACCTCTAAGTAACGTAAGATGTACAAATTATCAGCTTTATTTTTACTTTCAAAATGTGACAATTATTCAGTTATCTAAAATGAGCTAATAGAAGGAAACAATGCACTACTCCATGTGTGACATCTTTTAAGACAGTTGAACTTTTGTGGTAAAATCCAAAATAGAGACCAACGAGCATTGTATCTGACATGGATAAAGAGGTCAACTATGAAACTTGATTGCATTTTCAGTATGGTAATGTCTGAGTTGGGACAGGGATGTATGGTGCACTACAGTGAGGCAGTCCATGTATAATGGACAGAACGAGGATATGGTGATGGTGAACATACTTGCAAAACCATGAGTTTCTGCTGAAGTCTAATGAAAAACAATAGTAGATTCTCTGTAGTTTGCCATGTCTGATCATGCAAAGTACTCCATGCAGCTGGCATTACTTCTGACAACCTCACAGAGAATAGTAGATCATCTCAACCTTTAACTTCCAGTTTTCATGTCTTTCACTTTATACTTTTGAGACTTTTCAACGCTGTGTTCTGGTACCTGATCAAAGACAACCATAAATTCAGCCCCCTTATCACTAAACACAACATGCAAACGCACACAATCACATTCCCTGTCTAGTGATCATTTTGAATCTGGTTCCCCCTTAGAATAGAAATAGATATGGCCATCAAAAAAAAGAGTTGCGATGGAGCGCCAGAACACACACAAACTAAAGATTTGGTAAACGCTTGACACATAAATAGTGTTGCCATATAGGTGTTGCACTTACATTGCTAATGTAATATTTGGGGAAATATTTGCCCTTTCCATTACTGAGATGTGAGAGAGAGCTTCAGATGTCTGGGCCAGCAAATATTCAGAAAGCTCCATTACCTGCATTGTTAGACTTAGACTCCATCTAGCAGTAATTAGTGATCATATACACAACTAAAGATGGTTGCATACATTGTGAGCACAACTTTCAGCCGCAACCTTCTGTGAACTCTGGAGAACTTTTGGTGGCTGACAAAATAGCAAAAGAATATTCATAAAATAAAGAAAAGGAAAATTCAAAGCAAAGAAAATATGAATAAATGTCGCTGGAAAAGGACTGCTTTCCTTTACACTTACTCTGATTCCTTTCCCTCTCCCCCAAAGTAATTCATGTGGGAGTAGCTCTTTGTGAAGATCTACAGATAAAGTTATGGCAGGGATCCAAAGACATTCATGGCTCCTGGCAATCTGTTTTCCTTTAACATAATTATATCCTTGTGGGGGATAAATTTAGGAGAAGATAAAAAACACTTCAACACAGAGAGGGGAAAAAAATCTGATTTCAGCCAGCTGCATTGTTGTGTGATGGTGCTCTGTTTCTCATGTCCCAAGTAATTGGTAACAGGGAAATTGTTTTAGAAATGACTGTATCTGCGGTTAACCTTCAGTGCACAGGGGTTTGGGTTGGTTTATTTTTTTTTCAATATATATTAATTCTTGTGTCGTACTCATTATATAATTCTTGCTGCTCACTGCCTCAGGAGCTATCCTCCATATCAGCCTTTCTACTGCTTTCATTTGGATAGCAAGGAGAATGCTGGCTTTTTCAGGGGCATTGCGCTCCCTTGGTGATGCACTCATAACCTTATTCAAACCTACTTTTCCATGTGTGCTTGTGTAACATTCTCTTCCTTGGCAAATGAATGTTCTCTGAAGCTTGACAGGTATATCATGCTTTAAAAAGGATTATGCCCTTTAGACATTAGAAATGCACTGAAAAAAAATATGAAAGAGCCAAAATAAAAATCTTTTTTGTTGAACCCTTAAAAACAGCCTCCAAATTTAATTGCATAACTGAATGGTGTTAAACTTGCCCGAAAGTGCTTGTGGTTGGGCAGCTATTCTGTGCTGCCTGGAGAGGTAATACAGTGAGAGGATGCAGAATCTCTCTGCACTCAGATCAGTGAGGATTCAGTAATTCCAATTCCATCAGTTCCAGTCATATTTCTATTTCATAAGGCCCAATAATCACATTTTATAATTTACATGAAATAAACATATCTTTCATTTATACTCTGCTGATTTTGAAGCCAAGCTCCTAGTGATATATCTGCAACATTGTCATTTTGTGCAGTACACCCTAATCAAAAGGCTTGGAGGTTGGAGCAGTCCTCAGTGATTGGGTGTTCTGAGCTCAACCCAGTGAGTAGAATTGTTACTAATTCTAGGCAAGATGCTATAATTTCCTTTCAGTTAGTACTGGAAGCAGGGCAGGTGTAAAACTTCTTGTTGGAACAAATTTGCACTTTCAGATGAACTCCCAGTACTTAAGAATCTCAGGCTTTCAGCACAGGGAAATAAAACATTTGAGACAGAGATATTGAGAGAGACATTTGCGTTAGTTCAATGCTCACTTGATTTTAGTTACTACAAAGTGTGTAGAATGCTGAGGGTTTAAATTCCAAGTTTCATGGTTGTTTATTTTTAAATAAAACAAATGAGCACCCGAAAATGGACTGTCCATAATTTCGAATCTTTGGTTGTTCACAAATGCTGTGGTCTTCAGGAAGAATTAGTGAGAAGTTAGTTAGGGTAGAAAGTGGGACAGAGCTAGGATGAATAGAATGAAATTTAAGAGGGAAACTAGAGTGAATATGAGATAAAAATGGACTTTGACCTATTTTAGACTGTGTAGAAGTCTCACAAAGAACACTGAAAACTAGACTAAACAAGACAGAAGCAAATGCTCTGTAGGGAACAATTCTGAGCTGGCAGGGCAATGGAGTAGGTGACCTAATAGCAAAGACCTATCTCTAATGTCTGTGATTCCATGTGATTGCAGTTCCTTCTGCTCCCCCTGAGAATGTGACAGCTGAAGCTGTAAGCTCCACCCAGATCCTACTGACATGGACAGCAGTACCTGAACCAGAGCAGAATGGACTTATCCTGGGCTACAAGGTACACAATTGAGGTTTTATGCTGTCAAGGGTTTTAATGCATTTGCTAGGGTGTTTTTCCATTTGATAGTTATTTATGCACCAGATGCATATTGCTCTTTCTTCAGAGGAGTGATCTGATTAGTTTAGAGTATGTCTATACTTTGAGTTGGGAATGTAAATTTGAACTCGAAGAGACATACCTACACTACCTCCAAACAAGCTGGCATTCTAAAAATCGAGTGTTGACACAGTGACATGAATAGCAGGAGGGGCTACCTGCCCCAGGTTTGGGCCTAGTGTCTCAGATGGCTATGTGCTCAGGGCGGCTAGCCCCTTCTGCTGCTCACGTCACACAGCTACGTTGTTTTTAGCATGCTAGCTCAGTCAGAGCTAGCATGGGTATGGCTTCTTTAACTAGAATTTAAGCCTCCAGCTCTTAGTATAGAGAGGGATATCAGTCAAGATCCTGGAACAGGCATGCTCAGACTCACCTGATCATGCCAGAAGATCACTGCAGTTCAGTCACCAGAGCTGGGGGCCAAGTATCCAGCAGAGTTGCAGTATTTCTAACCATGCTCTCTGTCTTCCAAAGTCATAATCTCTCAGCTTCCAGTTTGCAGTATCACTGATTTCCCTTCACATATCCAGTGGCAGTTCCTGGCTTATCCTCTGTGTTATATATAGCCAATGTCCATGTCTCTGGGATTACCCGTTTGCCCTGCACAAAAGAGTGTAGTTGAACCTGTTGCTTTATATTTTAAGATCAGGAAGAACACAAAAGACAAGCAATTTTTCTTGCAGTTTTTTGAATAATGATGACCATACTTTTCTCTTTTTTTTTTTATTCTGCAGATTCTGTTTAGAGCAAAAGATTTGGACTCTGAACCAAAGACCCAAATAGTGAGAGGTAACCACACACAGTCTGTCCTGCTGGCTGGCTTGCGGAAATATGTGCTTTATGAGATTCAGGTGCTGGCGTTCACCCGTATTGGAGATGGGGTCCCTAGCTCCCCTCCAGTCATAGAGAGAACCAAGGATGATGGTGAGTTTATGGGTTGCTCGAGTTCTTCCCATTCATTCTAGCATTTCTTTTTAAAATCAAAGCTGTTTACATTATCCAAGCTTTAAAATATAGGCTAGATTTGTTTACAATTTTACACATAAAGAATCTGATGCTTGGCTAGTGTAAATTAGCACAACATTGGTGGCAAGCTATGGCACAACATTGGTGGCATTTTTTCCCCATAATTGACAAAAACAAAAAACTCTTTTTCTTACTCTGAAACCTTACCTAGCTAGTACCAGCCTGGAGTGCAGTTTGACAACCCAATTTCTACAGAACTTCAATCTTAGCATTAAAAAAAAATGCTGTAATAGGACCCAATAAAAACGTCTAGCCCTGATTTTGCCTGTAGAAGATGTGGCATTTGGCTCTCCAGTAAGTGCATCTATACTAATGTTCTGCAAAAGAATATCCCTTACTGCCTTTGCCAGGGAAGGTACTTTGACTGGACATCAGGGAATGAGAGAAGCCCAAATGCAGGGGTGTGGGTTTCCCTCCTTCAGTTCTCTGCTTAGCCATTGGCTAAGTAAGGGGGTAAGGCGACAGTGTCCCCCCTTGCCCATTTGAGCCAAGCTCCGGCTTTGCAGAAGCCCCATGCGCTTCAGTTAGCTCTCCCACCCTCCCTTCCCAGAGCTGTACAGTAGTAGCTGTGCTGCTTGTGATGCTGTGTGTCTGACTGATTGCCTGTTTTTCAGGGGATAGGAAAGAATTTTTCCCATTCTACCAAATTGGCGTGTAGCCCAGTGGTTCTTTTCACCTTCCTTGAGGCCTCCTGTTAGCACAGTTGGGTTAAAAACAATAGGACTCTTGGCTCTTGTAACACTGCTATGACTGCTGACTCGTCCCAACTTGCAGCTGGTGTCTAGGGAAAAAGACTAAAAGGGCCAGCTTCCAGAGGTCAGTGAGACTGGGATTGCATAGCTAGACCTTGCTCCCATGGAACAGAAGAGCTTTGAAGCATTTACGGATTGAGATTCCCCCTCACACCTTTGTGATCTCTGTCACTCCATCCTCCTTGTGTGGAGAACCAGGGGGAAGAGGTCTCAGCTGAACTGAGTCCCTAGGCAGACCAAGGAGGATCTGCCTCAGGTTATTTTTTGGTTTGTGGTAAAAGCTCTGTCATCCCCACTGGAACAAATTAATTAACTACCTGGTACATGAGAGCTGGGTTAGGCAGCGTAGTGCCCCTCCACAGAGTATAATTAATAAAGTTCCAGCCTGTTGTTTAAACCCATCCCATATGTCTGTCAGTCATTCACCTGCTTGTCCTGGTCAATAAGAGAGTGACCTTTGAAAAGTGACCACATAGGCTTCCTTTTGTAATCCCCCCCCATGCTTCCTGTGAGCTCAGAGTTTACTCTGTGCAGTTTGATATGCTGAAAATACTAGGGATGCTCTCTGTTTCTGTTTTAACTTGTCTGCATGATGAGAGCATTCCTGATGTATTTTCACTAAAATTTACATTAGCAATGAAAATGTGTTTCTGCTTTGCAGATGTCAAACACACAAAGGATCTTCTCTACATTTTTAATAAATTATAATCACGTATAAAGAATGTGTTGGTAGGAAACTTTTTTTATGCATCCTAATAAAAATAAAATATCCAAATCCTTTTGGATCTGAAAGCTCCCAACAGAAATTATAGAACTGTAGATTTCCATAAACAATTTTATTGAGGTAATTACATTGGACTAACAGCATGTTCAGTCTTCTGACTTAGAACAGTATTTTTCTGCACTTTACAACAAAGCACTAAGGATGTGCCTTGCACAGAGGAAGCGAGCAATTACCCCCAATCATTGCTTTAGTCATTCTCCTAACACACTAGCTGTGCGGCAACTTGGCCTCTTTCTAACAGAGGAGGCAGAGAGGAAATCATTGCAGCAAAATTCTACAGGGAGATAGTGCATTCACTGAATTCCATAAACCAGAATGTAATAAGAAATGTTTAAGGCTGTTTGTCAAAGACAAGCTCATTATAGCAGTTCTCTCTTAAAGTACATGTTGGCAAATAACACACATTGTTCTTCCATCTCCAAACTACCAACATAAACATGTTGTGTCTTCTTTCAGTTCAACTTAATTAAAAGTATCATAGTGAGAATGCAGGTGGGATTTGTGCTTATGGAGAATTTCAGAGCCTATATATTTGTGGATTCGCATAAACTCACCTTGTGAACCTGAGATGGGCAGCCAGCCATATGTGTTAATGGGCTTCTGACCTCACTAGGATTCTTGAGTTTAGACACAGGTGTACTCAATGCATATGTAAAATCAGAAGGTAGTTCAAAGCTAGGACTGCCAGCACAGTTAGACTGTATTATTCAATTTCAACAGGCATGAAGTGGATAAAGCTGATACATTATCTCTCTCTGTAAAGGTAGCTCAATGCTTCACACCCTAGAATATAATCCGTTATAAAGTGATTTAGAGGAAG
Organism: Mesoclemmys tuberculata; assembly: GCA_007922155.1. Taxonomy (NCBI): domain Eukaryota; kingdom Metazoa; phylum Chordata; order Testudines; family Chelidae; genus Mesoclemmys; species Mesoclemmys tuberculata. The sequence goes on from ML675626.1 coordinate 23,025,784, forward strand.
TGTGTAATCTGATTGGCTCACAGGGATTCCCAGCTATGCTGTTGAGAGAATTCTCACATAGGTCAGAATTCATTTGTCAAAACATCCTTATAACACACTTTTATAGGTGCAGCAAAACATTCAAGAGTGTGTGGCTGCAGTATAATATTGGCTTTTCTAGGGTGCTAGAGGCACTTAGCCTTTCATAGAATTCCTCACAATAAAACCAATGTGTGCATGTACAGCATCATAAACACACAGCCATCCTATGAAGTACTGGTTAGATACTGTTGGCCTGCCTGCTATATAAAGCAGAGAAGTCTTTAAACAAGCAGTTGTCACAGAACTAGCAGTTCCTTTGGTACATAATACCCTCTTTTGTGATTTCTGTTGTTCTTTTCAGCCCCAGGACCACCTGTGAGGTTGGTGTTCCCTGAAGTGAGATTGACATCAGTACGAATTGTATGGCAACCACCAGAGGAACCCAATGGAATTATTCTGGGTAAGAGAGAGGCAACATTTAAATGTCCAAACACAATAGTTAGGAAAAAGTGGAGAGAGAACAGAAGGAGAAGTATGAATATGTGCTTATTCTTCCTCTTGCTCTCAGTACTAGAAAGCACATCCAAGCTGGTTCATAGATGAACACATGAAAATATACACTGCTGTCAGCTGAGAAACCTGGTACCCCGTGGTGGGCTTTGGAAATGTCAGTGAGATTCTGTATAACTAATGTAACACTCTTCTGATCCCGAGGGTGCACATTTGCATGAGTCATATGCACTTGTCATCTCATGGCACTGTATTTAAATTGTCTCCAATCTTTTTGGTTTTGGATTTGTATCCATTTTGGATGAGTAGTTGGGGTGTTGCCTACTATTCTATGGCACGGGGAGAGTTGTTTTTTTCCTTGTGAAGCCAGGACCACCAAAGCTCGTAGTTGTATGTGTTCTTGTGTTCTGTCAGATACAAGGAGTTAATTCACAGTTAGCTTTCCATCAAGAGGAATAGCAGCACCCAACTCAACTACAAGAATCTGAGAAAAATCTTAACACCTTTCTTCTACCTTGACCTCTCAAGATGGCTTTCCAGTACACAAACCACAAGTCACTTTTACAAAACCTGTGGGATCCATATGAAGATGTTTATAATCCATTTCTGCTCTAATAAGAAAGCATTGAGTAGTTAGCTAACACTTTTGTCTTCAAAGCTGTGGACTAGTGTTCATAATCCTCCCGCCAATCCTGATTGATAGGTAGGAATGCTAATTCCCATTTTAAAAATGGGGAAACTGAGACCCTAACATCTCATCGTGTACTCATTCTTGTAGACACTGTTGCCTCTGTTCTGTCACTAGTATTTGCTGGCATTGCTGTAGTTTGGGTTTGTATTTGGAATTCTGATATTATTTCCCATAGCATTAGGATAATTTTAAGGTAGGTCCAAAGTTTTGGTTTTACTAGGCTGACTGTGTCCCTTTAAATTAGAGGCTGCATTTGCATTTTGTTAAAATCTTCAGTCAATAACTGTAGAAAGTGTTCACTTGCTCAGGTGCACAGCCTCCAAAAATACTCAAGTGAAGAAATCCTGGCACCTGAAGCAGCAGGAAAGTCATCAGATGTTATCTGAAGGCAGCTGCCGCAGGGATCTCCTGAACACAAGAAAAAAAGTCTTTGCACAAAAGTTGGCACCAGTTAGCTGTCAGAAACAGAATCCTGCAGTTTGTGTGTTTTGGTGTTTGTTTATTAAATAAAGGAGCACTGCCTCCTATGTGCTTATTTCCAATGGAAACTAGGATTTGAAGCATAGGATGTGTTTAGGGAAAACCCCAACTGTTAAAAATATTGGAAAAATATTAAGAAATACTTTATAAACCAACTTCCTCTGTCTCACTGTGCCTCATTTCTGATCTTTGCCTTATCTGTTTAGACTGTCAGTCCTTGCCCTGAAGGAGCTATCTCTTATTCTGCATTTGCACAGTGCTTAGCACAATGCAGCCCAGTTCTTATAGACTAATAGACTATAAGGTCAGAAGGGACCATTATGATCATCTAGTCTGACCTCCTGCACAACGCAGGCCATAGAACTTCACCCACCCACTCCTGTAATAGACCCCTAACCTAAGACTGAGTTACTGAAGTCCTCACATAATGATTTAAAGACTTCAAGGTACAGAGAATCTACCCGCAAGTGACCCATGCCCCATGCTGCAGAGGAAGGCAAAAAAACCGCATGGCCTTTGCCAGTCTGCCCTGGGGGAAAATTCCTTCCTGACCCTAAATATGGTGATCAGTTAAACCCTGAGCAAGTGGACAAGACTTACCGGTCAGACAACCAGAAAGAATTCTTGTTTTGCCATTATGCACTACCTCCATAAACTTGATAGATAATAACATGAGGGTCCAAGAAATGAAGTAGTTAGTTGGCAACATCAGAATGAAAGGGGAAGAATTACCCACATAGGGTATCTCTGTGATCCTTACTAGCAAAAAGAGAGGACCTCAAAAATATGTGAAAAACTGCATAGCATTGTAATGCTATAGGAGAAAGAAGGTTACAGTTTACTCTTTTTCCTGTATTGTTTTTTAAATCTCCTTACTACAGTGAACTTTAGAAAGCATTTCTAACTATTACAACTAAGTACACTGAACTGGAAACATTGATGAAAATAGGTTAATACAATTCTGGAGGGTGCCCTGCAAACCATCAGTAGTGCTGGAAAGAGAAAATGTCTTTTTTTAAGAGCAACATTAGATTCAAAGGCTTAGAATCAATGTTCCTGCTCTGCTAGTGTGTCCCTTTGAGCATACAAACACCTTTGCAGCTAACATTTTTGTAATCTATATTAAAACATGTTCTAGCATTTCAGAGAGGAATTAGCAGCATGAAACACTGGCAGGCACCTAGAGGGAAAACCCACTTGTTTGTTTAAATATTTTACTGTGGAGAGCTGCAGATATTTCTAACTTCCCTTTTGGGAGTGTTGAAGTAACCATCTGGGCCCCTGCTCTTCCTTTTTTTATGCATTTCACCCACCTGCCATGGCACACAGTTCCTTTACATGCTATTTAAACAAAGTGATGCATTACTATGGATATGTGTTCTTCATGTCTGTGAGTGTTCCCTGATAACAAGAGCTCATTCGGCACCCTTCCATTCCCTGGTTAATATTCCTCATGGTATCCTTGTGTCTAACATTTACCTGAAGCTTATTGCAAAACTGTGTGTAAGAACTCATCTGAGAATTAGAACACAAATTGGATGTAATCCATGTTTGCAAATTCACATTTTAATCCTGTACTGCATTTGCACACACCCAGGTCCTTAAATAGAGAAAGTGCTAAAATAAACAATCTGGACGGCTTCTGCACCAGGCAGGCTGTAATCTCCCAATATCGTTCAATTTTTCTGAAGTTCTGTGACAAATTAATAAGTGTTTGTATCTCTGATGCATCACAGCCCACATGAGCTGGTGCTGTCGGTTCTGAAGGGTTTTGGATGATGATGAGTTTGAAAGGTGCTTTAGTATTCACAGTGTGTAGCCATCCTCCTGCCTGTTTGCTTGGGGAGTCAAGTGGTTGTGTTCTAGTGACCTAACATTTAACAGGCAGTTTAAACTGTTGCCTTTTATTCAGTTCTGAAAGCTCAAGCATATAAAACTGATTGCAGTCATGCAAAAAATATTTTAAAAGATGCTCATGCAAATGTAAGAACAACTTTAAAAAAAAGAGAAAAACACCTAAAAAATGTATTTACTTTTTTGTTATGCACTGTCTGCTGGATCCAAATCCCTCTGAAGTCAATGGAAAAGCTCCCAGGGATGGCAGTGGGTTTAGGATCAGGTGTGATGTGGAAAAAGAGTAAGGAAAAGTCTGAAACACCTTAAAGTTACTGTGATAGCTTCAGGGCAACTGCAGCTGTATTCCCACTCTAGGGTCCTGGCTCCTCAGCCATCACCTCTCTTGGGTAGAGACCTGTGTCCCTCCCCCTTCTGACTGGGGTTTTTCCAGGCTGCACAGCTCCCTGCCCTCACCATAATATTTCCAGCAAGCCAGACTGCCTAAACAGGCCAGCATCTACACTTTGCTTCTCTCCAGGAGCTATAAATAGCTGTAACTGCAGTCACAAGTTACCACACAGCTCTTTATAGGCAAGCACATTTATTCTTAAGGTTAAAGCATTACAGAGAGAACATTAACTATAAAAGAATCTACACGCATACTAAAAAGTTTACAAGTAGTCATCCCAACTCCAGCCCCAAGCTCTGATAGGTGTCAGTCCTTCAAAACCCACAAACGTTTTTTCCCCCCTGAAATTACATGTTCATGACTAGGTCGGATTCAGAACCCGAACAATCAGAAATAGTTCAATCTTCCTTTTATATATCTTGGGCCTTTGATTTGGCCTCATGTAACAGGTGATCCAAAGATAATCACCCTCTCCTCAGGACATAGCTTCAGAAGGCTGGGTTTTTGCATAACTCGAGGTGGGGAATTTGCATTCACCTCTCCCCAGGTATTTTCCCATCGACCTAGCTACCACCTCTTGGGAAAGTGGATTACCTACACCAATGAGAGGAGCTCTCCCGTCAGCCTAGGTAGTGTCTTTGCTGAAGATGCAGCTGTTCTGCTGAAGTATTTTAAATGTAGAGAAGCCCTTCATTCAGTAAGGTCTCCCAAGGATATTGCAGGAAAATGCCATATCTGTCATGGTTACTGTGGCTGGTCACCTGGATTATTACTCTTCTAGAATATCTTCCCTTTCCAGAAGAATTACTTGAGCTGTGTCTTAAAGCTTTTACCCTTATTTTCATGACCCTCTGGTTTCTTCTATCTGAAAGAAGCCTTATAGTCATAACCATTGTGTAATTTTTCTTTCAGCCCACATTTAAGTTTTATTCATATTTTCACTGACTCTGTTCAATAATCTTTCCAGTTCTCCTCTCTGCCAGATTTCTGGGACTTTCTTATCCTTTGTTACTTTCTGAGCTTCCTTGTTCATCTGCAGCAGCCGTTATGGCTCCTGTTGCAGTTATTGCTATATTGCTTCTTAATGCCCTGAGGCATACATTTATTTCACTTGGAAAACCTTCCATTTACCTCTATTGATTGCCTTATTTGATTTCCCCCAATACTTCCTGCATTCTTCCATCCTTTTGTTGCTAAAATTCAGCAACCTAATAATTTTACCATCTTATTGTCACTTCAGCTCTAATGCTTAACCATACTAGACTGTGGTTTAGACCTCCATGCTTCAGATATAGCCATTCAAAAACAAGACAAGAATTGCTCTTTTGACTGAGTGTCTCCTGGGTACTCTAGAACACCAAAGGATGACATAGGAGAGAAACAAGATGCAGATTCCAAGTATCTTTCAAGTGCTTTGGTGATAACAAGAGTGAGTTGGGCTTTGGATGTTGTGATAGCGTATACATCTTCCACTCAGGGTGGTAGGAGGACTGAATGGAGGGGACATTGGACTTCTGAGGCAACATCTAAGGGAAGAAGGATGGAGTCTTTGATTATATCAACTCTTTTTGAAACTACCAAAAAGGAGAACACTTTCCCAGCCAGCCAGTGTGGGAGAGAATGACGATGGCGGGTATCTTTTCAGATTGCGCTAACAGAGTTTGTATAGTTGTCAGAGACTAGTGAGTCTACTTGTTAATTTTCTAAATAGTTAAACGAGCATTAAGAGTAGTGAGAATTTGTTTTTATAAAAACTCAATTATGATAATTCCCTGTATGTCAACCTTTTTCCTTGATTAATTTGTACATCTGTTTATTATTAGTCTGTAGAACTGAGTCTTAGCACTTAGTAATACACTGGTTTTTGGCATTCATGTCTAATACTTATGACTTTATTTTATAGTTCAAAGGGATCAGAACAGGGAGGAAAGTGCCCGACAATGATTTGCCCTTGATAACATATTTATCCTTTAATATTCCATGTTTTTCCTCGAGGCATTATGCATGCTGTTTTATTACTTGTTCTTATCTCCTCTGTTGTACTTCTTGAGCTATTTTAGTTGCCTCTTCCTTCATTGCTCTTGCTACTGTATGAATTCTGCAATGTGTTCTTTCTACTGTTCTCCTTCTCCCTCCCCCCCAGGCACGGTTCACCTGAATCTGTGCTCTTAATTCTGCTTTCTGTTCATGTACAGAAAAGATCATAACATAAGACTTCCTCTTTTCCCTGCTGAACTGTCTTTCTCTGGACTTTAAATAAGACAGAGTACTCTAGTGTTAAAGATGTGGAAATAGCATGGTGATGAGTGCAGGATGGATGGGATGGTCGGAACTGCAGGTCAAAAGGAATAGATTACATATACTTGCCTGAAAAATGTAAGGCTGAAAAGTTCAAAGTTGGATACTTCTGAGATATCACTGGGAGCTGCGAATGCTCAGAGCCTCTAAAAATCATGTTTTGTTTAGGTACCTATTTTTAGCCATCCAACTGTGAAAATTATAGTCTAAATTTACTGTTAGTACTGCAGACCAATGTAGCTTTGGGAGACCAAGATGGATTCTCGTCTGGCTCATGGGTCATCAACAGTCTTGTTAACTGAGCCCTAACTGCACCCTCTTTATTAGTGATACAGCAGCCAGAAAGTAGACAGCTTGACTTTCAGATCCTACGATGAATTTCAGAGCTATAAATTTGGAAAACCATCAATATAAAATAACATAAAATGAAAACATTTGACCTGGAACACACTGAGAGATACAACACGGGGGCAAGCAAACACCTGGAAGAGATCTGTATGATTACTCATCTATAAAGAACAGCAGGAGGTTGCAATGAAGGGTGGGAGGAGTGATCAGGAAATTGTAGAAACTGCAGCCAGTGTGAAGGGTTTCTGTAGGGGAGACCTTGAGTTCAAGGGAGCTATGTCAGAGAGGAGCCCAGGAAGCAGGAGGCTCCTGTGAGGAAACCCCAGATGAAGTTTGAACTTCATAGTTTGGGGCTTAGAGACCTGTACCCATTGGCTAAGCTCCAGCTAGGAAGGGCACGGAGGATGGGCTGGGAGAACAGATTGGGATAGAAAAGTGAGCTCTGGCTGTGAGAGAAGATATCAGTATAGACTTTTGTGTGGTGATGAACTTTACTTTGGGACCCTATTGTCTGTTATGAACTATTTCTGGTTTTAAACTGGCCCCAAGTAGAGGTGGTGGTAATCCAGAAAAAAGCCTATGTGTCGTTCTTAAGGGACCCTGAAGAGAAGGAAACAAAAGTTGGATGTTGCAAAGCAAGCTCTGGCCAGGAAAGGGTGCTCAGGAGATGGCCAACCCTGTTGCAAGAGATAGCAAATGTAGATGTCATACTATAGTCACTGTTCATAGTAGAACACTTTAAACCATACGCTCATGTTTCTAATCTGTGCTATCTCATCTGGCCCTATAATGTTTCTGAGAAAACTACCTAAACTCTTACTATTCATGATATTTTCCAAAGCTGGACATTTCAAACTTGGGTGCCCAAAGTTAGGCACCTGAATCCATGTTTATATATCTAAATAAGTGGCTAAATGTACAGAGGCACTGCGAACTCTCAGCACTCAATGACTTTAGTTGGAGTAATCTGGAATAATCTGCAATACTGGTAGTCTGAAAAGCAGTTTGGTTATTTAGATGCCTAACTAAATAGTGGGGCAAATGACTTATCTGGCTTTAAGACTAAGCTTGATAAGTATATGGAGGGGATGTTATGATGGGATAGTTTAATTTGAGCATTTGATTTGGATTATCGGCAGATAAGTCTGCTCAATGGTCTGTGGGAATGTTGGATGGGATGGGAACTGAGTTACTGCAGAGAATTCCTTTTTGGGTGCTGGCTGGTGAGTCTTGCCCACATGCTCGGGGTTTAGCTGATCGCCATATTTGGGGTCGGGAGGGAATTTTCCTCTGGGGCGGATTGGCAGAGGCCCCGGAGGTTTTTCGCCTTCCTCCGCAGCGTGGGGCATGGGTCGCTTGCTGATCGATTCCCTTCAGCTTGAGGTCTTCAAATCTCACTTTTGAGGATTTCAATAACTCAGTCATGGGTTCGGGGTTGTTATAAATGTGTATGGGTAGGGTTTTGTGGCCTGCCTTGTGCAGGAGGTCAGACTAGATGATCATATTGGTCCCTTCTGACCTATGAGTCTATGAGTCTATAACTTTATGCACTCAGGATTGAAAATGTTGGCCTTCCAGTCTATTAACTGTATGACTCAGTATTCCTAGGTGGGCTGAGACCATTGGCTCCCCCTCAGATTTTTACCACCTGTAATTTAAATACCAAAGAAGACTTGTTCCTACCCTGGTACTTGTGTAGTCATAGGGTATGACAGACTCTTGGGCAGAGTAGCATACAGTACTAGCATTTAGTTTCCCACTGCTAATAGCTGCCACAGATTTCTGTATAGCCTCCAAAGAAAAAGACGGTGAAATACAAAAAAGAGAAAGTTAATCAGTGAAAACATGTGATCCTGCAGCAGGCCATGGCAAAACAGGCACATTTGCTTCCGTTTTTCCGTTTAGAGTTCCCATAACTCGATGCAAACGTACCCTCTAGTTCATCAACTAAAACATATAGTTCAAATTATCTCCACCAAAAGTCCCAAATAGTCTGTTTCCCACACCCAATATATATAGTCCTTAAAATCCAATACATCTTGCCCATAACTGCCTCACATACCACTGATTGACATCTTTGATCATGCCTGGACTCTGTCAGTCCTCTCTTTTCCTTGTAGCAGGACAATCACTCCACCCCTTCCAACTGGCATGTAACACCACTCTTCCCAGCAGGAACCCCCACAGCCTTTCTTCCGGGAGCATCTTTCGCTCTCCCTAGCCCTCTCCTGGTTCCTCTGGGTTCAGCTTTCCAGCCCTGAAGATATCAGCAGGTGAGCTCCTCTGTAGCTCCCTTGCCTTCAGCCCTCTCTGGTCCTGGCTGTCTGTGTGAATGACAATCAATGCAGTTTCCCAGTGGCAGGTAAATGCTATCAATTTTGTCTATTGTCCACAAATATTCTAAGTTTTCCAGGCATTGACCTTCACATATGAAACACACTCTCTGCTCTTATTGCAGCCAGTATTTAGTGGGTGTTCAACACTGTCGCTGGGATATAAAATTCAGGGGGGAAAACAGTATTGTGTCTTTGCAGAGCTGTTGATAGTTCACAAGCTCAGCAAAGGGTTGGCAAAAATCTGTCATATCTGAGTCCAACTATTTCGTTTTGTGGTTTTTTGACCACCTTCCCTCATGTAACTTGATGAAGAATTTAACAGTTCTGACTTTATTCAGCTTGAACAACAGAACACAACACAAGTTCTGGTATAAATTGATTTTGGACTGTAGCCACTGGACTAAAAGTTGCCAGAGAAAGAGAACCTTGAGCAGTTGCTAGTATTTCCAAAATGGGTTTGAACATTTGGTATTTTCTCTGTGGGGGGACAGTTGTTGTTTGTGGTGTGTGAGAATGCTGGACACACTATTTTGCACAGTAGGATCATTAATTATCAGTGGTAAACTATAAACTCATAACCATCAGAAAGGCTTGAGAAGAGATTAGAGTCTACAGATCCACTAAACAGATTAAGGGCGGTATCAGTTTTTCAGCATAAGGGACATTTTTCAAGCAGCACCTTACAGTCTCCTGATCTTCAGTGGAGCAGAACAGCAGGAACACCAAGTGACAAAAAGAAAAGAGGCTTGTACCATCAACTACAGCATTAATTCTAAATCTGTAGTGGGCAGGAAAGATGAAAAAGGGTAACTCCAAACAGATGTGAGAATTAACTGTGTGTGTGATATGAATGTTACACTATCTAATCAATCTGAATGCCCATGTTTTAAAAATTGTCAATCAGCATGCTCTGCTATGCAATAAATGGGTGTGTGTCTGAGGTGGAAGGAACAGCATAGGGAGATTAGTTTCAGGGAACTGATTTGCCCTATCAAAATCAATTGTGTGGACTCTCTTGGTTCCTGTGGCATTCTCTTAGCATACCAATATGCTCAGGAAAGATTAAACTGTTTTCATATCCCATTCTTGTGAAGGATGAAAAGTGAAACGAGTTTCATGGTGGATTAATACTCAGAAGACTCTTCCATTCATCACAATGTGTGTAATTTCCCTGATAATGTACTGCATCTGGCTGGGGGGAGGGGTTGTTATAAAGCTGAATTACTTTGTTTTGCCTTCAAATAAATAAGTAATTAGGATGCGCTAATAGTCTTGGCATTTTTCCCCCACTAAAAGATTGAAAAACAACCCTAACCTCTCTTTGCTCTTCGCTTTTGTTGCTGTGAATTCAGGATATCAAATTGCATACCGCCTGGCAACTAGCAGCCCTAACAAGTTCACCACAGTGGAAGTTGGCTCAACAGTCAGGCAGTTCACAGCTACCGATCTCAGCCCTGAGTCTGCATACATCTTCCGGACATCTGCCAAGACCAGACAGGGCTGGGGAGAGCCTCTGGAAGCCACAGTGATCACCACAGAAAAAAGAGGTAATGACTGTAGTCCTCATGGCTTCACCAGTACAATGAATGTGATGAACTGTAAGACAGGATTCTCCAGGATTGTTGGAGATTGAACTTTTCCCATCAGGTGGTGTGTTGACCATCTACAACTCCCTTCTGCAGTCAGATCTTTTCTTTCAGGTCTCTGCTGATCTTTTAAAACATTTAGATTGCAGTCTGAGGAAAGAAAGGGAAGGGTTAATTGCACTGATTAGGATGGACAACTGTGAGCAACCACCATGCAGGCTTCTCCCATACTGCTTTGCCTCTGCACCTCAGTTCTGACCTAAAGAGTTCCCTGTTATTCCATTCTTTGGCTCTAATGTACACTGAGAGGCACCCCTCAAATTTTAATCTGGCTCAGAGTTGTTAATTACATTCCAAATCTTTAAAAAACCAACACAGTCCTGTAGCACTTTAAAGACTAACAAATTTAATTTTTGCAGGATGTAGAGTCACTTCTGCCCTCAATTTACACCTATGGAACCTCATTGGTGAAATTGTGAGGTTGCACAGGTGTAACTGAATCCAGTTAAATACCAAGGAGATAGGTTCCTCAAAAACATTATAGAAAAATAAGATATGACAGAAGCTGATCTGTGGAATCTTTATTACTGGCATTTATGCGCAAGCAGGAAAGAATCCCACTTGTCTTTCAGATTCTCAGTTTAGTCTGTGTATCTGTCAGAAAAAGATGGGTTTTTTTACTTATAAACTAAGAAAATTTGATTGACCTGAGAGAAAATAATCATGGAACTCCAATGTGCCAATTATACAGTCATTTTTAGAGTAAAACTGCATTTCATGAGGAGACAGTCACAATAAAGCCCCAACATAGGCAAGCTTTATGGTTCAATTGGTAACACTCCTGCCCTTGAGTAAGATTATGAGCTCAGCTTGCACGCTTTGGCTCTTGCCTAGTTCTGACACGACAGTGTAACAGTAGGGGGTTTTGCATTTTTATTTTTCAGTTCATACAATGAGATTGTCCAACAAGCTCTGAATCTGAACCCTTCCTGCCCTATCAGATGTCACTTAGGGTAGTGGTTCTCAACCAGGGGAAGCGTACCTCTAAGGGTACGCAGAGGTTTTCCAAGAAGTACGTCAACTCATCCTGATATTTGCCTAGTTTTATAACAGGCTACATAAAAAGCACTAGCAAAGTCAGTACAAATTAAAATTTCATACAAATGATGATTTGTTTATACTGCTTTACATACTATACACTGAAATGTAAGTATATATTCCAATAGATTTATTTTATAATTATATGGTAAAAATGAGAAAATAACCAATTTTTCAGTAATGATGTGCTGTGACACGATTGTATTTTTATGTGTGATTTTTGTAAGCAAGTAGGTTTTAAGTGAAGTGAAACTTGTGGGGGTTACACAAAAATCAAATTCCTGAAACGGGTACAGTAGTCTGGAAAGGTTAAGAGCCACTGACTCTAGACAGCAATGATGGAGCCTTCTTTACTCCCTATCTCACTGTTTTCTTGAATGTCTACTTTGTTGTGTTCCTATAACTTTTCAACAAGCATACCATTGTTGGCCTATTGCTTCACTTCCAACCTGGAGGATCAGTGGGACTGGTTTTTTTTGTTTTTTTTTGTTTTGTTTTTTGGTCTCGTCCCTACCATTTGACCTGTCCAGCTTGGATGGCCCTACCAGGACCTAAAACTTCCACTGATATAGCTCCCAGGGTCAGTGGAACACACAAGCCTTCCCATCACATCAAGGTGCCATGCCCAAGGAAAGAAATTCTCTAAATACCCGTAGAATTTTTTTTTAAAATACACCTGTGCTAACAGTCCCATCCATCTGATGGACTGATAAGCCCCAGGTGTTCTTACCCATAACTGCTGCTATCCAGGTGAAAAGTTTTAAAAAAACCAAGAAACTTTCCAACAAAGTGTAATTGAGAACCCCAATGTCCTGGGAAATATTCTCCTAAAAAAAGCCTTCTAATTTCCAGTGCTGCACGTTAGCTGCTGCTGAACCCGTAATGGCTCACTACATATTTCTGACTTCCACTGCAATAACAATACTCTCCATTATCATCAAGCCTGTAGGGATGTCTTGAATGTGAGAGTCATTATATTAAAACAAAGCCTTTCTGTCTCTAATGGCTGGCAACGTGTCCCTGCATGCATCCCATGAAGTTGAGACCAGCTGTCTGGTCTGTGTGTCTGGGAGAGAAAGAAAAATGATGAAGCTCATATCAACAAGATGAAGAAATGCATAAGATGTAGCTGTTCAGTTAGGAAACAAGCTAGAATATGAAAGTCTTTATAGTGTATGCGTTAATGAATGAATATTCCTTCTCCACTAATGAAATTCACTTGATATCAAATAAAGATAGGTATTTCAAAGCAATCTAAAGCAGTTAAGTATCCAAACCCCATTGGAACTCAGTCTGAATTGGATACTTGACTACTTTAAGCTAGTGGGAGCCCACCTGGATCAGAACAGCCCATGCTGTGAGTTCAGCATTCGTCTTTAAATGGTTCAACAATAAACAAACTCCAAATTTGGCTCCCTGCACCTTTAAACTTTAAACTAGCAAGCAAACATAAACAGTATCATTTTAAGCAAAGGCCCTGACCTGGTGCTGGGTTCAGAGTTAACACAGAGAAGCTCCTCTCCTGTCCCAGCACTCCCCCATGAGAGGAGGTGAGGCAGGCAAGCCTTCTTAACAGGACTTCTAACTCCCACTTGTTCAGTGTCTCCTCCTGGCCTTTTCAGGCCTTTGGAGGATTAAAGCTTGTTGGTTGCTCAGTCTGACTGGGTTTTCCTTAAGCAGGAGGATGTCAGGCACCGGCATGTCCACCAGGAAGCAGTTAAGGCATGATAAACCCCACTACAAAGACTCCTATGAAAATCCCAGTCTAAAACTTTATTTATATGTTGCTCATCATGACTTAATTGTCCCAAGCTGCTTCATGGCAATAGTTAGTCCTGGGGAGCATGGTATTTCTGGAATTCTAGATGTGTAAGACTGGAAGGGAATTCGAGAAGTCTAGTCCAGTCCACTGCACTCAAGGCAGGACTAAGTATTATCTTAGACCATCCCTGACAAGTGTTTGTCTAACTTGCTCTTAAAAATCTCCAGTGACAGAGATTCCACAACCTCCCTAGGCAATTTATTTCAGTGCTTAACTACCCTGACAGTTAGGAAGTTGTTTCTACTGTCCAACCTAAACTGCCCTTACTGCAGTTTAAGTTGACTGCTTCTTGTCCTAGCCTCAGAGGTTAAAGAGAACAATTTTTCTTTCTCCTTTTGGAAATAACCTTTTCTGTGCTTGAAAACTGATATCATGTCCCCCCTCAATCTCCTCTTCTCCAGACTAAACAAACCGGATTTTTTCAATCTCCCCTCAGAGGTCATGTTTTCTAGACTTTAATAATTTTTGTTGCTCTTTTCTCCAGAATTTCTCCAGTTTGTCCACATCTTTCCTGAAATGTGGTGCCCAGAATTGGACACAATACTGCAGATGAGGCCTAATCAGCACACCAAGAATTATTTCTTGAGTCTTACTTACAACATTTGTTCTAATACATCCCGGAATGATACTCACTTTTTTTGCAACGGTGGTACACTGTCGATTCATATTTAGCTTGTGATCCACTATGAGGCCCAGATCCCTTTCTGCAGTACTCGTTCCTACGCAGTCATTTCCCATTTTATGTGTGTGCAACTGATTGTTCCTTCATAAGTGGAATATTTTGCATTTGTCCTTATTGAATTTAATCCTATTTACTTCAGATGATTTCTCCAGTTTGTCCAGATCATTTTGAATTTTAATTCTATCTTCCAAAGCATTTGCAACTCCTCTCAGCTTAATATCATTCACAAATTTTATGAGGGGTACTCTCTATGCCATTATCTAAATCATTGATGAAGATATTGAATAGAACCCTTTGGATTACACTTTACTGTAATGCCCTTCGGAATAATGACATCTCATGAGCCTTGAGATTCTGCATTGCTGAACTTAACAAGAAACTTCTGTCCCTGTGGAAAAGTTCTGTTGAGTCATGTGAACTGTCTTAGTTACTTTTGCGGGAAAGTTAACCTTGTTTGCTTGAGACTAATTTCCAGTAATGGGAGCCCACTACAGTAATGGTTTCCTACTAACAGTCAGGGAATTTATTTGATGAAAAGGAAGATGCTAATGGGTCATCTAGACTTTAACAGCAGACTAAACGCCTGTCACAGGAGACTGGATACAAGTTATGATCTGCCCAAAAATGCAAGCTGGTTAAAGTTTACTAGATGAGAGTAATAAACTCCCCCAAGACTTTACCAGGTATTCATTTCTTCTGATAGAATAACCTTGAGCACCTGTCTAGTCGTACCAGTACAAGAGAGTGACCTTTTCATTTAACTCTGTGATGCACACGATTGGCACTTGAGGATTCTGTGGCTAATAGATTATAAATTCTTTTGGCATTCATGTATCAACAAGAGCGTGCTGCAGAGAAATGCCGAGCCATAAAGGAAATGTTTTGAGTTGTGGGAGGGAGGGGCTGAAGTGCTCTTCATACAAAGCTAGGAGAATCATGTAATCAGAGGTGTGTATTTATGGAAACAAGTGCTGATTAAATTGAATCATATCATTTTTGAAGGCAAGTCACTACAGTGTCTCCAATCAATTCCTGCTTTATTACATGCCACACATTTTAATCAGAATCAATAAACTTCATGATAAACAATTAAACAATTATTTCTCACTCTATTGAGTTTCTCTATTGAAATCGATGGGGTGAGGAGATATGCTGACAGGGGAGAGGAGACCTACACTCAAACAGTAGGTGCTGACTTCTGCAGCATCTGCATTCCCATTCCCCACCTCATATGAAAGATGTTAACAGTTTATTGCCCTGGAAAATTCCCCATCTGCACTGGGACAATCTCCCTTACCTCTGCAGGTTCAAGGTCAATAAGTGTGAAGGAAGAAGAAGGGATGAGTCTGACGAGTGAGCTGAGCTAGACACTTAGGCTCCAATTCTCCACTCCATCCAAGTTGTGCTCAGACATTGTAGATGAAAACAGCTGCAGGAAAATGGC
Source organism: Mesoclemmys tuberculata (assembly GCA_007922155.1). Lineage (NCBI taxonomy): Eukaryota > Metazoa > Chordata > Testudines > Chelidae > Mesoclemmys > Mesoclemmys tuberculata. The sequence goes on from ML675626.1 coordinate 23,041,345, forward strand.
TGTGGATTCCAGATCTTCAACCAGCTGGCTCAAGTTAAAGTTAGAGTACCAACTGGGCCTCCTGTACTTTCTGCTGCTGGCAGACAAGGGATCAGGCATTGTGAAGTTTGACTCCAGCCCACCCTGACATGTCCCCTCCTCCCACCTATGCTGGGGCAATGGAGCAGCTGGAGTAGGAGGCAGCTATCTGGCACAAAATGAGCTTGCAGACTCCCATCCTCCTATACCTGATATTAAGCACAGTATTAGAACTTGTAGTAACTTGTAGGTGATTGCAGTTGAAAGAAATTGTAGATTTGCTGTACTCCTGAGATTCACAGGAAACTGCCTCTCAGTCTGTGCCTGTTTGGCTGCTAGTTTCAATGTTGTATTGATTCTATTATGTGTTGCTGCTGATTTTGCTCTTTGTCCAAGGAGGTGTGTATAGAGGGTACAGATGTTCTCTGTCTCTGAGAGATATAAAAGGTATTGATTAAAAGATCAGCTCCTCAGTATCTGGCTATTTGAGGGAATGGCTACCCAGAGGTGTCTTTTTTTCCCTAGGGAGACAAGGATCATTCCTAACACTCTTCTTTGCAGCTGAAACTTGAGGTATGCTACAGACTGTCTGCTTCTCTGTTTCATGCAGAAAATCTAAAAGCAGCAGCTCAGTAACCTGTTGCATTGCATCTGGGAAGTTCCATGAGCATCTCTAGATTTGTGCTAGCTTGAATTTCATCCCATACTAACACCCATTGTTTGTTTTAATTGCAGCACGGCCAGCACCTCCCAGGGAACTGATGATACCCCAGTCTGACGTGTCATCACGGAGTCTGCAGCTACAGTGGGTTCCTGGTAGTGATGGATCTTCACCAATACGGTACTTCACAGTGCAAGTACAGGAGCTGCCAGATGGAGAATGGCAAACCTATTCCTCTTCCATCAGTCATGAGGCAATGTCCTGCATTATTGAGAGGTACCACATAACATCAGAGCATCATGGAAATTACAACACTGACCATTCTGAGTGTTTTTTAATTTCAAAGCACTAAGCAAACATTAGCTAATGAAACCTCGCAACCCTCCAGTTATGATCGTCATCCCTGTTATAGAGGTGGCAAAGCTGAGACATACAGATTGAGTAACTTGCCTAAGGATGGCCCACAAATCTAATTCAGAGCTGAGTTTGTAAGTTGACCATTTCTAGGCCCCTACCCCCCAATGCTTAGTATACTAGACCATGATGCTTCTCTTTTTAGGTCATCTTTTCCACCTCTTTGACTGCAGTGCTCTGGAAAATACAAATAGTTACCGAACTTTCAGTAGAGGGTTATATTAAAATTCACCCCATCAGTGCAATGTGATTATTTCTGTATGAGCCCTTATCGTGTTTTCAGAGGAAATGAGGACCATTTTATCTGTATTTTCCATACTGAAATGTATAGATTACATCAGAGTGTTTAAACTGTGTTATCCATCCTTACCTACCATCTCTGAGGAGCTAATTATGTCTACACTTCTGACTGGGGGGTTTATTCGCAGCTTGAGAGAAACTCGCGCTAGCTTGATCAGAGCTAATGCATTAAAAATAGAGGGTAGCTGTCGCAGCACAACCAGTGGGAGGGGTTGGCTGCTCTGAATATATGGCTAGTGTCTTGGAGGGGCATGCACTTGGAGCAGCTAGACCTCCTGCCCCTCATGCTGCCATGCCTGCACTCTGTTTTAAGCATACTAGTTCTAGCATGAAACTGTCTCCTTGAGCTGAGAATCACACCCACAGCTCAAAGTGTGGGCATACCTGATGTGTTGGAATTAAGATCTTGTCATTCCTTCTGAAGCCATTGACAGCCTATGAGAACATATTCTTGCTGCTGCCCCTTTCCCTCACTAACCTGCCAGTGTAATCAAGGCTGTATCTAAAAGCCCCTTGGCATGATGTGCAAGAAGTTAAGACATAGATTTTTATCGCCTGTTACAAAAACATCAAACAGTTGCTTCTGGTGCATAGCAGGGGCACTTATTAGTCATGTGCCAAGAAGTATAAACAAGTTGCTACTAACCTCTGTCTAACTGTGCAAGACAAAGAAAACTTGAAGATTGTAGAACAAATGCAGATCTGATTCTTTGTCCTCAGTGAAGTTACATCAGGCCTGAATTATTCCTGGGGTCTTTCTAGTCAAGGTCTCTGAAATGAAGAAGACCAGCTATGTATTTTGTACTTGACATTATCATAACTGAAAACAAAAAATCTGTATTTCAAGAAAGACAATTTAAGCTGCTGAAGCAGAGCGATTGTTTTCTAATAGGATAGAACTAAGAGAAATACTTCTCCACCTTGCTGAAAGAATTTTCCTGGGGGAATCCAGAAAAGCAATATTTTGTGTGCTACTGGACTGTTGCACATTACAATGTGTTATCCGTCAATGGTTAATCATCCTGTGAAGGATTGTGCTACCCCTCTAAAGGAAAGCCTGGAGTCTGCAGCTGGGACAGCCTGGAATGTAGTTAAGGAGGCCCTACCCTAAGACAGGTCTATATAAATAAGAAGGGGAATCTGAACTGGGGAATAGAGGCCGTGCGCAGGCTGCATGAGATTTCCCAGGCTCCAGCAGACCAGCCTTACCAGACTCAGAGAGTTGATGATCTGGACTTCAAGTTCTGGGAGCTCTGAATCAGGGTACAGTGGTGAGGACCTGATGAATTTTGTTGTAATTGCTCCTGTCCTGAACCTAATTAAAAAAGGACATGCTATTTTGTTAATCTGTGTTGGCATCTCCTTTCCCTGAGCTGATAAAGCAAATTTTTGCCACCCAGTTGGGAAATTAAGATGGGACACACTGCAACATCACACTGAGGCACAAAGGGGTGCATAGGGATTGCTCACACCTTTACATATTCTTTCCCAATACATTTTTTGGACCTGTTGTCTTAGTTGCATCTGCTGGTTGGTGGCCAGATGCTACCAATTAATTAACTAAACTCCCCATACCTGGTAGCCCTGAACTTGCAGCTCTTGAAGGTGACTCAAAAGCAAACCTCCCCTTGGTGAAGTCCGAAGAAGTTTTGCTAAGATTTATCTGTTGGAAGTTGTTCTTTGCATATCTAAAGCCATGCATGTGCAGAAGAGCTGCAGTGAATCTGCTGTCACTGTCTATACTAAATAATTCAGGGAATAGCATTAGATTGAAATTGAATAGGAATGAAACATGCCAATCATGCATCATCATCTAGTCGGATTAACTAGCCTTAGGGCTAATGCCAGCTGTGCTATTGACTAACTGGGTGGCTTTGGGCAAATCATTTAACTTCTCTTTAGTTCAGTTTCCCTGTCTGTAAAATAGGATGATAGTATTTAGCGGCCCCATAGATGTTTGTGATAAAATATGAAGCACTTTGAAGATCTGAAACAGTAATATAAGTGCTGAATTCTATTATTATTAACATGTCCTTCCCTTTTCCAGAACCAAAGCTACCATAGATCTGTCTGTGACAGTGGAGAGTTTGAGCAAACCCAGGGCTATTGAGAAGAAGGACAAGGCTAGAAAGAGAGGGAGGAGTTCTTAAGAGGAGATGAACTACTCTCATAATATCATTTGCCATTGGGCAGGTTTTTTGCAAGAGTCTTGGTCTCAGACAGCTTGTGAAGATACAGGAAGAATTCGTCCCTCATCCTTATTGTTCTGTTTTACAGGCTGAACCCATTTACCTCTTATAAGCTGCGTCTGCAAGCAACCAATGATATTGGAGATAGTGACTTCAGTGCTGAGACAGAAGCAGTTACGACTCTGCAGGATGGTAAGAGAGATGGAGGGCATATGATTCAGTTCTTGGCATGGGATGGGGCATGGGTAGGGCTCACTATAACCTGTAGAACATACTTTCCAGGGTATTTAATTCCATTTTGTGCCTTGGGTAGTGGTAACCTACCCAGTCAAACAAACTTCTGCTCACAAACAATCAATAGGGGTGGTAAAGAGATTCAACTGAAATCATAACAGGCAGTTTTAAGTGTCCTGGTGTGCCCTCTGAAAATGAGTCACGCTTTCAGGAGTCTCCAAATGGAATTAAACTCTGTTTCTTTGGTTTCCAAACTCTGTGCCAAGCATTATCTTTGCAGAAATTGAATAATTTACAAGGGATCATTAAAAATAAATGTCGAACTGTGCATATGTTTGAAGAAATTTCTTCAGTTGTTTTCACTCATGATCCACATTAGGCTGCAGTCCATCTAAATGGCTAAGGTGTGTTTAATTTACTTTTAGTTAAATTACAGGGAATCCAGAACTCATTTTGGCCTCCTTACAATCAAATGGTAAAAACTGCAAAAGCTTCTCACCTCCTTAGCAAACAGTAATCATTTATTCTGCTGAGCAAACCTAGTGCATTACACTGTGAAGAGCTGTGAGCTTTTGATAAGCTTTTCTTCCTTTATTCCTGAACTGATACATACTGTTTATGTTAACAGAGGTAGGCTAGACAGAGGGGAGGTATGGTAGGCAACTGTTTGCCTTTTCATAGGGGTACTTTTGTCCACTCTCTTTCCATTGAGCAACACAACACCGAAGCTGGAACAGAAAGGTCAGTAGTGAAAGAAGGAGGGGTTGATGGAATAAGTTTTCTGTGGTGTGCCACGCTATTATAACCCTTTATTATGTTTTGGATTTTGTTTAGTTCCAGGTGAACCTCCACGTTCTGTGTCAGTAACTCCCCACACTACCTCCTCTGTCCTCATTCAGTGGCAGGTAAGTAAAATACAAAAATACTGGAACATTTCTACACTGACCTAAGATTGATGAACCTTGCTGGCCTAATGGCACAATGCAGTGAATAATTTCTCTGCAAAGCAAGTACTGTAGCATACTTGAGAGACTGCAGCCTAGTTCTCTGCTGTCCTGGTCCATTTATATATTATGATGAAAGATGTAAATTTCTGGTTCCTGACTTTTAGTCTAAGGGGGACTGGGTAGCTATGTACCTTGAGGGAGACAGGAGACATAAAGGGCTTTCTACAGATGCCTGAGAATGTTTCTCTTGCAAGTAGTACTGTCATCTTGCTGATATTATTAAGTATCACAGTTTGCTATGCAATACACAGCAGAATCATTGTCAGAGTTAGTAAGGATCAGGGAATAAAAATCTCATTCAACTCCGATTGCATATAGTCTCCTTCAGTTGATAAAACAAGCAAAAGTATGTGCTGTGTCTGAGACTATATTCAGAGCTCCAAGGAACTCTACATACACTGGGGCTGTTTCTCCTTGAGTCTAAAGAATGGAAATTTCTCCAGAATAATGATCTGCGCTAGATGCTGAGAGTAATGGTGCCAGGTCTCCTTTAGAAATATATGCATTTTCTGTTTCTTTTCCTGTCTTTTTTCAGTCTGGCATGGGTCTACTTAGATTTATTGGAACTCTTTGAGTGCTATTGCCCAAAACGTCATCTTGCTAGTAAGCATTAATACAGAAAACCAAAAGGGTTAACACAAGGTATCTGTAATCTGCTCCAGAAAGTCTGTGACTCACTCCATGCCAAAGATAGGCTTCTACCCAAATAAGAAGTGCATTTTGGGGCAGACTGAATTCTAGCAGAAAACATACGTTTACGGTGTAGACTGGGCTTCCTGCATGTTGGAAGAATTCTCTTTTATGTCTGAAGGTTGTTTATTGCTATGCAACAGTATTTTGAAGGTATTTCTGGCTATACAAATGAGTAGTGGGCACATGTTCATGCAGCAATGCACTGTGTAACGCTCTCATTTACTGCATGTTGACAAACAGAAGCCATATTGAACAATTTTACCAAACGAGCTAGTATAGGTATCAATCAGTTGCCCCACCTCCAAATCAGTATAGAGTGGAGTGAATTGAATGCATGGAAAGGACAAATGGAATGTAAAATGTAGTGTACAATAAAAATAAAAATTTATCCAACTGACTGTTTATTGGTGGGTAATTAATGTGAAATAGGTGGTTGTTTAGGTAACTGGATGCTTTTTATTTCATGAAAATGAAATGGGATACTGTGCCAGAACAATGTCAAGGGAGTTGCAGGCGATTACATGTCATTACTACATGTGTATTATATGGGATCTCAGTAATCCAGCCATACTTTATTTTTCAAATAAATAAAAATCTCAAATACCACAGACACCTACAACTAACAGAACATTCCACAGCAGTGTTAAAGAATAATGTAAAACTGAAAACAGCAGCCAGTCTAAGTGGAGGGGATGGGAAAGAGGAGACTAGATTTCCAAACAAAGCTGAATTTTTATTTTTGAACTTTGTTAATAACTCCCAAAACAAAATCCAAATGCATTATCTGTACTTGAATCCACTTGGTCCAGTCAGTCTATTATTTTTAAATGTAACTGGTAGAAAACAAGTCCTTTCCATCAAAGCCAGTTATAATAATAATCTAAGATTGATTTTAAAAATTCTAGCTGACGTTACTGTTAATTTCAAGATCGTGTATCGCTTTGCTTCCATCTTAGACACGTGAGATACTGTAACTCACATGATATAAACAAATTGTTCTTATTACTTCTGTACACCATCCAAACAGCCATTCATAATCACTTTACCTACCCCAGCTGAGCTCATCTGTTGGGCCTTTCTCCAGATAGATACAAAATACTAAATAATCCATTATATCAAAAGCAGAGTTTTACCCGTGAAAGACAGATAAGAGTAGAAAGACCTGACCTTTCAGCAAAGTACCTTTTTCAAGGAAGAATCATCCTGTTCATGGCAGAGAGACAAACATCCTGGGCCATTTATCTTCTGAATATCCCTGTGCTAAATCTGAAGGAGGAAGGGACTGGGGAAATACATGAAAGCATAAATATAAGTTGATAGTCAACAGACTCATGTGGTACTGCAACTAGGCATTAAAGAAATATCCTTTAATTATCTATATAGGAGAATGTGGAGCATTAGAGTAACCCTCCTATATGCTTATATTCAATAGTATTTTCCTTTTTTTACTGTATAAAGGAAATGGTGCAGTAAAGTATTTGTCCATAAACAAAGTCTTTCATGTTTTTTGAAAGTGCTGTATGGCACTTCTCACTAATTAAAAAGAAGCTGAATATGTTGGATGTGAGAAAGGGCCTTGCTATTCTACTTTCCCAGGACTAGGCATCCCTTCACAAAATTCCCTAACCTCTTTGTGGCTTATGGAGAGAGGGCTAGGGGACAACAGTATCCATCCAGCTGGATAGCCCAGTGCTTCAGATCCTGTTATGGACTGGCAGGGGCAACTCTTCCTAGCAAAGAATTAGCATGTTGCACAAGGGCACAGGCTACATATATCTGGTCTCTTCAGTGTGCATACCTTTCAGAGACATCTGCAGGGCAGTAACTTGATCTTTTCTTTGCACATTCATGAAGTACAAGTGACCAGGAATGGTGCTAGATTTGACAGAATGCTACAGCAGTCACTCTGAGTGTGAATTCCTCTGGGAAGTTCTATTGCTTGGGGGTTGCCACCTGTGGAATGTAATACAGACTGTCACTTGATACAGAAAAGGAATTTATTTATCTGTACAGTAATGGATGTTCTTCAAGATATGTAGTCCATATACATATTCCATGACCTGCTGTCCACCTGTGCTACTGCAGAGTCCACAGGCCACAGGCTCTGAAAGCCAGGGAAGAGCTGAGGTAGGCATGGGAGCTTCACCCCTGATACCCTTATTCAAACACATGAGGAATTGAAGGGCGTGTATGCTGCCTTTCCAGGCACTGCTAACTAGAAAATTCTTTGACACAGGCACAGGCAATCACCAGCTGGGGAATATGTATACAGACTTCACATCTTGAAGAAATACCGTTTGCCGTAAGAAAGAAGCATTCTTTTTCTGTAGTACAGTTAGTTCTGGTGTGTATCTTGGAGGTGGTGGTATGTGGCAGGGAGTGCTATGTTTTGGGTTTTTTTCAGTAGCAGAATGCTAGACTGTTACCAAATTCTTCTGTAAGTTTCCAGGTAATTCCCTCTTACCCTGTTTGAAATGGTTGAATTATTGATTTTCATTTTCTTCTTTAAAATTACACAAGCTGTTATCCTGCATTGTTACTGTATTTCAGTCCAGTCGTTACCGTTTCAGTGATGGTCAAAGTTATTGCTGTGTAAAGTTTCCAAAGTACATGGAGATCATTCTGGATTTTAAAAGCAAGATCATTATAGTTACAGTCATTACCATTTACCCTTTCAGTTCCTTGCCGCTTAACTTTGAGAGCAAGGATCTTTAGAAAATAATGACTCAAGGTCACTGTTCTTCTCTGTCACATTAAAATTATAGTGGGCTTCTGAAAAGATACTTTTTCCAAAACATCATGACTCCCATTTTCTGTCTACATCTAAGTGCTTCATTCAGAAAAAAATATCTTCACAGTATAATGGATTTCTTAGGCTTTTTTGTCTCTCTAGCTGTAGATGGACTTGGGGGACTGCTGAAGCATTCCTTTACTGAGGTATAAGTGCTATTGAGTGGCATAGTACGGTCTAGAGAAATAACAAGTATATGAATGGCCAGGCTGGTGGCCTTACATAATTACCATACAGCTCCAAAGTGTTATGTCAGAGATCCAGGTTTAGTTCTCAAGTCAAGTCTCTTGCTCTTCAACTTCGTCCAGTTCCAAAAGGGATACCTTCCTGATGTGAGAACAGCAATGCTGAGCTCCAAGGGGGATTCCATTCACTCCTCCTCAACCAGAAAGAAGATTCTTTGAAGCAAGAGGCTTGGAATGAGAGAAATGAGGGGAATCCTGGGAGTTCCAATATATTATGTGCAAGACTCCTTGGAGAAAAAGAAACATAGTCTGAAGGAGAGTTACGGGTGAGACTGTTATATTGATGGCACAGAAACGGAGGGACCATAAACATCCTTCACATCCTAAATTGCAGCCAGTCTCATGACGTATTGCATTTCTTTGTTACAGACAGACCCATATAGCTTGAGGGATTTGTGTTCTGCACTAGCCAAATAAAATGAGTGGCAGTACCTCATGGAAGTGAGGCCATTACCAAAATACCTGTTTTTCACCTAATTAGTGAAAGTCACTGATCCTTTTTCAGCGTCTCATCAGCTATTGCTTACCTCCAACTGTGCTGAATCCAGAAGCTGTCCTCACTTAGAACAGCCATAAGAAAATCACTGTTTAATAATGCTGTTGTCAAAAATTTGAATTCCTTTTCTGTTGCTAAATGTCTGAAAAATTGGCTTCCTCTTCTGCTCTTTGCAGCAGGCAAAGTATAGCCACATCTGTGTTTTCTGCCACTGGTTTGTGGCGACAATTTGTCACATACAGGGTCTTGCGATCAGGAGGTAGCAATCTCATGTTGTAGTGAAGCATGTAAGCTGTGGACTACTAAATCCAGAGCACTTTTTAACTACTGTCTCAGAGTTAAAATAACAACGATGCCTTTAAATGTTGTTTTGAAACCTCCATGAACGTTTTGCTCTCATATTGTTGAGGGATCTGTTTTCACCATTGAAGCCTGAATTGCTGTCACACAGAACCAAGACTTTGGGATGAGACTGTCTAAACCAATGTCTTGAACTGTCTGATGTTTGTGGCATAGCACTTCTTACCAAATACATTCCTAATGTGAATTTCTTGTAGCCACCAAAGGTCGAGAGTCTGAATGGCTTGCTGTTGGGGTACCGGATTTATTACCGGGAGCTGGAGTATGAAACTGGGCCTGGAACAGAGTCCAAGACCATTAAAAACTCATCAGCTTTACGAGCAGAGCTTACACGTGAGTAGACAATACGTCTTTCAGACACTGCTGTATTACAAGTCGATAATCCACCATTTCATCAGTGTCAGTATCTCCTCATTACTCAGTGGAGAGGATGTAAAGATGTACCATGGGTGCTAAATTATTTAACACTTAAGTACAAGGGGCAGAGATGCTCAAAGATCCTATTAACTATGGTCTAATCTGCATTATATTTAATGGCACACTCCAATCCATGCCAGCATGTCTGAAGTGGCATTCTCTCTCCCTCTTTGTTTCTTCTCCCTCCCTGCATACTCTGATTTCCTGCTTTTCTCCTGTTTCCATCTGGTGGTTACCCTAGTACACTTTGTTCTGGCTTCATACAAAAAAGGTAGCAGATACAGTCTGGAAAATATATTATTTCAATGAAGGATTTTCTTTCCTTCCCCCCAATATGAGCAAACAGCTGATGGGAATATTTAAAGTTTCTAAGTGTTTGTCATTGCTTAGGGAGAAGATAGAAAGTAAATAAAAAGCAAGAGTTTCATCATATTGGTGTGTAGGTTAACTGTAGTCAACCAACACTTTATTGATGGAAAGAATACCAAGAAGAGTAAGAGAAAAATCAAGAACAGATTTAAACAGAAGAAAAGTAGGAGGCATAAGAATCAGGAGGGAGAGGAGGACCAAGTGACAGCCCTGGAGCCTGAAAGATATGGACTAGCAATAAGGTGTGATTGTGGAAGATAAGCTTCTGCCATGATTGAAATCAATGGGACTGTTCTCAGAATAAGACACTACTCTCTGTGAGTGAGGGTGGCAGAATCTGGCCCAACAGGACTTATATGATGTGATAATGTCTTGCAGCATTTCTCAGAATGGGGGGAACCCACCCAGTCTTTCTCCTACAGACTTTATTATGATGATATCTGGAGAGGGTAGATTTTCTTTAAAATAGCTTAAGTCTCAAATTCTGTCCTAATTTACAATAGTATTGTACATAGTATAAACCAGGACAGAATGTGGGCCTAACGGTTCTGTAGCTGTTTTTCTAATAGTGCTGTGGTGTAAAGCACCCTGCAGTGGTTTTTCAGGAAAGTCAGAGAGAAAGAGACGTATTTTCGAAGAAAATTCCTTCTACTCCTAAAGTAATACAGTGTTATTTCTCACCCATGCATACCTCTGTTGCACACTGACTTGCTGTTTTTATACAGTTTATTATTATCATTCACTTACACCAGGAATATTGAATCATGAAAATGAAACTCTGAGAAACTTAGTTTGTGTCTTAAAGAAATAAATCCCTTATAATTTTAAGCATTAGCTATTTATGTCCCACATTTTGGGGCTTTATCCTATAATGCTCCACATTTAAGCTTCGGTAGGCTGAGAACTAAGAATGCAGTGCAGAGGTGGGAGTTTTTCCCATAGAATTTGCTTCCCTTATACTCTTTTGTTCTATTTAATCTAAGTAATCAGTACATTTCCCTATGTTGTATGTTTGTATGATTCTCTGTTTGGTGATGAAATGAAACAACCCCTTGTGAGTGAGATGCTTTTGATGTGTTATGAGAGAGTGATGTGATTTTTATTGCCCTTCAAGGTACAGTCCTAAAGCTCAAATTGTGTACGTGTGTGCTGCATCATTTCCCTCTGTCTCTGCTGTACATCATTTGCAATAACTGTTTCCCTGCACTGTAACAAGCTTTCTGCTTTGCTTACTCTGAATAGCCCAAAGCAGCTTCCAGACAGTGAATAGCCCCTCTGCATTAACGACATATGAATTAACACGTAAGTGCACGCTGCCTTGACTCTTTGTAATGGTTGAGAATATACTATGGGCAAACTCCTATGGTTCTCCTCACTGAATCATTCAGAAACCAACTCAGATTAATGACTCTGCTTCCTTGAATTCTATTTTTCTTTAAATGCTTCTTTCCAATATATCAAGACATTGGTGATGCAGGTAGGTAACAGTATAAAAATAAGGCTGTTGGGAAGATGAAGCAGTATTGACTCTTACATCTCAGTATTTCTGATGCTAAATGAATTCTGATTTTGTGTGCCTCATATTTCACGGTCCATCTGAGTTTAGCTGAATCACATCATTAGTCCTTTGATTCAAACACTGGGATGCCCAGCGCTCCCACAAGTAGAGGGCTAGTTTAGAAAAGGCCCAAAGAATTTGTATGCAGCTCAGAGGCGTGTTCAGTTGGAAATGAATAAAACAGAGTTCGACGGAGTTAAAAGGCAAATTGTTTTCTGGTGATGATGGTTCACTAGGCAGGTTTGGCCCCCAGGCTTTTAAATTACAGATCAGGGGTGTGGAGAAGTAGACTCTCAGCCCCACATACACTTGGATGCCTGAATTCACATATGTTCTATTTTCCTCCACGTTGGCATTGAAACCCTTCTTGTGATTTTTTAACAACAAGAGCAATGGAAGTTCCTCTGTGTGAGTTGACAAGTGCTGCAATTCCTATCAAGATGGCTATTTCCTACAGTATAGCAATGTTTTATTTATAGGCTGGCAAAGCCTTGGTGATGTATCAAATATCATCTACTGTGTATCTGAAACAAGTGAATGATGCTGAACTCTGACTCAGATATGTGGGCAGAATGCTTGTAAATACTTCTGTGAAGCTGAAATTTAGAAGGACCCTTGTGATTAGATTCATTGAACCTTTACTGAACTGGTGGCCTGCTGTGAGCCACAGAACTAGGGGTGCAGTGTGATTCACCGGTAACAAGGAAAATCTTTTGGCAAGTGGAGAAATTCAGACTCACGTCCCTCCACACACGTCTGAATAAACTCAGTGCTGATTAAAGTACAACTTCATCATACTATCCAATATATTTTTGTCTTCCAATATACTTTTGCTGTGAGATCCTTTTAGATGATAACCTACTCTACAGTAAATATTTATTTCATTTTAAGATGCAAATTTTGGAACTGTGGGCAGCTGCAGCCAGCCCTCGGTGAAGATAGTTACATGATTCTACTCCACCTCTTGTCTTTCCCTTGTTTATTAATTACCTTATTGCCATGGGTTTTGCTGGCTTCTTCTCTCCCTGCTGTCACTCTTTCCACAGCTGTTAGTGTATTTCCTATAGGTCAGCTAAGAAATTGTTGTCCAGTGGCCAAATGGAGAATAGAAGAATTTCATCTTTAAAAGGAAGGAGATTTTAGTGTTCAAACTGTGATCGCTGCAAGAAAAAGAATTCTGTGCAGCCCTTTGAATAGGACTGCAAATTTCATCCATGAATCTCCTTCTGCACTCCACTTCAGCAGCTGCAATCAGTAATGATGCTGCTGTCAACTGTTCCCAAGGTGAAATTCTCTGCGGGAAGGCCTGCAGCTATGACTTCTCCCACCAGCAGAGATCAGGATGAGTCCAGATCTTGAACTATCGGAGCATAGTGCAGAGTCCAATCCATACACATACTTCCCTCTCAATAATGACAGCTGTGGAATAGCCTAACAGTGTTCCCCCCAGCTAATCACCCACCAAATATTATCCCTTTTAGGGAAGCAGCAAAGGAAAGTCTGGTCCTTTCTTTGGGCAGATACGGTGTCTTTCATAATTATGTAAATACAATAATGATGTCTGAATTAGAGATGTACATAGCCAGGTAAACACTAACTTTTGGGTGACTTACTGTTTCCAGTATTCTAGTACTGTCTTGCATGAGAGAGAATTCTGGGTATAAAGCTATGAGGGAATATTAAGTGGGATGTTAAAAATACCCATTTTTTTAATCTGCTGATTTAAATTTCCAGAGCTGAAGAAATACAAGAGATATGAAATTGTAATAACAGCATATAACATCATCGGGGAGAGCCCTACCAGCGCACCTGTGGAAGTGTTTGTTGGTGAAGCAGGTAAACAAATGGAAAATGAATTGATTTAAATAGTATCTGAGTGTTTTCAAGCTCTCCAGGTGGTTGAGACAGGAACTGGTGTATTTGAGACAATCCTCCTGCTGGCCAAGGTAGGGACTGCCATAGTCTTCTGCTGTTCAGATGCTCACACATTGACAATATGCAAGGTAAAGAAGGATAATGTGTCTTTAAGAAAGAGGAGAGAAAATATTTTTAGCAGTTTCCAAAAAATTAATATCTGTATCAAATTAGCTGGAGGGAAAGGGGAAACATAGGAAGTGTAAGGAAATGGTGACTCAAGTTAAAGAAATAAAAAGGGGAACACAGGAAAACTACAAGGGAAAGGAAAAGGAGTCATAAAACACGGGAGACTTTGGAAGTAGATCCTCTTTTATTTTACAGTGCTCTTGCATGGCAGTGTTTTCTGTGCATACACCCCACAAACATATCTGGTTACGTTGAATCTATGGAGGGGACTGTCTCCAGCTTAGTGGCAGCTCTGGAGCTGAAGTTCCCATCACCCACAAGACAATGAAAACTCTTGACCTCTGTATCCAATTGAACCAGCCACAAAAGCCTTCCTCAGCACTTAGATATCAGTTTGGGGCCATGCCCCTTTGCATTACATAGTATGGATCTAGTACATAAATGTGCATTGTGCTTTACAAAGTGTAACTTGCAAATCAATTTCCAGTCCCTGCCCTAAAGGGCTGAGAATCTAGAGTCACAAGTCAACACAGTGCTCATAACCAATTACTTACCATTTGAATACATCATGAAACAGGGATCCTGTCCGCCACAGTAATTCTTGCTGGAAGAGGATGGGACTGGAGTAACAGTAATCTTCCTCCACAGCCAATGTCACTGCTTTATTCTTTACAAACGTCTCCAGCTGAGACAGGCTGATACTGGAGTATCTCCTCAGTTAGTACTTTCGTATCATTCCCCGTAGCAACTTCTCCCATTAGAGTCTAAGGTAAGATAGGGTTCTACCACCATCGCCACCGCATGGTCTGTTGTCCAATCAGTTATGTGAACCAATCTGCTTTCACTTTTATTCTTTTTCTTAAATCTAAGATTTAAAGGTTTGAGTTCAAATTCTAGAGACGACATATTATTGCTACATTAAATACTAGATTTCTCTGAACTAAGAATAAGAAATTATTAACTCCACTTAATCTTTTTTATTTCAAACATAGCTGTAATGTTGACTGTTATATAAAACTTCATCTGCTAATCAGAGGTGGCCCTGGTTTCCTGCTATGGTTGGTGATACATAATTGAGATAGTTAGTTATTTTGCTGGAGTTCTATCTTCTTCCTGCGACGATGGCAAAGGAAGCTCCAAATGGAGCCAAGTGTGTCTGGATGCACAACAATTTTCCTTTCATAACTAATAGCTCATCTCTGCAAGGCAGACAGTTGAAGATGTTTATATACACACACCCTGATAAAAACAACCAGGGAGATAAAAGAAAGCTGCTACATCATGTCTTTATATCCCTCAACCCAAATATTTCTCTTAGCAACCCAAATGGGTGGCAGGCAAGAGCTCAGGAATACAGCAAGGCCTCTGGAAGGCCTTCTTTCATATGTAGCCGTGGCTGGGGTCTCTCAAGCTGCAACACAATTCACTGGGTTTGTTAGGCCTTGTGGAGTTTACAGGGGCTATACGCATCCATGCTGTGGAAATTATGAATTTAGGATCTTTCTGCAGATTTTCCCAGCTGTTGTGTGATGTTACAGTGCAGTATTAAATGGCTGTCACATTTCAACCCAGAGGTGGCAGCTTTTCTTCAGGGAGTGAAGTGTTCTCTCTATATAGCTTGTATATTATTTTAAGTTTATGTGATTTGAGATCCGTTAGGATGAAAAGGCTGTATAAATGTAAATTGTTTTGTTTTAGTGGCATTTCTAAGAGCTTCCTAGCTGGAGTTGCAAAGGCAGCTAAACAGCAGGCAAGAAGACATGCATCTTTGATTTGGTTTTGGCTGTGGAGACCCATATACAAAAGATTGCACAATTAAAAGTGAGGATTACAAACAATGGGGGATAGGAGCTCACTTAATCCACTGAAAGATATAAATTAACTGGTAGCATGCACATCACTAGCGGCAGGCACATAGACGAAAGGAAACCAACAGCAGTTCTATATACCCCGGATAGTATATCGAAGAGTGCTGTTAAATGGCTGTTGCGTTCCATCCCACAGATTGCAGAGTCCTTTTGTAGCTTAAACAGCTCTTCTGGAAGGAAGGCGCTATATAGAGAGAAAGATACAAAGTATATATTTGGGGAAAATCTGTAGTTTCCAAATTTAGCTTCCTGAGAATAGAAGATGCTGAGATCTTCTGCCATCGTTTTCATCTTTACGTCTTGTGCAGCACAGAGCACAGTCAGCACTAAATTACTACTACATGCTCCTATTGATGTGCCATTCAAACAGTCTGAATTAAATCTTTAGGAGATATGCAGATCTGCCTTCTTTCCTCCCTGTCAGATTTGAATTATTCCTATTTATTTGGATTTTATGTACTACAGTAATGCAGCTTTTCAGTTCTCTGGACATGCTTGACAATTATTTTCCAAATCCACTAATAAATAAAGAGATCTGTGGGTTACCCCAGATCAGATCAAACAACCAAGTGGCAACACAACTATAACAAGACAAGAAGGACTCAAGCTCCTCACCAGAGTCCTACACCACCACTACTACCCAGTTTTACCAACACCCATCTCCCCCTGGCAAAAGTCCTAACCAGTGGGTACCCAATGTGATGCACTTGGAGTTCAGGGTAGGAAGGAAGATGACGTTACTTCTGTAAGAGCCACATGCTTGTTGACAAGACTTGAGACTAATGGTGGCACTCTGCCTCCTGACTTGAGCAGTGAAATAGTGGGGTAAGTGCAAGAGGCTTCTTCCTAGGGGAAGAGCACACAGACCAAAGACAAAGCAAGGCCTTTTTTTTAATTAGACTTTCCCAGAATTCCCAGTGACAGCCACAGTGTCTCATTCAGGCTTTGCTTTGGTGCTGTCCTAACGCATGCAAAACTTTCATTGAATTGGGTGGCAATTACACATGATCCAGGGCTGGAGGAATTCTGTTCTGTAATGTTGTTTGTTCTGGCTTTTCACCAGGAGCAAAATCAGTCCAGGTCTGGTCCGTCCATCTACCTCCGCCAATCAGGGAGGGGCCCCAAACACCGCATCAACACAGGCTAATTCCTCTTCTCAGTGAGCAGAAGATGCTTGTAATGGTCTAATGTTGCATGTTAGATTCAGCCACAGCTCTGACCTGCTCGTTAGTGAACCATGTGCAGCTCCTCGCAGATGACCGAAAAATGGAAAGCTACTACTTACAGAAATTAGAAAGGGAGTCACAGCCCCGTCTGGCAAGCCCCCTTCTCACCTTGTTAATTCATTTAACAGTTCAGTTGTCAGGGCTCCAGCTCTGTTGGAAAGCCAGTGAATGTTCATTGAGAGCCTAGGCACTATTAATCCTGGTCCTAAATACAGCTGCTACTAGAGATGATGTTCTGCTTGAATGAAATGAAGAATTCCTTTAGAGCTACTGCTAGACCGGGAGCATTGGCTCAGTGTCGTTATCTGCTTGTGGGGCTGGATCTGGAGGTCAGGAGGCTCCCCATAGCTGCATAATTCTTGAATAGAAATCACAGGTTCACGGTAGTCATGCTTCCCCTAATTTAGAGAGGTGAATAAAATGGAAGGCAGCAATAAAAATCCTTTGCTAACAAGCACACACACTCTGGTGCTTCCTCTTATCCAGCAGGGCTGCCCTGGATGAAATATAATGGAATTCTTAATTTTCTCTAGCAGCTACTGCTGGTGGTGTAAAAACAAAGGGAGTCCTGGAGCACTTTAAAGACTAACCAATTTCTGCAGGCATCAGCTTTCGGGGGCTGCAACCCACTTTGTCAGATGCTTTTGTCAGGAGGAGTGTGTTTGTGTGGAGGAAGTTATGGAAAGGGTGAAATATGCCCAAGAGATACTTTGAACAGGTGATAAAGGCACTTGTGTGAAAGAGAGGGGGAAAGTGATGTGTGTCATTATAAGTGATAGTGACATTGACAACCTTCATGCTTCACAGGAGCTGATGCATCTGATTTTTTTCTTTTTAATTTTTTTAATAATGAGCTCTGACAGCAGACTCGGCACAGGAAGGAAAAAGACGCAGCCAAGGACTGAGAGATGTAGACCATCTTCCCAGGAGTCCTTCATTGAAATGCTGCCTTGGCTGCAAACATCAGCTTTTGGAAAAGTATCTGTCTTGCTTTCACTTTGTCTAATGAAAGTTGCAGTCTGGACAGTAGAGGAACAATTTTTTTTTCCCCTCCACCAACTCCTGACTTGAATTTTCTCCCACAGTACAAAGCTTACAGAAGCCAAAGCAAATATGTTTTCCCACTGTTACCTGTTATTATTTTCCTCTTTCTCCCTGCCTGCAGCACCATGAATGTCCCTAGTGTTCGTGAACTTGTTTATTTTTCCCTAGTGTTCGTGAACTTGTTTATTATTCCCCTACCCACCTGCATCTGAAACACTGCTAATGCACCCCAGAAGGCTTCGTTCCTGTCCATTACAGCAGGAGAAGCATTCAAATTCTTCTGGGATATCTCTGGGCTAGTACAGACAGGTGAGAAATAGGAATAGGCCAGGGACATGAATAAGTAATCTAGACTTAGGGGAATACAAGGTGGGGGCTGAATATCTAGGTGAGAGAACAGGGAAGGTACCCAGGAAGAAAGAACAGGTAACAACATTTTGGGCAATGAAGGCTTGGTTCTAGACACCATCCTAGACAATGTGTTGAGCTACTCCCAGCAGGGTTCTTTCTCTCTTTGATTCTGGTTTGCTACTGGAAGAGGATCTGGGTACAAGGACTTATCCTCAAGGGCTGTTTTCATCCCCTTATGTAAGCCCTCTCCATTACTCTCAAATGTCCTTCCAGAATGGCCAAATTGACATCATTTATCCACACCCCCAATTACTTCAGGGTGTGAGGAGGAATCTTCCCTTCCAACCTCCCACCACTTATAGAAAAGGGGCTTCCTCTTGTTCCCTTCCCAGAA
Source organism: Mesoclemmys tuberculata (assembly GCA_007922155.1). NCBI lineage: Eukaryota > Metazoa > Chordata > Testudines > Chelidae > Mesoclemmys > Mesoclemmys tuberculata. The sequence continues at coordinate 23,060,023 of ML675626.1, forward strand.
TGTAGTAGAAATGACACCTCTGGAGAGACGTCCCCAGATCCTTCTTGTGGAGGGCCCAACAGGAAAAACAAAACTTCAACACATTAGAGCTAGCTGCTTCAGTCACTCTAATTTGGCCCCCCTCAGCTGTTTTTCCTTTCTCCTTTTGAGACACATGTTGCAGCTATGTGTGTGAATGACTGCGTCTGTAGATCGGAATTAGTGTTGATGCCACTGCTGCAAAAATTAGTTGGGCATTTCCACTTTAAACCCCATTTTGGGGGAGATTAAATATCTTGGCCATTTCAAATTCCATCAGTCTAAAATATAGGATAGTTTGTCAGCCTAGCTGCAGTATTTTCTTCTGTTAAAGAGGTGGGAGTGGGGAATCAGTCTCATTCTGGCCAAGCTTTAAATAAAGTATAGCTTAGCTTAACACCCCCACTCCCTAAATAAATCTGTACCGTAGTATCTTGTACTGGCAATGGGCTGACTCCTCTTGGCATGTAAAAGTACCAAACTTTTGAAATGTAGGAAATATTTTAATTGTAAGGGTTATCTTCTGAACATGAGCAAAAGGCTTCTTTGGGCACCGGTGAGGAGTATGTGAGATGTTGATTTTCCATTTAAATGTGAATGCGCTGCAGAGCCTTCACGGTAGACAGTAGTATTGGGACATTGTTATTACACAGTGGACGATGCTGTTCTCCAGCAAGGATGTTATTTAAAATCCTTCCTTCCGCTTCTTGAGCCCAGGAGAGGTTTTCAGCTGACTTCTTCTGCCTTGCTGCCTAGTTTACCTGGCACACCATGCCACTCTGCTTTGCACAGGAGCCTAGCAACAGCAGTAATACTGCTGTGAAACTCACTAACAGTCTGCTATCTGAAGTACTGTACTTGGATTCAGAGTTAAGGTTGGTTAGCCAGTTTCCCTGACTCTGCTGCTTAAAAGAATGGAGTGAAATGGAAGCAGAACAAGAAAGGGAAAATATAGAAAGGTAGAAAGAGAAAATGATGGGGAAGGAGAGTTTTCTGTCTTGACTGGAGTTTCCATTCACATACCTTTCTCCAACCTCTTGTGCCTTACAAGAAACCAATAAAATAATGGCCCTTATCCAAATGACGTGGCTCTTTTTGGTGTGTGATCAGCCATTGGACTTTATGGGTATTGCCTTACACCAGCATTTCTCTGGTGATTCTGACAGTTTTTGTGAAATTTTAAACTTGTATAGTCTCATTCTATAAATGGGCATCTCTCTGGGTTTGTCTGCACTAAGCCCAAACGGGACCTGTAATTCACTATCAGTTCAGCTCAACTTGAGGTAACACTGGTGTGGACAGTGCACAGCATGTCTTTGAATCCTGCAAGATTAGGACACAGTGGTGAAAACACCTGAGCCTTGCCTATGTTAGTTTTCACCACTACTCACCACCAGTGGAGCTGCACTAATGGTGAATTATGGATATGAATTGTATTAATATAGATAAGGCTTATCTCTTGCCTACTGCGATTTCCATCGTGCTACTCTGTTAGGGGTGATTTTAGGATCTCACACTGTTTGCAGGAGAGCAAAGAGGTTGGTTTATTAAACACCCAAACTGAGAAACTTCAGCTCTTTAGCCGATGGAAAGGGAAAATGTAACCAGGCCAGTTCAAGTCCCTGGAAGAAGTGTCCTAATGTCAGTGTGTCAAAAAGATATCCCTGCAGGTCCCTGGGGACTTCAATCCATTGTCAAGATAGAAAGGAAGGAACCAAGAGTCATACTGCTGTCAGAGCATGTTATTCTACCACAGAGAAAAAGGAATTTTAAAACAATGCATTGAAAAACAAAGCATTGAAAAGATTGAGACATAGTTTTGATAGTTTTATCTATCTTTAATTCTCTATCAAGAATGCAGAAGCTCACTGAAATCATGTGGTATATTTTCATGCTGCAAGTAAAAGCAGCTGACTGGGCACCTCATTAACAGCTCATTAAGCTGTTAATATCGGTCATAAGCAGCCCTCCCTACAATCCAGTGCTTTATACAGTGCAGTAGTTTCTTGTTTAGCTCTAGCTTAATTGCCTCCTTCTATCATGTTGCGATACAGGAAAGATACTAGTGTCCAAGCTAAAATGATAAGCATTTCTGATCAACAGAGCTTACCATCTCTTCCCCTGTTATCATTTATTTATGTTCTGTTGTACCATAGTTGCCATGCAACACTTGCCTGGACAATTAACTTACCTCTTACAAACCTGACAGTCCCCTGGCAACTGGCAGCAATGACCAGTTGCAGATATAGACTGTATCTACACCAGCATTTTTCAGAAAAACTCCAACTGTTGCATTACCACCATGCAAACACTTGTGGGAGCACTACCGCAAACCAGCTGGCAGCATTCCTACTATTGTGTTGTATAACCTTTCTAGGAACTAACTTCAGGGGCAGGTGACAGAGTTTGTGCCTTTAGAGCTGCATCTGCACTAGGTCTCTTTGTTCTGTGTTAGTACAGGACTATCACAGTGGGGTCTTGGGCCATGACTCTGGCCCCTTCACCCTACAGTAATACAAGTAGTAAATAATAATAATCAATGATAGGAAAAGTGCTGGTGGACACATGGCCTTAATGAGCAAAGCAGCAGGACTCAGTCACTGAAAAAAAAGAAATTAATTTCCCCTAAAAACATGAATAAGCACTATTAAAATAAAGTGGACCACAGTTTGCACACTTAAGGCTGGGGATGTGAAGAAACCACCTCTGCCTTTGGCTTATAACTCACATTCAGGCTGGGTTAGGCTTTAGAGTTTGACTATGGTTGACTGAAGGGTGAGGGTATGTCTTCACTGCCAGATCGATTCTCCAGGATCGATTGAGCGAAATTATATGAAATTATATGGCCATAGCAAATGCAAATATTCAAGCTGGGAAAACCTGCTTGCACCCTAGCTAGAGTTTAAAAAACTCCAACACCCATAAAGTGCAGAGCTTAGTCCTTCTCCATTTGAACCCTAAGCTCCTCCAGTCACTCTTATTAGCCTCATTGCAGTTCCACAGCCTCAAGTGAACCAGAATTGGCTCCTCAACCTTAAATGAGCCAAAATTGAGACCTCTTGTCTGATTCATTTCAAATGTTGGAGAAAGATTCTACCTTAACTCCTGATTTACCCTACTAATTTTGAGACTAATAGAGCTTCTTTGTATGTAGTGTTGTAGCTATGTTGATCCTAGGATATTAGAGGGACAAGGTGGGTGAGGTAATATCTTTTATTGGACCGAGACAAGCTTTCAATCTTACAAAGAGCTGTTCTTCAGGTCTGGGAGCGTCACCACTAAATACAAGGTGTAACAGAACATTTAGCATAAGTAGTTAACAAATAGTATTTCAAGGGACCATTTCAGGTGAAGTGGCCAGTTAGCACCCGTCCAGTCATAAGAGGGAGGGAAAACAGATGGGGTAGGGAGTTGTTAGTGGATTACAGATTGTTATAATAAACCATAAATCCAGTGTCTCTATTCAGTACATGATATTTAATGTCTAGCAAATTTATGATTTTTTGTGGCTTTTGGAATTTGAGTGTAGGGTGGAGTGTGTAAAATCAAGTTTATAATGGGAACTCCATCAAGAACTACGGATGATCACAGACCTCACCATTTTTCTTTCATCTTGCATTAGCTAATATAAACACCTAGCAAGAGGTAGAATTACATTAAAAACAGCAGACACCACCCTCACCCACTGACACCCACACACTGTCAAACCAGGAAAGTACACTGCACAGACTTCTCCCTCTAGGGAGAATATGAGAGATCAGACAACACAACATGTAGTAGTCAGACAGCTTAACTCACTACTGGAAGGTGCTCAGACATTATGGTGATGAGAATGGCATAAGAACCTACACAGTATGAAATAGAACACGTATGCAGACTTAACCATGGAGGGGCTAGCAGTGTCAAGGTGAGGAGTGGCTTCACTTGCTGTGAGGATGGATTTTCCTTGCCGACGAAATAGTCTTTGTGGCTTAAATACGTACATGCATTCTTTCATAGTGCACAGGGGCACATCACAGTGAATAGAATCCACAACACAAAAGTCATTGGCCAGCAATCTTCCTCAGTGTTGGCTGTCTTCATGCAGTCTGGAGAAGCATACCTACTGCATCCCATACAGTCACATTGTCATACCACACTTTCTGTCTGGGGCCCCCCTGCCCTTCCCCCTCAGCACCTGGCACCAGTCCCAGCAAAACTTACTTCAGCAATCTTCCTCTGCTCATCAGACCCAATGTCCTGCAGATTGAAGTTTTCTTCTTTGGCTTAAATGGAGAAATGCTATTAGAAGATATTGTACATTATCAGTTATGTTAAACATGAAGGGCTTCAGATCCAAACCATAACTATGTTTTCCAAAACCTAGAATGTGGCTAGTCAGCCAGTTACTGCTAGAGGACATACTAGATTTGTGTGCCAAAACAAATGACTATATAGCAGAGTGCCACTGAATAATGCATTTATTTGATCTGTTCAAGACGAAATATCCGCCATTACTTTTTCTTCAGTCTATGAACCAGAAGGTGCATGGGGCGAGCCCAATACTCTGTTAATAGCACCGTGTTTGAGACTCTGGCTTGGCCCTTTATCCTAGGGTCACAGGAAATGAGTGCTATAGACGCAACCCGTTACAGTGGTGGGGAAGGATGTGGCAGTTCTTGGGGTACCCAAGATTGTGTCTTAGCTTCTTACCCCCTGCCTCTAGCAAGAGGGAATCTTGTGTGTGATAGCTGGGTGTTAGCTCCCTCTCACCGCCGGCTTGTCAGCCACTCAAGCACACTTCTCTGGGCTGTGCCAGTCCTTAATTGCCTTGCAGGTTAACTAAGGCTGCTCCTGCAGCTAGATGCCTAATGGGATTTTCAAAAGCATCTAGGTTCCTATCCCTAAGGGAGTTGAGTATTTGAATACTTTTAAAAATCTGGATCTCCCCTTAAATCATTCCCCTGTGATATCCAGCTCCTGACACTCGCTTCTCACAGAAATTCCAGACCCTCTGCTCCCAAAGAAATAGTGTCCTCAGTTTACCAGTTTTATGGTAAATCATCACTCCTGCATCACACACAGCACTTGTGAGCACTTATAATAAAACAAAAGGTTTATTTAAGAGATTCCACTAGAAACAAGAGAGTGTGATTGAAACAAATGGTTACAATATAAAACAGAATCTCAAAACACAAATTAGGGCCTACACTTATTAACAGTTACCTTTCCCATCTAATAAAGTAGGCTTTCCTCTCCAGAGTCCAGCCTGTTACAGAGCTGTCTGGCTGCTCAGGAACCAGGATCCAATCTGTCATGAAACTCCCCTGCTCAACAAGATGTTTCCTCAGTGAATGAATGCAGAATGTCTTTCTTCACTTTGTGACTTATTGAATCGATCTTTTGTCTTTATTCACAGAGAGGGCGATCCCCCTGTCTGTTATAATATTTCTTTTTTACCTCCAAGTTGCCTTGTTTGCAGTTGTCTTTGATGGTTTTCCATTGACTGTTCTGGGATGGGGCAAAGGTAGACAACTGAACCTTGCATTACATCATCTGCTGACCAGGGAGAGGTGACAAATCTCTCCTGCTTGAATACTAACTTTTACCACAAGGCATAGTTTCAGCAGTTACAGTATTCCTTAAATATTACCCATCCACACATATTGCAATGATTATGAGTATTGATAAGTTACAAGCTTCCAGTAGAGATCTCACATGCTACCTTTCATGGATAAATACCATGAAAGTCATGTATTAGGTGTAGTGAGTTTGCCAGGTCTGAGACAGGTGTTGCTTGTAAAGAACAGTGAACTGTGTGCCTGTTGGCACCAATGAGTCTTTGCATCACAAAGGCCGTGTCATTGTGTTGCTCCAAAGGTGACTATATGTACAAAACAATCCTACCATGGCAAGGATATAAGCTAGCTAATGTAACAGTATTTTCCATCTTTAATTTCTGAGATACAGGAGTGGTGCTGACTGGATGTGATAGGAACCCCATCCAATTTCTTTAGTCTGAAGGACAGCCATCATGGTATTAGGTATTCAGGAACTGGGAAGAAACTGAGGAAGGTGAAGGGCTCGGAGGTTTTCCCTCCCACCCTAGCAGGAGTTGGTTTTTATACCAACACTCTTTAATATTTAATGGGTGGTTTTATACTTCATTTTACACTTGCTTTGGTTTGTTAGTTTTATCCTATAGCCCTGGCCCTAACAGTAGTGTGTGTGGGATGATGAGGTGAAGGAGAGAGCCTTTCATTCAGGAGGATGAAGGGAAAAGAGCAGAAAGGTATACTTTTAAAACGCATATTCTCCAGTGACTGAATGGTACACATGTATTCTTGTTTCTCATTGATTTTGATGGGAGAAAAGATTGCATATAAGATTGCAGCTGTTTGAGCTCCCCCTAGTGACACTTTGAGATAGATTGACTACCTATGAAATGAAATTATCAAGGTCAAAAACAGCATCGGTTTTGAAGCTTAGGCCCGTAATTAACAGTAATTTAATTGAATAATATAGCATTCAGTATTGCCATCTACAAGAAATCAATTAGTTGGACCCCCAAAAATCATGAAATTAAAAAAAATATATTGTTTTTTCAGTCTGATTTTTGAGCTCCTCCTGCCCATCCCTAATGTGCATGTGTGTATATGTGACCATTAGTAGTGACACACTCCCAAATATATTGGGTATGGGGATTTTTGTCCTTACTGCAAGAGCTCTCACTCCCATGTCTGCCCATCAATTAAATGTGTTCTTTAGGCCTTCCCCATCAGTTCTGACCCCCCCACCCTCAGCCTTTCCCTCAGTTCAGCTTCACCCCAGCAGTTCAGCCTTCCCCACTCCACCCTCCCTTACCCCCTCAGTTCATCCCTCCCAGCCTCCCCCAGTCTTCCCATCACTCCAGCCTCTCTTCCAGCCTCACCATTGCTCCTCCTGGGTTTCTTCACCCTCTCCACCCATCTCAGACCTCGGGGCTGCTGCAAGTTCCCCTCTCCTCATGTCAAGGTTGTGGGGTCAGCTCCAGGGGCTCTTCACTCTCCATCTTCCCCTTCGCGGGCCAGGAGCTGCAGCAGTGGAGGAGCAGAGGTGTCAAGGAGCAGAGGGGAGTAGAGAGACTCTGCTGGCTTCCAGCAGGTTTGAACTTTACAGGGAGTCCGGAGCTGCTCATGACACCATGAGCTGGCTTCAGCCTCCTTTGAAATCCCATCTCTCCAAAAAATTGCAAGGGTTGGCAACACTGAGATATTCTCTACATCCTTAACTTCTGGCTATTCTAATGCTTTTACTTATTTCTCCTGAAGGTTTCTGAGATACCCTAACTGCCACTAGAGGGAGCTAAAACAGCCTGTTTTCAATTACATGCTTGAGTAGAGAAATCCATATATTGACCTACAAGGTAAAGCAGGTCAATATTGGGGAAGCTGGGTCCCTTTCCTAGTTGACACAGATCCACACATGAATGAACATGTTTGAATAACAGCTCGCACATCCCTGTGATACCAAGCATATACCTGGTTACCTATCCTGATGAAGAGCTAGCACAGCCTCGCCTTAATAGAAATGTAGAAACACCTCTATATATACCCCTAAGCATGTGAAAAAGTCTGTGGTCCTGATTCTGCTTTCATTCATACTGATTATATACCACTCCAACTCTACTGACTTCATTGGAGTATTAGAGAGACCAGATGGGTAAGGTAATATCTTTTGTTGGACCAAATTCTCTTGATGAAAGACACAAACTTTCACGCTTACACAGAGTTCTTCTTCAGGCTGAAGAACACTGTGTAAGCACAAAAGCTTGTCTCTCAAATATCCTGGGACCAACATAGTTACCACAACACTGCATTCAGTGGACTATAACAGGTTGGCAGTGTTTGAATGAAACACCTCACTCACCCTATTAACAGATGTTGATCCTGCTATTAAATGTTAAATAGATTTTGCTGACTCACTCATGCAGGTGACTCTTTACCCCATCTGGATATAAAGGTGGTGGGCATGGCCCACTGCAAAGACAGAAACTAGGAGGGATTGTGGAGGCAGGCAAGCCAGATGAGAAGGCTTGAACTGAACTTGGTTAATTTCTTGGTTAATAAAGCCAGACCTGGGGAGGGGTGTGAGTTTTGACTCCCCACCAGGGTAGACTTTGTTTTAAAGCAGATCGGAAATTCCCACATGGTGTTACTCCTAATTTATACTGATGTAAGGGAAAGGTGAATCAGGACAGTATGTTCACACACTGTGAAACACCCAGCAGTGTCTTTACCATATATTCTTGCATACTTGAACAACATTCATCCTTGGGGCTGAATTCTGAATTGTGCTCTCAGTGAAGCTGACTGTGCTCTCATTTAAACAAGTTTCACACTGGTTTAACTCTATTAACTTCAGTGGAGTTAACCCTAATTTACACTGATGCAACGGGGAGCATATTTTGGCCTTTGGGTTTAATCCTGTGTATTCATTTGTAGATGCCTAGTGTTTGTAAAACTCTTATTGTTCCTCCTGAGCATGGGCACATCTCTGCTGACATCAAAGGAGGAAAAAAAGAGAGAGAAGAAGAAAATACATTTTCTACATGCTCTGTACCAGGTGTTGGGACAGTCTGACAGTTCCATAGGTGGCATTCCCTTTGGTCCAGACTGTACACAGCCATTTGACTGACAGCCCCTTTGATCAATGGGATGATCGTTTCTAGTTCTTTACTAAGGAAGTAAAATCACATGTTTCAGCAGAAAAAGGTACCCTTTGTGGGGTGAAAGTAGTTCCTTGTGAGAATGCATATACAATGTTTGTGATATTTGTGCCCAATACTAGCATAGGAGAGTCCACTCAGGCATTGACTGATTGGACTAATTGCAGGCATTAAAATCGTGATAACTTGTTTTTCTTCCAGGCAGTAACTGACCCCTATAGACACATTAACAGATGATTCAATGGAAACAGTGAAATCCCCATTAAAAGATCAGTGAGCAGTCAGGAGAGAGACCACATCAGCCCCATCTTAAAATGGGAATGGAAGGAATTGAGAGGGGAAGGAAGTGGTGGAAGAAAATTACCTCTGTTTGACTCACCCTCCATTTTACTCAGGGTCTTCATGAACTAAATCATGTTTGTTGGATTTTTGTTGAGAAATGATTGCCCCTTTGGTTTTGAAAATCACCCCCTGAGTCAGGGGCTGAGGGAATTCTATTCCACTTCTGGTCCCTGTTTCATCTGTTACCTTCTAATATAATCTTCCACTACAGTACAATGAACACGATCTCAGTCTCCCTCTCTCTGTGTACACATGCTCAGAACATATATGGTTTTAACTCAGAACATTGCTGGACACACTTCATGGTACCACAAAATAAGTTGGGGGACACAGTGTTTACTTATTATTTAGAGCAGCTTTCATTTTACTTTCTGTGTTCTATAAAAATGCATTAGAAGAGCAAAGAATAGATCTGCATATGCTTCAAGTGCAGAATACAAAAGGGGGGACTGGCTTGGTTGCAGGCCAGGGTGCTGTGATAGAAGCAGAAGCTACTGCAGATGCTCCAAGGTCCCAAACACCCTTCTCCCCAGGGTGCATTCTTTTCCTCCTCAAAGCCTTGCCTGGGAGTGTAGGTCAGTGCATCTTTTTATTTCTATTAAAATATGACTCTGCTAGCCTTTTTTCAGCGTAAGGTCTCCAGGTATGTGTTTAGCATTGTGGGGATGTGAAAGATGTTATCCAAATTTATGTTGAATCATCCTCCATTGGGTTAATATAGACTAGGAAAGGCTCCCATTTTCCCTGTATTGATCTACTCTGTCAAGTAAATCAACATATGGAATTCTCCACTGATGAATTAGTAATTGGCTATTTCTGTCTATTTTAGCTCTGACTAATGGCAGTTAGGGCTTCTCAGAGATTGTCTGAGGAAACCATTCTCTGTGCTGAGACTTTTTCATTTTAGACCACAAGGTGTTATGACCCTGTTTTAGCTAGTAGCTGGCATATCAATAGCTTTTGAGGCCAAAATCTGATTTCCAAATAAGAATTTATATCAAATGACTCTGTATTTTTCATATATTCATATTATTTTTGAGACTTAAAGGATATAATACATATGTACTCTGTGTTTGTGCTTGTCTGTATTATTACATATATAAAATTAATATTGAACTGGCATATTTAGCGGGACAGTGACACATAATTTAGTCCTAAATGTGGCCCACCTTAAAATGGCAAGAATTGGATGGGGAACATCCTCTAGATTCTGAGTATCTGTTTCTGAAAGATACAGATCTTAAAGATCCCCTTCTGTTAGTGCGAAACTGCTTCATCTCTTGCTGTTTCTATAACATGAATTAACAAATCATCATAGTTACACAGCTGTGGTGTTACACAGCTGGTGGAGACACAATAAATAGTACGTCATCCCTAAATTTCATTCCACAAAGATGCCAGCCTTGATTGCCCATTTAAAATTTTTTCCAAGAACTATCTTGGTGCTTTCTCCCATGCTGCCCCTTACGCACAGGAGGAGCTACTGCAAGATCTGCAAGGCTGCCTCTTTGTCCTCCTTTCATTTACCTCCTTAAAACCTTCCTCTTTTTTGATGCCTGCAAAAAACTCCACAGTTATTAGACAGATGGTTTGCTGTGCCCATTGCTTATCATACTGATCACTGTCTTCCCATAGCTTCCTTGTGCTCCTGCCCCTTTGTCTGTGGTTTTTTAATGCACCTGTTCTCTACAGTCTTCCACTGTAAACATTTTAGGAAAGCGGATATCTTTTTGTTATGTGTTTGTACAATTCATAGCACAATGGGATCCTGACTTCTAGACACTAGCGTAATATAAATAATGATTATAGAGGAATAAAAGCAGCCACATTAATTTCAAGCTCTCTTTGAAGAACAGAAAAAAATAAATAATGCTTACTAGATAAAAAAGGATAAGATGTGTTAGCAAAATAGAAACACAGAATTGTTTGAAAATTGTGGAATCAAGGAGATGCATGCTAAATAGCATGCTGCAGTCCATCTTTGTTTCATTGCATCCCTCCTCTCAACTTTTGTCTGAGTGTTGTCTGTCTAAATAGCAAGCTCCTGAGGGCAGGGATTTTGTCCTATACTTGTCTGTAAATTGCCTAGCATAATATTGACATTATATAAACAATAATAAAATCAGTACACAGAAATTCTCAGCTGCCCACAAATATCACAGACACAACAGTAGCAGCAGGGAGCATTTCATAAAGCAGGTTATTATGTTTAAACAATAAATCACAAGGATTTGTGCCCTATAGTGTGCTGTAAAGCCTCATAGCAACTGTCACTATGAAAAGAAATTAAAGGCCAACTGTAACATCACATTGGTGAGAAGTTCCACATGCCACACAGCTTTGAGAGGTAACACCCCACACTAATAAGAAGCAAAGCTGGGCTACATACGCAACTATTCTGTTTTGGGGTTTGTTTGTTTTTTAATTTTCCCATTGGTTGAGTACATTATAAAGTCAGAGGAGATCACTGTAATCATATATCTAGTCTGACCTCCTGTATAACACAAGCCAAAAGGATTCCCTAAATTAATTGCTTTTTGAACTAGTGCATATCTTTTAGAAAAACATCCAATCTTCACTTAAAAATTGCCACTGATGGAGAATCTACCAAAACCCTAGGTAAATTATTCCAATGATTAATTACTTTTACTATTAAAATATGTGCTTCCTATCTCAAGTCTGAATTTGTCTAACTTTAACTTCCAGCCATTGGATCTTGTTATGTCTTCATCTACTAGATAAAAGAGCTGATTATCAAATTTGTGTTCCCCATGTAGATACTTCAGACTGTGATCAAGTTATCCCTTAACCTTCTCTTGGTTGAGATATATAGAGAGGCTCAAGGTGCTCACTCACTACAAAGCTTGTTTTCTAATCCTTTAATCATTCTCATGGCTCTTCTCTGAAATCCATGCAATTTATCAATATTCTTCTTGAACTGTGGACACAAGAACTGGACACAGTATTCCAGTAGCTTTTGTATTAGTGTCAAATACAGAGATAACATGATCACCCTACTTCTAGTCGAGATTTTCCTGTTTATACGTCCAAGGATCATATTCACCCTTTTGACTGCAGTATCACACTGGGGTTCATGCTGAGCTAATTATCCACCATGACTCCCAAGCCTTTTCTTCCGAGGATGGAGTTCCCATCCTATAAGTTTGGCTTACCTTCCTGGTTCCTATATATATAACTTTACATATGGCCACATTAAAACAAATATTGTTTGCTTGCTCCCAGTTTACCAAATGATCCAGATCACTCTGGCACAGTGACCTATCCTCTTCATTATTTACCACTCCCCTAATTTTTGTGTCATTTGCAAACTTTATCAGTCATAATTTAATGTTTTCTGCCAGGACATTGATTAAAAATGTTAAATAGCATAGAGTCAAGAACTGATTCCTGTGGGACACTACCAGAAACAAACCTGCTCGATGATTCCTTGTTTACAGTTACATTTTGAGACCTGTCAGTTAGGCACTTTTAAATCCACTTCATGTGTGCCATGTTAATTTTATATCAGTCTATTTTTTTTCTCAAAATTCAATTCAGTACCAAGTATATTGCATCAACAGTGTTACCTATATCAACCAAACTTGTAATCTCATCAAAAAAGGTATCAAGTTAGTTTGACAGGATCTAATTTCCATAAACCCCTCTTGACTGGCATTAATTATATTACTTATCTTTAATTCTTCATTAATCAAGTCCTGTATTTGCTATTCCGTTATTTTCCCTGGGATTGATGTCAGGCTTACCAGTCTATTTACCAAGCGTGTCCTGATTACCCTTTTTAAGCACTACTGGAGTAATATTAGCTTTCTTCCAGTCATCTGGAGCTTCCCCAATGTTTCAAGAGTTATTGAAAATCAGTGTTAGTGGCCCATTGCACTAGCACCACTGCAGCTCCACCAGTGCTAACAATCCAAGGAACTCTATTGTAGCCTGACCATTGGGTATGTTAACCAACGTGTTTTCTGAACGTGATTGGCACTTGCAGCTACCATTGACTTTGCTGTTGGCCAAAAATTAGGCTACTTACACTGTAGGTGTCCAAATAGCAATTTAAGGGTCAAAATATAGGTACCCATATTAGTAAATTTTGGCTCTAACTTTCACCTTTTTGTCTCTCCATGTGGTATCGTTGATTTGCTATCTTTGTGTCATTCTATTGGCAACATACCCACCCATCATTATTATTATTGCATAATTAATTACACAATCTGCTCAGTCTGCTCCTTACTCTGTCTCTGTGTTGTTGACTGATTTTTAAAGGCAGCAGCAGCAGCAGCCTCACAGGTGAACTGAAATCCTCTTTTAAAAAAGCACTTACAAAAAGCTACATGAGTTTCCAAAACAAAATACATGTGCAGACTTAGAAGTGACAAATAAATACATTTTTCTGAGAAATTGAAATGCTTTTAACCTGCCAAGAGTTGAGTTCAGGCCCTCAGGGTTCTATGTCTCTTCTGCTATAGTTGATAATGTCACTAACACCTAAACCAATGTCAGGGATGCAGTTCCCACCCTGTTTTATGTTTTAGTGAGGCCAGCAGCTATGAAAAACACAGACACCTGAAATCTTGAATTGAATTCCTAGAAGCTAAAAGTCATTTCAGCTCACCTTTAAAATGTGTTTGCTTGTATTGGTAAAGTATGTCCATGCATTCAGTAAAGGTTTGGGGTCTCAAACAGGAGAGATTTTAGGGATGTGTTTCATTCTTTTTAAAACATTTCACTTAGCCCTTAATGCAATGTGCTTTCTGCAGAGCATCAAGCATGAGCAGCACTATTCTATTAGCCCTATGTATTTCAACAGGAAACCTGTGCATGTAGGGAGAGCAAAGCATCAGAAATTGAACGTTGGACAGCGAGACAGACTCAGAGGGCACCAAACCAAACATAATTTACATGTCATCAGGATTCTGGGGCTGTAAATAAGGGAATCAGGACAGAATGATAACTGGCATTTTTAAACATTGTGTTATCTAGACATGCTGTGAAAAGGGGTTATATGACATGGGTAAAATGACAGCAGTCTGGGTACACTAGCTCTCTTGCTGTTGTTTGCAGCATTGGAGCTGGACTGATTCTAGCCCAGGACTGGGAATTTGAAGACGAATGCTTGTGTAGATGCAGCCTCAAACCACAATCTCTTTGTCAGTACAAGACATCCAGTTTTGTCACTACGCAGGGCAATAGTAGATTGTAAAACTGATCTGTTTTCCCCTGTGGTTATGCGTATTTCTGGGTTTTCCCAGTATATCGTCGTCGCCAAATCTCAAAGATGTATTTGCAGGGTTTCTATTGTGTGAGAGCCTCAGTTGCGTGTTCTGATATGTGCTATTAAGCGCTCAGCATCTGACAGTTTCAGGTCCAAGATAGCGGCATGAAGTTGCACTGTACATAGGTGAGCTTGCTGCTATGTTCACCAGTGAAATCTGGAACAGGGGTTGGATTGCAGAGCAGCAATTAGATGAGTTCACTTGACTAAACAAGCACAGCTTGTGTTTTATTTACACCCATCCTCGCCTCACGCATTTGACATATCCAACTGAAAAAGATGCTAAAAAACAATAATAAGCAAACAGCTTTAACTGAGCACCAGGATAATGACCCTGCTCAATTTTGTCTTTCACATTTTAATTGTACAACAATAATTTTTTTAGGGTTGCCGATGGCAAACATGCAAAAGATATTAACTTTATTTATGTTTTGGGTTATTAATGTGGCTGTTAAAATTCCTCCCGTTAGCTTTGATTGAATTGTTGGGGGGGTTTTTTTGTTTTTGTGGTTTTTATTTTTTATTTATTTAATTTTTTTGGTGTGCGATTCTGTCGTTTAATGGAGCGGTAAATAAGAATTTCTGATAATGAGCCCAAGCATCTGTCACAACAACCTGGTGCTGGCTATTAACAGTCCCATTAACGGTAGGGTGGGCAGTGATAATATGGAAACCACACAGTTAGAACAAAATAAATAGTTGGTGTCAGGCTGAGTGAGTGTTAATTACTATTTTATTTTATAACCCTGGAAGGGGGGGGTGAGGAGGGGAGGAGGAGGCAGGAGGAAAGTCTGACTTATGAAGGTCATTCTCTCTAAAGAAAGATCTCTCTAGAGGAACAGATAACCAGGGCTATCTTACTTGTGTGGTGACTGTTTTATCACTTCTATTTACAATCTATAAATGGGCAGCGAGCAGAGAGCGCTCTCTCAGGCACTGTGGGCAAAGGCTGCAGTACCATCTGCACATGCACAAGGAGACGGTAGGAGTGATATTGTTTTATGCACTGCCCTCTCCTTCCCATTTTGGGAGCTCGAACAAGATGTGTTTAGGCATCTTTTCTGTGAGCAGAACATGTGCTGTTTGTTAAGAGCTGCTGTAGGCTAAGACAGCAGGTCTGGAAAACAAACCATCCATGCCAGTCACATGGGAAGAAGTTCCACTTGCCCTGAGCTGGATCACAGCAAAGGGGAAAGATTGTGACTAAGGTACACACAAAGAAGAGGAAAGATTAGTTTTCTGATATGGTGCAGTACAAAGAAGGAGAAATGGCAAGCACGTGAATGAATTACATATCAATCCAGAAAGAGACAAGATTCCAGTTTGTTCATATTTGAAGATATAATGAAATCAAAACTCAAAAGTATCAAAATCCATTTCCTGTACATAAAATGTTACTTTAATTGATTTGTTTCTAAAGAATTCTGGACACAATTTTAGAAGATTCAAGCCACCCTCCCCTTGCTTTTTATGTATGCAGCTCCAATTGTCTGAGCCTCATGGCAACAGACTGCAATAGCATGTATTATGGTGGCCTCTTACTAAAGAGAAAGGTTGGGGGAACCTGAATTACTTCTCTACATGTTTATCTTCAACAATTAACCATTCAGGAAAGCAAAGTTACCATGGAACAATTGCCTTTGAAGCAGAGTTGAACACAAATAAGGAGATTTTTCTCCACCATTTTCTTCTTAAACATCTGCCTGCTAGACTGAGAGTACTCAGCTGGTCTGTATGGGATAGATAACCCAGCCATCTCCAAGAGGCACAATTGATTCTCATTCCAGATGCACCACAAGTGAGACTTCTCTGGGGCATTTGATGGATTTAAAGCTGATTCTGTTTCTTGTCTGACTTGTGGCATAAACAAAGAGATTAACCTGGTCACTCCATAAATGGAAAAGTACAACTTGGGTATCAGTCTAGTCCTGCTTGTCACTGTTAATTTTTCTTATTTCCCTCTCTCACTGTGTGTGTGTCTCTCTCTAGCACCAGCAATGGCCCCACAGAACATCCAAGTAAATGCTCTTACTGCAAGCCAGCTAGAGATCACCTGGGACCCACCTCCTGTTGACAGCCAAAATGGGAACATACAAGGCTACAAGGCAATACCTCTTTCCTGCTGCTTTCATTATCTTACTTGGCTTCTCAGTTACCTGTGAAATAATCTTCCTACTGCAGCACCCTTTGCTGCACAAGGCAGACTAAAGCAACACTCACATTACAGTGAGGAACATGGCATTATGTCCCAAAACCAAAGGGAGAGAGTATAAGGCAGAGAAAAAGAGAAGAGGGTATTAATGTTTGTTGGAAATTCAGTGCACACAGAAAACAGAGGGAGCTCAGTCTACGCAGCAACATGTCTGCTCCAAATACCAAAGGCACAGAAAAGGTGGGGGTGGGAACTGACAGCTGTTATGAGCCATCAGGAAATCTATAACTTTCTCCAAACTGTAAGAATGAACCACATCAGATTTCAGAGAGTTTATTTCAATTCCTTAACTTTAACAAAATTAAATAGTACTTATTGCACATGGCTTGTGGAGACACAAGACACGTTGCAGAACCATCTTGCTTTGTCTCTCCCTTTGAGAGTGGAAGTGGGCAAGCCTACAAACACTGGAGGTTGGCTTGAGTTCAGTGTTTGGCTCTGCCTTTCTCCATGTATCTATGTCTGCAAGTGAAGGAAAGCCAAACCAGTGAGAATAATCTGGCATTACTTCTTGGCAGTCGCAAGCAACCTGATATATCAATTTATGTATTTTCCCTCGTGTATGTGTATAGATAGTTCTAATAGGTTAGCTTATAGAGCCAAGATAGGTAGACTCTTGGCTTGGCTCTGACTTTATGCCTTCTGGCTTGTCCTGGCCTGCTGTACAGTTATTGCTGCCAGGCCAATCCATAAATGGCTTTATGGATACCAATGGCTTTGGAGGTGACCTATGAGAATCATCATCTCTGGAGTTTAAATTTTATGGTTTTAGGATAAGAATGACATGGGAGAAAAGATGAGGAAATGTAACTACATGAAAGCTAAAGAAAAAGCCTTTTTTACTCTCTCCAAGAAGTTGTTAGAAGGTGGCCAGAAGACAACCTGAAAGATTAAAGGGTTTGCAATAAACACCTAATGGCAATACTGTTTTTGTTGGTACTTCTCAAAGGAGGTGGATTCTGTGTCCTAGACCAGGGACCTTTCCTTGTATACTTAGTAGCCATACCAGAATGCCAGCACTAATGGGCAACTCACACTTGAGACTGGTTTGGTACTTGGCCAGTTATTGCTGTGTTCTGGAAGATCGTATTTAATGTCATTAGGCCATGTCACACTGTCTGTCCTCTATTTTTAAAACACCCTTCTCAGAAAACTCTTTTTGAACCCAAGGGGAGTTTTCCTTAGTAAAAATAAAATAAGGACTTCAGGATTGGGTATATGGTAAATAGTATTTGTATACCCTATAATTAAGTGGTCCAAAGCTAAAACTGCCAACATATTTCTGGGCATGAGTAAACAAGAGTACCTGTTTTACAGCCTGCACCGCAGTGAGACTGTCATCTGAGTGCAGGATTTACTTCAACATCTCTCTGTTCTTAACAGATTTATTACTGGGAAATGGACAGCCAGAATGAAACTGAGAAAGTTAAGGTCCTTTTCCTCCCAGAAACAACAGTTCGGCTGAAAAATCTGACCAGCCACACCAAGTACGTTGTCTGCATATCTGCCTTCAATGCAGCAGGGGATGGACCGAGAAGCAGCCCCAGGCAGAGCAGGACACACCAGGCTGGTATGAGATTATTTTCCTTTACCAAAACATGGTTTAACCTATTTAGAGATTATAGACATATAACTGAGACCACTGTTCATTCTGTGTCTAAGGAAACAAAATATAGAGCTATAGGGACATTGTATTTTAGATCTGATTGTTGGATAAATTGTTATATTGTATTGTTGTTATGATTAGACAAACATTTTGGATCAAATAAGAGTCAACCCTTTGGGAAGGGATTTCAGAATTGATGCTGCAATATGAAGTAGAACAGACTGAGATAGCAATAGAATCTCTGTCACAAAGTGATCCAACAAAAACTATGGACCTGATTCTGATCTTACCACTGGAGTAAATCAAGAGTAACTCAGTTAAAATAAGTGGAGGTACGATGATAAAACCATGTGAGAGAAGAATCATGCTCTTTTTGTTTTTTATGGAGCCTCTGGCATTATGTACAACCACAATAAGTAATATCTGTGCTTGAGATGCTGATCCCAGAGAGACACATGGTCTATGGATGTTCCGTAGTCATTACGTTCTGTGAGACAGTGTTCACCAGCATCAGAATCTGTCTTAATGCCTTTCTGTCTTTGAGCCCTCACTTTTTTTTGTCACTAGGGAGGCTATGCCATGCCCTCTGGCTCTCTTTGGGTCTCATTACTAGCCAAGAAACTGGTATTTCACAATGGGAGTCCCGAACTGAAACTGAAGATTGCTGCATAGGATTGAGGATGAAATTCACCCCAGTGCAGAGAGCACACACAAGGCCCTATGCACCACTTAAACCCTTAGGGCCAAATTGGCCTTGCTACACCGTGTAGTAGCAGTGGGGTGCAGCAGGGCAGCACACATTAACAGTCCTTACACTCTGGGATAACAAAAAATGCCATCAGTGTGCAAGATTTGCAGGCCAACTCTATATCAAAAGTTTGGATGCTCAGTCAAACTGAGGCCCAAACATGTGAGCTCTGATGCATGCACACAAGCTGGGACTTTGCATGCACAAATATGAACAGTATACTTGAGTGCAGACCTGACTTGCACATGCACTTTGGATGTTTTGTGTGCTCAATTTGTGTTCAGCCACTTAATCACTTAGGCTTGAGCCCTAAACCTTTGATGTTTGTCCCTCATTCGTTTTTATGTCATCTACTCCCAAGAAATTATAGAAAAGGGAAACACATGGTCCTGGTGATGCAGTTGTTTGGAAATGAAGTTCTCTTCTGTTCTCTTATATCATTCCTTCTACATCTTTGTCATTTCCTCCTCCTGTTCTGTTTAATTTCAGTTTTGCAATTGAGTGTCTGATCTTAGGTCACTTTATATTTCCAAACAATTACAGAAAGGCCTGATATAGTCAATAAATCCTGTTCTTATCTTATTTCCTTTAGATTTATATTGGGCAATAAATACGGTTTTGTAATATGTATATCAGTCTGAACATTCTTGCTGCAATTCAGTGTGTGTGTGTAATCCTTTCAGCACCCAGTGCGCCCAGCTTCTTGACATTCTCAGAAGTCACTTGCAGTACACTCAACGTGTCTTGGGGAGAGCCAGCCGCAGCGAATGGAATCCTGCAGGGTTATCGAGTGGTCTATGAGCCCTTGGCACCAGTCCAGGGTAAGAAAGCTCCAAAGAACTTATATATTCAGGCTAGAAAAATTGCACCGTCATGACTTTTATCTCTGTCCAACTTCCTGCTCCTCTCCATCCAGTTTCTACACATACCTGTGACAATTTAGGAAAATGTGGGTACTCTTTATGAAATCTTTGTGAGATTATGAACTCCCTGTATGTATCTTTCCAAGCTGCAATTCCATTTTGTGTGCAGGGCTAGTTGCCTCTCTGTGGTCTCTTTGGGTATGTCTACACTGTGCATTAAGCCCAGGCTCTGACTCAGGTTGGAGCTGAAGCACTCCTTCCATCCAGGAGCCTGCAGGTCCTGCGCTGGGCCAGGGACTGGGCAGTGGCTCATGTGATATAGGCTCTCAGGAGTGGGTGCTCAACAAAGAACAGGTGAGTGGTCAAGAGAAAGAGTCTGACTAGAGCTGTGAGAGTGGCCATGTGGCCATAGGTGGCTGGGGAACTGTGGGTGTTCCTGCTTTGCTAAAACAGCTCTGTAAACTATAGATGACTGTGGAATACTGCTTTTTTCCATCATCTCTCATTCTTCTGCCAAGATGTATCAGCATGTTCTTGTGTGGCTTGAAAAGCCATTAAACTGTCATTGTTACTCTGTGTGGCAGAATAGTAAACTCAACGTATTAGTGTCCTGATTGCCTCACTGTGCTTCGTCCCAAAACTGCGGCATGGGCCTTGCCACGGAATACCCCTCACTGAGTCCCAATTGTTTTGCTGCTAGTGAACTGTATCATCTGTATCATAAATCAACAAGGGTCGTATTGGCATCGTGTGTGTTAGCTTACACTGGCACCATGACCATTCTTAGAAGAAGTGAATGGCAGTGGTAGAGATTAAGTTGTATCTCTGTGTTCAGTTTGAGTTGTCAAATAACATTTTAACCCAGCACTAGATATAATCCCACCTGACGACAATATGACAGTTAAAAATGTGTTATTAATTTGCGAAAAGATCAGCAGGGAAGGAATTGGCAATCTCTCTGCGAACAAACGTAAAATCATTCTAAAGATGAGCTAGAAAAGATTAAGAAGTTTAGGGGAGGGAATTATTAATATTTTTTATATTCCTGATGAATTTCCAGTAGTTCAATCAGATGTCCAGCTTTGGCAGAGTGACAGCAAGTAGAGTAATTTCAGCCGTTGCCAATCCATTTTAAACTTCTTTCAGAAGAAATAAGGATATCAATCACTAGCATTTGTTTCTCCTGGAAGGAATAAAGGATTTCTTTATAGCTAACTTTCCATGTCTTGTGCATTGGAAAAGTCATACTCAAAACTGAAAGCAGGGGAATAAAAGCACCTGTACTCTTTGTTGCTAGTAGAGTCTCAGCATGAAGAAATAATGCAGAATGGATGTGTGATGCTGACCAGGAAATGTGGACAGGGCATACAGGAAATTCAGATACCTTGGAGTTTTCCTGCTTTTTATTCTGTCATACAAAATTTAAAGAGAATCTATCTTTTATGTGGAATTATGAGTGTTTTGAGTATTTGTGTCTGGTAGAGTCAGGAAGGAATTCCCTCCCCTGGTCCAACATCTACAGATTTGCACAGTTGGCAGCAGAATTACATACGAAGGGATTGCCTACTTCTGAAGCATCAGATTCTGGTTTCTGTGGAGACAGGATATTCAGTCTAAATGGATTACTGGTGTGGCAAACCCTGTGTGTCTGTTCAGTTGCTGGTAATGGATGTCAGAGTAAAGGGTTATTATGCAGTTGCCATTACTGTGTACAGCAGAGGAGCACAAACTTGATGCACCTTCATGAAAAATAAACCTGCTAAAAACTTCTGCAGCTACCCAGGCATTTAACCAGTTCAGAGACCCTTGAATGGGCAATTCACAGAGTTCAGAGTTGCCCTCAGGATTCCAGCAACCAGGGATGGTAAAGTCCAAGCTAAAAGCACCACCTAAAAAGTGGTCATCAGGGACTTAATTCATGTGCAGCTGGATGCAGAAGAGAACAGAAAGAGGACTGCAACCTTAAATGCCCCTTGATCCACCGGAACCCATTCCTTGTACATGTGTTGTCCCCCTTTTGCTCACAGTGTGCCAAGAAAGAAAAGTTCATGCTCCAGTGTTGGAGATCCCTTTGCTGAAAATAAAAAGAAATATGTAATGTGTGTGTCTGTATACCGTGTTTCACAAATATATCCATAAAAATAGTCTCTGGATTATCCAGAATTTATGTTTCAGTATTGGTTGTCTTTGGTTTTAACTAGTCAGTGTGGATGGCAATTACAGTGTAGAGGGGACACGGAGAAATGAGACTCCAGTATCACCATGTCATCTCCAAATTTGATAGTAATAAATCATTTTCCCTTCCTCCGCTCTACTTCTCAGATCCATTTGATGCTTTCTCTCTCCTTGTGCATCTAGTTTATCCCGCTCACCGTCATCTTCGCCCTTTTCTGCTCTTCCCTACTGCATGTCTGTGATGTCTTCCCCTTCTGTGGCTGCCCCACTTGTACCCTGAACACTACCAAATCCTCTCCCCTAAATCTTTTTTTTTCTCCTTAGTCTCTTCTTCCAACTCATGATTTTGTGACTTCTCTTGTAGGGTTTGGAACAACTTCTCTCTTACTGTGTTCTAAGCACCATTTAGAATCTTCTGCCTTTGCAGCGCCTTGCTACAGTCTCCTCTCTGGTGCTGTCGTCTCCCCATCATTCATATTGAGATGTTTACAATTTTATGTTTTACCTGTAACTGACAACAAAAGTACGCTGGAGCCTTTTTTTCACAGTTTAGGGTTTTTTTAAAAAAAGCTTTGTTTGAAATTTCAGATGTTCTTACTTTTCAGTGTTTTGTTGGACTACGTCTCCACATTTGTCACTGCAAAATTAAACAATATACCTAGATGTGGAAGCATAAATTATGCAGCTTAGAGCTTTTTCTGTGTTAAATAAGAAAGGATTCTTGGAATAGAAAGTTGTAACTGGGATGAAATTTTTATAAAAAACCCTTTGGAAATTAATTTTTTAAATTTAAGTAATACAACTGAAATCTGCAGCTTGAAAATGGATGATAATTTGCATAAGCTATATACCAAAAACTGACAATTTTATTCATAACGTATTTCCTGAATATTCCAAAACTAGTACAGTCCTCCTGACAGCAACCTGTCTTCTTTGTCTGGAAAGGGCTACGTACATTTATGGCACCACAATCTCTTTGGTGCTGTATGCTACATCACTGCCAGGCCCGGTATTGCCCCAGCTCGCCCCCTGTGCCATGCTTTCTGAGGGGATCCTTGGAAGATAGCCTTATGTTTGTCCCCCACTTTGCCTCTGCTGAGGGAATTCTTCCCAAGCCCAAACCATGACTTTTAGGCCCCCTCTATGCTGCTCTAGCCCTTTTACCCAGCCTAGAGGGGCCTGAATGGGGGGAGGATCTCAGCCTAGGATTTTAATATCTACATTGCCCCGTTAGATGATAATCTAAGAATCCTCTTAGATTCATTGCTGCAGTGCACTTTGTATGGTCATTTACTTCAGAATAAAACACGTCTGAGTCAAAATAGTAATTGTTTACACCCACAGTACACTCACTTCGCACTGGTGTAAATTACAGTACAAGTTGCAGGGCCAAGATGAATCATGCACAGTATTTTTCCCTTGGAATAGTATTGCAGTGTGCCTGGCAAAGAGACACTACCTGGTGCAGCTCTGGCTTAGGAAGAACTGTGCTGCTTGCAATCCCCTTCATTTACCTCCTTCTTTTTTCCCAGTGTAATTAGTGAGATTGCGTGCAGTCTCCTGATAATTTCCCAGTTGTGTTGTAAGGTGTTTTCCTTGTCAGTACCCACTTATCAAGCTTAAACTCTAATTACACTTATCTGTGCTGAAAATTGGCTATTATCTCTACTTAAACTCCTCCTAATTATAAGAAATCCTTTCTTAGCAAACTGTGAGATAATTTTACTTATTTAGATGTGATAAACTCTGCCCAATTTCTCTTTTGTATTGAGACCCTCCCTTATTTTTCATCTGGACGGCTATTCCAGGGGTGAGCAAGGTGGTGACTGTGAACATAAAAGGAAATTGGCAGCGCTGGTTAAAGGTCCGAGATCTCACTAAGGGAGTGACCTACTTATTCAGAGTGCAAGCCAGAACCATAACCTATGGACCCGAGCTGCAAGCCAACATCACAGCTGGGCCAGCAGAGGGTAAGTGGAACCGTAGGAACATGCAACAGACCAGAGCCAATTACATTAATTCAATCCAACAGCAGGGATACTGTATGTGCAAATACATTTCCCATCCGAGGAAGAACTGAACCACAAGGGTTCTAGGCATGATTTAGTGGGTTCGTAACATTCCATGAAAAGCATTTTTCCTTTTTTATGAAAGCCAAAAAGACTGACTGCAAAACCCTGTGCAAATAAATTGAAAGACACACTGACTAGCCAAGGGAATTCAAAGCTGTGCTTTGACAGCCTGCTTCTGATTCTGATTGCACTGATCACACTCCTGATTCAGACCTCAATTAACCCCATGTAAATCAAGGGAGTTTCATGAGTGTAAAACTGGTAAGAGTTCTGAATCATTCCCTTATGTCTTTATGCTTTGGTTTACATACATCAATGTGCCCCCATAAGCTCACCATATGCAAAGACGGGAATAGCAAGCTTCACTTCAGACTCCCTTACTTTTGTCAGTTTGTGCAGCAGGATTTTTTGTTGATGAACAGGTGATTCGTTGTAATCATTATAGTTTACAACAAGAAAAATGAAAGGTCTTACAATGATCTCTGCCTAAGCAGTAGTCCTTAAGGCATCTATGTAGTATACATTCACCATTCTATTTTGTGTCTCCCTGACCTCTTAATCAAACAGAAGGTACCCTCCCCCACTCTCATTGCACCCCTTCCTTGTGATATCATCTTTTGGAGGTGCAGTATGGTCATAAATAGCTGGCCTATAATGTTTAGGCCACAGTTATAGTGTTCTTGAAATATCTTCTGGACCATATAAATGTGATGGTGATACATGATGCTGCAGTTTAACTCATCCTCATGCCCACATCGCAGGTATTATAAGTGCTAGTCCAGCTGGATGTGCTAATGACATGGTACTGAATGACTTGACAGGCAGCATGTCCTTTCTGCTGCTGCTCTGAGTTTCAGGGGATGGTGCTGTGCTGACTCTGCATAATAATATGCAGATGTTTGCAAAGATGTAAATGCTTTTTTGCTCCATTTAGTTGATGTGGGTACCCCTGTAAAACCTCGCAACTGATACTTTAATCTGTGGTACTTGAACCGAGGAAGATTTGGGCCAGTATCCCATTAAACCAGTTTATCCTATGTATATGGTTGGCTTGAGCATGTTGTTTTCATGCTCATATTTCTAAAGATGTACAAAGTGTAATTCTATTACCTCTCATAGCCCCTGATGTTTGCTATTCTGGTTTTATCCCTCAGGGTCTCCTGGATCCCCTCAGGAAATTTTGGTTACAAAATCTACTTCTGGGCTGACTCTGCAGTGGACCGAGGGAGATTCAGGGAACAAACCCACAACTGGCTACATTATAGAGGCACGTCCATCAGGTAGGGAGCTACTGCTGAGGAAAAAAATATGTAAAACGTGGACAGCATTTGGTAGTGGGAACTTGTTTCCTTTAGTCCACGCCATAATCATAGCCACAGTGTAACAGTTTGAAAGAATTTATTTGTCCAAAAAGGAGCATGATGGAACCTTTTGAAGGAAAATAAAAAAGACATGGATCTTCTTTTCTAAACCCCACTACTCAGTGTTTTTGACATAGTTCCTATTTTTGCCTTCTGTAAACATGTTGCTATGTTAATTGTCATATTTCCTTCTGATTGGAAATAGTCACAGAAAATTGCCACGAGTACTGTGCCGTTTCTCCTTATTATGTCACCAATAAAGCTGCCAGTTAAGGAACTAATGTTATTAATAACGTACATGTATGCAGCCCCTTTAATGCAGGATTCTCAAGCACTAGTATATCTGAGGATCACCAATCCACCACTAAAATATGCCTCCCTGGGCAGAATGCAGCAGCTATCCCATATCAGTAAGAAAACATGGCTTTTTGCAGTGGACATACAGAATAACTTCTCCAATTCATGCTACAGGGGGCATATGATTAAGATAACAAAGTTATTAAGCCGTGGGATCTTTATTTACTATTGGTTTGTCTGCACTTGGAGCTGGGGTGTGATTCCCAGCTCAAGGAGATACACACAGGCCCGGTCTACACTTACCTTTGTGATTCGGCGGCAGTCGACGGGAGATACGCAAGTGACGCAAATCACTTGCGTATCTCGTGTTGACTTTACAGCGTCTCCTCTGCACGCTGTCCACACTGCTCTGCGTCGAAGGGAACAGTGTTCCTGTCAATGCAGCCCTACGCCACTTACCAGGGTGGTTTTCCTGTGTCGCTTGCTGGATCAACTGAGCGCGTCTATGCAGACCGCTCAGTCGATCCAGAGCAATCGATGTGACGGCGGAGAATTTGCCGCCGTCAGTGTGGACCCAGCCTCATTCTAGCTCTCATCAGCCTAGAATGTAGCCACAGCAATGCAACAGGCTAGCCTCCTCAGGGACATGCCCAGAGTCTCTGACAGGCACGTTTTCGGTGCAGCTAGCTTTCCTTTTAGTCGCACTGACATGGCTGCATTTTATATTTAGTGAGCCAGCTCGGTTCAAGTTTGTGTGGGTATGTCTCCTCGAACTGGGAATCGCATCCCGAACTCCAAGTGTAGACTTACCCTATAAAGAGTCAAAGCCTCATTTTTTATCTTCTCTGAAAGATGGCACCTTCAGCATATCACCAGTCTAACTAATGCTGGACGTTAATTCAGAACTGTCAGAGGGAGAAGTGCCTCCTACTGTTTTGCACGGAGGCTTTTCATTGGCACTCTCCCAGTACTGTTTAGCTTTGGAGATCTGACTAAACCGTAGATGGAATTATTGCGATCTTGATCCCTAGGGAGACAGGCTGCCTTCTTGCTTTTGACAGAGTTCCTCCTATCTTAAAGTTGCTGTGTGATTCCATTACCTTTTCCTAATTTCGATCTTGATAATGGGTTTTCAGAGCAAAGCTCATAAAATGTACCCATTCTTAAACGATCGGAGTGTCCGAGTTTAACAATGTAAACGGAGTTCAGGCCCTGCTGATGCCTCAGTTTCTCTTTCTTGGCCTTCCCAATAACTGCACCCTGGCTTCTATGAGTCAAGAAACAGCCCATCTTGGGTGTGGCAGTTTATTAGAACAGTGCAGTTCAGTGTCATCTTAAACCAACACAAGTTATCTCCACACTCTCCATTGGCTTTTCAGCCCCTTACTGCTCTTACCAGTTCTTTCCATAACCCAGTTCCTGCTGCCTAGAATTTCCTCAAGCCAAGCTTCTTAAGGCTATTGACCCTGCCCTCATAAAGTTTTTGCTGCTGACCCCCACTGCAGGTAGCTCCAGCCAGGCCTTTTCATCTGGCTTATGGACAAGAGCCTCTTTCTCTGTCCTCTCTGATCTTGGTCCCTTCTGAATCTGCTGCAACAACCTCCTTGCACTTGCATGTCCCCCGTTACCCTGGTATCAAGGTTTCAGATCCCAGCTCTCTCAGCTCCCCAGATCACTCTGAACAAAGGAGCTCTGCCAGGCTTACTCCAGACTCTGGGCTTCTCTGAAAAGACCTCCCCTAGATCTTTCTTAGTCCCCGGTTTTCCTCTGTCTAAGGGAGCAGACCCACTCTTATAGGAAGCCCTATCCCCAGGCTATCATCATCAGATACTCAACCACCTGACCCAACCACTGGATCAAGCGCAAACACGTTGCTGTTTCAGAGAAAAGCAGCTGACTTGTGCCCTTCACATACAATAAATAAAGGGAAGGTCTCCATCGTTTTGTGGCCAAAAAAAAGAGGTATCTAGTAGGCAAATAAAAAGCTTTAGCATGTTGTCAATATTTAAACACTGTACCATTATCTTAGGGCTTTGGATCTCAGGTGTCATCTATTATAGGCCTCGTTACCCAAAACATTAACTGCTGTATCATCTCATTTTTCCTGCTGTAGCTCTCTGCCAGAGCTGCCTTCCACCAGGGAAGGAGGGTGACTCAGTGTAATAAATGTTGGCCTGTGCTCTAAGTTGCCACTTCTTGTCAGGTTTTTCTTTGCACTGCTCCTTTTTAAAGGGGTTCTTCTGTTCTTCTGCCCTTTTATTTTATTTTATTTTATTTTTTTTAAATAAACATATACAGGTAAGGTTACTTATCCTGCCTCTCTGCTGTTCCCCTGGATTTATGTCAGGTGACAAGCCTGCCCACCTCATTTGCATCTAGAATATACTTCAGAGACGGGCACAGAACAGACAAGGTGTCTGGGCAAGAGGGAGAAATTTCAGAAACACCAAAGAAGATCTCTCACTTCCTGCCTCCATTCTCTGCCAGGAGAAATAGATTCCAGCTCAGTTCCTCCTCCATTACAGTAAATGTCATTGGGCAGTCTCTGGCACTGCCATAGTAAACATCACCTAGGCTTCAACTAGGCCACATGTGTTATATATATCAGATCATGCTCTCTGCTTTTATGTGCAGAGAACAGGTCAAGAATGGCAAATCTGTTAAAATGGCCCTAATTTTATTAGGAAGAGGAGAGAGGAGCCAAGTGGCTTTATTTGCGTTCTGCAACATTGTGGAATCCGATGTGCTTCTCTTCCATGTGTCGAGAGAGATACGGTTGGTGAAGGCAGGGCTGTGGCCTGCGGAGCCACTTTCCACGAGTGTATTCCTCTCCAAGCCCACAGTTTTCCTCATGGATGATGTTAATCCTGTCGGCGTTACTCTGCACACTGCACAGACTCCGTCTTCCACATTGTTACTGGCCTCCCAACGGGGTTTCTGCACGGTTCCTGAGAGAGCCATGCTGCTATGGGTATGCAGAGGAAATGGTACAGAGGCACTGCGCCTTAATGCCTGTGTTGGCCTGCTGCAGATGCCCTGAAATCTCCAGGTTAGGCAGGCAATAGGTCTGTCAGCTTTGTGGGATGGACAGCCCATGCTCAGGACAAGATGATGCCAAGTTTGCTGGCTCTGGCCTGGTTTTTTCCTTTAGGAGGGCATGGCTTAACCACACAGTAGGAAAATGCATTTAAACATGCTTTCAGCTATGACAGTTTCTAATATGGGCCAAATAAGTCCAAAACAGCTGTGAAGCACATATTTAAGACGCAGAGAAGTCAGGCAAATACTGTATTTTGTCCCCAGAATTAATCTTCCCAAAGGGCAAACATTTTTGGGAAGAATCATTCTGCTCATTGTGGGGTCTTTCTCTCCCTTATATGGCTGAGGCACTTTGTTTCCCGAAGCCCTGAGAATTGATCTCTCTCTAGCTTTCCTCTGATCTCTTGTGTAATGTTTCTTCCCCTGCCCCCCCCTTTTGTATTAATTTTTAAACAAATAAGTAAATTCAGTGTTTAATATGGACACAAATCACCAAAATTCAGTAAATTCAAAGTGAAGGATGCAGCTGCATCTCTGACTTTTGCTATGGGGCCTTTTTTTTGTTCCTGCTTTCAAACTGCATGCAGTGGGCTGACAGTTTGTCAGCCTTCACTTTCCATTCTTGTCCTTTTGTTTGCTGGAATCATAGCCCAAACCTTTCCCTTTAAAAAGAAATTAACATTTTAATTTTGTCATTTGTGGGACGAATTCTGACCCTTAATGATCATAGCTTCTACCGTCATAAATCTCTTGATGTCCAACACAGCTCTCGGGTTACACAAAGAGGGAAAAAGCTAATGTTTAAGAAATAAATAATTGACAGGTTGCCATCTAGCCCAGCTTCAGCAAGGCAGTCATTTGTCACCTGGCCTGTCTTATCAGAACCAGAAGCCTCTGTTAGTGTCTGACAGTTTTATGCAGCAGGGAGACCCTGATTAATTGTCCATGAAATCAAGCTTTTGTGTTGGCCTGGTGTCTGTTCTAACACCTGCAGTGCACAACACTGCTCACCGCTTCAGAGGGATAAACTGTGTGTGTAGCCCATGAGTGTATCTGAGACAGACTCAGCATGATGATAGGCAGGAGCAGTTATTGTCTTCCAGAGTGATTAGAGCATTCTCTCCATACATATGCTCATGCCTCTCAACTCGGATGGAGAAATCGAAGCTGGAAGATAGAGATCAGATTCTTGTGTCATCAGGAAATGAAGTTGGGCCTTGATGCGGTGACGGATTTATAATAACAGGAAACAAAAAAAGATTTATTTTTTCCAAGAAACTCTCCCTTTTGTGTTATATACTTACCCCTCCTATCAGAGTCCACGTACCCAAGGAAAGGTAATATGAATTGAAGGAAGGGACAGATGTTATTGAGGGAAAAGCGATTGAGAGCAATATGACTGCATCCCCATTATTAGCTGTGCTGAATCTCACAGTATGTTAAACAGGATCTGAGTGGAACTGACTAGCTTTCTGCCTATTTTTGGGGGTGTTATTTAGCACTGCTAACTTCACTTCTCTCAGTGGTTTCTTTGCACTGATATACTGTTGATATATTAGTTTTGGCATGCAAATCCTTCCTCACCAGGATCTGTGTGGGAAATCTTGTGTACAATATGTTAATGATTTTTCATCTCATAGAGTAGCCCAGTCTCCCTCACCTTAGAATTCTCTCTCAGATAAACTGCCGACATTTATAACAAATGTGTTTTGGGGGAGAGGAAAATTAAATGCAGTGAGGGATTTCATAACTACATGCAGTGACACTGGATAGCAAAGTTTACTATTAGAATAAACCTTGTGGATGGGGGAAGCAGTAGATGTGATATATCTTGACTTTAGTAAGGCTTTTGATACTGTCTTGCATGATCTTCTCATAAACAAACTAGGGAAATACAACCTAGATGGAGCTACTATAAGATGGTGCATAACTGGTTGGAAAGTGGTTATCCAGAAACCAGAGAGTAGTTATCAGTGGTACACAGTCAAGCTGGAAGGGCATATCAAGTGGGGTCCCACAGGGATCAGTTCGGAGTCCAGTTATTTTCAATATCTTCATCAATGATCTAGAATATAGATAATGGCATAGAGAGTATTCTAACAAAGTTTACTCATTATACCAAGATGGGACAGGTTGCAAGTGCCTTGGAGGATAGGATTAAAATTCAAAAAGATCTGGACAAACTGGAGAAATGGTGTGAAGTAAATAGGATGAAATTCAATAAGGACAAATGCAAAGTACTACGCTTAGGAAGGAACAATCAGTTGCACATGTATAAAGTGGGAAATGACTGCCTAGGAAGGAATACTACAGAAAGGATTTGGGGGTCATAGTGGATCACAAGCTAAATATGAGTCAACAGAGTAACATTGTTGCAAAAAAAGCGAACATCATTCTGGGATGTATTAGCAGCGGTGTTGTAAGCAAGACACAAGAAGTAATTCTTCCACACTACTCTGTGCTGATTAGGCCTCGTCTGGAATATTGTGTCAATTTCTGGGTGCCACATTTCAGGAAAGATGTGGATAAATTGTAAAAAGTCCAGAGGAGAGCAACAAAATGACTAATGGTCCAGAAAACATGACTTATGAGGGAAGATTGAAAAAAATAGGTTTGTTTAGTGGAGAAGAGAACACTGGGTGTGGAAGGGGTGAGGTGTAGGGTTATAATAACAATTTTCAAGTATATAAGTTGTTACAAGGAGGAGGGAGAAAAATTGTTCTCATTAACCTCAGAGGATAGGACAAGAAGCAATGGGCTTAAATTGCAGCAAGGATGGTTTAGGGTATCCATTAGGAAAAACTTCCTGTCAGGGTAGTTAAGCAGTAGAATAAACTGCCTAGGTAGGTTGTGGAATTTCTGTCATTGCATACTTCTAATAGCAGTTTGGACAAAAATCGGTCAGAGATTGTCTAGATAATACTTAGTCCTCCCTGAGTGCAGGGGACTGGACTAGAAGACCTCTCCAGGTCCTTTCAGTCCTATGATTCTGTCTTTTAGCCTGACTGCACTGTCCATCTACAGAAGCAGACCCCAGTATCCCAATCAGAGACAGCCTTTTGAAGGTTCTTTTGGTTTTACAAAGTCCTGTTGGCTGGGTCTGAGTCTTGCAAATCCAAAAGACTGGATTGTGCCTGGGGCTTGCATGGGTTGTGCAGTGGGGAGGGAACAAGAAGCCTTCCTCCATCTCCCTTTCTGCAGAGCATGAATCAGGCCCAACTACAGTCCTTCCTTGCATTGTGCAGCTCTGCATGGGCTGGTTTCCTATTGGGCACAATCTGGCCCCAAACCAACAGTAGTTTGAATCTGGGTTCCATTTCATTCAGTCCCCAAAGTTTGAAGTGGGGGATGCGAGGTAAATGGCTCCATTTTAGCCCATCTTCCAATTCAGTCTCCCTTAGGATTGGAGCTGCATTTGGAACAAAAGTGGATGTGGTCAGAGCAGCTGGAATTCCTCTGATACAATGGTTCTCTGAAGAAATGCACACTAGCAGACTTCCCTAGATAAGCTGACATAAACTACAGCTGTTTCTTCTCTCCGCCACCTTCCTCAGCATGGCCCCAGGGTAGGACAGAGGCAGAAATGCCACCATCAGTCCTCAGGGGTAATTTCCCCTTGGATGCAGGCTGCTCCATGAGGTTGACTGTACAGTTCCCTGCAGAAGCTTGCTGAATTTAGCCCACTGTCTTTACAAATGATTTCCTGGACTATTTTAAGAACAACAGTGAGAAACAATATTGCTGTTTGCCAAAGGCCAGGAATGGCTGACAGGATGGATTACTTGATGATCACCTGCTCTATTAATTCCCTTGAACGCACCTGGGATTGGCCACTGTTGGAAGACAGGATACTGGGCTAGATGGACCTTTGGTCTGCCCCAGTATGGCTGTTCTTTTGAGAGAACGGTGGGTTTGTTTCTGTAAAAATTAGTGTTGAACACTTGTTATTTATTCTGTTATTTTTTTCCCTTCACCTAAGCAATTCTTGCTGTAAATAAATTGCTTTTAAAACAAATTACAGTGGGCTGAAATTCTGTATCAATATTTCCAGTGTTTATCAAAATTAATTTGGTTCTGGCAATTATGACAAAATTTTACAGAATCAGATGCGGAATCTAGTGTCAATGATAGCAGCAAACTCTCTTTGAAAGTGAATCCACACTCCACACACTTTAAGTAGAAAACATTTCAACCTTTTTTTATTACATTGTTAGCTTTGCATGTTGAAAATAATCGAGCTTTACACTGGCCTATCTATAGGAAGTCAATATTTTGTCTCCTGTTTTATACTCATAGTAAAAGAACTAATACATAGCAATGGTATATTGTGAGAACTTCATTAAACTCTGAAAATGCTGGTGAATAATGTATTGGTCCGAATTTTAAACATGACAGAAAAATTACCTATTTTACTGTTCGTTAGTATTTCTCCATTGTAGACAGAATATTTACATTTTCAGCCTCCTTGTTCTGTCCTTTTGGGACTGCCAATCATCTAGATCCAAAGAGATGCATTTTGGGGGTTGTCAGTCTTTGTGCATGATGTGAGACATGGAGCAAATTACTGTGCCAATATTTACTGACAGCATTAATTGCTTATTTCTGCCCATTATTTCCTGTTGCAAAGGAATATGCTAAGGGTCAAATTCTGCTTTGAATTACACCTGTGTAAATCTGGAACAACTTCAGTGAATTCAGTCGACTTGTGCTAGGGTAGATCCGCAGTAAGTGAGAACAGATTCTGCCCCTGAAGTTGCAGCACTGGAGCATGACACCAGTGATAATGCTGTTGGTTTTTGCTTTACTATTCTACTGGTGACATTTCTGATCCAAAGGAATCATGGACATAACAGAATCTCAGAGTACAGTGACTTCTTTCAGTGCAAGCATCTTGTATTTTGAAACATTTACAGAATTCATGCATACTTTGTCTTTCTGTTTTTATATTGCCATTAAGACATACTGGGGAAAATGGAATTTAATTATCAAAATGTTAAAATAAAATTAAAAGTCTAATTAATACTCCTTGGGCCAGATCCTTGGAGCCATGCCAGTTTCCATTAGGTGAGTATCTGACCCATTGTCCTTGGCACCACAGCTTGACTGATGATATGGCAATAAGCACTCCCCTCTCTGCCCCGCCACAAATGGTGCTTATATTTCATCAGTCAGTGGAAGCAGTAGGTTTGCCAAGTTATCTCTGGAAATAAGGCCACATACCCTGAAATTAGGGTCCCAAGTTCAAAATTGTTGGCCAGAGGTTTTAATCACAGTTGTAATTTTTTGTCCTATTACT
This sequence comes from Mesoclemmys tuberculata, assembly GCA_007922155.1. Taxonomy (NCBI): domain Eukaryota; kingdom Metazoa; phylum Chordata; order Testudines; family Chelidae; genus Mesoclemmys; species Mesoclemmys tuberculata. The sequence goes on from ML675626.1 coordinate 23,094,028, forward strand.
GCCATTGACCATCTTGTTGAAAATGACCTCGTTTTATTGTGCTTCAAGTATATGAATATGTAATAGGATGCAAAAGAAAACAAGGTGATACACCCTCTGAATGGTTATCCATATAAATATTAGTATGGCTGTTGAGTATCTAGATTGTCAAATTGTGCACATCTGGGTTATAGAACAGGGAGGATTTTGTCAGACTCAAAGTTCTGTTTGTAAGTTTCACCCATGTGAAGGTTTCATGTTTGGATCCTAAAGTAATGTAAAAGCACTCATAACCTAGAATGACTGTGGTTCAGTAGCCTACCACATTGGTTTGGTGTACTTGCTGTGTTAGAGAACAGTAGTTCAGACATGCATGGAAATGTCCTCATGTTGAAACACATGATTAATTGCAGCTGATTTCCATGGAACAGGAGAAAGAGTGCACAGTAATAATGCTAATGATGCACTTTTTTCCTGCTTTCCTAGATGAAGGACTGTGGGATATGTTTGTGAAGGACATCCCTCGCAGCGCTACCTCCTACACAGTCAGTCTGGACAAGCTAAAACAGGGAGTGAGCTATGAATTCCGGGTGTTAGCAGTAAATGAGTTTGGCTATGGAGAACCAAGTGTGCCATCTGCAGCAGTATCAGGTAATCATGCATTCTGTATTATATTTTCTCCACTGGACTTCCTTTGTGGGGAAAGAGGAGAAAGAAATGAGAGCCAACAATTAAAATGAAGCACCGAGGCCCTGCTTTTAAACTGTGCTACTTTACTTTTATGCCATGAAACCCCACTGAAACCAGGCTAAAACCAGAATAATTCAATGATGAATCAGGCAGTGATTTTACAATGGGCCTTTCTCTGAAGGGGAAACCCCTTTTTTTTTTTTTTTTTTTTTTTGAAAACAGGTGCATGCCACTTTAATATTTGCTGAAGAAATTCCCCAAGAGTTAATGGGGTTTATGCATATAAATTAGCATGCATTAGAGCATGACTATACAATGTGATTTGTTTGCTTTTTCCCCTTCTCTTCCTTCTCTTCACCTGGGCCCATTCCCTCTCCAACCTCCTGGATTAGGTATTTTCTGTATTATTTTGTATATATCACCCTGAAAAATGTGCTAAGTGCAATTTAGTGGCAGAGTATGTATCCCCCTTCTACTAGCAATTCAGATTCTCTAAGACCTTACACAAACCCACTGAAATCAATAGAAAGTCTTTCATCACAACATCAGGTCCTCAATCTGTATGGGATGTATTCACACACACACCTTCCTTCTAGCTCTGTTGTGGTTATCCCCACTGTGTAGAGATGTGTCCTAAACACCCTTCAGAAATCAGTTTTGGATTCAGGCTCAAGACTTGCCAGAAAGAGAGTGACAGTCCTTTGAGAGATAAACTAGGCTGAAGCTTGCTGTATTCCACTGGTATCCCTGAAGCTGGAGTGTGGTGGCCTATTATGAAGCAGGAGAAGCTGCCCTAGTTAAGGACTTGCACAGATGTCTCCTTACCCTTGCTGGGATAGTCTCATTCCAAGTTGTTTCTGGGCAAACTGTTAAAACGTCTTTGTGATTCAAAGTTCATGGAGGCCTGGCAGTGCCAGTATTTGGACTTACCTCTTTGCTTCTGGGGTTGAAACACAAATACCCTTCAACAGTTGCACAACAGAAAGGGGAAGTAAATGCTGTTGTGTTCATTCCCCTTTTTGTCCCTGCACAACTAACCACTTAGTCCCTAAGAACTACCTCTGGATTTCAGAGTGAACTGTCTCCTTCCTTTCCTCTCCAAGCTCAAGGGAGAAGGGGAATCCACTTCACATACTGGAGTGTTTCTCCTTTCCTTCACAGCCTATAACAAAATCTAAAGGCACATTCTTTGCTGGAATCACGTCAGCCTTTCCTTTCTTCCCATTAGCAATTGTTTCCTCAAAGGTACTTGTTAAGTTTCATGTGTGTATGTTCTCCACTTGAGCAGAATTATTTAATTCACTTCCTTTTGATGTTCTAATGTTTATCTCAAATTGGAGTGTGAATGAAAGACGTTTCTATTGAGACTGAGGCTTAAAAGCTGTAAAGCATTACAGGCTAGTTAGCCTAGCTGGCACAGCTAGATGGTCCATTCAATCCCCAGCCTGGTTTGCACTGCTTATCTTTTTGTCTTTATTGGCCCATGCTGACCTCCCAACAGAAAGGAGATAGCAACCACTATCCACTGCTACAGAATTCCCAATGCCCTGGAATGAATCAGGACCCCCATCGTTAGGCTCATAACATGGCTGAATTTAGATCCAGGGAATCTGTGCAGTACAGTAGTTTCACAGCCTTCAGAAAGGTGTGTGGCTCAGTGCCCTGGGTTCAACTATAGGTTTGGTCCCAAGTGAAATAGGTTTCCTGACGTCAGCTGTTCCTAGCAGGTATTTCTCTATCTCACTAACTGCAATGTAGTTATGCCCAATTGTTGATCTATGCCCTAGTGAAGATGCTGCCCCTTATGGCTGAGATGCTCTGAAAAAAGGGGTGACAGGAAAGGAATAATAATAATTAATAGTGCCTACACTTTTGACCAGGGATCTCAAAGCCCTTTATAAAGCAGAGTAAATATCATTATACCTATTTTGCAGCTGGGAAAACCAAGGGATAGGAGGGGTTAAGATGGGTCACATAGAACCTGTGGCAGAGCTAGGAATAGAGCCTGACTCTGAATAGCAGGAGTGCTGCTGGTGAGGATGGCTTAAACTGGTAACAGGTAGGACTAGAATAGCAGGGATGTTGAAAGTTTGGGTTGAGGTGCATTGGCACTGAAGAGTGTTTGGACATTACTCTCTGTCACCAACTGTATCTCTTGTGAGTGCTACTGGATGCTGTCCTGGGAAGGCCCAACTTTTCAGGTCAAGTGACATTTGAGCTGTGTCTGCAGAGCTTTTTATGGGTCCAGGACTGGAGTATGAGAAGTCAGGATGAAATGGGCCCATTGGAATTGCTATGGAGGAGAAATAGGCACAGTATCTTCCTCTCGCACTAACTTGTTCTCTTAGCCCTTCCTTTTCTTCAGCACTAACCTGGGTACAGATTTCAATGGGAAAAAGGCAGGGAGATGCTAAGGGGGCTTAAGGGTGTAGGAATCGTTATTATAAGTCCTAAACCTTTGTTTATTCTCACTGTAGCCCAAACGGAAACCCCTTTCTATGAAGAGTGGTGGTTCCTGCTAGTGATGGCTCTGTCTAGTCTCATCCTCATCCTGTTAGTGGTGTTTGCGTTGGTACTGCATGGCCAGAGCAAGAAATACAAGAACTGCAGCACAGGTGAGATAGCAGCTCCGTTTCAGTCCCTCCCGTGCCATGGACATGCCTTTCCCATTTGAACCAGTGACTCCAGCAGCATGAAATCTCTCATTCTGTGTGTTTCTTTGGGTGAAGCAACCAATCAGATCTCTTTAATCTCTAATCTGGTAGACATGGCTTTTGCTTTTCCATGGATGCACCTGGTATAAATATTTGTGTGGTGTGTAGATGATGCTGGGAGTAGATCATAGCCCATCAATGATAAATGCTGTATGTGGGTACTCCATATATCACATCCACTCTTTAGGTGCTACAGTTTTCATGGCAGTGGAGTTTCATGCCTGACCTGAATTGCTGGACTTTAAGGCACTATAGTATATTCTGAGCCCCAGGCCTCTTAATTTGCCTTTAGGAATGATTTTTTTGACAGTCACCTTCCTCACAGAAAACAGGAAAAGCTGGTCCTTCACTAGAAATATTTAAATATTTTCCTTTCAAATCCCAGATCTCTTGCTCTGGCACTTTTAAAATCACCGTTCGCTTTTCCCCCTTTAGTGAGTCCTGGAAATGTTGTTGTAGTGCATGTTTCTCTGATAACTTAGCTAAACCCAGGAAAGAACTATGTTAACTCTCTGATGCTAATCAGCAGGAGCAGGCAGTAGAAATCCTAGCTCTCCTGTTTCTGATGGGTTAATAGAATACAGGGATATGGAAAGAGCCTCCCACTTCCCTTGGCAATTCTGTGGTTCAGCCCCAAAGAAAAGATTTATTTTTTTCTGTATAAACTCACTTCTAACAAGTGTTAGTAAATCAGATTTTATTCCCATGGGATTTAAAAGGTATGAATGCCATGGTATTTTACCAAGCTAATGCTATTACTGATTCCTGTGCATGACACATAGAAAATTTCTTATCTTCCTACTTGTGCTCTACATTTGGAGGACAGACATGAAAAGACAGTTCTGACCTGCACCTTCTGATATCCATGTTCACACTGAGTCTTAATGTAACATTGTAATTGAAGCTCAGGCTAAAATACCTGTCTGCAGCATACTGTCAATATGAGACCAGCCTCTCTGCCCAAGACATCAGCAGAGCTCAGATTACACTATATGAGCATAAGAAAAACATCTCTTGCTGCGTCTTCCCTATTTTCCCCCCACCAGTCTTTTGTCTTTTTCTATGCTTCCATCAAGAGCTCTTTAATGACCTAAAAATCAGAAAGGAATCATACAAAAAGTGGGAACATGGACAAGTTGCTAAGGAGAAGAACAGAAGAATATCACAAGCATGTAGGGATGAGAAAGACTAAGACAGAAAATGAGTTACAACTAGCAAGGGACATAAAAGGAAATAGAAGAGGTTCTTTAATACACAAGGAGCAGGAGAAAGACAAAGGAAAGCATAGGTCCTCTACTTTGTGGGGAAAGAGCTAATTACTGATGACATCAAGAAGGCTGAAATAATTAATGCTTCACTCCTCACTAGAAAGGTTAATGGTGACCAGATAATCAATACAATTTATATTAACAACAAGGGGGAAGGAATAGAAGCCAAAATAGGGAAAGAAGAGGTTAAAGAATATTTAGAAAAATTAGATGTATTCAAATCAGCAGGCCCTGATGAAATTCATCCTCGAGTACTTAAAGAATTAGCTGAAGCAATTTTGGAACTGTTAGCAATTATTTTTGAGAACTCATGGAATATGGGTGAGATCCGAAGGGACTAGAAAAGGGCAAACCTAGTACCAGTGTTTTAAAAAGGGAGCAAAGAAGACCCCAGGAATTATAGCGTTCTCAGCCTAATCTGGATACCTGGAAAGGAACAAATTATTCAACAATCAATTTGTAAGCACCAAGGGGATAATAGGGTTATAAGAAATACCCAGCATGGAATTGTCAAGAATAAGTCATGCCAAACGAATGTAATTGCCTTCTTTGACAGGGAAATCTTCTCCACAGAGGATAGGAGGGAAGCACTAGATGCCATATACCTTGATTTTGTAATATTTTTGACACAGTCTCACGTGACATTCTGATAAGCGAACTAATGAAATATAGTCTAGCTTAATTTACTATAAAGTGGGTGCACAATTGATAGAAAAAAGTACTGAAAGAATAATTACCAATGGTTTCCTGTCAAACTGGGAGGTCGTATCTAATGGGGTCCTGTAGGGATCAGTACTGGGTCTGGTACTATTTTCATTAATAACTTGGATAAAGGAGTGCAGGGTATGCTTATAAAATTTGCAGATGACACCAATTTGGGATGGAATGCAAGCACTTTGAAGGACAGGATTAGAATTCAAATTGACCTTGATATATTGAAGAATTGGTCTGAATTCAATAGAATTCAATAAAGATAAGTGCAATGTACTTCACTAAGAAGGAAAGATCAAATGCACAACTACAAAATAGGGAACAACTGGGTAGATGGTAATACTGCTAGAACGGATATGGGGTTATAGTGGATCACAAATTGAATACGAGTAACAATGTGATGCAGTAGCAAAATAGGCTAATATAATTCTGGGCTGTATTACTACAAGTGTCATATATAAGACAAGGAAGGTAATTGTCATGTTGCACTTGGCACTGGAGAGGCCTCAGCTGGAATAGTATGTCCAGTTGTTAGCACCACACTTCAGGAAAGATGTACACAAATTGGAGAGAGTCTAGAGAAGAGTAAGAGAAATGATAAAAGATTAAGAAAACCTGATCTATGAGGAAAGGTTTAAAAACTGGGCATGTTTAGTTTTGTGAAAAGAAGATTGGGGGGAGGATCTGATAAAAGTCTTCAAAGAGCTTAAAGACTGTTATAAATAAGGACTGTGATCAATTGTTCTCTATGTCCACTTAAGGTACGACAAGACCTAATGGCCTTTAAGCTCTGGAATACGCCTCCAAAAGAAATTGTGAAATCCCTATCATTTAAGAACACCTGTCATGGATGGTCTAGATTTACTTGGTTCTGGCTCAGAACAGGGTCGGGACTTGGGGACTTCTTGAGTTCTCTTCCAGCCCTACATTTCTATGATTCCCCCTTTTCTGTGATTTCTCGCTTACATACTTTCTCCCATTGCAGCTCCAAATCCTCTTTCTCCTTCACTTTTACCCAAACTTTCTTTCTTCCTCTGCCCTTTCTTACGTTTTTCTCTTCTCATTTGTCTTCCCCTCTCACTTCCCTCCTATTTTATCTTTCCCTTTCCCTGCTCCAGTCGGTCAGTGTCTCTTACTCTTTCTCTCATCCTTTTTCTTGGTCCCCAGCCTATTGCTGGCCATTCATCCCCTTTTTTCTCCCACTCCTCGCTGAGCTATTCTTTCACTGAGAAAGAAGGGAGAGAGCAATACAAAAGTAGCCATAAAGGAAGGATGAGGTTTGACACTTGTGGTGGTTCTTTAGGTTATCACTCTGCATGTAGTTGGTTGGGGCAGTATCTTTATCTGTGCTGAGTGTTTCATTGTTTGTTTGTTTCCAGGTAAAAACATCTCAATTGTGGAAGAGTCAGTCACACTGGATAACGGAGGCTTCAGTGCCTTGGAGCTCAACAGCCGACACCTCAACGTCAAGAACACTTTCTCCAAGAAGAATGGGACGAGGTAGGATATGGGAGCCTCTTTTTCTCAGTGTTGGCCATAGCATTCAGTTATTTGTGTAGCTTCATACCTACCATTGGACAAGCAAAGGGGATTTTGGGGTGGAGGTCTTTGGAGGATAGGGTCAGACTGTGGGTTAATATTTAAGCCTCTGCCTCTGATTGTGACATCAGCCCCTGGTGGTAGATGCCATGATGTAAGATCGAAGAGATCTAGCTATAGAGTGGGACAGTACATTTCTCATTTCAGGGTTGAGGTAAGTGATTGAGTTTTGGAGTTCAGAGGAAGGTGGGAACTGGTAGACATATTGTGTCCAGGCATGAAAAGGATTGTAAAACATGTAGTTACCCATTATATAATATGCCATACGCTTTCTCCTGATGTCCACCAAGGTCCCCTCCTCGCCCAAGCCCTGGTGGGCTGCACTACTCAGATGAGGATATCTGCAGTAAGTACAATGGAACAGTGCTGACTGAGAGCATGGCCCTGAACGAGAAGCCCATGGAAGTGTCAGAATCAGAGGTGAGTACACTCCCCCTCGCCTCTCCTCCCATCAGACAGTGCCAGGGTCACTGAGCTCACTCATCTCCTCACTGCATGCAGCAGGCTTTCTGGAATCAGATTTCCAGACCTGCATTATGCTACCTTTTCATCAGTTTTTTGCATTCAGGCTCAGCACGTTGGGGTGCTCAAACATTAGTGTCTCATGACCTCTCCCATCTAGAATAGCATCTGTCTTTAAAACTGGAATGCCATGGTGAAGAATAATGAGCAGGTGCCGGCCACAACAAACTTGGGACCTGGTCATATCAGATGTTTCAGAATTTCCCAATATTATTAATAAAAGGCAAATGCAAACCATCAGCCTCACTGATTAGGCACTGAGTTTCCCTTTCTCTTTGATGTTATCACCCTGAAGCTCCTGGAAAAAGATCAGGAAAGCACATTCTGTGAGAGGTCAGGACATAACCAGCTCCCTGCATCTACTGTCTGAACTGACATTTACTCAGAAATGAGTATCACATCATTGAACTGACCCAAATATGGGAGATGATTTGGAATTTGACAACAAATATCTTTCATAGCTGATAGGCAGTTCCAGGTGCCACTGAGGTTCCAAAAATTTTTATTTGTAAAAATTCTACGGCACCGTCCGTTCAAGGATCTCTAAGCATTTGACAAAGGTTCATTGTGATTAAGCTCACAACCCCTTTGTGAGTTGGGCAAGTATACTTACGTTACAGATGGGGAAACAGAGTCACAAAGGAGTGACTTGCCCCAAGATCACGTAGCAAATCATTGTTAGAGCCACAATGCAGGTTTTCTGATCCCCTGTCCTAAGCTCTAACCATAGCGCTACTCTGCCTTCCTTTCTATTTGCTGTTAGATTGTGTTCTGTGAGGAAGAAAGTACTATGTGCTATTGCTATGCATTTGACAGTCATCTCTTTTCGGTCTCACATTCTCTTTATGAAGATATGAAGTGCTCGTAGTCTGGATAAGCTCAGCAGCAGCCCTGAGTTAAAAAACAGGCTTTAAAACTGGCAGTGAGGAATGTACAGAAAGGTACATTTGTCTCTAAAATTGGGTGCTGTCAACTGAAATCTTGATGAATCAGAGCTGACAGCACAAGAGGCAAGAAGTGGGCCAAAATATTCTAAATCTGACCCTTCCAGCAAGAATAAACCAAAAGCAGCAAATGGAGAAAGAAGATGACAGTTTTCATCTGCAGTTTCTCTGTACCTGAAGCGACAGCTGCTTTTTTTTCTTGCTGGTTTCCTGGCTCTGACCTCTTGTTAATTACCATGAACACCCTGACCATTTTATTTTGTCCTGTGACCAGCTCTCCATGCAATTCAAGCTGTTGTAATTCAAGCTGCTCTCTTTGTAATTTACCCACATTACCTCCAGATTAAATCCATAATGTCTATGGCCATGTCCTTGTAACAACCCATCATGAAACCTGCCATTAATACCGTTTGGTGAGCATGATTATGAATTTAGCACTGGTACATTCAGACATTAATTTCAATATCCAATATGTTATTTCTTGATAGTGCACAAAAACCGTCTCATGTCATCATTTCTGCCATATATATATATATGGGCACTGTTTACACAGTACAAACAGAGGAAAGTGAATTTTAACCATGCTGTTTCCTCTGTATTGCAGTAGAGCCTTGAGGCCCCAATCAGGACTGTAGCCTTTCTGTGCATGTTTCTATGCAAAAAATTGTGCCAGCCATTTTTCCTTGGGGCTTAGATATGCTGACCTTCTATATAGTGTCTTTGACGTGTGGTGGTTTTTCATGGGGAGTGCTTTTAGACATGACATGTTAATGGACTCCCAGCAGAGGTATCAGTAGGGGATGCTGTCTTTTGATATTTCTGGAAATGCTGTTTAGTTTGGGAGGGTTGACCACGTCTATCTTACAGAATTTGAGTATCTTTTATCTCTCTGTTTTTTTGCTTTCTGCCTGTTTCGTTTCTGTTCTCACAGGGTTTCTTAGGAGACAAGCTCTATTTTCTCAGGATTTCAGCCTTTCCATCTTCTTTAGCAGAAAGAGATGTTTTCCATGATACAGATATCTCATTTCCATGAGGGCTCTGCAGACGCTCTTTCCTTTGCAGTAGTGGGTGTTCTGATGCTGTTTTCCTCTGATGCCTCTTTGTATGTCTTTTGGACTCCACTTCATACTGTGTGCATTTGGCCAGCTGAGGCCAAAATTGTGCTTTTTGCTTTCAGCCCAGATGTCAGTTTGTTGAATTTCTCCTTATCATTTTAGACAGAGGTGCCGAGATTTGGCATGGGCGAGAGGGAAATCAGCTTCCTGCAAGTCCCATGAGATTACTGAAATGTGAACAAGTCCATCATAAGAGACTCATGGACTAATTCACCACAGTTAGAATAGAACACAGCTGTTTGGGAGTACTGCCTCTGAGCCTCCCAGTGAAAGAGGAGAGCAGGAAAGAAAATAAGGGAAGAATATACAGGATTGCAATATGCAAATATAAAAAGACTAACATACACTTCAAATCCTGGAAGCCAACCACTTGCAGTGTTACAAAGAGATGGAAATGGTTTAATTGGCATCTACAATAGATGGGGCAGTAAAGTAATAAGAAAATAAGTGCCAAATTATAATTAATCATAAAAACCAAAGCTCTTAGATACAAATTCAAACACGTTAGCTCTGTGCAGATACCTTCAGGAAGTTCTGAAGCCCATGCTTAGAGTCGTTGATTGGCGTTGCTCGCCTTTCACCACGCTAGAGGAGGACCCATCATTTTGGGGGGTTCAGGAAGGTTGGCTGGGTTTTTTGGGGGTGAAGGAGGGTTCTGTCATTTTCTAAAGGGTGTCTCCAGAATCTGATGCTTCCACAAATTACTACGTACTATCTGGCCATGCTGAATGCTAGCATTTACAATAGTGTGTTGATGGTCTACAGTTTGAAGCTGAATTGTAGTTTCTCAGCTCTGCATGAATATATTATAATACTTTTTACTTATAATTCATGATTGAGAAGGAATTAGTTTCCAATAAAATTCTCCCATTGATTTTGATGAAGATGGTACCTGTGAAAACCAGCTTTAGATGACACACTAATAATAATAATAATTATTATTATTATTATTAATACCTAGCTCTCTCAAAGGCTTCACCTACACTACGAGCTCACACAGACTGCCATTCACTAGCTCTCATCAAGCTAGCACACTAAGAATAGTCGTGTGGGCTAGCTGTCCAACGTGTGCACTCAGGAGTTTCAAGTGGGTTTGTGCTCAGGGCAGCTAGCTCATGCCACCACTGCTGCTGCCCATGCTACCACTGCTCCACTACTGTTTTTTGCACCCCAGGTCAATTAGAGCTAGTGTGAGTGTGTCTGCGCCAGCTGGGAGTCACACCCCAGCTCCTAGTGTAGATGTACCCTAAGAGGGAATAGATACCTTAGTGTCTACGGAAATCTCTTTCCCTGTCTATTTCTTTGTCCTCTCTTTTACTCCTCACTCTCAGACTGACTGACTCATTTCATTTCAACCAATGGGGTACAGGAAGTTAATGCACTGGCAGCGGAAAGTGATGAGTGGCCCTGATACTGTCACTCAGCAGTGAGATGAGCTATTCATAGGACAAGGAGGAAGAAATGGAGAGGAAAGAAAAGTAGATGTTACAGGGAAAACATCAGCCATGCCTGTACTGCTGCAGGCTGCCAGCTAGTCTGCTCCTATTTCCACTGCAGTCCTTGGCAAGAGCTGCTGTTCTCTCCATTGTTGGTTATAAACAAACATATGTGAACACATCTCCTTCAATCACTTTTTAAGAAATTTAGCAACCAGAGCTATTTTCAAATTCCCATAAGACTGGCCTGCTGATTAAACTAACCCACTAGTTCCTCATTTTTCTCTTAAATAGCATTTGCGTCTTTCATCTTACCAATAAAATACTTAAATTGTCAGGCATTTTCTTTATTTGATGCTCCAATGGCATCCACGCACCTTTGCTGTCAGATTAGAAACTGACAATCACATCCAATCAAATTCTAGTCTACCATAGTTTCCTAGGTAACAATCCCATAATCATGTAAACAGCTGCATTCAACAGAGAAAACAAATAATAATAAAAAGCCCTGCATCATTTCCATGTAGTCAATAGTTCTGAATCATTACAAATAATCTATCCGTTGCACAAAATAATCCTGTAGTATCAGCAATCTGGGTTATAATGGGAGCCAGTGGGGGAAATATACCTTGTTTTTTTCTGAATTTGCCAGCAAAGAGAGAGACCCAGGAGTAGAGCTGGGAGAATTTTTTTGGATAAATAGTTTGTTCACTTAAAAATGCTGTTTTAGTCAGCCCGAAATTATTCACAAATTTGATACAAATTCACCAAATAGTTTTGGCAAGGGGGGAGGATCCGAGAGCCTGGCTCCAGCCCAAGTTCAACTGTCTACACTGCAATTTTATAGCCCCATAGCCTGAGCCCTGAGAGCCCGAATCAGCTGATGTGCACCAGCGCAGGTGTTTTATTGCAGTGTAAACATACCCTGTGACATTTGTATCATCTATATCTGGCCTGGAGGTTGCCACATTTCCTTTCAGGTATGGACTTTCCCACTATTATCAATGTTTTTGTTGCCTCAGAATTAGATGTCTGTAATGCGCTGTTCATAGAACTACACCTTAAAGCCATTCAAAGACTGAAGCTGCTGCAGAATGTAATGGCTCACTTTCTGAGCAGAGCATCTTGCTGGGAGCATGTGATACCAATGCTCTGGGATCTGTATTAGCTGCCTATTGGTTTCCAGAGAGAGCTTAAGATGTTAGTTACTTAAATGGCTAGGGGACCAGCCTGCCTGGGAGATTGCCTCTCTCTCCCTACAATACTGCCATTGCTACAGGCACTTCAGGTGGATCCATGTGTTATAAGAATCTGGGACTCCCCGTAGATCTGAAATAGCCCAGATTTGGTGATGTTCCAGGCATGCTACAATAGACATCTGGTCAACAGGGCTTTTGGACATGGCTGAGAGTTTGCTTCCCAGGATGATGACAAGGTGGAAAGGAGCATTTTTGTAGGTAGCGGTCTGGCTGATTTCCTTTTAGAGAAATTATTTAATGCTGCCGGGATTTGTTTTGTTGTAATTGTTAATTATGTGTCAGGGTGCCTAGAGATTTGTGTAGGCATCTATTTTATTACTCTAATTGAAATGAATGACTGAATAAATAAATAAATAATAAAACTAATAAATTACTCTGGTACAGGCAACCCACTGTTAACAGCAGTAGAAATTTTTTTGCAAAATTTCCCTGGTATAGAAAAGGCTACTCTGTTATAAAAAGCTGCTCTGCACAGATTTCCATGACACAGTAGTTAAAAGCCCTCAAACCTGTGTACACACTGCTGCTGGGAAAATGAGCGCTGAATTTGCTAGCATAGGTGCAGACATACTTATAAAAGAATAGGATGAAGGGCGCAACATACTTTTTTATCAATAGTTTACAGGGCTTCTGATGATTGTTCTTTGGGGAGTATTAAAAGACGGTTAAAGAGGGATTTGATGGAGGAGAAGGCAGTTGTGTGACATATAGGAGACGGATGGACATGTGTTTGCTGTGCAGTGTCATAGATCATAATGACATGGAAACATCTTAAAGATATATCAACACTTTACAACCAGTGCCAGTAACTATAAACTGCAAATTCTTGTTATTCATCTATCTATTGTATTTCTTAAGCAACTACTAATTTGGTATATCTAAAGACTTTCAGAAGCAGCCAGACTGTCAGAAAAGCAAAAAACAATTTTAGCATGACAAGCTCAATGGTGTTCAGAAAAGATCTAAATTATGGAAATTATTGAGCAAATATTTGTACATTTTACAAGAGGCCATTATAGGTGGGAACAAAAAAAAGAGAATGTATCCCTTATCCAAGGCTTTGCTTTGGTCTCCATGTTCTGATAAAATCTACAAACCAGTTGAGATTCTATCTGCTGGGGCAGACCTACAAAACTTGTTTGATTACACCTAAAGGAGCTTCCGGACTTCAGCAAGCTGGTGGTGTGTGCTCCTTAGCTGGCCAGCCACCTTGCACAATTGTTTGATGGAACAGGATTCTGTCTGAACACACAAACCATCCCAGGAAAGCAACTCTACCACTTTGAAAATGCTTTCCTCCAAGGCTGGCGCTCAGTTACCTTTCAGTACTGCTAGTTTTGTAAAATCAACTCAGTTGGAACATAAAGGCAATTGTTCTGTGCTCAAAGTCAAATGTGATTTTGCTTAATTTCCTTTGTAACAACGTAGCTAATTTAAAAAATCAGAGGGGCTTGCAAGCAAAACCCAGTGATATGCTCAGTGTTAGCATTGGACAGCAAATTTGGCTAGAGCCAGAGGATTTGCATGGATATATTTTCCTACATATTGAAATATGATAGATACAGAGAAACTTTTTTTGCTCAGTGTTTAAGATTTCACTTGTCTAGAAATTGAAACAGTGAGTGTTTTGATTAAATGATTAAAGGCATTTTAGTCCACTGTGACATCCGTACATTCCCTTTCATCTTCTTCTGAAATGGAGCTTGTTACTCTTGCAGCAGTACTCCCAGTGAACCATGGTGGATATGTCTCTCCTACAGCGAGGGTTCCTTGCAGGGGCTTTCTCTTTAGCAGCCCAATTCTGTTGTCACAGAGCTGGGCTAAATCAGAGCACAATACCTTTCTACATGTGCTACACTTACTGCACGCCAGTCTATCCTAAAAATACAGCCTTTTATCAGATTCTGTTGATTTTGTATAATCTGTATTAGCCCGTTCCTTACCAAGTCATGGATGCCAATGGCTGTTTTCTCCCTAATGTTGCAGGCCACTGACTCAGATTACGAAGATGAGTTGCCAAAGCACTCCTTTGTGAACCATTACATGAGTGACCCCACATACTACAATTCTTGGAAGCGTCAGCAGAAGGGTGTGAAACACCCAATGTCCTACAGGTACGAAGAGTGCGCAGCGAGTGAGACAGAGCCCTATTTCCAGACTGTCATCACAACGCAGAGCTCAGGTGGGGTGTACACCCCAACAGGACAGCCTGCTCCCGGCTCACAGACTCCAGTGACAGGGTTCTCCTCCTTTGTCTGACACTGGGAGGGAGGTGACAGCACAGCCGACACTCCTGCAGAGATCAGGATGACCTATCACAGTGACTGTGTGTGTGATTGGTGCAATGAACTGTGGGTATATTTCTCTTTCAGGGTAGAACAGATGTGAACGTGAATGAGTCTATTTTTCTGAAGACAATCAACTCTTAAAACATGGAGCTGAACTAGCTAAACTTTTGTTTAAAACAAAATTCTGAAAAGTTACAATTTTAACCACTTGTGAGTAGAAGTGGGAAGGGTTTAGCCACTTTTGTAACACTGCTTCAGGAAGCAGCTCCCATCTTCTTTCTTTCTTTCCTCTTTCCAACCAAGGAGGTGAATTCACTTGATGCAATGGGCGACTTTGTGATCTAATTTGAGGAGAAAACAGGAAACCTTCCAACCTAACTTTCCCCCCAATCTCATCAGGATCAAGTAGGAATATTTAAAAGGGGAGAGTGTTTTACATAAAAAGCTACGAACATTCCTTGCCCTGCTCTTTATCACCATTCCACCTCCACTTGAGAAACAGCAGTTGGTTAGTTTGCAGAGGTATCACTTCTCCTGATAGGCTTGCTACCGGTGTTTCTGGGAATGAATATTTTACCTGCTCAAACAGGGGTTTTGAATTCCTAAAATATTCTCACTCCTGGGCTTCTCTAAGAGGAGACAGCTTGAAAGCACTGTAGATGGCAATGGATGAAGTAGCTAGGAAGCTATTCTGATGTGAGACAGTTTGTTCTCGGTGTGAATCTAACCCTCCTTTGGTACACTGCATGTGCCATTTCAATTGTAAATTTGAAAGGAAAAACCAGCAAGAAGAGGAAAATTTTAATTAAGGTAACAGTTACAAACTGAGGAACCTGCTAATTAATTGATTGGTTTTCAGTGATTTTAGTTGTCCTTCCTTGTCAATAGAAGCCAAACGCCTTCCTCTCCTCCATGCCACTCAGACTTGATTCTGCAGCACTGCAGCACTGCTCTGTAAAAAGTACATGTTGTTAACTGGATCTGTTAGATTTTTATCTTATGCTTTAATACAAAGACACATCACATAAAGGGGTGAGTTTGGTGTCCATGGGTGCCTTTTATTGATTGTTGCAGCTTTGTACATGAGAGAAGCAACAAAGTGTCTCCAAATAAAGTTAAACAGGTTTTCAAATGTTAGGGTTGCGAATTACCTCATGCACGTTTACAGGCTCGCTCTATGCACCAAACCTCCAGCTTTCAGAAATGAGAGATTTTTGTTGTTTTCTGTCCATTTTGTACTGCCCTATTTTTGACCCACAGAGCTGCAGCCTTTTACACAAGTCTGTTGTGTTATCAGCAAGCTTCTTTTTCAAGGGGAAGCTGTCAGTGGTTTAAAGAGTCCCAGTCCAGCTTTTGGACCTAGCAACAGTCCTGTGACACCATTTCTACGTGAGGTGTTTGAAAAAGTTATTGTGGAGTAATCATGTCCTTGGCACTGCTGCCATCTGGCAGTTCCTCCCAGATGTGTCTGTGTGGGGAACAGCCATGAAAACTGGCACTGCTGCAACTTCTTAATGCTCCCTTGGGGTGGATGTGGAACAGCTTTAGCATTATTGTTGCTCTTTGTCCACATCCTCTCAGCAGAGGTGGAACAGCTTTGGCATTGTCACTGCTGCTTCTTGCCAATGGCCTTCAGGGCAGATTTGAAACAGTCGTGTTATTGCTGCTGGAGCAAATGAGAAACTGATCAGGCATTGGTGCTGCTTCTGGACAGGTGTGCTTCAACCACAACCTGAGCACAGCTGTTACCTTAGCACTTCTTTATTTTTCAGTACTGCTTCTAGGCACAGCAGCTCTAGGTGCATACTCTGTGTAGCCTTGGCATTGGAGTTATGTTCCTTTCCAAATGCTCCAGAAAAGAAAGCAATTCCAAACCGAAAACTCCAGAGAATGAGTTCAAAGGCTTTTGAAGTTGAGGTAACTATCTGCAGTTCATGGGATGGAAAGAGTCTTGGAGGGTCATGTGCTTGAGCTATGGCATGGGAAGAAAGGAGCATCCCCATCGTGCAGGACTGCTCGTACATGAGGCTCTGCAGGAGACAACTGGAAATTACTGTGAAGATGAACGTAGAAATGGAGAACATGGAAATAAACCACTGCCTTTCTGTGCACTTTGACTGTTCTCTTAAGCCATATGGATATTGCTTTAATTAATTAACTGAAGAGAATTTGTTTGCAATCTATTATTTGAATTTTTCTTTTGTTTTTTTGGGAAAATTACATGAGTGGGGCTTTTGGTTTGATTTTTTTAATAGTCTCATTGTTTCCTATGGTTTGATTTTTTATTTTTTTTTTAAGTCTTGTTATTTCCTGTGTCTGTGTGTCTATTTTTAGATTTGTTTTCTTTTATACATAATTGTTTCTACAATGTCGCTGCCCTGGCAGTGTGATTGCTGTTGAAATTTTAGTAACTGCACTGATCCAATAGATTTGAGGGAAGATGTTACTGGAAGCATGTTTCAAGGCCCTTTTTGATAAAATATATCGATTGGAAGGGCTTACATCCAAACCTGGGAAGGCTTAGTTTAAGCAGATTCACCTCCACTGATGACAACACCAGGTCTGAATGTAGCACATGACAGAGCACTTCCTGGAATAGTGCTACCACCACATTGGTTTGTATCCCAACTTCCATTCTCATTGAGCAAACAGCTAGTGCCCAGTGCACGATAAAGGAAATGGATCTTAATGGCCACCATTCCCCTGTGGCTTGAAGAGAGAAACATCGAGAATTTTATAGGATGAGATGAATATTCTTCCTTCCTTAGACCCTTCTGCAAATAACTGTCAGGAATTTTGTTGGTTTGTTGAGGGCCTGGAGAATTGGCTGCACGAGAGCTCTCTCCCTCTCTTTGTCTCCCAAATAAAAATGTCAAATGATTCTTTTAGGGCCTGTTGACATTAACAGAGTAACTCCTACTCAGTTTTGCTCTGCACTCCATCTCTACATCTGTGCATTTATTTCGGTTACCTTATCCATAGAGAGTGGAAGTGCATGGCATTAATTATCCTTATCAAATGGCAATATAGCATGCATTACCCCTCTTACTATCATGTATCAGTTAAACACATGATGAAGCTGAACCTCCCATCAGGTCCTATTAGTATTCTGTAGTTGTAAAAATATGATTAATATTTGGGTTTTATTTACCTGGGATTTAAGGTAAATTGCCATATCTGGCAAGACACATCCCATCAGTTAGGAATAAAGCCCTGTTTCAAAGCTGTGATTTTTGGGAATCAGAACCTTGAAACGTAGCTTTAAAGTAACAGGAAAATTCAAGACATATGTCTGCATTTTAACCAATCAGACCTGAGTATGCAAATGAACCAATGTGCTTTATAGGTTGAGTTAGCTGTTACATCAAAATCCTTCTTCCCATCACATTCACCTTTTACCATCTCACTGTTCAGAACAATCTTAATTCAAAGCTTACATTTAAAAACATGTAGTTTAGCTCTTTTGCTCTCTCCCTCCCCCATAAATCTATTAAAAATCAAAAACAGCATCATTAACAAGCCCATGCAGGAGCACAGAGGGACATGTTGGATATGATTTTAATGGAAACATATTTTTCTTGCGATAGCCTTCAAATTCATTAAACATCACATAGGAAAACAGTGCACAATACTACGCACCCAACTCTGGGATCAGATGACACCTCAAATCACTCAGTCAATGATGTCATCAGAACCCTTTCATGTGTGCATATATCCTGAATCTCAAGTGTTCCTGTTGGAAAAACTCATACAGGTTAAAAACTTTCTACAAATATTTTGTATCATTCTGCCTAATTCTAAGTACGTATTTTTCTTAACCTCTGATTCTGTTTTATAAACAATTCTGTCCCCCACCAAGCCTCAATCATTCACTCACTTTTTTGAAACATTCTACATGATCTCTGTTTAATGTATCAACCAAGAGACAAAGTGGGTGAGGTAATATCTTTTATTGGACCAATTTCTGTTGGTGAGAGAAACAAGCTTTCAAACCACACAGAGTTCAGGTCTGAGAAAGGGTTTCTTCCAGCATCACAGCAAAATGCAAGGTGGAACAGATTGTTTAGCATAAGTCGTTAGCACATTTTGTAGGGGATTACTCAAGGTAAACTCTTCAAACACTTCAGATTTTCAAACAGCCCCCCAACCTCTCGAAGCTCATCATCAGAAGCAAGCTCCCCACAAACCAGGACACACCAACACAGAGCAGCACTAGATCTTGCCAGAACAGCAGATGCAAAATCTGCATACGTATCTCATCCGCCACAGTGATCGACACTCCCCACAACACACCTTTTAAGATTCATGGATCCCACACATGCCTATCACAACATGTGGTGTACCTCATCCAGTGCACTAAATGCCCCCAATAACAACTATGTGGGTGAAACCAGACAGTCACTGCTCACATGAACCTCATATGAACTCTCAGAGGAAAACGATAAAAGACAAAAATACTTGCCACCTGTGGGCAAACACTTTCACAAAGTGATCACTCTATCAGTCCTCATCCTCAAAGAAAACCTGCACAACACTTTCAAAAGATGAGCCTGGAAGTTAAATTCATTACTCTGCTAGATGTTAAAAATCATGGACTGAACAGAGACACTGGAAATATGACTTATTACAACAATCTGTGAGCCACCAACCCCCTCTTTTTGTCCTATGACTGCAGAGGGCCATGCTACTTTATATGGTCCCTTACAATACATACTAATGCTGGGAGTACCTTTCCCAGACCTGAAGAAGCGCTCTCTATGGCTCAAAAACGTGTCTCTTTCACCAATGGAAGTTGGTCCAATAAAAAGGTATTACCTCATCCATCTTGTCTCTCTAATATTCTGGGACAGACATAACTACGACTAGACTGCATACAATGGTGTATCAATCCTAACTTCTGCCAATTGGTGATATCATGTGCTATACTGCAGTGCTAATGAAGAGGCAGGTGGGGGCACTGCTTCACTTTAATCAATGCCAGTCTCTTACTTTTTTTTTCATGGCCAGCAATTTGCCAGTTGGAAACACTGTAGAACAGTGTGTGGGGAGGTACAGGCATGGACAGGGGTGAAAAGTTCCATCTGCATGTACTAAAGGAATCACAATCTGGTTTGCAATCTTGCTTTTTGGAAGTAATCACTGGCACTGTAGAGAAGAAGGAATATTTGCAAAAGGAAGGTGGTTGTTTATGCAGTGGGAAATGTTTTGCCTTTCACTGACATTTTCCAGGTTGGCTGAGATCTCCTTTGATTCCATACTTCCAGGTTAACATCTGAAACTGCTGCGGTATTTGGTCAGAACAAGGGCCTGACTTTGGCTTTTATATGTGAGGCTGCACTTACTGTCTTTATCATTGCTTCCCTCAAGAAATCCATGGCTTACACAAAAGGCTACAAGATGCTCTTCAGACAGGAATTAGAGGTATTTTTTGTGCATACATAGCACAGCTGTTTTCTCGCTTTACTCTTCATAAGCCTCATAATCAAAATATCAATCTGAGATATGTTCTCTGATTGCAGAAAATGAAATTATCAGGATATGAAAATAAATTGCTTTAACAGGCCTACAAGAAATGAGCTGAGTCCTGAAAACTAGGGCTGTACAAGAGAGAAAGCATGCATGTGATTAAGGACACAGCTTGTTTTCTGGGAGCTCCTCCATAAATAGCCAGCAAAGGGTGTGTGCATTAATGAATGATCTGTGGAGGAGAAAGGCAATCAAAAAACTATTTGCTAGTATGCACCTTGTGTTGAGTACAGACTGCAATCAAACTTCAATGTTTACCAGTTTCCAGTTAAATGAGTTGTATATTCTTCCTAGGATGTTTTGTATAGCCGTTGGAGTGTGTCATGTCCGTGCATCATGATCAAAGAAATCGTAATGTAGCTAATGCTCATTTGGGGTGCAGAGGTGGTGGTGTTTTGTGTACACAAAAGTCACTGATTAAAATGGTTGTATGGTTGTAACGTCCGCTGAAACGTTCCCGCTGCAGAAAGTCATCCACCAAGTTTGGAGATGCGTGAGTTATGCCAGACGATGAAAGATGATAGGCTCGTGCACCTCTCTATCACTATGTGGCTGAATCTGGAAACTGCTGTGATGCTCAGAAAGATTCTTTATCTTGTAGATACCCCTTATCCCCTCCCCCAATAGTCAAAAAAGCTTGGTTTGCATTCCAGCTACTGGTAGTAGGGTGCCCACACTGATAAGCACACACACTATGCATGGTACTGATGAAGGAGGAGTGGATTGGATCGGATCAGACAACATCAGTCAAAGACCTTCCATATAAGAATTTGGATAAGGGGGGTACTTCCACTGTGATGTAAGTTTCAGGATCTGACCCAGAATTATTATCATCTCAGAGCTGCACAGGCATCTTTTAGTTCCTTGAGTTTAGTCGTGACTTGTTAGGAGAATCATGATTTTCAACCCAGTTATATTTGATCATTGATCTTGGTGTTTACATCCTTGGATTTGGAGGACTGAAACAGGATTGCGGAGTTTTATATCAAAGGTAGTCTCCATGCATATCTGTTTCTCTAGGGGAATGTCTGCTCTGCACAATAAAGCCCAGGCTCGGACTCAGGTTTAAGCCCAAGCCCCTTCCTTCTGTCCACACACAAATCAGACTGACTTAGGTCAGCAAGAACTCAGGACCCAGGTCCCTGTACCCTGCTGCAGGGGGTGGGTCAGAGTCCAAGTCCCACAGTCATTCAGGCCCATTCATTTTCCAGTGTCTACGCAGATCAAGCCACAGAGCCAAGTCAGAAGGTCTGAGTAGTGTACTATGGATATGGTAAGATGGCTGTGAGACTCGGGTTCAGCAACTGTAAACCCAGTTTTGCAATGCAGTGTGGATGCTCAAGCATGGCCTTGCAAACACTTGGTATATCTACACTGCAGTTAAACGCCTGTGGCTGGCCTGTGGTAGCTGACTTGGGTTTATGGGCTCAGACTGGGGGGCTGTAAAAGTGTGCTGTAGTTGTTCAGGCTCAGGCTGGAGCCTAGGCTCTGGGACTCTGCCCTTCCCCACCCCCAGCCTTGCCAGCTCCAGCCTGAATCTGAACATCTATATCACGATTAAATGGTGCCCATAGCCCAACTATCGTGAGCCCAAGTCAGCAGACATTGAGCCAGCCATGGGTGTGTAATTGCAGTGTAGACATGCCCCCCAGGTTCACTAGCGCGAATGCCACAGACGCAGGCTTAGTGTGCAGAGCAGATCTACCTGCAGGCATCTAAATCACGTCTGGAAGAGATTTCTTTCTAATAATGTGACAGGTGAAGCCTTGCAGGTAGCGGGGTATGGTATATTTGCACTAGTTCTATCGTACTGTATACGTTAACCCTGTGAAGAGTGGGCAGTGCTGTGATCTGTCTGTACAGCGTGAGGCCTCAGGTAGCAGAAAGGCGCAAGAAAACTGTACATTGAATTTGTAGCCACATGCTTGTTAATCTTCAAATGGAGATTTAGTCTTTTGATGTGTCTGCTGTCAGTTTAGGAGGTAGAACCTACGTTTCATGGTTTGTTTTAAGAATTAGTCTCTTTTTACTGTACTGTGGTAATTGGGTCCTGCTCTTACTTTGGGAATTTCTTCAGGATTTTACCTGTGTTTTGTTCCACACCTGTTGTTAGCCTCACTCCCACCACTCCCCTTTTATATGAAAACATTACTTCTTTTGCAGAATTGTTCTGATTAAAAGAACCCTTTTTTTGAATGCGAGTGTCCTTGGTACATTTATTTTTGAAAAATATTTGCAAGCTGTCAGTTATTTTTGGCTTGGTGAGATTTTCTCTGTGCTTTGCCAGTGCACTCTTGGTTTAGCAGCTCAGGACAAGTGAAAATCTAACATGAGTGAAATCACAAGCTGTTAGTTCTAGACTGTAAAATTTTATAATCCCCTGCTGTTTTTCAGATTAAATGATTCTTCAGGTAGTTTAGACCCAAAATTTGATCAGCCTTAAATTGTTGTTGTTACCCGGTAATAAATTTCCTCCAGATTCTTAATATTGAGGGTGGAGGGAGCATTCAGGAAATGGAAAGCCAAATGGCAACCCTTTTGAGTGGTTCTGTCCCTTCACAAACCATGTTTGGCCTCCCGTGCAGGCTTTGAAGCAGCAGTTAATCTGATCACGGATGTGTGCTGATGTTGATGATGTAGGGGTCAGATCATAAGCTGGTGTAAATCAGTCTAGCTCCATTGATTTTAGTGGAGTTATAGCAATTGAAGAGTTGACAGAAGAAATCAGTAGAACTACACCAATTTACACTGCCCAGAATCTGGCCCCAATATCAGTGTTTGCCAAATGGAAGAAAAGATTCAAACCTCTAAGGAAGGCCTTTGATTTTCCAGCTCCTGAAAGGGATATTATAAATAATATAGTGTTGTATAAACACAGCAGCCTTCTGTAGCTGGTAGCTCATAATAACCCAGAGGTAGCAATGTGCCCATTTTGAAGATGAAAATCTTCTTGCTGCAGAACATTGCAAGCAAGACAATATTCTACAAAATTGCCGCAAAATGCAGAAGTGCTTTTTCGAGGTCATTCAGATCCAAAAAATATCATCCTCCCACTTCCAGTCTTAACTGTTTTCAGCACACATTTCCCCTGCACATGTTTTTGTGTTTAATAGCAAAGCATGGATATAAACACTGCAGAACGTGGGAAGGCTGCCATGGCATTTGCAGCCTAAACAATCCCACAGAAAAATGGTTTGGCTGCCTGCCCTCACTCTGAACAGCACTACAATGAATGACGTGACTGAATCAAGAAATCTTTTTTTTTTTTTGGTTGCTGACTCTCCTCCTGGGAACTGTCTCATTGATTCCTCCTCCTCTTCAGCATGTTGTCTTCTCTGTGTTTATTTTACTTAGTTCCCGTCTCTTTTAATTTCTCATTTTTTACACTTTTTCATTGAAATTACCCTTCCGGTTGATTTTCTTTTGTATATTTTCCTCCTCTTGATTCACTCATCATTTCCATTTCTTGTCCATTTCTTCTTTTCCATCTTCTCCCTGCTACAAAACCAAAAGAAACTTTATTATAAATGCACATTTATGTTCATTTGGATGCACGTAGAATGGCTTGGGAAAAAAGAGTCCTTCCCCACAGCCTTACCTGGCCATTACAAGACAAGTAGAGCATGAAGGAATGGGTCATATTGTGTAGCAATCACATGTCCTTAAGTAAAACAAAGCATTTTAGAGAGGAGACTTACCCCTTTTATATGATTCTTCGTCTGCTTCCCACTTCCTTGCCCACCCATCTCCTCCTCTTAAGACCTCTGCCCAGTATAAACGTATGCTTCTCCTCATGACTGCCACACTTCCTGTCTGGTGTTTTTCAGGAATACAGTGTGCTTTGCTTCTGCACAAGCAGTGGGTGCAGCACCCCATAACTATGCATGTGGAGTGCATGTGCATGCAATGCTACAAGCATCAGGATGAACTGGAAAGCCCAGGACAACAACATTAGGAGCTGAAGCTGCAACTGTTCTATATCAAGACTAGGCCATAACCCTGTGCTCCATTGGAAAGAAGGTATTGGATACAAACTGTAGACTTTCTTGGTGGGTGAGTTCCTAGATGAGACTGGATAGAGGCATATTTGTTCAAGACATGGGATCTCTGCTTTGGAGAAAAGGTCAAAGTGCATCTGCTTATTTCCATTCCTGTAGAAGATCTGTGGACAGGTGGAAGGCAGAGCTCAAAAAGCCAGGAACATGTTGACTAGAAGCAGATGATCTCTGGTTTGGAGTAAATCAGGCCAAGCCATGTCTGAGGAGTAGAGGGAATGGGAAGGGAACCAGTTTAGGGAATGTCTACTGGGGAAGAAGATATATAATTGGTGTGAGACGTGTTAGGGAGTTTCCAGGCAGGGTGTTATGGAGGACACAATTCAGAGATAAAGACTGGCTGGGCTGAGGGGCAGTAGGAAGCCTTGGTGGTGCAAGACATAACAGGAAAAATCATTGAAAATATGTTTAAAAGAGCAGAGCATATAAGAGCCTCAGATACAGGACAGGTACCTCAAGACCATAAATAGACACAATAAAAGCAACATTTTTGAATTTCACGTGTATCTTGCTATTGATAGGGCGGAGTATCTGAACAGTGGCAAAAAGGTTTAACACAATGGGCCGATTTCTGTGCTGGCCTAGCTCTACTGAAGTCAGTGGAATTTCAGTAGCAGAGAATCTGACTCAATAAATGGAGAAGTTAAGAAAACTCCAGTATACGAAAGTGTGACAATGAGATAATGATTTAGGATTTAGGAGAACAGCACAAAGCCTCTAATGTCATGAAAGGTTATTCCCCCAGTTGTTTAATAACCTGGTGACTGATGAGGAAACTCTTTCCTGCCGCTTCTACTCATCAGCATGTGATCTTGTGACAAAGCAGGAGGATATGTGATCTGAGGCAATTGGATTGAAATATGTCTGTCTTATGATTTACCCTAGTCCTTGAAAAAAAGAAATTGTATATTGGCAAGAAGTCAGTTGTTTGTGCACTATCCAAAGAGAGAACTCAATATCAGTATAAAGATAGACATAAAAGGAAGTATAATGCTATTGGGCACCTACGGAGCCCAATAAAGATGTCAGCAAACTTTAGAAACAGCAGTTAACATACCCTCACTATAATCATGCCATATTGGAAAGGCTTAATAGCCTCATTCTACAGATGAGGAAACTGAGACATGGGAGAGGTTAAGTGATCTGCCGAAGGTCACATACTAAGTCTGGGCAGAGACTCCAGATTGCCTGATTACTCTTGCTGTACAGGACCATCCTTAACTGTACTGTAGCAAATATGTAGCAAAGAAAATACAACTTCCTTAGGAAACAGCAGAGTTGCCTGTCTTTGTAACTGTAAATTCACTTGTTCTTCACAGATTTCCAATGATCACATTCATGCTTTATCAAGGCATATGTGTGAATTAATTAGCCTTTAGTCAGTATAATGCTCTGTTTTTAAATACAAATATTTTCTTTATGCTGGAGTAGCTTTTTAGCCATTCGCACTGAGAGTCTGAAGGGTGTGAACACCACAGCAGATGAGGACCTTTTGTGTGATCCTGAGTGGGGAATAGAACAAGGAATAATGGGAAGAAATTGAATTGTGGAAAATTTGGTATGAAGCGTAGGATAAATTTCCTGACTGGTCTATTAGCCTGTGGAATGATCTCACAGGAAATGTGAAGAAAACGGTATAACCTGGGTCATTTAAAATTAAACTAGACAAAGCAGCTAAGAATAGGGAGCAATCCTGTATTAGCCATGGCAGGGCCAGGACAGGAGGAGGAAGAACTGGGTACAACAATCCTGCATATGGATTGTCTAACCCCTACATGACTGACATAGGAGGATTCATTTATTTGTCAATGCAGGTGTTGCCGCATCGTGGAAAGAAATTAGCAAGGTAAGAGAAATGTGCTTATTTTTTTCAAAAGTAGGTAAGGGTTAAAACAACCTATTAATACTGAGGTTCTGTTGCTATGGCAAATTCTTCCCCATCATGATGAGTGAGCAGCTTCCAGTCACTCCTGCTGTGCTTCTCCCAGCACGCCCAGGCATGCCCTGGTCTGAAGCAAGCTGCACAGCTTCCTAATGTGATAACTAAGCTGAAATAACTGCAGACCTCAGAGGTTACCTCGTTCACCCATAAGGTCATTCTTTGATCAATATGCATAGTACTCAATACAAAAAAAGATGGCTACTTTATTCACAGGTACTGGAGACAGCAGGGTAAGGTGCAGATTCTGCCCTCTGTCAAGTGGTTTAGCTGTTGCCAACTCTTGCCATTTTATTGGGAGACTTGTGAGATTCAGTGTTTTAAAGCCCCAGCTCCTGGGCTGAAGTAATTAGGAGCTAATTTCAACTTTCATTTTTTTTAAAAGTGAGTTTCTAGCCCTCCTAGTTGCAGAAGAAGCTTGTAAACGTGACCTGAGTGTGCCCTAATGCACTAACCAGAAGACAAAGACCCCAATGTTTGTTTATTTTTTAAATCTCATGAGTGCCTAAGCCAGTTTCATGTCTTTTTTGAGGCCTGACTCATGATTTTTGAACATTTGGGATTGGTAATACAGCAATCCCTGACAATGTAGAGGGAGAGTATTTTGCTCAGTGGGTGAGGTCACATGACAAGAATTCATCAAAGTAATGTTGTTGCTTTATCTATGTCTTTTAACTGTATTGGGTGAGTGTTAAGGGAAGCCCCAGTATCACGAGCAGACATTTGTCAGAGGATTACCTTCCTGAGATGTAATCTCTCTTTGTGGGGAGGGGCATGGTGTGATTCATGGTGTGAATTTAATAAGAGATGGACAGTAAGTACAAAAGTGCATTGCAGGCGTACCATGATGCAGGGTAACTAGAGAAATATCTTTGAATTTCTAAAAATGTCTGAGAGAGAGTGTTCAGCAGGTGCTGTGCCCAGGACTATAAAATATTGAAAGCTTTGATCTTAAAAAATCATTTGTTGCACTTCATCAGCCTCCTAGAAAATTTCCAGCTAAAAATGCAAAAGTTCTATTCTCACAAAAACCAATTTGCAACACAGTGTAAAGAGTAAGTGCTATCTAATCTCTGGCTGGCTAGGAATTTCTAGCATGCTCAACCTAATGTCCCAGTGCCCGTGCTGCTGTCTAGCACATACACAATGTTTACACAGTAAAAAGAGAACGTTGTTAAACTATGCTTGTCTACAATGCTCGACCAGGCAAGAGACTCAATTTTGATTTCCAACCCAAGCTACTTGATTCCTGGGAATGGGTGTGTGAAGCATTGTTCCATAGCAATTTGCTCTCTACTTACCTGGCAGGGGAGACACCATGATCACGAAGGTGGTTTTCTCAGGGCGAGGCTCATCCATTGCACTGCGGGTGTGCTTGTGACCCGTCCGTGCCCAGGGTAGTCCACTGATAATGCCAGGGTCAGGGCAGGCTGTAAAAGGAGAGCAAATTCTCCCAGCACTGGTGGGTGACACTGCTGTCAGACTTCCCAACCAGCCACAAACAGTGCTTCTGATTCCCCCACACTGGTTATCAAGAAGCCACTGTGCAAATACACACAGCCCCCTTTACTGCATTTCAGCCTCTGGCTCCCCAAACTGACACTAGGTCCAGTAAAGAGACCAGTTGTTTAAACTCTATGCTCTTTAATAAAAGATTCCCTCTGATCCCAAAGGATCAGCCACAGTACCAGTTCACTATAAGTTTGGATCTTACCCAAAATACCACGCTGCCAGCCAATCCTTTAGTAACTAAAACTAAAGGTTTATTAATAAAAGAAAAACAAACAATAAGAGAGGTGTTAATGGCTTAAAGCAATCAGATCATACAAATATTTTAAAAGTCGATATACGTCAGGTTTCTAGAACAATTATGGAGTTGTATAGTTCCTCTGGTATACATCCAGTACCTGGATGGGTCTAAGTCCTTCAGTTCAGTTGCAAAGTGTGTTGATCCAGAGGTGTGTCCGCAGCTGGACAGGAACGAGGAACAAGACAAAGACAAAATGGTTTCTGTGGTTTGATCTTATATACCCTCTGTTACTGGCCATGTGGCTCGTGGAATTTTAAAGGAACCAAAATGGAGTCCATAGTCACATGGGCCAATCCTGGTAATTCTTCAGGTATGCCTTTAGTTTCTTCCTAGGCCTCTGGCTTCTGTAAAGGTCTTGATGGGCCATTAAGCAGGCTATTGTCCTGCGGCCTCTCTGTCTGGGGTGTGTCTTCTACAGCACAGTTTGAAATACAGGTATAACAAAGATCTCCATAACTTTCCTTACACATATTACACATGAACACAAATATTATCATCTTATTCAGCATATCATAACCTTTCTAACAGTACCTGACATGGCATGTCTTACATGAATTGTTATGATTTTGATCTATTAATGTCAAATAACACAAATGCCCCCCCTCCCAATCCAGTCCTCATGACAGTGCTGACCCCAGCAATTTCCCCAAATTCAGGAAATGCGACTGCATAATTTGTGATAGTGGGGGACTGCATTCGTACTCTCCCCTGGAAAAAAAACAAAAAACGAATCACTTGGATCTGAAGACCATAAAGCAGGTGACAATGTGGAGACCGGGGCCTGTTAGATGCCTCCAGAGGAGGATGAAGATTTCCTTAAACCCAGAAGATTGTATACATACCGGACTAGAGAAAAAGATCTGTCAGACTGTATTCCTGACTGATTACTATTTAAGAGGATGCCTCTTCCTCATCATCATCCCCCTCCCATCCCTCAATGAGGTTTTGGAAGCACACTAATTTTTCTGGAATAAAAGCTATTTTTATTCTGGAATAGATTGTGTACCCAGGGAGCTATTAAAATCGATTTCTCTATCTAGACAAGCCCTATTATCTGCCTACACATTACTTTCCACGGCAGCACAAGAGAACATTATTTTGGAATTCCATCCCTTTGTCTCCTTAGTTCTCTCCTTTCACTTCCTGGATTCCTCACTCATTGGTGCTGTTTGACTCCCTCTCTCAAAAGGAATCCCCTTGCTGGGAAAATGTACAGTGCACTGTCAGGAAGCTCAGCTTTAAACTGTGGCTCAAGCGCAGCTGACACTGTTAAAATGTAATCCATGGCATTACAGCTGTGGCATCTCCACCCTGCCCCTGGATGGGTTTCTGGACTCCAGTGGGTACTTTGATTGTAGGTGAGCTAAGCTTACTGGTGGGAGGTTTGAGATGAGGAAGGCACATGTCATGCCAAGTATACATGGGTCTGGGCCCTTATTTCAAGTTGCTGCTTTGTGGCAAAATCATTTTTCAGTTATAACTGGGTCAGAAAGTGAACAGCTGGATGGCCTGCCCCTGGATGAGGTATTTGATTGCATAGAGAATACTCTAGCAGTTAGAACAGAGCTGCTGCTTTTCTGGGTTTTTTTAATAAATTGCTGTATACTGTCATTCTAGCTATGAACTATAATTCTCTTTCTTCACTAGGAAATTACAGCATATAGAGGGGGAATGTTCTTGAGCTGTCTGCACTTCAGGAGCAGAAATATTACTGATTTAATAGAAATACATTCTTGCTCAGGCAGAACAGCATGTTATATCATTATGCAGAAGTAATGGGACTATGCAGACATGGTGGGCTGGGTCCTGGGGGCCATAAGAAGGAGGGGAGAAGTGAACGCCAACATTCAAATCATCTCCTGACTACATCTCAGCAGAGTGGTACTGGTGGTTAATGGAACCTGTCTGAACTTGGTAGAAGTTATATATCTCTTGTTTGCCTGGGTAGTCGCTATAAATTCAGGAGAGAGCAAGAGGTTAATTGAAAGTTGTGGTTAGTGGGAAAGTGTTTCCCTGTGTGGAAAAAGGGAATAACGCATCACAAAGAATAAGAAAAGGTGAGGCAATCAACCAATCTAAAATTACTTGATTAACAAGTCTAACGTGTTCCTTTCTTCCATGGGTGGTGGTTCTATGTTGCAATATGATCTTTTCAAAGGATGAAGGGGAAATGAAGACTCCGGTGGCTACATTACTAACATTTTCCACAAAGCTCTGTTCAGTCTAGTATTCAGTGTCTCAAGTGGCAGGGATCCCACTGCCACACAGTCTGCAGTGGCTCATGAGCAAGAATACCAACCCCATGATTGACTGCTAAGAAGGAGGGCACGAACCCCAAACTGTTTGCGAGTTCCATAATTAGATTTCACCAAGCAAGTAAGAAATGTAAGCTCCTCAGGCATTATACAGCCTTATCGTGGAGTCACAGACAGTCCCCTTGGGCATTCCGATTTATCTTGCCACCCCAGAAAGCTTGACTCTGATAGATGGTCGGTTTACACCAAAGATCACAAAATATTTAGGTTACTCCTCGTCCCAAAGAACCAGTCATTTACCCGTGGTCAATTTGCAGCTTAGATCTTACATCAAAGACAACACTTGTAGCCAATCCTGTAATAAGCTAACTAAAGGTTTATCAGCTAGGAAAAAGAAATTAGAGTTATTTACAAGGTTAAAGCAGATAAACATACAAACACACACACATGAGTTTCAGTCTTAGGTTTCAGATGGTGATAGAACTGGTGAAATACGCCAGCTCTCTATGTCCCTTAGAGCTAACCAAGGTTAGACCTGGGGATCTCTTGCTTATGTTTAGGAATCTGTCCCTTAGAGTTCAAACAGCAAAAAAAACCCTAATTCCTTCTGATCAGGGATTTTTATCCCTATTTTTATCCCAAGGTGATGGGACAAGCACTTCTATATGTAACCACTTCACAGATGGATAGGGGAGCAATCGACAAGGTCTGTGTTCCACAAAGGCCCATTTGGATTCAATAGTTGTTCCTGATGGGCAGGAGATAACACCTGCTGT
Source organism: Mesoclemmys tuberculata (assembly GCA_007922155.1). Taxonomy (NCBI): domain Eukaryota; kingdom Metazoa; phylum Chordata; order Testudines; family Chelidae; genus Mesoclemmys; species Mesoclemmys tuberculata. Next base: position 23,124,914 of record ML675626.1, read on the forward strand.
AGAAATCCAGCATTTTGCGTTAAGTAAAGGTTTTTTTCCCTGTTTGGTGAGTTACGGAGTTTAAAAAAAAATTTGACAATTATAGAGCAAACACATAAGTATTGCCTTATAGCATGGGATACAGATATTATAAGAAGGATTAATACATGCAGCAGCTGGCAAGCCTTCCATAAAGTCTAAACACATTCTTATAACACTAATATCCGTTTTAACTCACTCACAGCAAAGCCGGACTGGTTTCAGGCTATGCATTTGTCAGTCTCTGGGGAGACTATTCCAGAGTTTGATAAGTGTTGATTTTTACTGGCTGTATATTTGCTTTCCCTCCTTATCTGACATCTCCCCAGTTTTGCATGTGTTTTTAAAAATAATTGTCAATCTAGAAGGTTTGTTAGCCTTTTCTCTTAGCGCTCTTGGATATATCTCCCTGGGCCCTTTTTCTGAGCCCATTGTGTTACAACTGCAGCCATCATGTTGAGCTCACCATATGAGTTATAAATAATAAGAGTTATTTAGAGTTCTATCTGAAACCTTGAAAGTCTGTTTTGACGTGGTAGTGGAAACTGCTGGGTTTAACTGGGGTCTCAGACTGAATCAGCTGTGGTGTCCCTAGAATTGTAGTTGTGCAGTCACACCTACCTATCATGTTACTCATGCATTTCTGAATCAGTGCAATCTGGGAAAATTTGGGCAACTATCCTATAGCGTGCCCTGGGGTAGAGCACCCTGAGAAGATGGACACAAAGCAGCAGCAGCAGCATATAGGGCAATGCACTCTAGGATGTCCATGGCACAGAGAAATAGAAGAAAGGAAGGAAGACCAGCCAAAATTATTGCATGGACATGATCAAGAAGGGTTTCCTGTCCACACTGCAAAATAAGCATGCTAAACTGGTTATCTGCTGAACCATGGACCTGCCAAAGACTCTGCCACCCTGTGTCCCCATGCTATAGAAATAATCCTTTATATTACAGTGCATCTAATGGAGGTCCACACACATCTTCCTAGTCACTGGTGTTCTGGGGCTTTATTTCTTTTTCAGTAGAGAATATAATGGCACACTGTCTGCAAAATGTCAGTCACAATGGCATGGTCAGGAAAGTTAAAAAGCCACTTCTGCAACAGCTCATGGAGCCAGGAAGGAGACATGTTTTGATTATTCAGGAATCTATAGCATCCTCTGTAGCTAGCAACACTTAATTAATCCCAAAGATACCACTTCAATTGCAAGCCACCTTCATTCTCTAATATCTTATGGTGCACTTAGACCCCCTGAAACAGAGTGGCTTGTACCAACTTGCTGAGGTTCTCAGCACCAGGGATGAATGGCTCTCCAAGAGTCGTGTCCCATTAAATAATTCATTATTTGACATAGCAGATAAGTAAACTGCATCAGCTTTGTGAAATGGGGGTGAAATTGTGAGGAGTAAATGTCAGAGCAGCTGAATCTACAGTGGAAAGAAGGGTTGTGGTTTGCAAGGAGCCTTGTGGGCAGGAAGCCAGGGCTCTGTTTGTCCCTGCCCATGGTCAGGGCAATAGATGGTATGTCTATAAAAGGATGCTGTCACACAAGGAGCCTGTACTTTATCTGTTGTAAAATTGCTGACTTCCACTGTTATCATCCTTCATCTCTTGAATAACAAAGGAGTCACCTTTCTTCCTGTTGATGTAATGTTACTTCATGAAGTTTTCTAACGCCTCCGCCTTGTGAGGTCAGTGGAAAGTTATGCCAGTGCATTGGTTAATCAGTAATGAACTTTGGAGAGTGCCGTGTTTGCTGTTTGTGTTTCATAATAGGGTGCTGTTGATGTCACTCTTGCCTTAGCAGTACAAGGTATATTCTTTGGGCCAGAGACTCTAGTGTCTTCCCCTGGGTGAGGCAAGTGCCTAATCCATTGTTGATGCTACCATAATGCAAACAATAATGCAGCCCAATCCCAAACGGGCTCTCATTCAAAATGCTGACTCTCCTCCCACCTCTGGGTTCTCTCATCAGCAGACCAGGTCCCTATTTCCCCTTTGCCTTCATAAATATTGAGCTAGCAAGCCATCTCAGCAAAGCCTTTAGGGAACTAAGGCTCCCTCAGCCCGCCAACACTGCCAGCCTAAATGTGTAGGCTTGTCTTCCTCTAAATACACCCTATTGATGACAGTGGGGTTGCTCAGGGTGCATATTAGGACAGGATTCAAAACCTGGCCGGTTTTTTTCCTAAACAAGGGGCTGATCCGTCCCTGTAACCTCATCCAGAAGCACTGAGGACTGTTCAACCAAGGCACTGAAACCCTTCTCAAGCCCCCAAAATAAGTAAACACATAGTCTGAATAACCTTCCCTCATGCTATGAGAAATAGGCTATTTCCCTCTTTAGGTGCCAGGTACCTGATTTTCTTAATAATCCATGGTATGGCTGAGTGTAATAACTGGCCCTTGGTAAACGGTCAGTGTTTGCTTGGTGCTATGGGAGAGTCTTGGTGGATTCCGAGGGATCTCTTTCCGTTAGTAAGGGGTTTTCTAAACCCCCATTCCATGAAATCACTCCATCTCGGAGGCTCAGTCTGATGCCATCCTCTGTTCAGTCCATGGCCACTGCTGCTGTCAGCTTTTTCACTCGAGATGGCGTTTTTCATTGTGATTCTCTCAGCCAGGAGGCTAGGACAAATCGCATGCTTTTCTGGCAGATTTTCTTTCATTGCCAGTCACCCTCACCAAGTAGACTTGAGTGTTATACCCCATTCCAGCCCAAAGAAAAATTCTGGTTTTCACGTTATCCCTCCTTCCTTCTGCCCCCTGTCTCTTATGGGAGAAGGAAAGGTCCTACACTCATTTAGTGTGATCAAACCTGGAAATATAAAGGAAAAGACAAACAGCATTCCATGAACTGATCACCCTTGTGGCTGTTTTGGAGCAGCATATAAAGACATAAAAATACAAAAGGGTCACAGCACACTATTACTGAAAAATTGCTCATTTTTACCATATAATTATAAAATAAATCAATTTAAATATAAATATTGTACTTACATTTCAGTGTATAGCATATAGAGCAGTATAAGCAAGTCATTGTGTATAAGAAATTTTAGTTTGTACTGACTTCGCTACTGTTTTTTATGTAGCCTGTTGTAAAACTAGGCAGATATCTAGATGAGTTGATGTACCCCCTGGAAGACCTCTGTGTACCCCCGGGTGTACATGTATGCCTGATTGAGAACCACTGGTCTATATAACAGCTTCGCAAAGCAGCTGCTGGAATTCCTTTGCTAAGGCCTGGTCAACACCTAAAACTCAGGTCGACCTAACTATTGCTCAGTCAATGTAGCTTTCAACCAACATATTTTAAGGCCTCAGTTCATTAACCCAGTATGTTAACACACACAAAACTCCAGGTATCGGTTTTCCTCTTCCTCTTCTTCTTCTCTTCCTCCCTCTTATTAGTATTGCTAGACAGAGCCCATTGCTAGGGTTTCTCCTTAACTGTACGAAGGGTTTCTGTGAGAGCAGCTCTAGTGGCCTGCCCTGTTGTTGTTATTCTGTATCAATGATACTTGATGTTAACCATTTCTATTAGTTTGATAATTCTAGAGAAGTTGGTTTCCTGGCTATGACAGCAGCAGTGACGCCTTCTGGTGGGAGCCTCTTCTGTCTTCCGATCTGTCCCACAGCCTGTCTGTAACCTGTGGACCTATTAGCATGGATCATTGGAGCAGAAGCCCATTTTGCAGGTATGGAAATATTTCCTTGTATGGAAGGTGTTACATTGAACTAAATCCTATTTTGTCTGGTGCCCCATACCTTCTGTACCTTATTTCTGGGCCTGTCTACTCTCCCTCCTGGGGATTTTGGCTTTTCCATCAGCTGCTCTCCTTTGACTTGAGGAGGAGAATGAAAACTGAAATACAAGATGGTTTCCCACTAAAGCCGCTGAGAAACACAGCAGTCATTAGCAGAGGTTATTGGAAAATCAAAGGGCTTGTGTGTGGGAGAGGGAGAGCAGCCAGCCCTTATTGGGATATTTACTACTCTTTTACAAAGCTGTGCTCTCAAATGACTTGTTCTTCAAAACTGAGCACTGGCTAATTCGTCTCCCTGCTGATAACTAGTCTCTAGACTCCTTTCTGTATTAAGCTGGATATAATTGCTCTGGGGTTTGGAAGAGCCAGCATCATATGAAAAATCAGAAGAGTGGCTCTAAGGGTATGGTACAATCAGCACTTTTGTGGAGCATGTGAGAAGAGAAAAATAAAAAATCAGATTTTTAAAGAGCAGAAAAGGTAGCGTAAAGTTAGAGAGCACATACAGAATGTTGCTGGCCCCAAACGCTCACTACCAGTCCTCATATGAGAAGAGCTGGAAATTCGCTGCAGCCTCGGAATTTGGAAATCAGCCACATTCCCCCAGTAAACTGACTGATTAGCAAATAAATCATTGAGCACATTATGGCAGTGAGAGGCTGTGGTTGCTTGTGATCTTCTCTTGCTGAAAATAACAACACTTCATATCCCTTTCGTTTGAGCTTTATCTAGAGAACTTCTTCAGTTGCAAAAAGAGTGGCAGTGGATGTGTCTTATAGTTTGAAAATAAGAGCTTGGGCACAGGCAATATACCCTAAAATACCATAGTCTCCCCCCACATTAACTTAGCCCCATGGGGTATGTCTACACTGCAGCTGGGAGTGTGCCTCCCAGCCTGGGTAGAGAGATTTGTGCTAATGGGACTCAAGGTAAAAATAGCACTGTGGATGTGTGGCTCAGGCTCACAAGTCCACCCGATTCCCGAAGTTTGAGAGGAACACACACTGCTGCAACACACACACTGCTATTTTTAGCAGGCTAGTTTTAGGCTGAGCTCCACTAGCGTGTGTTTGTCTACCAGGCTGAGAGGCTCACTCCTTGCTGCAACGCAGACATTTCCTCAACGCACAGAATGGTTAATAGTAAATTATAGTCGTACCAAATTCCAAATAAGCTAATCCATACATTTTTTGTTGTATTTTTCTTTTTTTTAAATCTCTGTCTCATCCTGTTTCATCTGTAGGAAGCAGCCAGCGCCACTAAAAGTGCTTGGGAGGTGTCGGGGAGGGAAGAGAAGGGGTCCCGTTTCTGTGACAGTCACTCCGTCCTGACAGATATAAGAGAGTGGTATTATATGGGTTCCAGGATGAGGGGTGGCGCAAGCTAAAAGCCCCTCCTCAAGCCTAAGGGGAGAAACTATTGGGCCTGGGACTCAACTGATTACGAGGGACAACAAATGAGAAAACAGGAACAGCTGTGAAGGTCAGAGGGCTAAACTGAGGGAACCTGAAGGGGACACCGAGCAGAGAACCCCGGACAGCACCCACTGCTGCTCAAAAGTAGCTAAGTCAGCGGACACGGCTCAGAGGAACTCTGCCTGGTGTGGGATAGCAAGGGCAGAGGGCACTGGGAAAGTTCTAGAAGGGCGCTATGTAAGTGCTAGAATGATCCGGGCTTTATTCCCTATAGACTAGCCAGAGTCACTAGAAGGTAATTAGTGTCAGCTGACACCAATTAAGGCCCCACCCAGGTGCCTGATAAAACCCTCTACTCTGGAGAGGCAGGGTGGGAGTTGAAGAGTAGGTGTGTGGTGAGCAGAGGAGTGTGTGAAGAACAGAACAGAGT
>ML675626.1:23130557-23233443 GCA_007922155.1 Mesoclemmys tuberculata
TGTGGGGTCGTGGAGAAGAACAGAACGGAGTACAGTGGTGTGTGGGGTCGTGGAGAAGAACAGAACAGAACGGAGTGCAGCGGTGTGTGGGAGAGAGGTGGAGTCCTGAGGAAGGTATTGGGCTCAAGAAGCCAGAAAGACGGGGGGAAAGTAGCCCAGGGGAAAAGCTTGCAGCTGTGAATAAGGTGCCAGCAGCACAGAGCTGCTACTCAGAAGGCCCCTGGGCTGGGACCCGGGGGAGCGGGCAGGCCTGGGTCCCTACCCCCCTCCCTGGGAAGATGGGGTAACCGGCGACACCCTGGCCCACTACAAGAGGCAAAAGTGCGAGACCCACTAGGGAGAAGCCGTCCGTTTGCCACACCGGATACGTGATCGGACGGAGGAACAGAAATAGGCCACCCAGTCTCAGAGCCACCTCCTCCACCAACACCCTCTATAAGAGAGGAGTGGTGGGCAGAGAGATCAGCTCTAGAACAGCGAGGGCCCTCTTCTCTCTGAACTGAAAAAGGGTTACCTCAGGCTACACACACCTGAAGCCAGTTGACTTCCATTGACCTTTAAAACACCCTGACCTCCCTTGGTGAGAGAGGGGAGGAGAGAAAGTTTGGGGGCTTCTTTTGTTTTGCTTAAGAGAGCTTCTTGGGCCTACCCTGAAGCCCACCATGTAAACAAGGGAAAATAAAACCCGAGTAAAGAGAAAAACCCTCCAGGCCCCCAACTGTCCAGGGGAGAAACACTGAGGCTGACAAGGCAAAGGAAGTGGCCTGCCACACTTCACAAGCGAACAGGACCCGACACACAAAACAAATTGCTTTCTGCAACCACAAGCCCTGAGTGAATGGGACATTGTGCCTGTCTCTGGGATACAGCTGACAGAAACCCCAGCTGGAAAGCCCTTTGCTGACCTTGGGAGGCTCTGAGCATAAGTAACACTTGCTACCTTTGCCAAAGGCCTTTTGTGCCCCCTGAGCTGGTTAACATTCAATGAGCTTGCTCTTAAAATCTCACTCTTGTGAGGTCCTCCCAGGGCAGGAGCAGATAATTCACCAAAGCCATCAACATCTAAACCATATGGTGGCTTGGAGGAAGCACTGTAGTTATCTGTCCTGGCCAGCAAGATTCTCCCTGTCTTGCTCACCCCATTTGTGCTGGAGGGGGCCTGCTGTGCTATTGACAGCGCTCTTGTGTCTGAGGAGGTAAAAAGAGCATACTAACACAGCGTTGGAGAGTCCAGATGCAAAGTGGAAAACCAGCTCAGCTCTGTTCAAGGAGGTTAATTCAATCATGTAAGCAAGAGGGAGTATGCTCACAGCCGCACAAAGAACTCCCCACCCCCACTCTAGAATACTTTAGGGCAATCAACCACAAGAAAAGAAGCATTATGTCATCAGGACAAACTCCCATCGCAAGGGGTGTGATCCTGAAGCAAGGACTCTGTTACTTAACAGCGCCTGAGACCTGAGGTAATTTTTGTGATGTCACCTTATGGTTCTGAAATAATTCTCATGTGTGGCAAGTACATATCTCCCCCACACTGTGATCACAGCCTGGCAGCAGCACATTGGATAGAGATGATCCCTTAGTCCAGCTTTTCTTTGCAGAGAGGCTGAAACACTCCTTGTTTTCCCCAGGTGTGAAGTGGCAGCAGGCAAGGGTTCATGACATGCTGCCACCTGGAATGTCAGGGGGTTATAGGGAGCAGCAACCATGGCATTTTCCATGGATTGTAAAGATCTTTGTGCATGAAGCTTGATAATGTTCTGCAGCATTTACATTTGTTGCCGGACCAAAGCCGTGATGTCCTGCCTGCTGCTCCTCTCTGCCCTTTTGCCTCTCCTCCCAGAACAGATTTCTCCATTCCTGGTCTTGCACATTGCTCTCAGCCATTTGGCCCTTCCAATCCCTGCGTTCACTGTCAGCAGCTGTAGGATCTCTAAGAACAAATCCTCTCTGGTCTGCTTATTTCTACTCCTGACCATGCCACCTTTCAAGGCCACCATGCGAGAGGCTGCTGATACAGACAGATACAGCATTAGACTTGCGGTCACAACAGAAAGGGAGAGATACAACACTCACCTGCTTATTCCCATAAACACCTTTCATGAGAAGTGGTAGCTGTCACTTGAGCTTTGGAGCACCTTGTTACAGCACCACTCTGCAGAACAAGCCATGGTGAGCCGGCTAGTGGGGGGAAGGAGGCCAGGGGGAGGTCTGTTGCATGGAAGACTTAACCACTGGGTGCCTCTGTGCATAAATATAAGGAAAGTGCAGTGAATATTGCCAATATTTTCACAGGAAGTGGTGCTTTGGGCTGATATCTCACTCCTGAGGTGAGAAAGTCACAGCAGGGTCATCTGCACTTGCCTGGTGGGACTGGTTTGGCTTAGGTGGAAATTCAAACAGCTCCTGGTTGGTTTCATGGTTTGTGTTTCTCACCGTTTCCCACTTTCCCCATCCACCTCCATCTTCTCACTGTGCAGAGTCGGGGTATTCAGGTTGCAGGGACAGGGACATTGTGGGACAGCTGCTGGAGGACTGTGAGGGTCCGTGCAGCATCTACACTTGCACTGTGTCGATGGAAGTAGCTTGACTGGAGTTGTGTTGTTCAGGGAGGTGGCCTTATTGCCTTACTGTAATGAGGTGCTTGCATCGGCAGGAGACAAATTTGGGTGTAGACACATGCAAAACTAGGTCAGAACAAGCGGTTTAAGCCCATCTAACTCTGTAAAGTAGACCAGACCCTACTCAGTGTCCCGCTGACCAAGGAATCTGAGTTGAGCCAGCTGCAGAGACCATTTTATCATTCATTCCCTCTTCTCTCTGGTTAAGGTTGTTACATTGTCTCAGCATGCTCTGCAGGAGATTTCCAGCAAACAGTCTAAAGACACAGGGCTGTAGCAAAATAAGACAAGAAAAAAGTGTGTGTGTCACAGGAAAAAAAATGGCCATCTAGCCAGGAACTCTGCACAAGTCCCTCTGGCTGGTTGCCATTTGGGGCGCTTCTGTATAGCACATGTACTTCACATCCTATTCTCCTCTGACCCAATTCCAGGCAGCATGTCAGAGAAGTAGCTTTTTTTCTCCACATAGCACCTGTTCAGAACTGATCCCCAGCTCTGTTCTACGGCTCAGGTTACTTCAGAGTACTTGGAAAGCCTACGTCCCCACCCTACTCACGCAGGTGTTCCTATCAGCATAGGCAGATGAATCGAAATGGCCTTTTGGTGAGTTCACTGTCACTGACTGGTTTAGCCCTCCCCTCCCCCTGTTGTCAGAGCAATGAGGTGGTGAGGGGCTGTGTTTCTAGACTCCGCAGGCACCTCATGAGGGATCTTGCAGGTAGGCTGGCTACAGGCCAGTAGGCTTTGCCAAGGCAGCCAGAGGACATTGAGGGAAGTGATGTGAGGCAAAGAGAAAGTGGAAGCAGTTTTTTCAGGCACTCAAGGAAGAAGCCCATTTGAGGGTTAAAGATTGTGCAGTGAAAGTAAATAACAGCCCATCCTACTGAGTCATCTGACCCATTGCTTGCAGCAAAGCCAGAGGCCTGAAAGTGAAAACCTTGAGCAGAGCAGAGAGAGAAGCCTCTTTGGAGCTGAGAGTGGTTTGCTTGGAACAGGCAGGGAGTCGAGATGCATTTCCTTCCAAGTTTATCCCTAGAAACCTGGATTTTACTCATTGCCTTTGTGAGCATCTTGCTGCTGTAAGTAGAACCCTGCCTCTATTACAGTGTTAGACCATACTTGCAAGGCCTTTGGGAAAATTTAGGGGAGGAGCAGACCAGGGAAATGATCCACATTTAGTTAGAGAAGAAGGACTGGCCTTCTTACCAGGGAAGGGCATGGTCTTCAGGGAGCTCCTTACGGGTGGAGAAAAGGAGAAATAAGGGGAGAGGATAATATACAGGCGAGGGGGAAAGCCTTTTCCCAAACAAACTCAGAAGAAATTCTGTCTGGCTTGCATCTTGTCTACTATGAAGCAAAGCTGGTCTTTTTGGTCCTGCAATCCGGTGCCCACTACCCACCTCTCCAATCTGGATTGGCTAGAACTATAAAGAGGGAACTTGCTTTATGTTTAGAAAAAGGAAATGTCTCTCATCATTTCCACATGGAACCTTAGGGCAGGTCTGTGCTACACGTGCTACAATAGCAGTGCTGTGGTGTAGACGCCTGCGACAGCAACAGAAGGGGGTTTTCTGTCAATGCAGTAAATTCACCCCTTTGAGAGGTGGTAGCTAAATCACAGAAGAATTCTTGTGTCAACCTACTGGTGTCTACACCCAGGTGTCGGCTGTCTTAACTATGTCTCTCCGGGTGTGTAAATTTTTTGCACCTTTGAGCAATATAACAAGGTCAACTTAAGTTTTAGGTGTAGATCATGCCTTAGAAATGTTCCTAACTCGCTAGTGGCCTGCAAACTCCCTGCTAGCCATGGCTCTGCCAGCAGCATGATCTCTAGTTGCAAAGCAGGACAGCGCAAAAATACGAGGCAGTGTGGTCTAGTGGCACTGGACCAATCCCACTTTGGAAACTGACTCCCTCTGGAGCCTCAGTTGAGCCACACAGACCAAAGTGCTCAGACTAAAGTTACATCAGACACCTGCAGCTGGCCTGTGCCAGCTGACTCGGACTTGTGGGGCTCGAGCTAAAGAGCTGTTTAATTGCGGTATGGATGTTCCGACACAGCCTCTAGAACCCTGCAAGGTGAGAGGGTTCCAGAGCGCAAGCTGCAATCTGAGCCCAAATGTCTACACCAAAGTCAAACAGCTCTTAGCCCGATCCCCGTGAGGCTGAGTCAGCTGGCATGGGCCAGTCACACACTTTTCATTGCAGTGTAGACGTACCTTTAGGTGTCTGAAGTGGTTCCCGAGAACAGCGAGGTGAAGGTTTAGGTGGCTAAGCGTATACAGCCATGTTTTTGAGTGTGGGCCTCCCCTGAGGACTGAAGCCTGGAGCTCCTCCAACTACTCTCCTGGCTCTGTTAGGGGAGGGAAGGATGGTGTTTGCAAAACAACAACCACCACCTGTTATACTGTATCAAAATAAAATCCAAATGCTTCTTGCAAACAAATAAATGCTCCATTCAGGTCTTTCATGCTACTTCACTGAGCTAAGGAAATATCCAGGGAACAGAGATGGGCATGTCTACTCTCTAGGGTCTTGTGCTCATCAGCATAATCCGTAAGGGAACTTTCCAGCTCACCCTTATCTAGCAAGAAGGTTTCATCTCCCAGCACCATGCACACTGGTGCAGGTTTCAAAATCCTCTGGCTCTGTCAGGGAATTCCATTTTGCATCCTTTACGCCTTGGCAATGGAACACTCTTTGCGCTCTTATCAAAAAACTTACAAGGTAACAACTCCAAACTGCAGAGTCCCCGCTGAAGCTGCTATGCTTTGGGCAGTGACTTTATGCTGCTTTGTCTGAGCATCCTGACCTCAGTTTGAAACACACACGCTACTACATGTAGGAGGCCACGTAGAATAACTAGGCAAGGAAGCTAAGGCAAACTTTGGGGACCATCTGGAAGCTGATTCTCTGTGAGCAGTCCAGGTAGCAGACACCCATAACGCAGAGGATTAGTGCAAGGTCCTCCCCATTGTTCAATTCTTGCGTGGAATAAGCCCTTGGGGGCTGCAGGCTGAGTGGCTGTAAACAGCTGAGAACCATGGTAAGAGACTCTGCATGGGCCTTATAGTACCATGCAGAAGTCTGCTCGTGGGCCACTTTACGCTGATCCTGTGGCTACTGTATCCTTCATGACTAGTGCGGAAGGGCTGTGGAGTGCAGCCACAGTCCAGTCCCTCAACAGGAACAGCAGCTGTCCCTCACCCTAGTACTGGGCTAAGGGTGGACTTCCTCTCCTCGTCTGTGTCTCACTCCACCTGGGCTTTAGTTGGGTGGAGAGGATTTTGCCCTATGGAGAGCGGCACAGGCAGGTAAATGAGACTGCAACACACTTATCCCCTTCCCAGATAGAGAGAGACAACTAGACAAAGCCCTGCTCCTTTTGTCCATTATTTCAGCAGTACCTAAGTGACAGTGGCAGCTGTTTAAACCACCAACAGGAAGGCCATTCCCTTCTTGACATACAAATGACCTGTAGCTCCTGTATGTGATCTCTGTTTACTCTGCAGCTATGGGATCTGGCCATACCGATTCTTTAAGAAGTTGGGTATTCCTGGGCCCAGGCCTCTGCCTTTCATCGGAACGTTCCATGAATACCGGAATGTGAGTGGTGGAGGAGTTCCTGATCTACAGATGCTTTGTGCTTTCTGCCCATTCAGAGGATAATGGCTCTTAAGTCACCTGTGGTCATGGGTTTGGAATGTCTCTGCCTTGCTCCTGTGGGAGGGTTTAGTAGGGAGCCTGTGCCTGGTGTCTATAGACTACTCAGGGCATGTCTTCATGGGGACACTCAGAAAAGTTAAGCTGAATTAACTTAAAAGTCAAGGCATGAATTTGAGGTTTCTTAAAGGCCACTCTACTTCTGAATGAAGAGCTTCAACAGAGAGGTTTAATGTGTTTTAAATAATGCACTTCAAAGTCACCCCTTTAGTTAATTAATCTTAGCTTTCCTAAGTGTTCCTGTGTAGACATGTCCTTAGAGGAGAATTGTATCCCAAGCCTGTGGGAGTGACTTGGCTTCAGAACTTGAGGAGAGAGAAATTGATGTCAAGTCTGTACTGTGGTTCCTAATTCACCAATGCTAAACCCTGGTTTATATGAACAGTTAGTTCAGCATAGCTACATCAATTTGGGGTGTGAAAAATCCACCCCCGGACTGACTTAGCTATGGTAGCCTAACCAGCCATGTGAGGGAAGAATGCTTCAGTCAGTGTAGCTACCATTATTCTGGGAGGTGGTATTGCTGCACCAGAAAAACTCCTTCCACTGGTAGAAGCTGCATCTCTACAGTGGAGTTATGCTGGTATGGATATGGCAATGTTTTGTAGACATGACCCCAGACAGCAGTTTGCTTGGGTCTTTTTTTAAAGAGGAGGGAGCATAACTCAAGCCTAGGTTCTTGTTTGTCCACCCGATCCAGCTGTGGGCACTATACTCAGTCATTTCAGATGAGCCTTAAAACTCAAAGTCCTGTCTTTTCTGCATGGGCACTAAAAGTCTCATGGACCTTCTTGCAAGCATGACAATTAGCTCTGGAGTTTTTGGCCAGAATTTCTCCTCCCTTCATTTTTTTGTAGCCTGCTGTGTGTGCCTCCTGAGGAGCAGCGTTCCAGTGTGGCCTTGTAACACACAGTTTGGGATCTTTTGAGAAAAGACCACCTTGGGAGGTATGAGACATTGCCACCAGGCCCTGGCTAAGATGAGCAAAGTGGGTCATATGTTTCACTCACCTCTTCATTCTCAGCCACGTTTTCCTCCCTAGTTTCTCCTCCCCACTCTTGATGCATCCCTGCAAAAGCTAGGGGCCTTTGGAAACCAAAAGCTTAAATGCACAATGTTCCCAGCCCTGCTAGTTAAGGGACAAAGTCCCATGTTCCTCATAAGTCTGGCTTCTTGTATGGTCATGGTTTGCATTAGCTACTGAGGAGGGGTTAGCCCCAGTCCCTGCGAAGACCAGGCGTCTCTCAGGACACATCTATACAGCAGCTGGTGGTGTAGTTTCCAGTTCAGGTAGACATAAATACACTAGTTTTGATTGAGCCAGTGAGAGTGCTACCTTGTGTTGGGGTGCAGTGTTGCAGGGGTTCTCATCTCCAGCACCCATGGCCAGGCTATCTGTCTTTGGGCACCACGCAGCCCTCTGGCTGAGAAGCAACTAGTCCCAAATCCTTCCAGGCCAATAAAATGTCCAAGTGTAATCCAAAGTCCCAGACTCAGGCCTGTGCTCAATCCTTCCCTGGGGTTCCCAGGCTTTTCTCCAGCGCTGGTATCAAGCACTGAAAAGATCATTGTAGCCACAGCTGCCTGGGCTAACTGCCCAAATACTTATCTAAGGTGAGGGTGGGATTGTATTTGGGGCAGCTAACCCTCGCCACTGTCCATGCCATTTTAAACATTAAATTGAAGCTTTTGATAATTACACTTTATACATGAGGACAGTGGCAATGCACGCATGAGAGAAAGATACACAGTATGCCAAGAGAAATGGTTTATCCCTAAAATGTCCTTTTAAAACAAAACATTGTTGCTTTTTTCACATGGCTTTTCTTTATTTCCATCGAGCAAAGATGGGCACTCCAAGTGTAAGCGTACCTTTAGATGCCAGGCTGAGTGGTCGGATTTACACTAAGGCATTGTCTTCCCTGCCAAAAAAAAGGGGGGGGGGCATCTAACCTCTATCTCTCTCTTGCAGGGACTTCTGGATTTTGACAAGAAGTGTTTCCAGAAATATGGTAAAATTTGGGGGTGAGTTTTCCACTGAACAAAGTCCCTAATTCCTGGTGGCATATGGGGAGCCCCCAAACAGAAAGAGTACGCCTCTTCAAAGGGCCATTGGTCATTGCAACCTCTTTTTCTCCACATAATGCTCCATGCTGGCATTTTAGTTCTGGCTGTGGTCGGCTAGATCACTGGGGAAACCCAGGTTCACCAGACTCACTCTCTCTGTGCTGAAAATATTACTTGGGCTACTGAAGCACACTGAGAGCTTCATCTGCATCTCTCAAAGGTTCTTTGTATTGTTGAGTGCTCACCTTGAGAGTGCCACCTTGTGTTGGGATGCAGTGTTGCAGGGGTTCTCATCTCCAGCACCCCTGGCCAGGCTATCTGTCTTTGGGCACCTGGCTGAGAAGCGACTAGTCCCAAACCCTTCCAGGCCAATAAAATATCCAAGTGTAGTCCAAAGTCCCAGAGTCAGCCCTGTGTTCAACCCTTCCCTGGGGTTCCAAGGCCTGTCCCACCCAACCTTAGCCTCCTCAAGGCCTCTAGCCACCAAGAGTCTGTCTACACAGCAAAGAAAAACCTGCGGCTGGCGCATGCCAGTCAACTCAGGTTTGTGGGGCTGTTTCATTGCCATGTAGACTTCCTGGCTCAGGCAGGAGCCTGAGCTCTGTGACCTTCCCTCCCTGCAAGGTCCTAGAGTCTGGATTCCAGCCCTAGCCTAGAAGTCTACACAGCAATGAAACAGTGCAGCAACCCGATCCCCAGATTTTGTATGCTGTGTAGACATATGTGAACAGTCTCTGGTGTTTCAGCCCTTCACAGGAGCCTGCTTGCCTGAACTCTCTCGGCCTGTTTACAAGGTCCAGGTGTCTGTTGAGTTATCACCCCGTCAGTTGTTAGTCCTGCCCTTTCCTGCTGGCAAGTTAGGATCTGATTATAGCTCAGGTGGAGTGAATGTACCTAACTGACCTTTGACCCCTTCTTCTCCGTGATGGGTGCTCACCCCATTGCACTCTTTTCTCACCCTTTTTTTCCAGCTGGGATTGTTCAGGGTTGGGATAATGGCAAATAGTACTCTGACCTTTGTTTACACAGCAGCTTAGAAAATAGCCCAGTTCTACCTCTCCTGGGCCAGATTTGACACTGCATGGCCCTTTGTGCCAGCTCGCCTGGAGCTAAAAGGTTGTTGGGCTGGCATGAGGCCCCCAGGAATGCCTCCAGCACAGGGAGCTGCTGTACCTGGCTCTGGCAGTTGGGCACATTGCCCCCTACAATTGCAGGGACATTCTAGGGTCAGGGAGGAGCCTAGCAGGTGTTGGAGGAGGTATGGCTGTGAGCCAGGCCTGCTCCTTGGAGATTCAACTCACTTGTCTACCCCCATAGGGGTCATTGTAATAGGACACAAATTAGAGTGGCCCTCAGAGCTCCTGTGGCCTGCACTGGGAACAGAACTTGCCTCTCTGCTCTCCCTTGTTCCTCAGCACCAGCATCAGAGATGCCATTTCTGTCTGTGGAGTGCTTCCCCTTCCACCTAAATCCTGAGATAACGGCACTTCCGGTCAGTGCTGTCTGGACTTTACCCTGGAGCTCTGAGTAAGACTTCCCAACCAAGAAGGGGAGAACTCTTTCTCCAGCTTCACAACCACCTCAGAAATCGTGGTTTCTAGATTCCAAACTAGCATGGAGTCTTTGAAGTTGCCATTCTGTCTGGCCCTCTCAGAGCCCAGCCCCAAGCTGCTGCTACAGGTTTTTTATCTTGTTTACCAGCTGCTCCTAAAATCAGGGCATGAGCTACCTTCAAACCTGACTCTCTGCCTTTTGCTCAATGCAGGTTTTGTGTGGACAGAATCACAGGAGAGTCTCTCATCGCATTTCCCTTGAGAACCTCTCAGACTGAAGGAGAAACAGTTAATGAAACTCTGAAAAGTTTCATGAGCTCAAAACATTTTTAAAAGAGAAAAAGGCTTGTGAAACCTGACACACACACTTGCACCCCTGGCTCTCCCGCCTCTTGGCCCAAGCCCTGGATTTTAATGTTTTTCAACCAACATCGATTAAAAAACAGACTCTGCAGATGTTGGGTTTTTTTCCCCTCTGTTTGTCTGAGACACTCTGTAGAGAAATCCATTTTTCTTCCGTTTGTGCTAATCTGAGTGGATTTATTACCACCAGGTAGCAATGAGGGAAACAGAGAGAGATCAGACAGCACGAACACAGTGAATCGATGCTGTGATAATCAGCATCTCTCTGCCCAAACACACCCTGCTTTGGAAATGCTGTTCTCAGCAGTGCAGATATTTGCTAGAAATGCCTAGATATCAATGCTTGGGACTATTCCTCCACCACCATTTCGCCTATTTACTGACTGATAAAATAATTTCAGAGCCTTATCCCTTTTGCCGGGTTTTGGGGAGTTTGCAGGAGTGGGGGAAAGAAAAAGTTGAGGTCCGTTGGTATTGGACATTGTAAATTAATGTGGATTATTGTTTATTCATAACTAAATCAAGATACTCCTGCTCCATGTCACAGCAAGCAAAGGACTGATTTGGAGTTTCTCTTTGGCCTAGAATTTTTGATGGCAGGCAGCCAGTTCTGGCTATTCTGGACCCTGTAATCATCAAAACCATCCTGGTGAAAGAGTGCTACAACCTCTTTACCAATCGCCGGGTAGGTATCCAGTACAGGTCTTTCTTATGCAGACCTGATGCAACATGTATGTGTGGGGAAGGTGGGGTTTCTCTTAGAGCACTACAACCTTTCAGTAACATGGGCTGCTCACGGGACAAGCCTGGGAGACAGGACTCCTGGGCTCTATTCCGAGCTCTGCCATTGACTCACTGTATGACCATGGGCATGTAATTTCACAGCTCTGTGCCCCAGTTTCCCCATTTATAAAATAAAGGTAATGATCCTGACCTCAGGGTTGTGAGGCCTGGTTGATTGAAATTTGAAGTGCTTCAGTTCAAATGTACTGTAGAATTGCATATTATTCATTACTTCAGCTCACTAGGCAAGGCAAGGCCTTTGCGTCTATATTTGCAGTCGTACAATAATGGGCCTGATTCTGGAGTTTCCTGATGCAGGTATCAGGGGTCCCATTGCTAAGGCTTTGTGAGCACAGACAGGGTTCTGTGTTCAGGACTACCATGTGACGGTGCTGGTGGAAATCCTATTACAGTGTATTGTATAAACAGATACCTATTGCTTTATTCTCCCCACTTAGGTCTTTGGTCTAAGTGGAGATTTGGAGTCTGCCCTTACAATAGCTACCGATGAGCAGTGGAAGAGGATTCGCACTGTGCTCTCTCCAACGTTCACCAGTGGGAAGTTAAAGGAGGTAAAGTCCAGATTACGATAAAAGTCCCAGTTTGGGTCAGTGGCTTGAAGACTGTTTGGGTTTGGTGCCTCAGCACAGTGCCCTCAGGAAAATCATCTTGCTGTGCCACCCGTTTCCTGGCCAAGCTTTACCTTACTCGTTTGCCAAGAGGGCATCTGCCTTATGCACCCATCCTTACGTGCACTTCAGCAACATGGTTTAGTTGGGGTAACAGTGGTTTTTTCTCCATTCTGCCCCTCATCATGGCTTCTCAGCAGGGAACTGACCCCTGGCATGTACCTATCTGAGGTAACAGGCACATAGTCAGCTAGCCCCTTCTGTCACTCGCACTGTCGTAGCTAGACCCTGCTAGCTTGATGAAAGCTGGTGCAAGTATGTGTCTTCAAGCTGGGACTCTCGCTCACGCCTCTAAGTGTAGACATACGCTATGAGACTGAGCTGTTATTCTATAGTACCCCTTGTAGAAACGCAGGAGGGTGAGCATAGCTGGGTGGTATTTTTCAGGTGGAACTTTTTTTCAGAAAAATCTGCAGATTTGGCAATGCTGAAACGTTTCACAAATTCCTGTTGATTTTGCTGAATTGTTCTGGGCACGTTTGTTTTTGGGTTTTTTTTTTTGGGGGGGGGGGGGAGTCTAGCCATTTTGTTTTAATAATTGTTTAATGTTTTGATTTTTGGGGGTGTGGGAGGGAGAAAATTAAAATGACTTTTCATTTCAAAGCTTTCTGTAATATTTTTTTAAAGTTTAAAAATGGTGGAAAACTAAATGAAACATTTTGATTTTGTCAAAATGAAACATTTTGTTTGACCTGAAATGAAATGTTTTATGACTGTTCGATTTGCCAAAAATTTAAAAAAAATCTCGTTTTCAGTTGGACCCAAAACAACCCCCACCCCCACCCATTTTTGGGAATTGCCCCCAAACCAGAAAAAAACGTTATTCACCTCGCGCTAAGGGTGAGTGTTTGACTGTTGGTGCCAAAGAACTTCCGCTTCCCTTTCCACAGTAGCCTGCAGGTGAACTAAATAGGTTGCTCAGTCCTTTTCACTTGTGCTATCCCTTCAGGACAGACAGCTACGGAATCTATCTGTGCCACTGAAGGGCAGCACCCAATTTGCCTTTGCCCCATGTGGTGCTTTCTGGAGGGGAAGCTGTGTGTGTTGGGAGAGGTGAGGGGCCTTTTTAGTTCACACCCAGATGATCCTGTGGACCGAACACTGAGATAAGAGCAACCCTGTTTTTTCCCAACAATGTCTGAGCCCTGTAATGATGCCCCTCTCGAACCAGACTGTGGATCATTATTAGAGAACAGCCAGCAGCTAGCAATGCTGAGTTACCCAGCAGGGACTGACCCTGCCTCATGAACTTGAAGGAGTCTGCAATGCCTTGTGCTTTGGTTTGCATTTCAGATGTTTCCTATCATAAATCGTTATGGAGAGATTTTAGTGAAAAACATTCAGGAGAAAGTGGATAACGATGAGTCCCTGGAAATGAAGAGGTGAGTAGCTTTGTTGGGCTGGCAGGAAAGAGCCTGTGTTCACGACAAGGGTGGAGAGCAAGTCTTGGGAGTTCATAAGGGAGTCCCAGCCACACAGTTTGGTTTGGATCTTGCTTATCCTATACATACTGCATGTCATCGCTCTGGGATATAGCTGAGTTGGAGCAGCCATGATAGCTTTCACACAGCATCTTCCACTCAACAAAATGCTCATCACACTGTAAAGATGTATTTACTTTATTTAACATGCACATGGATATTCTGATGCTTCCACAGTATGAACCAGGCCCCCCACAAAGATCCACATCCCCAGTTTTCTCCCCCACTTTTCCTGAGATGAGACAATTTCCATAACAGTCCTGCTCTGGCACATTTCTCAGATGCATGCTGTTCCTTTCTGCCTGGATCGGGCCAGACCAGTACTGTGGGGAGGGAGTCTTGATGGGGATGGGAGAAATCAGGCCCATCCCAGGAGTGTGACAAAACTGCAGAAGGGGAAAAGGCATATATTTGACAGTCCCATTTACAGAAGAGAGGTGCTTGCTCTGAAATGCTGATGGAATTTAGAACATGTTCTTTGCTATTCTGGACTACAGTTCAGCTCCATCCACCTACAGTCCATCATGCTGGGCTCATAAAGAGTGAGACTGAGGACAATTTAGTCATAAAGGGAACTGACAAAAACTGGGGATATGTGTCTTGTTGGTACCAAGCTGGGGCAAGGAGTTGATTTTCAAAGGACCAAGGTGCCAGGCTTTTGGGGGCATTGAAACCTTGAGCAAGAGAAGTTCTCTGTGATGAGAATTCTCTCTGGGAGCATTCCATGGACTGTGGTACTTGCTGAGTTCCTCACATTCATTTTCTCCACCTCTCTCCTCAGCATCTTCGGTGCCTACAGCTTGGACGTGGTAGCCAGCACTTCATTTAGTGTGAACATTGACTCCATGAACAATCCCAATGACCCCTTTGTCGCCCACATCAAGAAGTATCTCAAGTTCACTTTCTTAAACCCGCTGCTCCTGTTAGTAGGTATGAGGATCTTACACACCTAACGACTCAGACTCCTGGATTAGTGCCTTAGGGCCTGATCCTGCAAGATGCTGAGTACCCTCATCTCCTATTAACTCCACTGGGATTTAAGGTCGCCTTCCCTTTTCAGGATGTGCTCAGCCCCAGTAGGATCAGACCCCCAGACAGATTTGTAAAAATACTTAGAGAGAGATTGTTTCCCATTTATTTGGCCAGTTCAGTGACCCTATCTGCAGCACCCAGGCAAAACAACTGGATGCAGAGGTAAGACGGAGAACTTTTATTCCCTTAGCAGGAAAGTTATGTTGAATGTGGCACTGCATTGGATAATTAGAGGAATAAAAGTCAGGAGGCTCTAAAGTGAAATTCACACCCACCCCACAACCTTGGGCTCCTGTTATCCCTGCTGGCTGGGGGTCTGAACTGGGGGAGGTAAATTGGGAGTCACCAGTTATCATTAGAGCCAGAAGCACCAGAAAAAGTGATTTAGCAGGGTAGTTGTTCTTGCCCTTACCCTGTTCCCTCTCCCGCTGTCCCTTGTGGCTCACGTCTCAGCTGCAGCCTATTAGCAGCTAGTGGAACTGTTTTCTTTCGTTCCTTTTCAGTGATGTTTCCCTTCCTCAGCCCAGTGCTGGATAAGATGAACCTGACTCTGATTCCCTCAGGTTTCCTGGATTTTTTCCTCAATGTCATCCAACGCATCAAAAAGGAGCGGCAGAACAACCAACTCTCGGTCAGTCTGGCTCATCTCGTCTTCCTTATCCTGCTTGCTCTCGCTCTGAGGATTGTTCTGAGAGTATGTCTATACAGGGGCTGGAGGTGTAATTTCCAGCTCCAGGAGACAGACCCATGCCAGCTCTGATCGAGCTTGCATGCTAAAAATAGAAGTCTAGCTGTAATGGTGCAAGCAGCAGAAAAGGGCTGGCTGTCCCAAGTCCATCCAAGACTCTGGTACATTCTCATGTGGCTAGCCCCTCCTGCTGCTTGTGCTGCTTCAGCTATGATTCTGTTTTTAGCAAACTAATGTGATCAGAGCTAGCGCGGGTATGTCTACTCAAGCTGGAAATTGCACCTTCAGCTCCAGTGTAGACATACCCTGTGTGGGAAAGGTTTCTGATCCTGTCTCCAGGGGTCATGATGAATATCCAACACTGCATACTAGCTCTCAATCTGCCAAATTTAGATGAGACTGGAAAAGTCTCTGGCTTAGACATCCCTGAGAAGAAAATACCCCCTTGTTCAAAATGGGTCTTCAGCCTGCACCTCAAGGATCTTCATAGCCACCATGCTCTGACGTCTTCCTTCTGATCCCCCATTATACTGATGGACTGATGGAAGAACTGGGGCTGAAGCATCAGAGGGGAAGCCTGTGCTGGATGAGCCTTTCATTCCACCCACTGCTCCTCTGAGGGTACATTTACACAGCACACGGAGGTGTGATTATAGCACAAGTAAGCACTGCCCACACTAGCTTTGTTCCAATTAGCATGGGTAGTGAATATGTGGCAGCACAGGTTTCAGTGCAAGCTAGCAACCCCAGTAGAAGCCTGCAGGGGATGGTGGGAACATACTCGGGTTGTTAGCCTGACCTGAGCTTCATTCCACCGTGTCTTTACCAGTATTGTTATCTGTGCTAGCTAGTTTAAAGCTAGCACAGGCAAGCCTACTGCACTGCAAGCACACCTTCAGTTGTGCTGTAGATGTACCCTGACTCTGTCCTTCCATCCCCAGAACCGGGTGGATTTCCTGCAGCTGATGGTTGACTCGCAGAGCTCAGATGACAGCACTGAACCTAATGAGAAGAAACATTCCTACAAAGGTAAGGCTACAGGTGCCTCCTCTCTTCCCAGCGGCTAGCTGGGATGTTTCATGTAGGGTTTTGGAGGGGCGAGGTTTTAGTACACCTCAGCAGGATGACCAAAAATCCCCCCTCCAGACAGTTCTGTGCTTTGCGGAAATGGATGTTCTGATCTGGATCACTTACAGAAGTAGAGAAAGGAAACTGAAGGCCGATAACTGGAGTTTCAGAGACGCTGATCACCTGCAATCCTACTGAAGCCAATGGGAGCGGTAGATTCTCAGCACCCCTGATGATGGATGCTGCATACGAACTGGGATAGAATCAAACCTAATGATCGAGGGGCAAATCCCGAGGCCTTTAATCAACCTAGTTGGAGATTTACTTGTGTGAAGTCTGAGTCAAAACCAGCAGGGCAAATGACTCCGGGTTTGGCCTTGGTGCTCCTGTTTGCTATAATTTAAACAAACAAACAAACGTATCCTTACTTCTCTGCTCTTGTTTCTGGCCACGTGTTCCCATACTCTGCCATTGAGTTAGCTTTGATTACTCGCTTGCCTGTCATCCCCGTCACTCTTTTCATCTGGTCTTCCTCTGCCCATGGAATGCCCTCCCCTGAAAAGTCAGTAACTATTCTCTCTTCTGCACACCATTTGTCAAGACCTTATACCAGAAACTCGCACAGCAGTAAAAGAGAGGCCAAGGGTAGTCAAAGAGAGTTTAGATGTGCTATTATGTTTTAAAACAATGCATAATAAAGTATAACAGTGTGCATCGTATAAGTAAAACTTATACATAGTTTGATTTTGTCCCTCTCCTTTTTAGTTTGTATGTTCTTTGGGTCAGGGACCGTGTCTTCCTATGTGTTTGTACAGTGCTTTGCACGATGGGGCACCAATCCTGGCTGTGGCCTCTGACACTGCTTCAATAATGCAATAATAATGCTGTTAAATAATAATTATTGCAGAGTGCTAACAGCGTACTTAGTGCAGTCCAGATCTTCCCCAAGGAGCTTACAGCTCACCTCATAGCTTAGCAGGGTTTCAGACATCTGTCCACCTATTAATATTTCTGTTAAATTCTTGTATTTTGAAACCCACTGTGGATCAGGAGTGCAGTTCCACAAACCCTTTCCAGAGCAGGGTCTCTCCTACGTCAGCTCTTCAGGCTGTTCATTGGGCCTGCTTCCCCTCTCATGAACATGGATGTGACTCAGTTGATTGTAATGGAATTACTCCTGACTTACACCAGGGTGAGAGGAGCATCAAGTCCACCACTTGCCTGTGCTGCTTGTTGGATCCTACAGGTGTTTATCCACATCAGATGGACATTTCACTGTTGTGGTTAAATCAGCAAAGGAACTGTGATAAATTGGTGCCTGGATAGGATGCTCCTTGGAGCTGGGCAGTGTATTGAAGGGTGGGACCATTGGCTACTGTGTCTGTTGCTAACCTCCTCCGTTCTTAGGGCTTCACCCTCCCTGTGTGTTTTCATGCCTCTCTTTCCAGTTCTGTCTGACAAGGAGATTGTGGCGCAGGCCTTCGTCTTTATTTTAGCTGGTTATGAGACCACCAGTTCCACCCTCAACTACCTCTCATATAACCTGGCCACTCACCCCGACGTACAGCAAAGACTGCAGAAAGAGATTGACACTGCTCTTCCCAACAAAGTAAGAGGGGTTTGCAGTGCTTTGTATCCAGCAGCCACACCCTGGTTATTGCTGCTCAGGAGCTGATCTAAACCTGGGTGGAAGGCAGATCATCTGTTCTGTGTGTAGGTGTCAGCCACCAGGCCTGTCAATCCCACACCATGCACCATTGTGACCCAGGCTGCCTTTGGCCATATCATCCCAGTCTTTTGATAGCACCTGGGTTATAAATAGCACCTATTGTGCATATATGCTGCAAGCCAAGCCCTGAGATGGCTTCCTACATGCCTGAAAATCAGTTTCCTTCTGCCATTCCCTCCTCAGGCTGCACCCACCTACGATGCCATCCTGCAGATGGAGTATCTTGACATGGTGGTGAATGAATCCCTCAGGCTCTTCCCCATAGGTAGGGTTACCACCTGGATGGTATTTGATTGGCTTGGCTGGGTGTTTTTTTTATGGATTTTCCAGTTTCCAGAAAAATAATTTAATCTGCTCGGGTTTTTTTTTTTACATGGGTCTAAACGTTTGCATTATTGTCACAATACACTGGGATATCTAATGTTAAAAAGGTTATATCCAGCTAAAGATGGTGCCATGTTCTCACTTCCACAGTTTAAGTAATAACAGATCAAACCTGTTGAAAAATTGGTGGGCTGTCTGCCCACCAATATGCAAGTGCACCACATGTGTGTGAGAGAGAGTTTGAGTCAAGCAAGAGTGAGGAGATGTGATGTTATTAATCTTACCTGTATGTGTTATCTCTCTAGGTACCGTAAGTGGCTGTTGAAGGGGTGGAGGGTTGTGGAGTTGCCTTGTGGTTGAGGATTGGAGTTGTAGTGGGCTTGCCTGGGATGTGAAGGAGCAGTGCTGGTGGTTTTGCATTTCAAAGGTGTTAACCCTACCCATAGGTGGGCGGATTGAAAGGGTCTGCAAGAAAACCATTGAGATAAATGGAGTGACCATTCCGAAAGGCACCGTGGCAATGATCCCAGCCTACGTGCTGCATCAGGACCCGGAACACTGGCCAGAGCCAGAGGAGTTCAGACCCGAAAGGTAAGGGCGAGGGAGGGGGAAGAAATGCCGGTTTCTCTTGATGTCTGAGAGTGCAAATGGCAGCGAAAGTGGGGGAAGTGTGACTATAACATTTAAATGAGGCATTTATTATTGTCTGACATCTAATCCTAGCATTGCCGCACAGGGAGTTTTATGATCTACATCCATAAACTGTGCATGGAATTTAATTAACTGTATTGAAGAAGATGACACTGAAACCAGCTCTTAGCAGCTATAACACTGAGGGGTTTATGGCCAGACGTTAAAACAAGAGCGATAGGGTGACTGGCACAGTGCCAGGCAGATCAGCAAAAGAAAGGTAAAGAGGCAGAGAAAATAAAATTTAATTTTCCAGTTCGAATTATGAAACATTCCCTGCTCAGAAATTACTGGTAGGTCAGACCCTGAGAAATGAGGCAAGAATCTGATGGAATTAGGTGGCCTAATCCTCACTGGATTGCAAAAGGCCCAGCAGCCATTCCGAGTTAGCACAGAGAGACAGGAACAAGTCTTTCTCTTAATGATATTAAGAGCAGACGTTTATATAGCAGTGTTCATGCAAAGAGCCCAAACGCTACACACTATTGCAGACTAATCTCCAGTCATTGAAATGCACCCACCACTGGGGTGAAACAGGGCAGCTATTTAACAGTGCATGGCAGCACCAGGCCAACTTATAGGCGGAGACGTGAAGAATAACATATCCAGGTGAAATTGCATAAGGAATCTTAGATGGAATGTAATTACCCAACGGAATTTATACACAGTTGTGAGAACTGGGGGTAGGTGGCCAAGTCTGATCTGTATTTGATACATGGCTGGCAAGTGGTACAACTGTTGGCAGATAGCACCACACCATTAGATATGAGAATGGCAACAAGGGGACACCATTAGAGATGAGCATGATTCTTTTCAATGAATAACATGTAAAAATGACTAAAGGAAGTAGAAGCTCCACACAAGTTACTCTGAAGTCAACTTAACCCCTTTGTGACGCAATCCAAACAGCTCTCACAAGCTAGGAATGGTAGGGCCATCTCAACAGTTGTCTTGGTGAGCTCCAAGGAACAGCTGTGATTCTGTGTGCGCTCTGGGAAGTAGTGTTGGTGATTCAATAGGTGGAACATGTCCCTCTGACTCAGCACTGTCTCTACCTCAGACTCAAAGTGCTGCCCTATTAGAGGTATAGTTTTTGCAGATGAAGTGTAGAATTGAAATTTCGTCCACTGGTGGTGATTAACGTTCCAGTATTGCTTTTCTTAAGAGGGTATTCTGGCTAGATTTCAGCCTGGAATATATTCTACCTTACCTACATTTCCCCATTACAGTTAGATAAAGAATTCTTCTTCACTCCCTAGTCTAAACATTGGTGCAGTGTTGTTGTATGCCATTGAACAACTGCTCTGTCTACTCCAGAAGCTGTGGTTCATGGTGACTGAAGTGATTCTTATCTAGGTTGTAGATCCATATAAATCTGTGAAGTATTTTGGAATTGAAAGTGCTATAAATATATAAATTGTCTTTTTGTCCTAGGATTATTGAAACGGTTCATTGGCAAAGCTCTTTCATTAAACTGATGAATTGGTTAGTCCTGCTTTGAGCAGGGGGTTGGACTAGATACCTCCTGAGGTCCTTTCCAACTCTAATATTCTATGATTCTATGACCCTGCCCTATTTGCAGCACAAAAAAAGAACCACTCTTCCCTTCTGAGTGGCTAACCCTTGTTCTGATCAGACAGGGAGAGACCCTGGCTCAGTTTGTCCATTTACTTGTCAGAAGATCTTGAGCTGTTTTTTGTGATATTGACTCTGGGCTTAGTTTCTGGGATGAGAAGAATTTGAACTTGAGTTCTGAGAACAGAATCACTATGAAATCAGTGTATTCTAGAGCTTCCAGCTCATTTGAAGGACCTGGAGATATACAGAAAATTCCAGGCACCAGCATAGAAGAAGGGGGATGTACAGTGATGGAGGAACATGGAAAATAGAAGAGCTCTGATTGAAATATGCAAAATAGGCCTTTCCTTCCTTCCAATCCCCAGACCATGCCAAATCCAACAAAGAGGACGGGTCCTGAGACAGTAGTTTTGCCTAACTTGTTTCTTTATTTCTCTGATTGTAACCAGGTTCAGAAAAGAGACCAGAGAGAGCATGGACCCCTACATTTTCCTGCCCTTTGGAGCTGGTCCCAGAAACTGCATTGGAATGAGGTTTGCTCTTCTCACCCTGAAAGTGGCCATGATTGTGCTGTTGCAAAGGTTTTCCTTCAGAACCTGCAAAGACACCCCGGTGAGAATTCAGGCTTGTATATGCATCATTTGTTTTACTAACTTTGATGGACTTCGCTCGTGGGAAGCATTGCCTAGTGGTCAGGGTTTAGGCCCGTCCATCTGGAGAGGGGGTTTTGTTATAGGAGCTTAGGCACCCCCACCCCAACAGTCTCCACCCAAGGGCCTTGTGAGGGCAGAAAAAGGACCTGGACCACTTCCTATCGTTCCGCTTTGTGCACAGTACACTGTCTATACAGGAAAGCATGAAGGGGGTCAGCTCATTGTGTGGTGCCTTTCATGGCCAAGTGGGATGTGGTAACTCTCTCCCTCTTGGAGCAGCAGCTGTCTCCTCTCATGCGTAGGCCCTCCAGCCAGGTCAATTCCGAGTCTCTCCCCTGCAAGGGTGGTCCATAAACAAAACAAGGGAATTAACACAGATAAACTGAGTCCACATGAGAGAGGGAGGAATGACTCCCTCTCAGGGTGTACCTAACACAAGTCCTCCCTTCCCTCCAGGAATGATCCTGCCTTCCCTCAGTTCTTCCCTCAGAAGCTGCCAGTTGCAGAGCTGCGCTTTTCCCTAGTCTGCCCCCAGGTGCGCTGTTCTTCTTCCTTTTAATGCCTCCCCTCATCTGTGCATTTCTTGCAGATGTGAGGGGGCAGTGCTGGCTGAGTCCTTAACCCCTTGTTGTTTACCCCCCCCCGTGCTACCACAATCTGGTTGAGATAGTCACATGTGCTCGTTGTCACCTGTGTCTCAGAACAGATGGGGCACTGTCTCACACACACACAAAATCCCTTTCCCCGTTCACAGGCTGATAGATTCTGGAGCACTGAACCTGGCAGGAAGACTTGATTTTACCTTCAGACTGCGAAAGTAGGAAGGTTTCACTGAGGATTAGAGGCACATGGGAATAATTAGAGTTAAATGCTCTAAGTTATTTTAAATGGCTCAGCACATGTATATGCCTCTTTGGACGTGAATTTAATGTTGGTGAAAAGCACCAGATTGAAGTCCTCTGCTTATCTGGAGAATAGACACATTATGGATTGTGGCCATATAACCTTCCCCACACTTTCTTACTCACTTACGTCAACCCTGACCTAGAGGGAGCCCTCCCAAGGGGTGAGAAGGCAGTTCAACCTCCATAGTTCCCTCAGTACTTGACCTCCTGCCAGTTGTGATGGTGTGTTTGGTAATGTAGACACGCCTATTAACTAGAAAATGGCCTGAGTCAAAAAAATTCATTTTACAAGAGCCACCAACCAACCATCCAATTATAGCAATTTTCAAGGATTGACAATCTGGGCTAGATTCAGATCAACGACCTAGACCAGTTCATTTATGAACTTAGCCATCCAGTCTCCCTTTAAAGCTCTGGTGCTTTAAAAATGTGTCAGTGATGACACCACTACACATGTGCAGGAGAGATTATATTTCTCTTGCTGGCCAGGTGCACTACTGGGGCTGGATGAACCCTTCAGAATAATAAAATAAAATATTCTCTCTTTCTTTTGTGAATTGTCTACAAACCGATGGAGATTTCTTTATTTCTTTTCTAAGGTGGACCCTGCCACCATGGTATTTGAAAGCCTCCAAATAGCTACAAAAGAATAGAAATAATAATAACAGTGTCTCCTTTTTCCTTCCTAGCATGTAGGAGAACTAGATTGAATCATGTATATGTTTTTTGTTTGTGTGCATGGGTATGTGTGTGTGTGTGTGAAGAACTTATGGAGGAAAAGTGAAGTAAAAGAATTGAGTGTTGCATTTAGTCCTGAAATTGGTTAATTCCATGGTTGTACTTATCTTTTATAGGAATGAGTCCTATAGTCTATGTCTAGTTCTCGCATTAACAAGCCTCATCCAAATGGCTGGAAGCTCCTAGTTCCTTTATAACGTCATAGAAAATCATGGAGGAAGAAACTTTCTCCCAGAAAGTTAGGGCTAATCCTGTAGAAGTCTTTTTGCCTTTGGACAGAGACTTTGACTTGAACTCTGTAATCAGTGGAGAGCCAGTGCAGACAGCAGAGCACAGCAGGGTGATGTGTTCAAGTGACCTGTGTTACTGAGCAGGTGGGCTGCTGCGTTTGTACCCACCTGTGCTTTTTAAGGGTGTTTGGCTTCATGCCTAGAGTCATGCCTGGAGCAGACATTGTATAGGTCACCATGGCCATGTCTGCTGGAGTCCAGTCTTCTTACTGATACGACAAGGAAGTGGATGGTTTTTTGGTGTTTGGGTTTGTTTGGTTGGTTACTGGTGGTGTTTTTTTGCTGGTGGTTTGGTTTTTTTTGTTTTGTTTGTTACCATGGTTATTTGGGCACCTGCTAGCATTGAGTCTAAAAGGACCCCAAGGCTGTGAGCTGATTAAGGATACATCTACTCAATAAAAAAGAACCCATGGCAGTGAGTCTCACAGCCCAGGTCTATAGAAGGTAAAATATAGCTAGGCAGACATTTCCTCTCAGGCTCTGAATCCTGGGGAGGGGATGGGTCTTGGGAACATCTACGGGGTTATTTCCAACACTGTACCACAAGCCCCTGGCCCAAGCTCTGAGACTCACTGCCGTGAGTGTTTTTTGTAGTATAGACATAGCCTTAGACATCTGAGAACAGATGCCCTCAATAGTGGGAGATCTTGTAGAAGAGGCAAATTCTTCAAAAATCCTCCTTTCCTCCTGTCAGCATGTCCTCAGTCTTGCTTGGGCTTCAGCTTCATCTGTGTGCGGATTGAGCAAGGCACTCAGAAAGTTGGAGATGGTGCTATTTATATTTGACATAAAGTAGATGCAATTTTCTATTTGAAAGCATGTGTCAAATAATCCCTGCTGTATGCTCTTTATCTGTAACTGCTTTGGGAGCAGATTGTTAGGCATATTCTGTTCCCTGGCTAAGTGAGTGTTATTCTTAGGTTTTCAGGGCAGGTTCTTGCAATTTCAAATTCTAAATTTGCTTTCTTTAAATATTCTACAATGCTAACTTAAAATGTGCTGTTTCTATGAATGTTCTTGTCCATGAGCTTGTTTGCTGGGGGAAGATGAGCCCAACAGCCATGAATGTGCTCAAACCAGATTTGTTTTAGAAAAAAACAGATATTTACCAAAATTTTTCTTTGCTGTGAGTGCTCAGGTCCAAACTCTAGTGACTTGAGCTGTAACTGTTAGCCTGAAGGGGTAACTGGACTGTTAACCTGAAGGTGAAAGACTGTAACAGCCCACTAACAATCCACTGACCAACATAGCCCCTGCTGAGTCTAAAAACATTTTTCTAGTTCTGAAATGGATCCATTTTATAACCGCATTTAATTAGAGAAAGATTAGTTAAATATGTATCCTACCACGAATGTCCATAGCTTTATGTAGCTCCTCCAGGTTTCCCACCAAAATACCACTCTACAATATATATCTGGAGAAGCTGCTTTCCCCTCGGGCGTGGCGATGCAGGACGTGTGGAGAACCAAACGCCAGGCATCCGGAAGTTACTCAGGGCCCATGATTCCAGGCTTGCTGAAGCCTGCATGAAGCCTGTAGCAGCCTGCTGTGTTGATGATGTATTCACATTGCCTTGCTGGGAAGGAAGATGCTGGGATCCTGCTTGCACAGGTGAATCTCAGCACCATTAAGTCCTAGGAGATAGAGAGGGAAATAGACCATCTCCACCCATCCTCTGCCAGTGCAAGACTGGTCCCAGCAGTACATCCTCTGCTGTTCTTTCCAGACTAGTTTTAAAAGTCTCATGGTATGATACTTCCAGCCTATCCCTCAGACGGACAGTTCCACAGCCTGATGCATCTCACAGACAAGTAGTTTCTCCAACTGTTCAGTCTGATCATCCTTTCTTAGGCCCGGTCTACACTTACTTCAGGATTCGGTGGCAGTTGTCGGGAGATACGCAAGTAACGTAAATCTCTTGCGTATCTCCCGTCGACTTTGCTGCCTCTGCTCCGCGCGCTGTCCATGCTGTGCTGCACCAGAGGGAACAGCGTTCCCATCGGTGTAGCGCTACGCCACTTACCGGGGTGGTTTTCCTACGTTGATTCTGGATCGACTGAGCAGGTCTACACAGACTGCTCTGTCGATTCAGAGACATCGAACTGACGGCAGCAAATTTGCCACCGTCAGTGTAGACCCAGCCTTAGTTACATCCCATTATTCCTGTAATTCGCAAGAAATGATACCTCTCCCTTACTAGTGTTTGAACCCATCAACTATTAACAGACTGCTACCATGTCCTTCCTTGGTCATTGCCCAGCTAAGCTTGACAAATTTAACTCTTGAAATCTTTCCTGGTATGCCCAGCTCCCTCATCAGCTTCTGGTTCTCCTTTGAGCTGCTCTGATTTTGTCAATATCTTGAGGGCCAGAATTGAAGGCAACTTCGATCCTGCCACCGGAGCACATTATGCCTGTACTGCACCCTTCTCACTGGAGCTGTAGCAATGTAGTCAGCAACAGTGGGTTCATAAAATTGGTCAGAAAAATGCAAATGAGTAAAAGCAAGAGGTGTGAGACATAAATGGGTGCTTTATAAGCTATGTCTACACTTGGAGCTGGGGGTGTGGTTCCCAGCTCGAGGATCCATATTCGTGTTTAGTGCTCGCTGAGCTAGTGGTGCTAAAAATAGAGCGTAGCCTCTGAGTGTGTGGTC
Source organism: Mesoclemmys tuberculata (assembly GCA_007922155.1). Classification (NCBI taxonomy): domain Eukaryota; kingdom Metazoa; phylum Chordata; order Testudines; family Chelidae; genus Mesoclemmys; species Mesoclemmys tuberculata. Next base: position 23,156,188 of record ML675626.1, read on the forward strand.
ATCAGAAACGCTAGGGGTGTACTTGGGGTCAGCTAGCCCCTTCTGCTGTTCACGCTGCCATGGCTACATTCTGTCACACGCTAGCTTGGTGAGAGCTAGCACCTGCGTGTCTGCTCAAGCTGGGAATCACAACCCTAACCCGACATGTAGACATATCCTTTGTTGTTCCCTGGGCTTTTGTCAGAAAAACCTGTGTGGGGTCTAATGTCTGCTTTGTCCCTTCCTAGTTTCCCACATTCACTGGCTTTCTTTTGATTTTTCTCTGCTAATGGTGAAGATCCCTCTGGTGCTGGACTCGAAGGGTTTCTTGCAACCTAAGAAGCCAATTATTCTGAAGATGGTCCCCAGAACCCATGCTGATCCAGAGGAGTAAAAGAATTTGCAGCAGATCAGAGGCTACTCACAGCTGCTCCTTCCACCCCACTCCTCTCCCTGTCATTCACATGAGAATAGGAATGAGCCATGTAAAACTTATAGTGAAAGCTAAAGCGCTATCTAGGAAAAGACCCAGCTGTCATGAAAGCAGAGTCTCATGAATATACACCATACAAAATTGTACAGGCCCTTCTGTGCAATAGGAGATTGTGGATGGCTTTCATAGAAAACAAACCCACACAAAGTACATTCTGAGAAGAGTTCAATTTTTATAAAGCAATAATAGAGACCCAGGCCTGTTTCTCATTTACACTGAGACCCCTTTACACTGCTCGGATAGTATAAAGGGACCTTTAAGGGATTGCACCTGTTTTCATGTCCCTTTACACTGCAGTCAGAGGTGTGATTGCCGCATGTTTAGACGTACATGAGTTTGCTTTGATTGTGCTAGCTTGAGTAATAATAGCAGTGAAACTACAACGGCACGGGCTGTGCAGCCACACCTGGGGCGCCTCGGCGTGTACTTGAGCAGCCAGACTGCTGCTGGGGTTCATCATTATTTTATTTGAGCTACCTAGTTAGAAGCTCGCTTGGTTACATCTACACATGCTGCAATCACACTTCTGACGACAGAAGTAGATGTACTCTCAGGCTATGGCTTTGTCTACACTAGCACTTTGTCAGTAAAACTTTTGCTGGTCAGGGGTGTGAACTCCTACTGACATAGCTACCACTGCTCATTGGGGGTAGTTTAATTATGCTGATGGGAGAGCTCTCTCCTGTCCACATAAAATGGCTACACGAGAGACCTTTTTGCAGCGCAGCTTTAGTGGTATAGCTGTTCCACTGTAAGGTCTCTAGTGTAGACATAGTCTATATCTACGCTACGGACACTGCAGCAGCATAGCTACACCACTCTAGCACCACAATGTAGATGCTTTCTACATCGATGGAAGGGGTTTTTCTGCCAATCTGGGAGGTAATCCACCACCTGGGAGGCAGTGCAGTTGAAGCCTGGCCTGATATGAGTATTTAACATACGGGGGGTGGCCTCATTTGTTGGAAGATGGCATTAGGGAGATAAATGAATCATCAGGCTGAAAACACGACATTTGTGCTAAATAGGATAAGTAAATAGGTCAGTAGGCTAAAAAGACAGAATATCAGAGCCAGCTAAGAGAAAAGGGAGAACACCTGGGAACTATTTACTATGAACTAGATAGCAAGGGACAAAATAATTTAGCAATGTAGAGATGAGGTAAAGAGGAAGTCAAAACATAGCATGTGGACAGAGGGTGTGGTACAGGGATTGGTCTCAGAGGGAATCCCAACATGTGGCAGCTAGGCTGATGGAGTAATTCTTCCATCTCCCTACCCATGTTTACACTGGAGGTCAAGATGGCCTAACCATGGTGTGAAACAGTGTGAATTTTTCACACCCCCTGAGCATCATAGCTTGGTTGATCTATATTTTACGTGTAAACCAGGCATCAGATGTCAAAGAGCCCGCTACCCTCAATGGCTATGTAATCTGGTGCTATGGCAGCACTGTCTCTATTAACCCTCAGTGCATCAGAGGTTTCTGCTTTGTTTGGAAGATTCATTATAGCTGTTTTGGCTCCTAGTCCAAAGTCACTGCCAGTCTTCTGGGTACCCCGATGCTTTGCAAGGAAAGATCAGGATGATGGCTGGATTACGTTGGGTCAGGGTGGGTCTCTCTTTCTTAGAGCAGGTCAGAGTTGTGAGGTTTCCTTCCAAACACTCCCCTTACTAAGGCTCTGCTTTTGCTTGGTTGCTTTATACTGGTTTAGCTACACCTTGTAATCCCCTCAGTGTATAAAACAGGATTTGTACCAGGATTTCTTACTCTGGGACTTTACTGGAAAAAACTGCGTTGATGCCAGCCTCATTTTATAGACGTGAAGTGTGTCCACACTAAGGGTTTACTTCAGTGTAAATACATGGTGTGAATTACCCTATTCTACATGAGCCCTGAGCACCTTTTGTATCATGACCATCACCCTTTTAGCTGAGCCCTGCCTGGGGTGTATTTATGACCCCCTCAACACTGCTAGGTTGCTTTTATGAAACTCTTTGAATATTGGATCCTGCTCAGCAATTTTATTCTGACATTGCCAGTCTCTTCTGGCACTTTAATTGAAATCAAGGTGGAGAGCAAATGGCCCATATGTGACTGGTGCCGTGTATTGTGTCCCCAGTCCTACTTCTTCCCAAGTTGGCCCTATCAGTCTTCTGGTTTTACAACCCCAGGAGAGGTGACTTCCAGGGCTGTTTTCCTGGATCGTGTGATGCTGCAGTGTTATGGCCCTGTCAATTGTTAAAGTGGCCACATCCTTGCAGGAAATAATGTATGTGACCAATTTCTAGAGCTGACTTTGGTAGATGCTGGTATGTTTTTAGGTGGCTCTTATTACTAAAGACTTGGATGTGGCTCAGCTTACAGATGAGATGACTAAAGGATCCTAGGTATAAGCAGTTACCATTTATGAGCAGCAATTTGTAGAGTGGGCGTGAAGCATATTATGTGTTCTTTCTATTTGTTTGCTTATTGTTTCTAGTGGTCTCCTGTGGGAGAGATTCTTTACACAGATATTAGCCCAGTTATGATTTTTTTACTTTGTTCTGTATTATTCCATTTTGTAATTTTGACGGAGGGGTTTAAACCTGAAAGAAAAGTAATTCGGCAAGGTACAGTGCAGGGAAAGCCCTTTGAGTCCTGGAAGACTTGCGTTTGGAAGAAGGCTGTCTCTTTGATATGGAAAGCAGAGTATCATTCTTAGATTTCACATGAGCATAATGCTGAATGTTCTGTATAATATGTAGTGTGATTAATAATCCAAAAAATACTAATAAACGGATAATTAAAATAAAAGTCAACATAATTCCTTATCATTTACACTGAGATGAAACCAACATCTGATTCCACTCCGCCCTCCTCCACACACAAATCAATCCTTTTCTAGGGCATGTAATCCATAATCTGATCCAGTGTCCATGCAGTTCCCATAATCTCGTTACATCTCCCAAATTCAGCAGGGTTGGGCTTTATTTTTAGTTAGATGGGAGAGTTCTAGGGAAATCCCTGGTGCTGCAGGAAGGAACATAGACTGAGATGGGAACCCTCTGCCTTCTGAATCAAGAATGAGCAAATACCCCAGTATGGCTCAATGAACTACTGGAGATGCCACTTTTTAAATGAGATGTAAAGCCAAGGTCTTGACTTTCTATGATCTGATCCTTTGGCATTTTTCACAAGAATACAGTGTTCTAATGATTGTATCCTTTCCAAATTGCAAATTAGCTAGTCACATTCCGTGATATAATACATTTAATATCCTTTCCTAAAATTTATGGCACATTATTTCTGTGTGCTGTTTAATAGATGCCATGGTTTGCCCCAAAAGTGGCTGCATTTCATTGTGGGAGAAGTGATTTCTATATATGCTTTACACATTGGTGAGGCACTTAGGGATTCCTGTGTGATGGAAAATCATTATTATAATCAATCTTTACTGTAGAACACAAAGCATTATAGCATTATGTCAGCAGCAGCAAGAGCCACTTCTGGCTGCAGCTTCGAAACCCAGATCCTAAAATTGGATACTTCTGACTTCTATTAACCAACGGAAGTACACCAATCCATTGGAAAAGGCTGTGTAAAGCCCTGGAGAGTGACTAAATGGCTTTTATACCAACCATCAATTTTAGGAGCTTGCTTCTACTATTGTGTAATGGACGGCTCTACAGGAACACATACGTTATTTTCTGTATCCTTCTATCCTTATTTGGTAGAATGCCACATTAGGGAAACATAACACACTTTCTATACAGGATGATGTTCCTAATATAGGCCTTTCCTTACCTAGAGAGGGGAGATAGAGGATTTTTATTTATTTATTTTTTTTAATTTCAGGACACCAGCTATAAACTAGAAGAGAGAACACTAAAAGTGCAGGCATGGATTCTGACATCTGAGTTTACTGCTTCCACTCTTTATGTTTCGTAATCCTCAGTGATGCCGCTTCCTGCTGCTACTTCTACCTGAGAGCAAATGCTTTTATATATTTTCAGCTCTTTCTCTCCTCTCTTTTAAATGTATGGCACATGCAGCTAGAACAGTAAACACTGAGGAGGGAAACTAAATACAGGCCGTCTTCTCTGGAAGATGAGCAAGTCTCGGCTCTCAGAAGGGAGAACAAATCCACTGACTCCATGGTTTGAAAGGCAGAAGAAAGAGCTCAGGAGGTCTGCCAGTCCCTATCTTAAGAGGTGGCCCAGTCTGTCAGATGGAACAGTAGAGGGATCCAGTATTACAGGTCAGGAATCAGAGCTATGAATTAATAACTCAGTTGTATTCAGCTGTCTGCTGCACAGAAGGCCACATCCCAAACAAGGGGGTCACATATCCAACATCTTCCAAAGGGGCTTTGAGAACAGTAAAGGAGCCTCCACTTCATTGCTAAGTCACACGCATCACAAGTAAGCCAAACACACTCATATGTATAAAGTTCAACCTTACTGATAAGATCCTTCAGGATAGTCAATCTCTCGCTTTCTCTCAAGCAAAGCTTCTCAGTAATATGGTAATATACAATTCATTTTTCTGGGAGTGTCAAGAGTTCAGCCACTCTGATCACCATTCAAAGCTTTGTTCATACCCTGACACCTTAACCCTGCGTCATTACCACTTATTGAGCTTACAGTTTGTACAGTTTTGTTCACGCAGCACAGCTCCTCGTGGAGAATCGGCTGGTGAAACTCACTCCACTCTTTCTTGGTCACAATGCAATTGCACTGAATACAAATGACATCATAACTGAAGAAGTGCTGATACCATGTGGAAAGCTTTAAAGTCTGTATTCAACAAGCTTTAAGAATAAAACTGCAACCATAGGATGGAAGGAAGGCCTGGTAGTTTAGGCCAGGCTGTGGCTGGAGAGATGAGCCACAGGAGTAGAGTCAGTGCCTGGGTGGGCTCCTGCGGCAAAAGGCCAGGTATCCTGGAGCTGGTGTTCTGGAAAGGGAACAGGGATAAGACGGGACCCATACGGAGCCGGGTAGGCTCTTTTGTGGGAGCCTGAGGTGGGGCCTATCGTGAACAGGAAACTGAAGAACTGGAAGGGATGAAGAACCTTTTGTTTATGGTGCGGTTTTGAGTACCCCAGAATGGGACAGGACTGTGAGCTCTTATGTGAACTGTATGGAGGACCAGGCCACAGAAGCCCTGGACTGAGGCAGATGGCCGCCAGGAGGCACTGGAGCCAAGGATACCTTCATCGTTATGACCTGCCCCCCTCCCCAAGGGGGTGCATTGTAACAGATGGGCAATAAAGTAAATCCTAATTGTATATTCTATATGACTATGCTGATTTCCGCCCCCCCCCAGCACCTTCTGAATTTAATTAACTGTGGCATGCAACACTGATTTAGAAAGTGCTAGATCGCATAGAAAGGTTTAAAGACGGGATTGTAATTTAAGTCAGGCATGCACACAACATAGGCCGTCCACAGCCCAAAGGAAGGGACACTGTGGGTGCTGCAGAATACAATCTGTCTAGGAAAGGTGGTGTAGCACTCCTCCTCTGACATGGTTTTAATGACTGTAGGCTCCAAAATGGCCAGCATGGGTTGTCTGCCATTGGAAAACCGTTAATATGTTAAATTAGTCCAGCAGTGCTGTTAGTAGAATGAGAGCAGTTTAATGACAGCGCTTCATCAGGGTCTATGATTTGTTTTTTGTTTTTTAGACTGGGGATTCTGAATGTATTGGCTGTGTGTGACACGGTATGAGCCGCTGAGCTTTCTCCAGCCAAGCCAGAAACACGTAACCAGAGGTAAGCGTGTGGACTAGGTGAATTGAAGGGTAGGATTTTTCCATGATGGGTACATTGTGCCATGAACACTTGCCGAGAGTAAAGTAAAGCCTGCAGTTTTATCAGATATGTAATATACAAATGTCATGTCACTCATGCATTTTTCCCCCTTCCTTTATACATCATTGCTGGGATCATATGCTCCCACCAAGTTTGCAGTTTTCCTTGTAGATCCTTCCCTCAGCCACTGCTTGCTGCTTCAGAGAGCAGGGAGTCTGTCTCCCCTCTGTACAAAAAGCTGCCCAAGGTGGCATCTTGCCTGTGAGGTGCTGTAGGAGGACGCTGGGGGCGGGGAGGCGAAAAGAAGCTATGTGCGAGGGGGACAGAGGCTCAAGGGAAAGGGTCTGAGGGAGGATTGGAACACTGAAGGGCCTGGAGGATGGCCAGGTGGGGAGTTGTGGGGACTGGAGTCCTGAGGGGGTGTTGGCCGAGGGGGACTGGGAGGTCAAAGGGAGCTACAGGGGCACATGTGGTGAGGGAGGATGGGCACTCAAGAAGAGCATGGCTGAGGGGACACAAAGAGGCATAAGGGGGAATAAAGAGATGGAGACCTGTGGGGGAGCACGGTCTTCTGGCATGACCTTGAGATCCCTCCAGTTATATTTTCCCACTCGGACTCTAGGATTTGAGTTGGGGACAGTGTGTGTAGCACCCACCGAAAGAGTCCAGTGAGCTTTATTGCAACAGAAGACTACTCAGCCCAAGATTTTTCCCTATTTCTGAAAACACGCCTCACTGAGGTTCACAAACCCCTGAAAGAGGGCAGGGGAGGGGAACTGGGGTGACGAGCGGGGTTAGCTAACAGACCTCTCCCAACAAGCAGGTGTAATTATTCAGTCAGCACAAGGGTTGTGCTTCTTTAATGCTAGAAGCCTCCCGTAAGTCACTTTACAGTACTCCAGGCACATTCCAAGGGAAGTCAGGGGCTTTGGCCCTGGAAGATCCCATTTCTTATAGAAAATGAAGCCTAGATCTCGTACCTGCAAAGAAATGAAAAAATGTATGTGAAAGGAGAGCTACGGCATTATAAGGAGTAAAATGTTGTGTCGAACCACTGGATCTCCATATAAACCTGGGAAGCTGGAAACCCTGGCTACCCCACTGCCCAAGGAAGGTTCTCTCATGAGTCAGTGCCAATTTCTTAGCAATATGTGAAATTACCTCCAGATCCTATTTGTTTGTTTGTTTTTAAAGCTGGTTTTATTATTTTTAGGATATGAATAATGTAAATGGTATTTTATAGTGCAAGAGAATGTGCACCCCATATAATCAGTCACTAATTGTTATCTAAAGAGCTAAAAAAACCAGCCCACCTGATCCATACTCATCTCCCTGTTCTGCCCATGTGTTTCAGGCAGTGTGTGAGGGGAGTGTTCATTTGACTGGCAGTTGGTTCAGTGCTCTGTCTATGTGCAACTGGTAGGGAATAGAAGAATGGACTGCTAGCAACATTGAAGCTTGGGAAGGAAGATGGGGAGTACTGGATCAGGCAGGAGAGAGGTGGGAGGGAGAGGAGAGAAGACAAAAGGGGAAGCACGGGAGAAACAAGATGGTATTAATCGGTGGATGGGATTGTAGAAAATGTCAATGAAAATCATCAAGTCTATATCCCTATAAGTGCAGTGTCCAGCGTCTTTTTCCCACCCCACCCCTGGACAAGTCTGATCAGGAATTTTTGCATCAAGAAACCAATGAAAGTAAAACATCAGCAGAGCATGTTTTTGGAAGCAATAAGGAAAATTATACTTGACGTGCAAGCAGAACTAGCAATATAGTAAGAATCTAGGTTTCTATAGAAAAATTTGGAAATAAGCCCATTTTCATTCTCTCTATTATCCTTTCATTCTCTCTTCTTTACTTTTCCCTGAACTCAGATGGGTCTGTGGTTAAAATGAAAGTCACACCGTGCTGCTTTTTGCTTCCACTCCAATATGCCTCACTGTCAGTCTGTCAACACATTGCTGACATGTGAAAGGACTTGAGAATGTAAATTTTGGGGGTAGAGCAAAGTCCAATAGGCTTTTTCTACCACCATTTGAGGATGCTTAATGATCAGTTTCAGAACTTTTTTCCGGTGCACACAAGTTGCTTTTTCTCAGTAAATCCCCACTACTAATGTTACTTTCTTTCTACCCTGCTGATGTGAGAAAGATCCTGAATTGCCCCAATAAGCACCTTCTCATAACAGGAATTAGAATTATTACAACTATATACAATCTAGAGAACTTTAAAAGTGAAAAGTCTGTTTAGAGTAAGCTTAAAAATTATGTGACTTCAAGTGCTAATGAAATGGATCAGATTACTAGCACTTCAGTGAATCTTCTGTGTGTCCTCAAGTCAAGCAGATCATAACCAGAATTAGTACAGGCTACCTCACACTGTCCTAACAATGGCCTTCAATTTGATCCCATAAAGACCACCTCTGAATCTGAAAACAGAGTTTATACTCCATTCCATTCAGTCCTCTCCTGCTCTACTGAGACTGAAACATGTGGCTGTTATTTGTGATTTGGACATCTTTATTCTAGGAAAAGGACAGAGAGTACCAGATAATTTCATCCTGGTCAGTGACTAGGCAAAAAAATATTCGTAATTTGAGGACATTTTTGACATGGGTCAGAACTGTACCTGTGAACTCAAGGTTAAAGGCTCCATATACAACTACCTATTCTGTAAATGAATATAAACACTTTATCTACATTTAAGTTAATATTTCACTAGTAATAACTATTCTCCAAGATAGTTTACTGTATTTCTTGCATTAGTTTCTGCTACTGAAACTTACTATTTTCTATCCCTCTGCAAATGCTGAGAGGCTTAGAAGATGACAATTATGAAGTCTTTACTAGTATTTCTGCAACACAACAAGTCCCTCTCCACTCCTCTGTTCAGGCCCTCTTCCTTGAAAGCTGATAGATCTCTGAGATCATGGACCTAGCTAGGCTTTGGTTGGTTCAGTATGGCGACTCTTGAAATTTGCTTCCATGACTGAAGATTAAGAAAACACACAAGTCTGGAAAGTGTTGAGATATGTGAGAACCAGCTGGAATAGTCAGATTGACTTAACCACATAAAACTAAAGTGAATTTAATTGTATTATTTTATTAAATGTTATCTTGTTACCCCATAACACATAGTCCCATGTGCTGGTGGTGGCAGGCCATAATTGACCCTCACCAGGGCACTATTCCTATTTTTCATTCTTGAAATCATGAACAGCATATAGTTACATTAATTACTTCATTTTTATGGATTCCAAATGTGTGCTGTTCTTACTGTATTGTGAATAGATTAACAGTTTCCCATTCTAATTATTATGTTTAGGTGTGTATATTTTCATCACTAGCTACTAAGCGGATCTTCTGATTGTTTTTCTCTCTGCTGAAGCTGCTAACTAGCTTATATGTGATTTTTACTGAATACATTTTGCTATTGCCAATCTTTCTTTCTCCTTCATTATATCTGGATTTGGTGTTCTGGTAAAAGGTGACATTCGTCATCTGCTGCTGTTTTATGGGTTACTTCTGCCTGTTTACTGGCCACTACTTGTGCCTTACACCGATGTGGTTGGTTTGTGAAATGCTAGAAGAGATAGATTCCCTGCCCATCTAAGAGCTAGAGTCCCTACCCATCACTTTTAGCTGAAGGTTTTTTTACTCCTTACCTGAGATAAATGGCAGTTGAGCAACAAAGTGCCTTCTTTCCAGTATTTCCAAATATGTTGTTCTGAGTGTGTACCAATACACAAGCAACAATTTCTTATCCATGAAGTTCTTTTTAGTTTTTTTCATCTTCCCCAGAGACCCATGAGCAACACTTTAATTTCTCCCAGTTTGGTCCTCACTCCTGTTTGGGGAGTCTTGTTGGAGTTGCTATCCTGGCCAATAAAGATGATGTTCCTTAATCAAGGAGAGAAGTGGCTGTTGAGTGACACAAAGGATTGCCTCCTCACAGGTGCTAAAGGTGCTTGATGCCATTGCTTCAGCAGTGTTTTTTGTTTGTTTTTTTGTTAGTCAAAAATTTAATACAAGATTGTAAATCAACACTGAATAACAGATTAATTTTTTCCAAAAAGTTTCTAATTAAAAGTTACAACGAGCAATACAACAGTGCTGAATCAGGTACACAGACCTGCCAATATACAAATGAATTATCTACTAGTACTACAGTTATTACTGAATAAACCCTGATGATGCAGAATTTTTAAAAAATCCTTGAGAAATCTCAATTATATTGTATGATGTAGAAAAACTATTAACAAAAATATTTCCATGCATTTGTTTGTAAGCTGCTTTCACCCAGCCAGAACAGATATCCCCTGTTATCAAATAAAATTACTGGGGTGCGGAGAGAAGAGAAGAGACAAAAATAATATGCAAAAAAGCTCCTAGAAGAAAAAATAATACAGTTACCAAGTTAGAAAGAACTTAAACTGATGTTGAGGATATTCTGTTATACAATTCTATTGTATAATGAGACAGAATAAAATCCTCACGACTCTCCATCATCATTCATTTTAAGAAAAATCTCTCTAAATGCAGATTAAAACAGGTAAAGAAATTAAATAGAAGGAAAAGTGCCTGTGTGAGAAATGTTTGAAGTCTACTTGTTAATTTTTTCATAGTACAATTACAAACAGTCACAGCCACATATTGTCCTTTATATAAGATATGAAGTCATAAAAGGCTGACGGAGCTTGTTTATAGTAGCTACTAACAATGGTGCAGCATGCTCAGGCTCACACATTTAAGCTAAGAGAATGACCCCACCATTATCATTTTTAACTGTAGTGATAGTTTTCCTGTGGCAAACAATAGTAACTACATTCTGAAATCGTTTTTAGAGCACCCATGACCATGGTATTGGGGAATCATTGATCATAGCCAGTTAATATTGATGTTAACAGAAACAAACACTCCCTGATGTTTCTGTGACTGTTTCTGAAAGTGTCCAAGTGAGGATCCCAGTAGACGTATTCAGGCTGAAATCCTTTTTGGGTGCAGGGGGTAGTGCTTACCGATACGGATTCAGGCACACAAGTGTGCATGTACAGTACATGACAAAGCACATCAGTCTTGCACCTTGAAGAAAACACTGTCTTTGAAAAGCGATGTGGGAAATACAAGAGAACCGTGCACTATTTTTTCCTTTCGTTTGTGAGGTATTCCAGGGGAGCTCATCTGTACAACAGCATGACAACAAAAGGACATTGACAGAATAGAAATTGCTCCACTTGATTAAGGAACAGCATCTTCATGAGGTTCTAGCCAGAAATACAGAAAGCATTTCTTACCCAAAATAGAAGTGTAGTGATATGTTTTGTGACATTTGTGGTGACTATTCTGCCCAATCCCACAACAAGAAAAACAGGAGGTGGTCATATAGGAAACTGCATATCAAATATGTCTAAAAGGCTTTTTTAATCTTATTTACCTCATTCAGTTGAGCAAGTGGGTTACAAGATGGAAAAGAAATTAGTAGTACAGTGCATAAATTATTTAGATTAAATCCATTCCTATCACTTTGACTGAACTAAGCAATTAGTTTTATTATCCATACAATAGTGAGGACTCATATTACAGCTTCTTTAGCACATGCCAATGCTTAGAATGTCAGTAAGAATGTCTATACACAAATTTCCAAGATAGTCACCTTGTTTATAGTCTGAATGAAGACCCATAAGACAATTGACCTTCTCTGTTGATTAAATGGGAACTTCCTATAGCCAGTGCTCAAATTATCAAATAGTTGCCTAAAGCAATCCCATTGATCAAGATATGTGGAAGCTGTATTATATGTAAAAAAAATGCTTTGGTTTAGGAGGTTTTGAGCAGGATAAATGATCAAATTAACCAGAGATTGAACTGGGTAGAAACGTTATACATGAATAATTTCAGCAATCAAGACTGAATATTTCTTTCAAATGACAAGATGTGATGAACTCATCCATAATATATAAAACAGACAAATGAGCTGTGACCCACATATTTTTATTGATTTCCGTCATCTCTGTACATTATTACTTTATATAATACATGCATTACACAAGAGAGTAGTTAGCAGCATATAGCCTCACTGCAACCAAACAGTTTAAGAGTTTGTATAACTGTATCCAAATGAGATTTACGCTATTCTTAAAATATCGCTACATCAGAAAGAACCTTGTCATTCATCCATTTTTCATCACATGTATTTCCACTCAATAATAATAATAATCACCAATTTGTTAGTAGCAAATAAGTCTCTTCTGCATCTTCAAATAGACAGTACTTTTCTCCCATTGAGAAGGAATACCACTAAAAGAGAGTCAGACCTGGCCTGCACTGAAGTTTAAGTGTAATCACAGTTGCCAGCAATCATGTTTGTCAACAAGGGCTAAGTGTGACAGAGATTAATCACACAGTTAGCTCACACAATACTGAGCACACTTCCTGTTCCAACTCCAAGCCCATTTAGCTAATACAATTGCCGACAACCCTGTAAATGATTAAATTTTGTACTGTAGAACAAATAGCAGAAGGGAACTTTGTGAATAAGGTGTTGCTCTTTCATGAAATCTTTACTTTGTAAATACATTTTATACAATCAGAAATAGAAAAGGTATTTATAATCATGGTCCAGTGACTCAAATTACATTTCTGACAAACATGCTTTTCATATGCAATGTTGTTGTAGCCACCTTGGTCCCAGGGTATTAGAGAGACAAGGTGTGTGAGGTAATATCTTTTATTGGGCCAACTTCTACTGATAAGAGAGACAAGCTCTTGAGTTACATAGAGCTCCTCTACAGATCTGGGAAAGGTAGTGTCACAGCCAAATACAAGATGGAACAGATAGTTTAACATAAGTAGTTAGCACGTATTCTAATGGTCCCTTACCGCACTCATCTCGTCTCTGTCTCTCTGGTCAAATGCTTTTCTGCAGATATTTAGTAGTTGCCTTCTGAAAGAGACTCTTCTGTGTTCCCATCAGCTTCCCAGAACAATGTGTAAAGCATCTGTTGGTACAGGAGCTATTGGTCTCTGAAGAGCTGCTATGAAACTCTGCTGGATTTTTTACTCTTTCTACTCTGTGTGGTTCTGGGGACTAACTTCAGACTGATAGGTTCCATTGGAGTGAATCCTTTTGAACTCAGCTTGAGGGGTATCTGCAGTAATTAGAGAAGGTCATTTTGATCCCACTGAATAAAAGACAAATAAAAAGGGGACACAGGACAGAGGCATTTAGTCTTTGGGACTAGGACTGTTTCTGACCTACTCAGGAACACAAACCCTTGTATATCTGCGTCACGTGCTTTTGGTTTTCCTTCTTTGAAGTTTACAAGATTTGGGCTAAACATGGATGTTTCAGTTCACAGTGGCTTCATGCAAACCTCCTGGGGTTCACAGCCCTCCCTCTTCCCACTGGTTTGGTTGACGTATATGTTTAAATTATGCCAAAAATCTCTAAATGAAACTCATCTGGAATAGTTTTGCCTGATTTTTTGGGTAAACGGGGGCCTGGACCAAACTCCGTACCCAAATGGCTTATTTTGCAAGTCACAGGATTCCATTAACATTTTTGCTAGGACTTTGTGAAGGTAAAATTGTAACTATCTGCATATATCATCATTTTTAGGTAGAATGGTCTCTTTCTGTGTAGTCCTAGTGAAAGGAAGAGGTGAATTGATGAAACTAAAGGAACCAATGACAAACATGCACTTGCTTTCCTACAACAAATTGTCCAAGATACAATACTTGTGGCTGGATGATCTGATGGGCACCTACTGAAATGTTATTTGTGGAGATTGATTATTTATGATCATTCTTACAATCCCTTGCTCCCTTCGTCTTCATGATTCACAGCTAAATATTTCTCCATGATGTTCAGAGAAGGAGGTGAACGTGCATTTTTTCATAGGAAGGTTCCTAGTTCCAGGGAATGACAGATTCTTGGCAAAATCTTTTCTCTAGTATGTTTGTGTCACAGTATGTCTGCATTATAGTACTCCTGGTTATGGTTTGTGAAGGCCTTTCGCTTTCATATATGTAGTGTTCATCTCAACAAGAGTTTGTTTCATGCTAAAAGTGTTTAAAGCCTGTGACCTTAGTATTTGCTAAAGGAGGTTATAACTTTGCATTGGAAGTCTGGCAGTGTTTTGACTCAAACCATTTTTTTCTTAGGAAAATGGTGCACAGGTAACCAAGCAAAAGCAAAAGGGGTTTGGACTTCTAAGACGGTGGTTCTCAACCAGGGGTTTACAGAAGGGTACATCAACTCATCTATTTTTACAACAGGCTACATGAAAAGAACTAGTGAAGTGAATACAAACCAAACTTTCATACAGACAGTGACTTGTTTATACTGATCTATATACTGTATCAGTGTTTCTCAACCTGGGGTTCGCGATTTATTTTATAATTATATGGTAAAAATGAGAAAGTAAGCAATTTTTCAGCACTAACATGCTGTGGCACTTTTGTATTTTTATATCTGATTTTGTGAACAAGTAGTTACATCAGGTTAAACTTGGAGTACACAAACCAAATCAGCCTCCTGAAAGGGGTGCAGTAATCTGTAAAGGTTGAGAACCACTGTTCTAAGGGGCCGTTATTAAATAGATGAAGGATGAGCCATGACTCGCAGAAACCTCACCTGCCCAGAGACATGAAGAACAAAAACAAGGACTCATACTGATAATGTGTAACTGGATAGGAGTCAAGCACTTTCATTTCTGTATGGAATACAGTGCTGATATCAACTAATGTATTTGATTGAAGGTTTTCACTAAAGCTGATTAATCCTCCTCCATCTTCTCTGTCCTCTAATTTCTCTCTCCTAGTCATTCTCTTTTACCTTTTAGAATATTCCAATGTAAATTTCAGAATACTTCACACTATGCACACTGAATACGGTATATTATCTGCCATGTATTACCCCTGTACACTTTACATCCTGTGTTACATATTTATCTTGCACTACAGGCCACTGTTCTAGCCAAATAAACTGAGGCTGTTCTATATGAACTGTTTTAGTAAATAACCACATATAAATCTGGATTTCTTACCTGAGTTTCTTTGCAGGGTCTGAAGGTGAAATTCTGCAGCAGGCTGGTGATAGCAACTTTCATGGAGAGGAGAGCAAACCTCATTCCAGTGCAGTTCTGGGACCAGCTCCAAAAGGCAGGTACATATAGGAATCCATAGTCTCTTTGTTCTCTTTACTGAACCTGGTTCCAGGTACATGAGAGTTTAATTCTTGCCTGCTGTAATTCTATTGGCTTTAGCAGAGCTAAACAGGGGTGACTTCACATGAAATGTCTTTTTTATAGAGAGCATACTCAGTTTTGGGGTACAGAAACATGATCTGGTTTTAGAAATAACTCCTATCTGCCACACAAATGGTCTAACAGTTGCCCAGCTCCTTACCATGTGGGGGTATTTCAGTTCAAGATCAAAGTTCTATCCTTTCAAGTTTCTCCCCAGGACTTCATGGGAACTGAAAGCTAAGTCAGGGGTTGCTTCACTGCACTAGGACATTTACTGGCCTTTACAGCTTCAAAGACAGTGTTGCTTGCATTTGATCATACGTGGGTGTGAAATTAGAGCACGTCCTGAAGAATGGCTGGAACTGCCCTCTTTCAGGCAGGAATGAATCTTGGGATGAGTTTGGGTGGGGAAGGGAGTTGGCAGATGGGAAAAATTGGCAAAGTTTCATGAAAGCCCAGGGGCTAACTGTAAGAACTTGCAGGGCTAGAACCTGGAACTATGGGCTCCTGACATCACAAGAGGAGACGGGCTCCTGTCAGAGGACCCTGTGAGGCTGGGCCCCAAAAGAAGTACTGCCCTGTCCTGAGTGGCAGCTCTTTGCAGCCCACTGATTGGCTGGCACTGGTTCTTAAGTCAGGCAGTTATGACAGAGTTGTGTGGCTAGCAATACAGACTGCCTGCCTGTCTTGCTTCAGACCCGGTGCATGAGAGATCTCAGATTCCAGCTTTTGACCTTGCCTGTCTCCTGATGCCTGACTCTTGGTTTACCCTCTGGCCTATCTTGTACTCTGACTTCCTGGTAACTGGACCCTTCCTGCCTACTGACACATGAATCCTGGTTTGCGTTCTGTCCAGTCTTGAACTCAGACCTCCTGGTAACCTGAATTTACCTGTCTCCTGATGCCTGCCTCTTGATTTGCCTTCTGGCTTGTCTTGGACTCTGACCTCCACATGACATGTTGTGAGATTTAATTGAATGATTTTTGTAAAGTGTTTTTAAATCCTAAAATGGAAAATACCATAGGGGTGTGAAGTAAAATTGATGTACTGATAGGGAGTATACACTATTGGTCTCTACCTGATGGAATGTCAGACCTACTCAAATGTGTGCAGTCATGATACCCTCTCACTGACTAATGGAAGATGTAATGCCTAATGCTGCTGAAGCTAATGAGGATTCTTCTTAATCTGAAATGGTAAAAGCCTGTGCTTTTTGGACCCCTCAAAAAAACTGAGAATATTTGCTCATAGTGATAAGAAATGCAATGCTGACAAATGTTTGGAGGAGGGGCAGTTTGTCTCTGAGTATGTTGGTACATACCAACCCAGTATCTTTCATTGGCCAGCCCTAGTTAATGTACAACAGAAGATACCATGGAATGCACTTTTTTTTAACTGCAGGAAGGGATGTTATATGGAGACAAGTTACCTATTTTATATCAAACTGTTGTGCAAACATGTACATGAATGAGAATAAATCTTTTCTTCAGCTGAATAAGATGAACAAATTCTGTTCCCCTCAGTCTAGGAGCCTTCAAAAGCACTCACAGTTATAAATAATTTCGTGGCATTACCTTTATAAGGGAGATCCAACCCATTGCTCTTGTGACTGGTGTTTGAACTCTGGGAGTCAATCATTAGCTGCAGGAAATCCTCTGGGTCCTAGAACAAGAGGAGCAATTTTTTTAGCTTACAGCCCACAAGCCTCTTTAGCCACCATCAGACCCAAAAACTCTATCTTTTTCCAGGGCCAAATTTGTGTTTATAGGCTCCTGCTTGGCTTTTTCTTGCCTCTTTTCCTCTTCCTCTCTCTGTTCTTGCTTGTGACCTCAGTATCTGTGCATACTCCCCCACCTGTTGGTCACAATACCCAGTTGAACCCATTGCCCCATGGTGCTGGTTTTTGGGCAGATTGTATTAAGACTTTGTTTTAAGTGTGGCCCCTTAACTGTCTCTTACAATTATCTTAAATGGAGGACATGTTCACACATCAGCTTGAATGAGGCTTTACCTCAACCCACAGAAAGGCTTCGCCCAGCTCATAATAATAATCTGAAAGCTTTTGAAGTTTCTTCCATTTGTTTCAGACTGGCTTGAATGTTCTCAAATCCTTTATTGTCCCATACCCTAGGAGCCAGCTCCAAATCTCCACATTATTGTGACCCTTTCTACTTGCTATATAATAGGTGGGCCAAATTTTGATCTTATTTATATCAACTCAACTCCATTGACTACAGAAAATCTTGTCTCTTTTAGAGATGACTGTAGCCATTGGGCATAGCATGGACATAAATGAGTATAGTTTGACCCAGATAAGACCATCCTAGTGTAATCAAGGGTGGAGAGTTTAGTTTCTCTAGACATTGGCTAAGTTATAGAATGGATCAGTATCTACTGTTGTTGCGGCACTCATCCTTACTCAGTGTCTGGATCACAAGGTTGGCTGGAGTTCTGAATGAGCAGGAGGCAACTTATATAACAAAATGAAGAGTGGGGAGAAGTCAAACTTCACTAGTTTCTTAACCTCCGTGACAAAGGGGTCTTTGGAGTTGTTCATGGAATCAGTGTTCACACCAAACGAAGTGCTAGTAACAACATCCAAGCTGTAAGCACCAAACAAACTGAGAAAAAATGGAAAAATAGAATACAGATTGGAGTTTAACATTTGAAATAGGTGATTATAATCTTTCACTTGCTTCCCATATGACACCTCCTTAAAGAAAACAAAACCCTTAGAATATTCAACATCAGTATTGCATCTGTGGGGAAACAGGCAAATTTCCATAAAGCCTCATTGGCTGATAACCTTCCTCTGGACATTACACAGTGTAGTGTATTAGTTCATGTGTAGGTCTTCTCCTGGTAGAGTCAGGCCTGCTCAAGTGCTCTGATTAACTTGTAATCTAATGGCTGTGGCCCTTTAAACCCTAATAGTGAGATGAGGTCATCTGTGTTTGCCCAAGTAGTATAATCTGTGGTTTTGGAACCAAGTTTGTTAAGTTCTGTCCCCCCATGCTGCATGTATGGTAACAATGAATTTATTACTATTATTTTTATTATTTGCACTCCATTAGTATAATATGCTAGGTGCACCCCAGACAGACACAATCCTTGCCCTGAAGAGCTTGCAATTTAAAAATCAATAGGAACACACCATATCAACAGCTGTTGTCTGACAAATCCCAACTTTGCAGTACAGAGTTCCTCACTCTTTAATGGCTATGGGGTCATCCTTTTCCACTTGCTTCTGAACATTTCTCACCAAAACCTTCCCATAATGCATCATGATGGGAAACATCTGAAATATAAATCAGAGCGCACAAATAAAAATGTCATATTTATAGATGATTAATATAGTAACTTTTCCCCTTGGTTAAAACATGCTTTTCTAATAGCCTAGAGGAGAATCATGAACATTCACAAACATCGTTTCTTTCTGCTTTCTGGGGATTTTCATTTTAATCCTTTTCCTTTCTACTTTAGGAGGCACAAATGAAAAAAAGCTGATTTAGTAATCTGATTCTCACAGAAGAGATCAGACCATTGTGACTATCTTTGCCTCAGTGCTGCTTGTGCACTGACTACATGGTTTAGTTTGTGACTTCTCCCCTCTGGGTTTTACCTTCATTAGCCTCCCACTGGTGAAGGCTGGAGAGAGCACAGTGTGAATCCTCTTCCACTGCTCATCCTCAGCTAGGGAGACAGCAGACTCCAGCACTCCTGTTGGACCAAATCTCTGGGGGGAAAAGGCTAAGCCCAATTCAAAACTGTAAGTGTACTAAAGCGTTTCTCTGGAGAGGATGAGAGTTTGCTAAGTAATCCTCTGCCCTCCCACTCTCTTTCTTCATATGCCTTTGTATGATATCAGTGAAATCTAATAAGTCTCATAAGAAGTTATGGAATCGGGAGAGACAGGTCACATAATCAGTGGCTGCATGTTAAGAATCTGGGGAGAAAGTATTTAAAACACCTTTTCAATAATAATTTTTCCCATGCTCTAACCCTTCAGCTGTGAGATATTGTTTCCAATTACATAAACACATACATGTGCACGTATACACTCCCATAATCCCTCCACCCTGCTTTCACCTCTACACATGCAAGAGCCACATGCATTGGTGGAGACCTGCATAAGTGCACATACACTAACAACTATGCAGACACCCACAGAAAGGGTCATATTCAGTTCTTATTGATTCTGTTTCAACTGAGTGGAATTTGCCCTGAGTTTTTCGTATTAGCAACTGCTGTAAACTGTCCTAACGAGTTCAGCAGCTTTTGAAGTACAGTCAAATAGGTTTCTTTCAGAATCAAGGGACCCTGTTCCATCTCAGATTTCCCCCGCCCCCTTCTTCTTAAATGCAGGATTATATTGACATACAGTGGGGCAATTCGGTTAATCCTAGGTGTGCATTGATTCTCATATACTGAGGGATGCGAATGCATACCAATGACTTTATGACATCTTAATGAAGAGTGTTAAAGAGAAGAAACCTACTTGCCTGTTGGTAAAGGTGGTGTAGCACTCTTTCACCAGCACAGTTTTAATGATTGTAGAATCCAGGATGGCTAGCACAGGCTGTCTGCCATTGTAAAACCTGTGGAAAAAATAACACACTGCAAAAACCACCACTGTCAATGGAATGGAAAATAATGAATTAAATGGAAGTTCCTTCACCAAGTTTTCTCTGATGTCCATCATCTCTAGTCTTCATTAGCTTTTTATAGGAAAGTCTTTAATTGGATATGAATAATAGAAATCTTTTTCCTGTAATCTTCATTATAGTCATCAAGGTGCTACTGATAACAATAGGTAAAGGATTTTCAGACAGAAGTGTGATTTTTAAATTGGTGATGCTCATTTAATTTCATCCCATTCCTCCTAGTTATGCCTTTCTAATCCTCTAAACACCTCCACTGCCTCTTTGATGTTTACATCCTTCAGATACATGAATGGTAGAGAACTGTCTACCTCATTTTGCCAAACAATACATACTCAGTTCCTACTCTCTCTTCATAAATCAAACCCTTCTTTTCCACTGGAGCTAGAATAGAATTGTTCCTGTATTAGATTTATACTGAAAATGTTTTTACAAAACCAGACAAAGGATACAAGTTTTTCTGCAACACATGCATCTTGCCCTGTGTCATTAGGAAGCATTTCTATAATGTAGAAATAGAACAGAAATAGGAAGTATGTACAACAAGATGTCACCCTAACTCATAACAAAATGTGAAAATTAAGAGATTTCTTTAAATTTCTTTGCAAATCTTAAAGAAAAGATCCATGTGTCAAAGGACTGATCACCTTTGACTCACACGACGATGCTGGTTAACTCTTGCAGTTTTAGGCATTTGTGTTAAGTTTCTCATGGTGTATTGATTTCTGGCATCAAACGCATGAATTTTGCCCTTATTCAAAATGACCACCATTTCCCATTACTTTTAAAGTGTTTGAAGCCTGAGGGTGCCCTTAGTGAAGATGGCTTCCATTTCCCTACTTTGCATGTAGACGTGAGGCTGCCTCCAGTAAAGATGTTTGCTGTCTCACATTGTTTCCAATAGGCAACCATCAGAGAACACAGTTGTCCTTGTGCTCTGTATAGGAAATTGTAAGAAGACAATGGGAGGAAGAGAAGACAGGAAGGTGGCCGGTGCATGGGTATGGGGATTGCTGTAGGGTGAATGAGATGAGGAGCAGAATAATGTGGACTGCAGAAGGCGACTAGGGTAGAAGAGGATGTAGGGAACAGAAGGGAGGATGAGAGGGCTCAGAGAAATAGGAGTGACAGAAGCTCTACACTGCCTATCGTGCTGACTGGTATTGTCAATTGTTTCCTTGTCCCATTGTCTTTTGTCTTATACTTGGATTATATATGCTTTGTGGCAAAGATTGTCTTTTTGTTTTGTGTTTGTACAGCTCCTACCACAGTGGGGTTCTGGTCCATGACTGGGGCTCCTACGTGCTACAATAATACAAATAATACATAATAATAATTAATGGACACAAGAGTTTGTGGTGAAAGAGAGGGAATTGGGGGGAGGGGAGTCATTTAAAGGTATTTTCCCTAGACTCTGAACCTTTTTCAGAGATGTTACAATGAACAGATATACGTTACTAAAAACACCAAGGTGTCTTCCAGGTATAGTTACAACATAGTGACAAAAGCTGTAGCAAACATCCAATGCAGAATAAGACTGGAGGTAATGTAGCTGTATTACTCTTCATCAGGTCAGGGTCAGGACAGATGTGAGAAGGCAGACCTATCAGTCTATTTTAGGTGCTACAGAAATATCTATTAACTGCAGTATTATTGCTGTTTCTCAGTGGAGTATCTGGGATATATATACTCTCTATCACTGTTTTTAAACAAGGAGAACAGAACACTTGAGTTATAAATTCTGTTGGATCCTGTTCCTATTAAAGGCAAAGAGAATTTTGTTGTTGACATCACTGGAAGCAGGATCTAGTCATTTGGATCCAAATCTGAACACTTTCTTCGAACAGGCCAGGTTAAACTCTGTATAACATGACTTTAAGCTTGCCTCTTCTGGTGTACTTTTCCCACCATCTGATTTAGATTTTAGGTGAACCTTAAAGACCCAACAATGATGAATACTGCCTAGCAAAAATACTTACCCACAAATTTTCCCATTCCTGAAAGCAGTTTTTGTCAATGGTCCACTAAACCCTGCAAAATAAATTTTAAAATGGAATTAGAAGTGGAGCATGAGTACTCAGGCAGAAATTTCAACAGCTACATGGCAGAAACAGCCTAGCGACTCTGGAGGTTCTACACGATGAGCAAATGCTGCCTTCAGATAGACATGCACACTGACATACATGTATCTGTGGGCATAGTTCAGCCTTAGTTCTGCCTGTTCATTGCTTAGTTCAGCCTGTTCATCACTGTGATTTCTTTTTTAACCCACAAACACAGCAGGTTTCATGGTTTCATGGTTCAGCCTGTCTGCTGGGTCTACCTGTTGTTTGATGGGTCTATCTGTTATTCCAGGGATGGGTTGGAGGAAGAGAATATTCCACTGGGTTTGCTTAGGGTTGTTCAGACAATTCAACAGATGCCCAAGTGGTTTAATACTAAAATAAATAAATAAACAAAAACTTTCCAGCTGTTCAGGTACAGTGCAATGCCCAGAAGGGACAGCATACTGCCCTTTACCGTGTACTTCTCTTTTAACTGTGCCATATAGGGAGGAAGGAGGAAGCCTGCTGAGATAGGAAAGTGAAGCTAGAGCTGGCAGCTAGGCTGAGAAGATTCCTTTATATGCCTGTAGGGAGGTGCAGTGGCCTTCCTCTGAGCCTGGGTCCGAGGAAGGGTCGCGATGCCCCAGCTGGGCAGATCCAGGCCCGCCAGGCCAATCTGCCCAGCAGTAGAGGGGCGGGGCTACCCAGGAAAGGGAAGTATAAGAGGCCGGCCTAGGCGCTCAGTCTGGAGGGAGCTGCCACTGGAGACAGTCGTGCCCTCTTGCCAGCCACGGCGTAGGCCGGACCCCGACCGAGGGCCCACTCGGAGCAACCCCCCCTGGGGCGGAGGCCCAGTACTCTGCCTGGCTTATCCGGGCCCGGGAACTGGACAGGGCCCCTGGGCCCGTGGCTGGACCAGACCCCCAAGCAGCTGGCCCAAGCCCCCCGAGGCTCTGGGGGAGGAATTACTCCCTGAAGCCGGGGCAGACCTGGAGGAGCTGCCTGATGCTGGGGAACCCTGGGAGCGGAGTGAGCCCGACAGACCCAGGGAACCCTGCGACCTGGAGGAGCTGCCCTGCGCTGAGGAATTCCCTGACCTGCCCCCGATCGACGAGGAGGGACTAGGGGGCCTGCCGGTTGCCGATTACCCCATCGAACCAGAGGACCCAGAGAGCACCCAGGTACCCAGGGACCAGGGGGAGGAAGTGGCCCAGGGGCAGCCTGCTAGACAGCGGCTGCGTCAGGGGCTAAACCCCAACAGCGAGTTGCGGCTAGAGCCCCGCTAAACCAGTGGCCATGAATGTGCCATTACTAGGGCCCTGGGCCGGGACGCGGTGGAGACGGGCGGACCTGTGTCCCCTTTCCCCACCCAAGCCCAGAAGAGGTGCCTACCTGCCTCACCCCGTCTGAGGGTCGGAGGCAGCAGACTGCTTACCTGATGCGCCCTGCATACAGGCCGGAGGTCATAGACCACTTGTCAACCTGCCCAGCTGGGAACCAGGATTAAAGGCTTGGGAACAGGCGCTGATTATTTCCCCTTAAGAGAGGCATGGTGGCCTTCCTCGGAGCCTGGGCCCAAGGTAGGGTTGCGACGCCCCGGCCGGACAGTGCCACCGGCCTACAATGCTGCATGTATCAAGCCTGAGTTTAAGGAGACCATAAGTAAACTGTGTGGAAAAAAATATTACGTGAATGTATATGGTGAGTCTGAAAACCAGCTACATCTATGTTTGTCTTTTCGAGTTATCACCAAGGTCTCACCAGGTCCATCACTTGAGCTGTACAGAATAGGTGTAATGGTCTGCATTATAGAGACTCTGTACAGTCTTGGGTCTCCACGTGAGAGCAGAGCTTTTACAGAATGTATCCATCAGAGCAGAGTAAATATTTAGGTATCGTAATCTGATGGACATGTCTTTCTGGAGCCTGCGGTCACTTACTTTGTGATACTTCAATGTAGTCCCAAAGAAAGGCAAGGGTTTTGGCCCAGGAATATCCAGTTTCTTAAATAAACCGTATGGCCAGATCCCATATCTGTAAAATAATAAGAATCTGAAGGTCAAGTAACAGTAACTACAGGGATGTTGGATCTCAAAGCTATCCAGAGGCAGCTGAACTGTTGAACTATAAGAGGAACAAGTCTGTGGAAAATGTGGTCCAAAAATTAGTATTTTGTAAATCTGTTCAATAAACATGGCAAGTGATAAGCTTCACTGCTGCAATGCACCATCAGAAAGTGAGCCCTGAGGTAAAAGCAATCATCTCATAAAGGAATAATTGCTCCAGTAGAATGGGTCCAAAATGCAAAAGAGAAGCCCCCTATCATCATCATTGCCAGAATCATTGCCAGTGCAGGGAGAGACGTCAGTAAAGGGAGGTAGAACCATGAAAACAAAGCTTACATTATTTTTATTACAGACAAACCAAAGCTTAGTCAGACATTGTGTCCTGAGCAGGGCTTTTATGAAGGCTGCACTTTAATTTCATTTATTGTTCTCCCCATACTTAGCCCAGTGTTAATGCAGAGGTGAGTCAGGGAGCCTAGACTGATGGGTTTCTGTTTAAATTTTATTGACAGCTTTGCATATTTCTCTCCTCTAAATAAGCCGTTTTTGGTGTCATAAAGTTATTACTCCTGCCTCAGGGCTCTCTGCAAAGATCTGGGCTGCAGCATTTTAAAATTTGTCTTTGGCTGTGTTGAAAGGGCTTTTCAAAATATTTGTTTCTGGATGGAGATTACCAGCTTCCCATGGAAGAACTTTATCACTGAGTGAATGTTCTAGCTCTAATGTTCACCAGGTAAACCTTAGCCAAGGCATTATTTAGGCCCTTCCCCGGGTAGAATCACAACTGCTCGAATCTGTGTTATTGAGCTATGCTTCTAACAGCCAAGAAAGATTCTCCTTCAAGTGGGCTGTACTTTTGGAGCAGGGAGATTCAGCTTCTATCGCTATTGTCACAGGGAAGTTCAGAACAGCCATGGGGTGCAGCCAAATGACACCTGGGAAATCCTAAATGGCCACAGGTTTGTTAAAATGTCAGGGTTTGGATCAGCAAAGGGCCCCAACCGAAGAGCAGAACGTACATGGGGGCAGGAGGAAGGGTTTGTCTTTGAATGGCACAGCCCACGTCCATCTAAGTCATGCAGAGATGTTCAAGAATAAGGTGGCAACAGTTTTGGAAACCAGATATTACTGAGTTGTAGGAGCTGGATAGTTGCCAGTGCAGATCAGATAAATAGACTGTGTTATTGACCACATTAAGCATTAGGCTTTATGCTTAAAAACCTGCAGTCTTTGTCTAACTCTGCTATAGTCTCTATCTGTGCTGCTTTTCCTACATCAAGGAAGGTAGTTGGGAGGAGCAGGCTTAATAAAAAGATCCCTCAGCAACTTTTCAGAAGCAATTAACTTCCAACCTCTACAAAGTATTTCTCCCAGAACAAATTCCAAGACACCTCACTCCCGTTCAAGCCATTAAATGAAGGGCAGCATTGACAAGTGAGAAAACTAGGATCCATTGCCGCCCTCCAAATTGCTCTCTGGATGCTGTTTTCCTCTGTTGTCTTTCTGCTACTCTTTATTGTTGAAGTGTGTTAGTGTGTGTGTATTTAAATATGTAAACGTATATATAAATACATATATTTACTACTTCTGTTTACTGCATAATCTATCTCTATGGCAGCTTTAAGACTGTATCCTCTCTGAGGCAAGAATTATCTCCTACTATGTGTTTTGACAGCGCAATGGGTCTGTGCTCCTGGCTGGCTGACTCTAGGGTGCTACTGTAATGCAAATAATAGATAATGATAACCTCCACAGAAACCTTAGTAGACAGCTCTTTAACTAATCTAGCAGATACAAGTCTAATGAGATACAGAAGTTGGAAGATGAAGTTTGAAAAATTCAGACTAGAAATAAGGCACACATTTTTAATAGTGAGGGTAATTAATCATTGGAACAACTTACCTAGGTATGTGGTGGATTCTTCAACAACTGCTGTCTTTAAATCAGGATTGGATATCTTTCTAAAAGATCCGCTATATCTGAAACTGAAGTTATGAGTTTGATGTACAAATATTGGGGGAGATCTTTTGGTTTGCGTTATAGAGATAGTCAGGCTAGATGATCCATAATGGTCTCTTTCTGCCCTTAAAATATATGAATCGATACAAGTATCCCTTGCTATCACCAGGGTTTGTTGTTACCTTCATAGGTGCTCAATAGATAAAAGGAAGAGGAGATATCCTTGACTCATTCCTCCTTCCAAGTAAATTGCAAAAAGGGTATTGTAAAGGACTTCAACACAGCTAAGAAAAACAAAAATTAGTTGTGCAATTAACTAGGAATACGCCACCCTATCAAATGCATCATCTGGGATAAAACTATTGATGGAACGCCTAGTAACTAAGCCTTGGTGAATTAAGTCAAATATTTTCTTTTGCTATCAGCAGCAATTCTGCCTTTCATAAAACCCACTTCACCTTTGGAAATAATTAAAGGGATTGCATCATTTAAGCAGGTTGCAAGAAGTTTGGTGAATATTTTATATTCTGTATTTAACAGAGACATAGAAAGGAAATGTCTCCACTTTTGACCAACTTGATCTTTTTCCAAAATTAATAAGAGCCACTCTTGTATCAGGAGAAATACTCTCTTTTTGAAAAGTTTCAGCAAAGACTTTAAGTAGGATGGGAGATACCTATATATAAAACCTCTTGATAAAGTCTTTTAAATTACTCATGTAGATTTTGGTTCAAGAGTGACATGCCGATCCTGAATTAGACTGTGATTCAAGAAAGCATCCATGATGAGGAATTTCAGTTAAGCACTTGTTTCAGCACCCATCCTGAATAGGGATAGATTTAAGAGTCAAAGAAGGCTGGATACCCAAGTTCCATTTCTTGCTCTTCCACAGACTACTCTGTGACCTTTGGCAAGTCAATTAGTGACAGTTTCTCTGTACGTTAATTCCCCATCTGTAAAATGGAGATAATAGCACTGCCCTACTTCAAGGGTGTTGTGCAGATAAATACACTGAAAGCTTGTGAGGCCCTTGGATACTACAGTGATGGAGGACCCAATAAGTACCTAAAATAGAATTACCTTGCATGTGCTTAAATGCTTTCCTGAACAAGGGCCAAACTTATGAGATGTTGTTAATAGCTTATTGCGCTTTCAACTTTTTTTTTCTTTCTGAGTCATTGGGGAAGATTTTAGAGAGGAAAGTGAAACACGGATGTGTCCTTAAATTAATTCCCATACCATATTGCATTTGGAGAAAAATAATCTGACCTAGAAAGGGCTTGGCCATTACAGCGCAAGACCTGATTAAAAAAAATGACCCAGACCTGTCAACTGTATTCTAAAAGCATCAATAGGAAAGGACGACATCCTAATAGCAGTAGGGCCTATATAAAGTTGACGTGAGGGTTTACAGGTTTCACGCCTGGGCCTGGTCCCTAGCTAGTGCTCAAATTGTGGCCACTACCCACCCACACTCCCAACCCCACCCACGCACACCGATTCTCCAGCCCTGCCACTTGGCTGGAATGCACTTCTTAAGCCTGAAAGATGCACAGGAAGTTGTCTGAGCAACTAAGTGAATCCTGGTTGGGTACTATTATTGACTCTGCCTACTTGCCTGACTCCTGCCCTCCTTATCCCTGCCTGTTCCTGGTTCTTGCTTTCCTTCCTCGCTCCAGGTCCCTGTCCCTGCGTCCCTACTGATGTTGCTGACCAGCTCTGATCCTTGGCTTGGCACCTGATTCTGACCCTGGCTCTGACCACCCTGCGTTGTTAATTAACATGGACTTCTTGATATCCAAAATATAAACAGGATTTTGCAGCCCAGACCGTAGAGTCTCTGTGTAAGCGGGAATGGTCCTGCTATTGTGGGGAACTTTCCTGGCTCACACACTTCCCCCCGCCCCCCCAACTCTGATGGAGTTGGCTAGCAAAAGGATCCGAATCCTTGCTCCCACTTTACCCAGAGCCTGTCTGACCTCGGACTCTTCTTCCACTCTCCCGGGTGGCAGAGTCCTCGTAACCCCCACAAGGCTGGGCCCAGGATTCCTGGGAGGCTCAACCCCCAATCTTGTCATGGTCATTTAGGGCAGGGGCTTGGGTATCCCCCTTTGGGGTACTCACTCTGCCCTAGACAATTCCCTGACCCCCTGATCATTACATACAGTTCAAAGCAAATACAATTTATTAATCAGCAACCAATTAAAAAAAATAAAAGAGAAAAATTAAAACGCTAAGGCCACCCCCTGGCCCAGGGGCACCACACCCAATGTCTCTGGGGTGTGAGGGAGGTTCACAGTCTGTGTCTCACACGTCGCAGGCCTCCCGTCTGTCTGCACTGCAGGGATGCAGAGAGTCAGACACTTGCTCTGGCAGTGGCCACATGCCCCCAGACTCTAGGGGGCAGGGCCCTTCTCCCCAGCGTCAGCCCCCCTACTGGGGTCACGATCCCCCTCCCAGTCTGGCCTGCACGGCCTCTTGGCTGGTGGCGTCTCCATGCTAGGCCCTACCCAGGGTTCCCATTGCCCTCTCCAGCAGCCCACCGCAACCAGCTCCAGACGGTTCCAGCCCCTGCTCCCAGCCCCACAGCTCCGGTGTGGCTCGGCTCTCTGGGCTGCTCCTCAGGCCCTCCTGGTTCTGCTGCTGTGGTTCTGCTCTGCTCTGATCTCTGGGCTTCTTGTCTGGCCTCCGCACCCAGCCCCAGCCCTGCCCCGCTCAGCTCAGCTCAGCTCCCTGACCTGGACTTCTTCTCTCATCTCCCAGCCACTGGCTGCTTTGTCCTTAGCTCAGCCCCGCTCTGCCTAGGCGACTCTCCAGTTCACACCAAGGATGGGACCCCCCCTTGCCCTCCTGTCTCCCTCATTGGCCTGTCCGCCCTGACAATCAGGCTGACCTGGTGCATTGGCCTCTACCCACTGGCCTTGGGAGCCGTCTGTTTCAGGGTCCTGCTTCCTCAAGAGATAGTCAACCAAAAAGACCCACTAAATTTTATTAAGGGGCTAATGGACCCCCTATATCTGGATTGAAAAGGAATAAACTCACATAAAGAGGGTAATCAAATGAGTAATAGAATGAATAGATGTAGATGGATCACCCATATCATATACACAGCCAGGTTTTTGGTAGCTGAATAGAAGTGATGATGGTTAACAAAGAACTTTAGAAAGTGCTGGGATGCGCAGGGGTAGCCTGCGCAGGCAGAACAGTTTATGTAACTAAGCCAATGTGGATGTCATTTTCTTCCGGAAGATTCATTACTGTTATCTTGTTACTCATCATATATAGGATCCCATGTGCTACTGCTGGCCAGGTCATACTTGACCCTTGTTGCGGAATTGTGTGTATTTTTCATTCTTGAAGAAATGTGTTTACACTGGAGTCTAATGGAGTTTAACTAATCCATTTTTAATTCCCACCTTGTTAATTTGGATTAATTTTCCTATGTATCCCCATGTACATATGTAAGCCCGGTGTGTTACCATATTATAGACATTACAACATTTATGATGTCATTTTTAGTGATTTTTATTAACAAGAAGCATTTCTTGCCAAAAGAAGAGCTTAGTAAGTTATATTTTGTGTTTGATGTGAATCAAAATAAGTGTGGTGATATGGAAAGGGCAGATCAAGTGTGTGCCCCAAAAGCTAGGTTTTTTTTATCATATTTATTTGAATCACTTGACCGAGTGGCTTATTAGATAGAAAGAAAATAGCAGTGCTATGCTATGTGTAGTAAGTAGCTTTTCTCTTATTTTGTGATATCTTCCTATCAGTTTGACATAAACTAAGCGATTGATCTTATCACAAATATAATAAGTAGGGCTCATATCACAGAGTGCCTAGCACATACAGTACCTATAGTGTTAATAAAAATGCCTAAATAACACAACTTTCATTGTAGTCATCAAGTTTATTGTCACCTGGCTTTTCCTTGGTCTCTGCCACATTCAGAGGTTTGTCCTGCTTTATTGATTAAATGGCAACATTGTGATCAAGTTATAACCCTGCCCTAAAGTGATCCACTTAATCAAAGTAATAGGTCTGAGTTGTATTATTCGTAATACGCTTTACAGTAGGAAGCTTTGATCAAGTTAAATGAAGGACCAAATTCAGTGAATTAAATGGAAGATGCTGTAGGTAGATAATTTCAGGAGTCCAAACTGAATATTTTTTCCAGTAAGAAGTGCTCAGATTATTCAGAATACACAACAGAGAACCCTTTCACAAGCATTTTATGAATTTTCTTCTCTGCATATGTCACTTGCTTTAGTTCCATTAACATATGACCCAAGAGAGAGTTGTTTTTAAGGATATAATCTCACCACACCACAGTCAGCTCCGCAGCCCAACAGTTTATACACACTTCTTCAAATATCAGTATAACCACACACAAAAAAACCACCCCTGACATTCCTTGTCATTCACCCCTCCCTGCCCCCAGTAGTTCTAGTCATTTCTATTTCCATCAAAAAAGTTCCACTGCCTCTGAGATGAGACAGTGATCCTCTCTCCAGATGGAGGAATCTTACTACAAGGGAGTCAGAGAGGCCAAGCAGCTCCTCAGTGGAATTTTTCCTTTATACACATTCTCTAAATCTGATTGTATAAAAGCTATTTACAGTCACTTCTCAGTGACTCAGTTTACATTTCTGACAGTCATATTTTTCTGTAGATATTTAGTGAATGCCTTCAGAATGAACGGAAGCTCTTCTGCTGTATCTGTTGTACAGGCCTAATGGTGTGTAAAGACTCTGCTGGTACTCTGGAAAGCTGCTGTAAACTGTGCTGGGTTTCACTCATCACAGTGTGAGGTACCAGCTCTGGGGACTAATTTCAGAACAATAGGTTTTTCTGGTAATATGAATCCCTGGGAATTCAACTTGAGAGGGATCTGTAACAGGAGGGGGGAAAAAAAAACATTTGTAACCCAGCAAATAAAATAGACAGATTATTAAAGAGACATTGTGGCACATGCCTTTGTTTTTCTCTGTTTGCCCAAAATCCAGTCCAGGTCATTCAAAACCTGCTCCACAGTTACTATAAATTTTACAAACTTGGAAATGCTTTGATTGTCTAGCAAAGCCCCAATCCAAGTGAGTTTACTGCTTGCATGGGGTTTTGTTACGGAAGTTTCATCCAGCCCTAATGGGTCCAGACCTGGAAAGTGCTGAATGCCTCCTGGCCTCAATGGAAGCTGCTGGTGCTCTGCATTTCTTACATTTAAGGCCTGTGATGAGGTCTACCAATCCTCTCGGTCCGCCCTCCTGGAGGCATCTCTACTTTGACACACCCTGAAGGAAAAGTGTCACACAGGAAACATCGGCAGTAAATTGAGACCTCTGAACACTGCCTATTGAGGCCACTAAGGGTCTAGTACTGACAGAACCAACAAGGCCTGGTCCTCTTGTGGCTAGAAAAGGTGGGAGGAGACAGTAGCCAGTCAGGATCCACCAGGTGAGATAAGAAGGCTAGACCCCTCCCCCTGAGAGGCAATGCTGGCTGGAGCTATCAGGAAAGGAGCTTCTCCAATCCTACTACAAAAGCACCAAGGTATGGGTCAGGGCCTCATAACTTGACTGCACCTTTAGGTAAAGACCACAGCAAGCTGTTCTTGTTGTGGAGTTAAAAGCCAGGTGACCATTTTTAAGCTGAATTTCAACTGTTACAGGATTAGCAGGTGGTGTGAAGGCATCTTGCTCTTAGTGACCTGTGACAAGACCCTAAAGAAACCTACTCTATGTTTTGCAGTTCTTCATCTCTTCTTTCTTTCATCATTGCTTAATCCCAGTGAGCACTGTTGTAAAATTTAGAATTCCCCATTCTTTATAGTTTTCCAGGAAATAACATGTTCTGTAGATCAGGGTATAGGACCGAGGATCTGGAGACCTGAACTTTTTTGTCAGCTCTGATATATACTTGTTGTCCGCTTTGTGCATGTCACTTAGCTGCTTTCTGACTAAACTTCCCTATGTGTAAAAATGGAGATGATGATCCTCACCTATCTTATAGAGATCTATGAAATCCATAGATGAAAAATGCTATGTTAGTGCAGTCTCAATTATTATTTCTATATCATTTGCCTGTCTAATGGTGTAAAGCACAGTGTTGGTGTTTCAGGCTGGGAATTTGTGTAGGTAGAATTAAAACAGTGGGCATACCAATGTCCTCTGTAGGTAGAATGAACTCTTTCTGTGTTAACCCTTTTGAAAGCGGAAGGTGAAGAGAGTCCTTATTAAACTACAGGCACCAATGACAAACACACACTTGCCTTCCTTCTAGGAAATACCTAAAAAAACATCCATCTTTGGATTATAGGCACTTATTGAAATGCCATTCATGGTCTTTGGTTATTTCTGATCGCTCACATAGACCTCATGATGCACAGCTAAATTTTCCTCCTTGATGCCCAGGGAAGGCATCATTTGCTTTTGTAAGACAGCAAGCTTCCCAGTTGCAGGAAGTGACAGGTCCTTGGCAAAACGGTTTCTAAAGTATGTCTGTCATAGTATGTCTGTGTTACAGTATTGGTTTATGATGGCTGTAACCTTCATAGAAGGTATTGTTCCCCTCAACAAGAGCTTATTTCCTGATTTTAAAAAGTGCGATGCCTCTAACTTAATGTTAGTGAAAGGTGGTTATAACTTTACTTTGAAAGTCTGGTAATGTTTCAACCTTTTATAAGTAGCATAAAGACATTCAACCCATTCTGCCCATAGAAAAGGCTGCACTGGCAACCAGAAAAGAGAAAAATAGGTTTTGGATTTGTTAGTGACCCATTCAATAAGTAGATGAAGGATGAGGTATGACTTCCAGATATCTCACCTTAAGCTACTAAGGGATTTCAGCAATGGAAACAAAGATACGTATTTGTAATCATAACTGGATATGAGTCAAGCAATTTGATTCTTCTATGGAACATGGTGATGCTGTTGACCAATATACTTGAATGAAGGTATCACTAAAGCTGATTAACCACTTTCCTCTCCTTTCTGTCCTGTAATGTTTCCTTGGTTGCTATTTTTTCCCTTATAGAATTACTTCCACTGTATTTAGAAGACTTCATTCTACACACAGTGCATGCAATGTACAATCTGCTACATATTACTTTTCTATGCACTATCATCTGTGTTGCATAATTATTTTGCATTTCTCACCATGTACCATCTGTTTACCCACATAAAGTATTTAAAATAGTTTTTAATTAACTGTTTCCAGTAAATAATCATCTGGTTTTCACACCTGAGTTTTCAAATATAAATCTGGGTTTCTCACCTGAGTTTCTTCGCAGGGTCTGATGATGAAATTCTGCAGCAGGCTGGTGATAGCAACTTTCATGGTGAGGAGAGCAAACCTCATTCCAATGCAGTTCCTGGGACCAGCTCCAAAGGGCAGGTACATGTATTGATCCAGGGTCTCTTTGTTCTCTTTACTGAACCTGGTTCCAGTCACAAGTGTAAGAAGGAAATTAGAGAGTCAAAGAAAAAGGAAGCCAAGTATCTCTCCTCTCTCTTTTTTAAAAGAACCTCTAATGGTGTACTAGACAAACTTTGCTTTTAGAAATAGTACATCTTTGGTTATTCCAGCAGTCTAATAATTACACAGCCCCCTGTTATGTTCAGGGTGGGGTGGAGGGAGAATCTGAGTTCAAAGCCTAAATTATATCCTTTGCACCCAGGCTAGCAGCATCATGAGTTCCACTCTTTCACAATGATCACCACTTCCTTCCCATTGTTTCCAGTCAGAGTGAAGCCAGAAGACATCTTTGTTCAGAGCAGTTTGTTGTTCGAGGCCTATTGGGAACAATGGGAGATAGGTGGCCATTTTGAAAATGGCACCTAATAGTGGGCAAGTTATGACCTTATTCCCACTGAGACCAATGAGAGATGGTATCAATTTGAAAAAGGGCAGTTCTGTGTGGAATTCTCTATAGCCACCCCCTTCTGAAAGAAAAACTTTCACTGATGAATGCTAATGGGAAAAATTACCATTAATCCTAATGGTTTTCAAATCTAGCTTATATGCAAGATTTCAGTGAGTTTTGACTATATGGGAAGTTTTGAGTGTCAGTGTTATTTTGTTGTTAAGATGGGAGAAAGAAATAGTCTGACAATGGGTGCTAAATTTCTCAAAAGGACCAATTTTAAAAATTAATTTTAACTCCTAAATTAATCAACCTATATTGTACTTGCAAAATCTCAGATAGCTCACTCTATACTCAGAGAGTAAGTCCTATACTTCTGGGGGTGATATGCTGTATTCTTTTAATTACTAAAATTAATTTAAGAGTTGTTAAATCCCTGCTGTTCAACTCATCCTAACTATGGAACCATGAGTGGTGTGTCTTCATAATGAGGAATCCTCTCCAGTTTTTGTATTGGCAAGCAGGTGTTAAGATTAAACACAATAAGAATTTGTTTGTAAGAGGCTAATATTTAGGAATGAAGTAATATAGGTAAGAGATATAATTATGTTGCTCATTCCCTATATATATACTGTACCTTTCCGGTCTGAACTCCTCTGGTTCTGGCCAGTATTCTGGGTCACGATGCAGAACAAAAGGTGGGATCATAACCACAGTGTCTTTTGGAATGATCACTCCATTTATCTCTACGTCTTTTTTACAGACCCTTTCAAGTCGTCCTCCAAGAGGAAACAGCCGAAGGATTTCATTCACTGTCATGTCGAGATACTCCATCTGCATCAGGGCATCATAGGTGAGAGGAGTCTTCAGGGAAATAGAAAAAAGATTGTCAGGCATGTGAGAGTCTAGATCAAATTTTCACTTGATCAATGTTGAAACTATCATGCCCTCCCCCCTCATCTGTCACAGTGCATATTCCACATTCAGTGCTGAACTGAATGTTCAGTGTGAATGATTTCCTTTCCTAAATAATGTAAGTTACTGGAAATCTCGGAAACAAAGTTTGTACTTAAACTCAACCATTCTGAGCCTCCTGGTGTGGCCAATGCATTTTTGAAGAATGGCATCTCTTGAGACAGGTAGAAATCCATTGTAAGAGATCACAAACACTAACTAATTAGTACCCATGAACAATGGTATGAATTTCCTGAACTGTTCCAAGAATGCCATCTAACTCCCATCTAACATCTTCATTCTGTGAGCCTAACTTTCTTCTCCTTATCGCTCCTTTTTTCCTTTTGCTATTGTTTCATAAACAATTCATAGTTGTTTAGCAAGGTAAAGTAACTAGAGGTAATTTACCCCTTGCTGAATATGTGAATTTTGATGTAAAAGATAAATAGGTAGAAGAAAGGGTGTTATGGGGAAAACATATAGACAAGCAGTGATAAGTAAAACAAGATATGTGTGTGTATATATTGTTAGAATATACATATTTGACTTAGTAAGGGTTTATGTTATTGTCCCATGGGCAGAGTTACTGGTGTGCGTTTGAGATTGGGGATTTTAAAACTGTACTAAAGACTGATTTGTAATCCCTGGTATTGCCAGGCTACTCTTATCCATGTTCACCATCCCTTCAGCCTTCCTTCCCCTCATATATCATCTGGAGATTTTGAGAAATGCACAACAGCTATTACGCATGTAATAGTTTTCGTAGGGAGTTTCCAAGACAGTCACGGTATATCCACACCTGGTATTTTATGTAACACACATGAAATGGACATAGGCCATTTTGGAGGCAAGTTATCTACTTTCCTTTTGGTGAAAGCACACATTTCTTAATGTGTGCCCATCACAGCTTCCAAAGGGTAGCAGAGTCAGTATTTATTCAATGCTAGTTTTTTACCACATGTATTTAAGGTCTTTAAAGAACAGTTTCATTTACTTGACTTAACTGCGGAGTTGGGGAGCATGGGAATGGCCTTAAAGAGGCTCTGCGCAATCACTAAGGCTGGGTCTACACTGACGGCAGCAAATTTGCTGCCGTCAAATCGATTGCTCTGGATTGACTGAGTGGTCTGTGGAGACCCGCTCAGTCGATCCAGCAAGCGATGCAGGAAAACCGCCCCGGTAAGTGGCGTAGTGCTGCATCGAAGGGAGCGCTGTTCCCTTTGACGCAGCGCAGTGTGGACGGCGCGCGGAGGAGACACTGCAAAGTCAATGGGAGACTGCCGCCGAATCGCAAAGGTAAGTGTAAACCAGGCCTGAGCATTTAAAACTCTCTTGCCTTGTTTGGTAAAACTGAATCTATCTCCTCCTGCAGCTTTTGCTGGACATCAGGGTGGATGGCCAGTTCGTAAGCTAGGTAGCAAAGGGAGTTGCTGGTGGGCTCATATCCAGCAAAAACATAAATAAATGCTTGTGCCAGAATCTCAGGATCAGTCAGACCTGTGAGAAGAGAGAAAAACAGCTAGAAAAGGTGAGGCTCAAACACAACATCTTGTAGGCTGTGCTCCTTACCCATGGTATCACTTTTTTAGTATTATTATCCCATGGGCAGGGCCGATGGGGTTTGGTGGGAAAATTAAACAGGGACTAATGATTGATTGGTAATCTCTGGTATTGTTGATTGATTTATACTGACCATACTATGCAGAACATGGGTTCCTACAATATTTGCTATGGTTTATTTTCAGGTTACATAATCCAAGTACTCTGTGGTTATGTAAATGTCATAAGACACCTGCTATTTTCCAGTTCTGAAAATAATTTAGAATATTTCTAACTAAATTGTGACGGGAGCAGTTTTATTTAAATGAATAGTGATGCAAGGCAAGCAAATAGTTAGGGGGTAGAGCTGGCCTTTGTCTTATACCATATTGGCAAGTATCAGATATTGTTCACTGGCCAACACTAATGATCATACGGCAGGAGTTGGCCTGGAATGCATGATTTCTATTTTACTAGTGGAAGAAGTGTTACATAAAAGTGATGATAGCTTGTCCCCATCTCACTCTGTGCTGGACAAAAACGTATGTACACTCCAGTTGTGTCAATGATTCTTCCTCCCAGCTGAAGATGGGGGATGAACCTTTTATTTCATTTCTAAGAGGCCCACCTGTTTATATTTCCCTCACCTCAGCAGCCCCCGAAGGCACTCACAAGTATGGGGAAATTTTTGGTGTTACCTTTATATGTGTAATTCACTCCATTGCTTTCATGGTTTGTGTTAGAGTTCTGGGATTCAATCATCAGTTGCAGGAAATCCACTCGGCCCTGGGAAAAGAAGTAACCATTCAGAGGAGAGCGGGTCTGGTGAGAGAGCCCCTAGGGAAGGCTCAGAAAGATAGGTCTCAGAACACAAATGTTGTATTTTAAAGTTCCCAGGAGTGGCAAGAGGACCCAACAGAATCAAAGAATATTAGAGCTGGAAGGGACCTCAGGAGGTATCAAGTCCAATCCCTTGCTCAAAGCAGGACTAACCTCAGCTAAATCATCCTGGCCAGGGTTTTGTCAAGCCACAACTTTAAAGCCTCTAAAGACGGAGATGCCACCACCTCCCTAGGTAACCCATTCCAATGCCTCACCACCCTCCTAGTGAAAAGCTTTTTCCTAATGTCCAACCTAGACCTCCCCCACTGCAACTTGAGACCGTTGCTCCTTGTTCTGTCATCTGCCACCACTGAGAACAGCGTAGCTCCATCGTCCCTGGAATCCCCTTTCAGGTAGTTAAAGGCTGTTATCAAATCTCCCCTCATTCTTCTCTTCTGCAGACTAAACAAGCCTAGTTCCCTCAGCCTCTCCTCATAAGTGTTGTGCTCCAGCCCCGTAATCCTTTTTGTTGGCCTCCGCTGGAGTCTCTCCAACTTTTACACATCCTTTTTGTAGTGGGGGGCCTAAAACTGGACACAATACTCCAAATTCAGGCTCACCAATGCTAAATAGAGGGGAATAAACACTTCCTGTGATCTGCTGGCAACGGTCTTACTAATGTAGCCCAATATGCCATTAGCCTTCTTGGCAACCAGGGCACACTGCTGTCTCATATTCAGCTTCTTATCCACTTTAACGCCCAGGTCCTTTTCTGCAGAACTGCTGCCTAACTTGTCGGTCCCCAGTCTGTAGCTGTGCATGGGATTCTTGCGTCCTAAGTGCAGGACTCTGCACTTGTCCTTGTTGAACCTCATCAGATTTCTTTTGGCCCAATCCTCTGATTTGTTTAGGTCCTTCTGTATCCTATCCCTACCTTCCAGTTTATCTACCACTCCCCCTAACTTACTGTCATCAGCAAATTTGCTGAGGGTGCAATCTACCCAATCCTCCAGATCATTAATGAAGATGTGGAACAAAACCGGCCCCAGGAACAACACCTGGGGCACTCCGCTTGTGACCGGCTGCCAGCTAGACATGGAGCCATTGAACACTACTCGTTGAGCCTTATGCTGTAGCCAGTTCTCTATCCATTTTATAGTCCAATGCAAATACCTTTCTTGTTACAGTGGCTCAAAACATGAAACTCTTACACTTCTGGGAGGGTTCCATCTGCCCATTCCCAAAGAGATATTAGCATGGACAGCAGATTTGGTCTCTTGTTATCACAAGGAATGATGAGCAATATCTGAGACTGCAGAGCTAAACTTTTTTTGTCCAGTTTGCAAAGCACCATCGTTAATACAACTTTACAGTTTTAGGGGAAAGTAACAACTACATCTCAGAAAGTGACTTTTAAAAGTAGCTTCCTTACTGCAGGATTACTCTGGGGAGAGGAAGGCCAGCAGGGAGATAAATGTGATACTGTCATTTTTTGGAGAGTGAAGTCCGCCTCTTTTGGAGTTTGTGCTCCTGGATGCCACAATATCAATGTCACTGCCCTGAATATTTGTATTCATGCACAGCTCTAATGTTTACTCAATGGAATCTCTCCCTCTCTCTGTTCCAGCTCCCCTTGTCTACTCCTTAGCATAATTTGCTGTAAATCATAATCTTTGCATGCGCAAACTATAATCCAGTCTGCTTGGCTTTTACCCTGAAATAAGATTAGATCACTGATGCACACATGCTATTGTGGTCCTTTTTGCTAGACTCTCACTCAAGCAATTAAGTATTTTTTACTTGGGCTAATTGAATAGAGAATGTTCTTTGGCATCATGACTGGGAGAGTCCTGCTTACCCCTTTGGCCTCCTTTTTGCGTTCCTCCTTCATTTTGCTGAATGACCTTATGAAGAATTCTACAGTATCTTTGGGGAAAAAATTCACATTCATCTTCTTAAGAACAGGAATGAGGAATGGGCATACAACTAGAAGGGAGACAAAATAATTGGGGCTGAAACAATGTCCAGGGAACAAAAATCCATTTCACCTAAGATATCTATGGAAAAATATTAATTAGAACAGCTGGCAATCTTTATTAGAAAGATGAGGCTACATCATTCTAAATGATGACTCTACTTGATCGCTTCTCAGGGGCTCACTGAGGTCCCAGCCCATCTATCACCATGTTCCCTGTGGAGTGAGTGGGCTCCACGCTGCCCCCTACTCAGGTTTCTGCACAAATGACATAATTTAGCCCTAAATGTACATAAGAGCTAAAGGAACATTCCACCATCTTGCACCACATCTGACTGGAGGCACTGAAACTGATGAGTCATATTCTGAGTGCAGGACATTCCTCCCATTTACTCCATTGATGTTAACCAGGATGAAAATATTCTAAAAGTTTTGAAATTCTTCCAGTCATTTAAGACTGAGCTCAATGTTCTGGTATTCACTAACGTCTCGTGTCCCCATAAACATCTCCACACACAAATCCTGCAGCATTGTGATCCTTCCCACAACACATAGGCCAAATTCTGAATTTAATAGCACTTGCATAATTCCAGATGATTCTTACCTGTGGGATTGTATGGGCATAAATTAGAGCAGAATTTGTCTAAGATGGCCCTTGAGACTTCTATCATGGACAGAAAATTGCTTTGACATTGACTTATTGGCTAAGGTATAGAGTAGACAATTTGTCTAATTCTGATGCTGAAGTCATAATGTCAATGTTCAAAATCACTTAAATGGAGGTTTTAGGAGCCAACTTACATATCAAAATGACGAGTGGATTAAAAAAGTTAAACTTCACTATCTTCTTGATTTCCTTGACAAAAGGGTCTTTGGGATTGTTCATGGAGTCAATGTTCACACCGAAGGAAGTGCTGGTGACAACATCCATACTATAGGCTCCAAAGATGCTGAGGAAAGACAGAAATCAGAACACAGATTGTGGCGTTAATGTTTGAAATAGGTAATTACAAGTTTTCCTATATTACATCTCCTTAAAGAAAACAAAACCCTCATGAGACTTTTCTTCATGCTGTTGAAAAGAGGGGCAAGATAGTCAATCCCAGGAGAACATCTATAGGGAAAGGGGTAGATTTTCATAAAGTAACCTAGAGCTCTCTGGGTCCAGAATCTGGCAGTCTTCCTGTGGATATTACATAGTGTAATGTATTGGCCTCTGGTGGAATCAGACCTATTCAAGAGCCTGTGAATATCTTGTCAGCTGGCTATGGCCTTTCAAGCAGCTATGAGCCCGAGTC
Source organism: Mesoclemmys tuberculata (assembly GCA_007922155.1). Taxonomy (NCBI): domain Eukaryota; kingdom Metazoa; phylum Chordata; order Testudines; family Chelidae; genus Mesoclemmys; species Mesoclemmys tuberculata. The sequence goes on from ML675626.1 coordinate 23,196,885, forward strand.
CTGCTGACAGCTGATATTAAACCTCTGTGTACTCAGTGGTAGAATAAATGAGCTGTACAAAAATAAATAAATTAATTAATACAACTCAAATAATATTATATCAGGAAGTATTTCTTTATTATTTGTATTCTGATACTGCCCCAATGTGCTGGGTCAACACAGGCAAAAAGACAAAAGAATCCACCATCTCAGAATCTTCATGGATGCACACCTGTACAAAAAGGTTTTGTCTGACCCCCCATGTGTCAGCCTCCAGAATACAGCCTGAGCTATGGTCCTCATGTATTAAATCAGATTTATTAGAGAGTAAAAGGCCTTTTAGACCATCCTCTCAATCTTCTTGTCAGTGCAGGATTGTTTCATATACTACATTTTCTAGTGGTTTTTTTTCCACTCTAGTATAAAATGTGCCAAACTTTGGGGTTTCTACCAGTTCCACAGGGTTTACCCCCAGGAAGATTTTCTTGAGATTTAGCCTATATGTTCCCTTTTAAATTTCATCCTAGTTTTTCAGCTAGCCCTGTTCATCACTTCAGAAGTCTGGTTTATCCAAAATCCAATCTGCATTGTCAGTAATGAATGAACCAAAGAGTTGCTAACAGGATTTGGTGCTCAGCCAACTGTTACTCACTCCTTAACGGCCACAGGCTCTTCCTTTTCCACTTTCTTCTGAACATTTTTCACCAGAATCTCCCCGTAATGCTTGATAATGGAAAACATCTGAAATGCAAATCACAGGACATGACTTAAACAGGTGAAATTTTACTTCTTTGTTAAGCCTAGCTTCTGAAAAGCCAAGGAGAGATTAATTAATATTTACAAGCTTGATCCATTTCTGCTGTCTGGGGCTTTTTGTTTTAATCCTTTTTCCTTCTTTTTACATTAGGAGGCACAAATGAAACAGGCTAGTTTAATAATTTGAGTCTTACTGAAGAGACCACACCATTGCAACTGTTTCAGTTTGAACGCCATCAGTGCACTGACCAAATGGTTTAGTTTGTGACTGCTCCCCTCTGGGTTTTACCTCCTTTAGCCTCCCACTGGTGAAGGTTGGAGAGAGCACAGTGCGAATCCTCTTCCACTGCTCATCCTCAGCTATGGAGACAGCAGACTCCAGCTCTCCATTTAGACCTATATTCTGGGATGACAAATTCAAGTTTATATCTGAAAAAAAGCTATTGGGTTTCTCTAGAAAAAATAAAAGTACATGAAGCAATCCTTTGCCCTCCAGATATAAACACATGCACTGGGAGAGACCTGCACAAATATACACACAATAATTCAGACTGGTGCGTGTACATTCACGCCCACACATAATCATATTCAGCTCTCATTTATACTGGTGTAACTGAGAGCTGACTTTGTCCTAAATACTTTAAAAAAATAAATAAAAATAAACAACCTAAGCAACTTTTAAAGTGGAGTCAACCAGCTTTCTTTGAGAGCCTGGGTATCCAGTTACAGCTGAGGTCTCCCTGCCCCCTCGCTCCTTTAGTGATATGAAGTGACCACTTAGATTAATCCCAGGTGTGCATTCATTCTGCATCTCTGAAATAAATCATATGCATTCCTAGGATGTTTAACTACAGTATTTGATGTTCTTATGATTTTATTACATCTTTCTGATTAATATTAATTATTACCAGCCTACCCGCCGGTTTGTAAAGGTGGTGAAGCACTCTTTCACCAGCACGGTTTTAATTATTGCAGGATCCATGACAGCCAGCACAGGTTGCCTGCCATCATAAAACCTATAGGGGAAAAGAAATAAAAATTAATGATTAACTAATCTCAGTGAAAGTCAGGAGTTAAATAAAAATGCCTTTGTGGTGCTTCTCTGATAGCTACAACTTCTAGTTTTCATTAGGTTCTACAGCAAAGTGCTCTGACTGGAAATGCAGATGTATAGAATCATAGAAATTAGAGACGGAAAAGGGCTTTTCGACCACAATCTATTTCTGTCTTTTCCAGCCACTCCAGGAATGTTTCCTTTGAGAGACTATGCCTGTCTGAAAAATCACTACCTCAAACACAAATATCCCCAATATACCGCCTACACATATCTTTTCTGAAGGGGACACCAGTTATCCTATTTTAGTCACTTCAAAAAAAAGTAAGTTAAATGGAGTTTTAGTTACTATACCTCTTCCCAGTTTCCCCTGTTAGTATTATAGTTGTGTTTTAAATTAGTTTTCTATTTCTTGGAGTTGCATTAAAGACCCAAGCAAAGAACAGGAGGAACTGACTATTCAGGGGAAACAGTGAACATGACTATATATGAAGTGCTGTCAAATGTACAAAGTAAACTGAAGATTCAGAGAGAAATACTGTTTTTTCTCTACTCTCTTTCTGATATAGTCATCTGGGTGCTATTGATATCACTAGTAAGTAACAGATGTGCAGGCAGAGATGTCATTTTTAAGTTGATGCCACTCATTTAATTTAATCTCATTCCTCCTAGTTGTATCTCTTCTGCCACCCTAAACTCCTCTCCCTGTTTGGTGCTTATGTCCTTCAAATGCATGTAGATGGTTCTTTGCAGTTCCTCATTTGTCAAGCAAAATTTTTATTTTTCAATTTTCCTCATAAATCAATCCCTAGATTTCCTGTATGCGATTTGTAGTGGAAAATCCTTTCCAAAACCAAGTGAACAAGAATATACATTTTTCTGTGACACATGCATCTCACATAGTGTCATGTGTAGCTTGAACAATAACAAAAGGTTTATCATAAACAAATACCATGGATGGCACCATAACTTGGTTATCAAACAATGTGGAAACAAAGGGATAGTTTTAAATTTTTTAAACGTTTTAAAGAGAAGCTCTAATCCTCTAGAAGGCTAAATACCTTCTAAAATCCATGAGAAATGTATAGACATCCCCTTATACTCTATTAAGACGTTAGCAGTAAGTTTTTTCCTCCCCACACACACACACTCTTTTGATTCAGGTGCTAGAAATTTTTCAGCTGGTTGCACTGAAATACAGCTAAGGATTGGCCTTAATTCTAGTTTTAAATCATTGTTTTAAAACCAAAGTTTTAAAGATTTATTGTCCTATAATAGACATAGGTTAAATATGGAAAGATGGTATAAAGGCCAGCTGGATACATTGCCGAAGATACCAGAACATGTAGCCCCACTGCTGTAGGGAATATCCAGGATAAAATAAGACCAGTGGTAATGCAAATGTATCACACTTCAACAGGTCAGGGTTAGAGACAGAAACAGTTGGTAGAACTGGGATCCATGTACAGTAACAGCATAGATCTGAAATACATACCTTCCTTTACAGTTTGTAATCCAGGACAACTGGATTTCTAAATTACAAATTTCCTTTTAAATCAATGGCAGTTTTGCCATTAACTTCAGTTGGAGCAAGAGCTGGCTGTTTGCACCTGATTTTGAACTGCTTTCATGTGAGAGTTCAGATTGACATATCTGGAACATGTCTGTGGCCCATATCCTGCAGCCAGATCCGTGTGAATGGATGCTTGCATCTGGCACTGCCCTGTTGACATTATTGGAGCTCCACATGGAGACAAGGTCCACCACCAAGGATCCAATCACAGGACTGGGGCCTTTGAGATCTCCCTTTTCCATGGAGTTTTTCATCATCCAGTCTGGATTCTACCTATACGAGAATGTGAGGAGAATATCAGACAGTATTGGTCGGGAAACATACTCACCCCCAGATTTTTCCATATTTCTGAAAGCATGTGGTGTCAAACTCTATGAAGCCCTGCAGAGAAAGAGATTTAAAATGGAATTAGAAAGGGTGAAGGGTTTCCAAAAAAGGGGATGGGAATGGAGTTATAGTGGGAGTAAAAGTCTAGAGGTGGCAGCCAGGCCGAGCACTCCTGTGTGTCGCTCCTGAAACCTAAGTGACTCGTAAAGTCTTTGTGAGGGATTGGATCCTTTACGAACATGGCTGGGTCTAGTTATTCTAGGTGTGTTTCATGCTTTATCTTAAGGAGTCTGTAAATAAATTGTTTGCAATGAACTCAGTAAATAGTAACTGCAAACCAGCCACCTGTGTGTTCACCTGTTTTGGGCAATCACCATGCAGATCACCAGGGCCTTCACACTAAAGTCTCCGTTACAGAAAAGTTATCCTGCATTGGATCCTACACAGCCTGTGCGTTAGAACCAAGCTTAGCACACAGGAGAACTCATCAATGCAATGTACAAATCTAGCTACTCTATGATGGACATATATTTCTGGAGCCAGAAGAAGCCTTCAAACACTCACTTTACGATACTCCAAGGCAGTTCCAAAGAAAGGCAGGGGCTTTGGCCCAGGGATACCCAATTTCTTGAAGAAACCAAATGGCCAGATCCCATATCTGTAAAAATAACAGAAGAATCTGAAAGCTTCAGAACACTGATGTTGGGGCTGAAAGATCTCAAAGCCTATCCAGAGGCAGTGAGGCCATTGCCTTAGTTCAGGAATGAGACACCCACTCTGAAAGCTGGAAAGCATGATCTCAAAAATTAGTACTTTGTATAGCTATTTAATAAACACAGCAAGAACTAAACCTCACAGCTGTGCCACAGACCTTCAGAGAGATTGCCCTGAGGTAAAAGCAAGCCATTCCTAATGGAATAGGTGCTCCATTAAAAAGAGCCATTAGCAAAATGCAAGAGAGACCTCTCTAGGCTCATTGCCAGCTCATGGAGAAGAGTCCAAAGGGGGGTGGGGGAATGAAAACAAAGCTTACTTTTTTCTTTTTTTTTGGCAGAGAAATCAAAATAGAGCCAGAAGTTAAGGCCTGAGCAGGGCTTTTGTGAAAGCTGCACTTTAATTTCATGTATGGTTCTCCTTTTGCTTAGCCCAGTGTTAGTGTAGTGGTGTGTCAGGGATCCCAGTCTGTTTGGATTTTATTGACAGCTTTGCAGATTTCTCTCCTCTGAAGCAACCTTTTTTCATGTTGTAAAGTTATTACTCCTACCTGAGGGCTCTCTGCTTCTCTATGAAGATCTGGATTGTAGCATTTTGAAGCTGGTGTTCGGCTATGTTTGAAAGAAATTTTCAAAGTATTTCTTTTCAGATGGAGGTTACCAGTTTCCGAAGCGAGAACTTTTGTCACTGAATGAATGTTATAGCTCCAACGTTTGTCGAGAAAACCGTATCAAAGGCCTCTTTGGGCCAGAACAACAGCAACCATACAGCCTGCCCTTCTTCCAGGTGACTCCTCCCTGGAATGCTCGAAGCCACGCTGGGGTAGGGAGGTGTAACTTATTGCTATTATTATTTAGTATTTGTATTATAATCATGGTTAGAAACCCCAGCTGAAATCAGTCCCATTGTGATAGGCGCTGTACAAACACACTGTAAGGGAATCTTTGTCCCCAAGAGCTTACAGGGGTCTCAAACTCGCGGCCCGCGGGCCAACTGCGGCCCGCGGGCTTGTGTCATGCGGCCCGCAGTCCGAATCCGGCTGCAGGCTTGTGCTGGCATTTTTTTTTGAGCGGAGCTCCGGGAAGCTGTGGCCGTCTTAAAAAGGAAATGGCCGCCGAATGTGGGCCCCACAGAGAGATTTGACGGCGGACAGTGGAGCCTGCAAGTCCCTGTGAGAGCCTCTCTCTCCTACTGTGCCGCCGAATTTTACCCTGCGTGGAGATTTTTTCGGCGGAGAGTAGAGCATGAAAGGTACAGTAGAGTAGTGTGTGTCATGTGCGGCCCCCCTGAACTCCACTCAATGTAAATGCGGCCCGCCACAGCAATTGAGTTTGAGATCCCTGGCTTACAGGCAAACACCCAAGACAGACAAAGGATGAGGAAAAGGAAACATCATTATCCTCAGTTTGCATGTGGGAAACTGTTCAGAGCATTTAGCAGTTTTGATGAATCTGGGCCAAGTGTGCATGTATCTACAGGGACTGTTTGCTCGCCTCTGAAATACAGCCACCCTTTGGGTTTAGCACTGCCTAGTGGGCATAGCATGGAACTGGAAGAAAGGCAATGTGAGCTTTTTGTCAGAGTGAGTCATTGGTTTGCCGTGACACTAACGCAAGTCACCAATGTGTCACTGCTCCGTTTCCCAATCTTTAAAATTCGGACATTGATACTTGCCTCCCTCCCAAGGCTGTTAGACTCACAAGTGTTTGTAAAATGCTTTGGGCTCCTCAGATAGATAGTGCTTGAGAAATGCCAGGTATTAGTAGGGCAGGACTGAAATGTAGCCAGGACAACACAATAACACACTTGTTGTAATGCCAGAGTATAACCAATACATTTTTAAACAAACAGAAGAGTCTTCCTCTCAGCTTGTTTGAGATGCAGGCTATCCCAAACGTATGGGATGGAAAATAGCACATTGAACTGGTTTACATAATTTTATTGCACAGAAAGTAAAGCAAAACCTTATGTGCTGAACATCACCACTGCCCTAGACAGACTCAAAAGTGCTCAATTGTGAGTCATAAGTCCAATGCAAATAGGCAGTGGATGTTCTATTTCAGTTCAAATAGCAGAGGCATGTCTTTTTGGAGCATTTCTATCCCTATTGATATAGAATGCAACATGATGACAACCAAGAAGTCTTAGGTGGCCACAGAATTGCTGTAATATGAAAAATTAGGGCCAGAGAAGGTGAACACCTCCCAAATTGAAGATCGGAGTGGTCCTTGAAGGAAGGGTCCTTGAATGGCTCCTCAATCCAAGTAACACAAAAATATTCAAGAATATGGCTAATAGTTTCAGAAGGCAGATGTCATTGAATAGTTGCCAGTACACAGCAAATAAATGGACTGCACTACTGACCACATTAATTATTATTAGTCTCTATACCTAAAAACTTGCAGTCTTTGTTTAACTCTGTTATAGTCTGTATCTGGGCTGCTTTTCCTGCATCACTGAGGCCTTGTCTACACTAGAAAGTGATGATCAAAAAGTGCTGTAATTACAACACTTGTGCCTGTCCACTTTGTGTTGCCGAAGCGTGTCCACAAGTTGTTGCCCTAGCATCAACAGTGGTAGCAGTACACTGTGGGCAGCTATCCCACTCTGCAATTCGCCACCTTGTGCTACTAGCTGTTGGGGGAAGGCAGAGAGGATCGCAGTGCATCATGGGTGCGGACTCAATGTCCCATGATGCAGTTATTTCCATCCCATCATTCCATGTGTTTCTGACTGCATTTAGTGGCATTTTTCAACCGTCCTGGTTTCCTGAGCGTCCGCCATCTTTAACTGAAAGGATGGATCCTGCACTGCTCTCCACTGTTGTCAGTGTTCTGAACACATTGCGACTAGGCATGCAATATATCCTAAGATCCCCAACTGGATCCAAGGCGCCCGACCTGTTGTGTGCCATGCGAACAAACAGTGCCAGATTACTGTTTGCATGAAGTAGAAACTTCAGTTTGGTAGGTATATATACACATGTAAGGATGGGTGAGCTACATCACAGTGAGGAGGGCGTGTGTTAACGAGGTTAATTCAATCAAGGTGGTTGAGGCTGTTCACAACAGTTGATGAGAAGGTGTGAATGTCAAAAGAGTCAAAATTTCTGTCATTAGAGGTTTTTAAGAACAAATTAGACAAACACCAATCAGGGATGGTATCGTTATTTCTTAGTCCTGCCTTGAGTGCAGGAGACTGAACTAGATAACCTATTGAGGTCCCTTCCAGTCCTACACGTCTATGATTCCATGAAAAGACTAGTAAAATTTACATTAACAATGGCTGTCCTTCAAGAATTTTAAAACAGCATAAGTAGAAAAGCAATGTGTAGAATTATACTTACAGTATCAGGAGAGCTAGGAGTGCAATCAGTAGAGCCCAGGTCTCAATGGAAAAGCTAGGAAGAAGATTCATTTTAGCTCTGTACCTCTCAGTTTCTTGTTTTCTATCTGCTTTCTCCTCTCAGTTTTTTTCCTTTCTCTGCTCTGGTCAGAGTTGGGATGGACTCTATGGGAACAAATGAGAGTTGCAACATTTATTTGTTTGTCTATAATCATGTGACTCAGTACAGAATGAAACTTGAACTATTCCATTATGTAACGAAAGGGGTGGAGTGAATGGCAAAGATAATGAAAATGCCAATCTAGACAGGCAATGTTACCTTTTAGGTCTCATGACAAGGTCAGCTGAATCTAATCTCTAGTAATATAAAGATCCTCACTACAAATTCTTTACTCTATACAGTCAGGTATTCTAGTTTTCGCTTGATAAAGTTCTTCCGGTGTAATATTTAATTTTAATGAGTAGCCACCCAGTGGGCTCTTATGAAGAAATAAATAATATCAAAGTGACAACACAATGATCCCAAGAGAAGCTGTAAGAATTATATTGAACAGGCGTTAGAATGGGTATTGGTGCAGTATATGGGAGTATCTCTTGTGGCCCAGTTGCAGTATATGGGCTTCTCTCATGGCCCAATTAGCTTCTGTAGAATTGAAGGTTTTGTTTTTAAACAATTGTTTCTAGTCCTAACAGTTGTGAAGAAAATGTACCTACCATGACCCAGTACAGCATTGTCTGCTTGCACTTGTCTGTCATCTGAGACAGAAGCTCTGAGGGACATGTGAACTGCCCCATTCATCTCAGTGGGGTGCTAACAATTTTAAAGCCTACATTTTAGAATATTCTGCACTGATCATTACAGCAAAACCATCCTGTTATTCAGGGACCTGTGAGCTGACCTTGTGCTGGGGACCATCACTTTTAAAATGTCTGACTTCTACCCAAGAGCCCAAGCCCCTCTCCACAACAATCCAACACAAAAACCATGAAATTGAAACTAAAATCCGATCTGTCATGAGTCTTTCCCTGAAGGATGGCACAGATTTATTTGGATGTTTATGGAATGGGAATAGCATGCTAGAAACACATGCACATGGCCTGAGATATGAAAAGGTGGGCAGTGTCTTTTAGGTAGGTGGGTCCTATGTTATTATTTAGGACTGTACTAAGAATAAGATTTTAAAGTGAATACACTACCTTCATACTGACATGTTGTCTTTAAAGGGACCTTACTGAATTCCATTGCAGTCTAACTTGTAAGTGTTAGGAGCATCAAATGCCTGGATGTCTCCAAGGACATGCTGTGGTTGCTGATGGGTTGATTGATGTTTGAAAATACCAGAGAGCAGCATGAGTGGCAGAGTCTGACCTTATCTCCGGAGGATTGGTATTTCTCCTCACCTTCCCCAGCCTCTGCTCTAACCTCCAGATACAAATCAATCACAGATTAGTGTCTAAAAACAACAATCCCCTTAAAAGTGTGATATGGGTAGACAAGTTTTTGACAAGGTTAGATAAGCTTGTGGCAAGTTAATGTTGGGTCCTCAAAGCAGGGAGTTGGGTCTACTTGATCAAAGAGGCCTATTCCAAGCCTATCATCTAGGATTATATACCAATAATTATTTCCTTGCAAAATTTGCCATTTCCTTGACGTGAATTTAGTGCTGATTAAAGGTGCCTGAGTCACCGTATCGGAAAGCAGGAGATGTTGTTTATCCACAGAAAAGAAGTGCTGTTAGTGTCACCATTCCCGAGTTAATGTGACTCACTCTTCCGCCATCCCCCACCAGGACCATCTCCTAGTGGTAAGAGCAGTTCAGGCTCCATGCTCATTTGCGCCTTGGCCTCAGTGCTGGGACTGCCAACAAGACTGATGGTACCAACCCTGATTATTGGTTAGGTGTAAGGCTGCAAGACTGTCATGGAGGTTGTAGAAGTCAGGGAATCCGTGACTTCCAGAGATCTCCCTGAAATTATGCTCTTCAGCTTTTGCCCCATGTCCTGGGGCAGCAGGGTGGAAGCTGTCAGCTTTTGGGGGCTGCAGCAACCTGGGAACTCTCAGCTGCCATAGGTGGCGAGGGTCCCAGAGCTCTCAGCAGAAGGGGGCAGTTCTTAGCTGCCACGGAGGGGCTCCCAGCTCCAAGCTGCTGCAGATGGCATGGATCCAGCAGCTCCAAGCTGCCGCTGCAGCAGGAACCCTGTTACTGTCTGTTGGGGCAGGTATCTAGGACCCCTGGCTCTGAGCCACCATAGGCGGCAGGGACCCAAGGCACCCCACAGCCATCATCTGGTGCAGGTGGTGGGAGACCCAGCCCAGACCCCTCATGGGCTGTGGGGGTCCCCACAACTTTTAGGTGCAGTGGGCAGTCCTGCAGCCTCAGGTGGTGGGCCCCGCAGCCCCAAGCCACCAAAGGGGAGCTGGGAGCCCCAGCACTGGGGTTACCAGGCTGGCAGCGATCCTTGGATCTTCCTCCTCCTGCAGAGGGGCTAGGGCTCTCTTTCCCCCCTCGGGCTTCAGTAATGCCCTCATTCCTACCCTCCATTATGCTTAGTAAAAATCACAAACAGGTCATGGGCTTCTGTGAATTTTTGGGTATTGCCAGTGACCTGTCTGTGGTTAAAAATAACAGACAAAATCTTAGCCTTAGTTATGCATTGGAGCCAAAAGACCAACTTGATTGTGTCTATTGATTTATTTCACACAGGCCTTGAAACAGCTAATAGATAATAACTTCTGCTCATATTGATCTGGGCCAGATGAACTTCAGTGATCTGGAGATGAGTGATCCATTCTCCCACCTCCAGTTCCTTGATTCATCCACTCAGAGACATAATTTTACACACACAAAAATCTGTGAGGAACTTTTTACTCTTCATGTGCTTGTCAACACCCACTGCATTTGGCTCAATGCAAATCAGCCTGGATGTTCTCCTCATTCCAGACATTGAGCAAGGACTGGTCTCCCCTAGGCATATTTCTCAATGGTAAATATTTCGCAATAGTAGAAAAGTTGAGTCAGTTGTTCTGAGGTTTGCAAAGTTCAACTGTCCAAGCAGTAGTGTGAGAGTCATGAGCAGCAAAACACAGTCGCAGGCATTCTAGACCATCTAGCACAGCAGTTCCCAAAATGTGAGTTGTGACCTCAAGTGTGGTCACTTCATCAGCAGATGGGGTCACGGCAATCTCAACTGTGCAGAGGACACCATTTTACAAAATGGCCACTGCTGCACAGTGTGACCTCACACGCACCGTATGCACGAGGTGTTGTTGCATGGAGGATACCGTAGATGTGTGAGGTCATGCAGTCCAGAGGATGCCATTTTGGTTCACAAAATGGCATCCTTGCAGCATGACCTTGCATGTACAGTGCGTGTGAGGTAACATTGCCGGGAGGACACCATTTTTAAATGGCAACTTCTATGCTATCTGGAATAGCGGGAAACCATACATCTGAAAATGGAGTCATGCATGGAAAACGTTTGGGTGCTACTGACCTAGCAGCCACTGGGCAGTGTAGCCGGGGAAGTGGACAGGCACTGATTTCATATGGGAGATAGGGATGCCACAGGTCAGGCACACAGAGAGGCATTATCATCCTGGGGAAAAGTGCACCGTGGGATGTCTAACAGGACAGAGTTATTAGAGAGGGAGAATGAGATTTATCTATTACAGCTGCATGGTGAAGGGGTGCCAGTTCACACAGCAAAATTATCGTGTACTTAACCTGCTACAGGAACTGAACCATGTATCAGACTATGCAGCTAGTATGGGTGGATAAAATATACTGCTTATCAAGTGTGCTGTGTGGACACAATCTGTGATTTTAGCCAATTCACTGCCCACTTAGAGGCATGTAAACAGTTGCTGTATGGACAAGGCTTAAAAAGGAGATTGTATCTTTGGGTTGTTTATTTCTAAGGTACAATCTGAGTATTTTCACTACATTTAGAGAAAACATGAGTATTAGAGCTGGTCAACAAATAGAAAAATCCATTTTGTGGAAAATTCTGACATGTTCAATTTGTTTCCATTTTGCACAGTTTAGAGTGGAACACTTTTTTGTTTTGTTTTCTAAAACTTTCATAAAATATTTTTCAAAACATGTTGAATTTTGAAATCTCAATATTTCAGAAATGTTGGCATTTCAAATTTTCATTTTCCCCCTCTCTTACAACCCTGTTCCTCTTTTTTCTGTTTTGCCACTAAGTGGAATAAAATTAATAATGTCCAAGCTGTTTGCCCCACACACCCACACTCTTTCCTTTTTTTGCTTTGTAACTCCTCAAAACTTCCTCAACTTTTGAAACATTACAGTAAAAACATTACAGGGTTTTGGCTTTCCTTTCTGCACTCTGATTTTTCAGAGTTGGAGAAATTTTGAAACTTACAGCATGGGACAAGTTAAAAAGAGAACCCATAAAACCCTGGCCATCATTCTTCCTTTTGTAGTCAGTACAAAAGAGGGAAAAGTGAGAAGAGAAAAACAGTTTGAAAATTTGAAATTCTTTCAGTTTTCCAAAACTGAAATAAAACAAAAATTTTGATTCAGTATGAAACAAAAGATATTTTGTTTCAAAATTTTCTCATTGGAAAAAAAAAAAGCCAAATTATATTTTCCTGAAGGGAAAAATTATGATAAAATGCCATTTTTCAGTGGAAAAAAAGTTTTTTGATGGAAAGATTTCTACCAGCTCTAATTACTGTATAGAATTGCAACCTTTTCCTATTGGCTTAAATTGTTTATTGTTTATGATACTGAGAGTCCAAAGGAAAGGACAGAGTTCCTTTAACTTTTATAGATAAATCATGTAGTCACGAGAACCTGGAAAGCTGAGTAGATAAGAAATACACAATTGTATCTCATGCAAACAAAAAAAGGACATATGAGTTCATAACTTTTTGCACTTGAACCCCTAGGCCAGATCAACCCTCCTGTAGAAATGCAAGGAGGTCTGGGTATCAGAGATCTTCATGAGTAGGGTCGCCCCTGGGATTCACTAGACTTCAGGCCCCTCCATTTACCGGTTTTGTGTCCCAATTGCTGGTCCAGCTCCCTAACAATAAACTTCCTTTGGAACTTCACTGCCAGGGCTCCTCTCCTCTGCCCCTCATTGTTGCTGCCCCCTAGAATCCCACCTTTAAATGGGTGAAGCAGAACTGTTCTGGCCTTCCTGCCCAGCCAAAGTTCCCCAACCACATAGATAGGGCACCACAGAGGCCGGGACTGGGGAAGTAAGTGTGGTGGAAATACGACTGCTCACCATGGAAAGCGTGTGTGTTGGGCGGGATATTTACAAGGAAGGTACATTCACAAACCCCCAGTCTAATATTGGCCAGATGGCTGTCCCGTATACCTTATTTCATTGGCAGAGGGACAGTGATCATGGCCTCCTTTGTACATTCATGATAAGACACTTGCCTCAGGTTAGTGGAGGACTGACAGTCACCATTTTGTTCCCTGCGGTGCAGAGTTCTCCCACGAGACGGACGCTCTGGGATTTTTTGTTTTCAGACGCTGAACTCCAGTTTTTACAGTGCAGTAAGTTAACTAAGTGATTTATGTTAAGAAAATGGGAGAACAAACAAAGTCTCACTGCTTCAGAGTTCCCCATTTCTCCTCTCATCCCCACCAACTGCCCCTTCATTCTGTTCAGCCACTGCAGGTCGATCTTTAGCCTGGTGCTTACAGCACTGCTGAGCATTTTGACACACCCTAATCTTCTTCGGCTGTCCGTTTTACTCGAGGATGGCTCTCAGGAGGGAAGTTTTAGCATGTGTTACCTCGGTGATGAGAAGTGATTCCAGCATTTGGAAACAAAGCCTCTGTGATGGTTTGGGCAGGAGAATTTGGAGAGCTGCTTGATATTATGCCATTGAAGATGGTGCTGTTGAGACACGGCCTCTCTGTGTGCATCAGCTGCCTGGACAGAATCATATACTACAGATCTCCATTTACATCTATCTCTGGCAACTTCTTCCCAGTTCGTTATGTTCATATATGCTTTCTTCAAGTTCCTTATAGCACAGCTTTTGCCCTCTTCTATTGTGTTTCCCTTCCTTGAGTTCATTATAGAGGAGAATGTTTGGGAGCCAATGATCCCGTTTATGGACAACATGGTCTGTCCATCTCAGCTCCACAGCATGCCAGCTCTTCTCAATACCTCACTGTTTGGAACTCGATCTTGCCTTTTAATTCCTATAAGCTGCCGCAGATGTCTCAGTTGCAGGTTTGTAAGCCCTGCGCTTCAAACACATTTTAAAGCAGGTTTGTATCCTGTCAAAGCCCAAGTCTGAAGTGCTTTTAAAAAGCCATACTTTATAACAAATTCTGGTGAGAACTGAGCTGCCTTCCCACTACTAATACCTTTAAGCTGCTCAGGCTAATGGGATAGTGTCTTTCAGAAAAGAAAAATTATACAACGTTAAAAGTGTCCTGAAAGCATCCCAATTCCCAAAGAACTTTTTACATGCTAATTTGTGTTTGTGTTAAATTGCTTCTATATGCGCCACTGTCTTCCCCTACTTAATTGGTTCTCTCCAGCCAACTCAAAATGTGGGGTCCAGTTACTGCATAGGCAAAAATTGATGGTTGGAAGAGGAAACAACTGATTTTTTCCCTGGGCTCCACAAAGTTTTGATGAGCCATAGTAACATATTTCATAATGAAGACTAAATCTTGGTTTAAGTGGGTAAAATAGACTGCTTCTGGACACACAGAAACATAAATTTGCTAAAAATCTGAGGGTCTTTAATGATACTACATAACCTTCTAGCTAAAGATAACTTCAATACGCCTCCTCACGTATACTTCCTTGGGTTTTAAGTCCTCACTGAATATGCAGCAAAATATAATGAATTCCCCTGGATACTTAGGGCCATGTCCTGAGCTTTGGAGCTCTGTAGAAAGTAGGACATTTGTCAGATGTTTTGCCACTTAAAGTCATAACTCTGAAACTTATCAGCCTTTTTTCATCTTCTTAAAAATATGTAATTATATTCTCTCTCATTTTTAAGCCATACCATTCTCTGGATAATTCAGAAACTGTCAGCAGCACATTTTGCTGCCCAATCCAGTACAAGTGGCTGTTTCAGAGTCTCCCAATTTAACCTAGTAAAATTAACTGAGAATCAGTAAAAGAAATAATTTGTCTCCTGCTATCTCTGCATCTGATCATTTAACGTATGATGCAATAAAATACAAAGCACTGCCTGAGAAAACCACAACAGGAAACAACAGGAAATATCCTGCACAAACCAGATGAGCTTACCAACAGAATTATGTTGATTAAGCAGTTGTGACTGTGCGTTATGTTTATCTAGTGAAAAAAATTATCACGAGGCAGGGATATCCATTATAACCAGTCTCAGTTTTTCAGGGACGTTGGAGTACATCTGTCAAACACAGGGGCTGCCATCTGACTCAGGAATGTGAGGGAATAGATCAAGCAGGACTTCTGATACCAGGCAGTGTGTGTGTGTTGGGGGGGTGATGTTGTGTGTGTGTGGCCAAACTAGCCACTGGCATCCCCAGTGGCCAGTTTCCAATGCGGCTATACCAGTGATTATCAACCTATTTACCACCGTGGGCTGCATCTGCAGCTCTCTGTGTGTTATGTGGGCCACATCCACACAATATATAATACATACTACTTGTACATCACTGTAAGTCACTTAAAAACTAGCCCAAAGGTAGCCCAATCTATTTATTGAAATAAAGGATTTTTTCTGCCAACACATTGGTCTATACAGATGGGGCTGAGTGGATGTGCGTGTGTAGGAGAATGAGTGAGTGGGTGTAGGTGAAAGTTGTGTGAAACAAACAGGAAATGGGTGTGTAAGAGAGAGTCCGTGTGTGTGAGTCATGGGAGACAGACAATACCAGTGCCCATGATATCTAATACTTCTCGGGGAGAGGGTGTGAATCAACCGGTTTCTGTACAATAGTCAGGATTGTCCTGGGTTGTTGATCACTGCAAGATAATTGTGAAATCCTGAGCTCAGTGCTTAAAGTGGCCTGGAATAAGCATGTGGGGGCTGAGGAGGGGTCTATAACAATCTCAGCTAAAATAAATGTTCATGCACTTGGTAGGTCAATGCTTAAAGTGCACCCCTCAGTGACCTGACTCCATTTTTAATTCTTTTTTGCTGGGACTAGTATCCCTGGTGAGTCTCCCCGTTTTAAGCCTTGCCTGAGCTGGGCCCACAAAACAGCTGCAGTGTCAGCAGTGTGGGCTGCTCTGGGCTGCTGTGGGGCAGCGTGCAGGGCATGTGGCATGACAGCAGCTCTGTGCCCTGGGCGCCTCTCACCTGGAACTCGTCTGAGGCGGGGGCAGACCCCTGCTGGAGGCTGCCCCACTGCTGTCTCTGTGCATGGGTGAGCAGGCCCTGAGCTCCTGCTGGCGGTGGTGACTGTGGAAGGGGCGCAGCTGGGATAGAGGGGGCTGCCCTGAGCTCGGCTCAGAGCAGCAGGAACCAGGAGTGTGCACTCAGCCCCACGTAGGGCTCAACACAGGGGTGCTGTCCAAGCTAAAGAAGGTCACTGCTGCGGGCGGCACTAGAGCCCTGTGGCAGAGATTGCATGGGAGGGAGAGGGGTTCCTCTCCACTGTGGCTGCCTAGTCAGGCACATATCCCTCCATGCCTGCCCTCAGTCAGTCAGGGGCACAAGTGATCCCACTGATTGAGCAATGGGGGGATCCTAGCTGGGAAGCCGCCCACGGGACAAATTTCCACTCCACACCAGCTCTCCCACCATAGATGGGACTTACAGGGCAGCCACTTGCTCTGGATGCAAGTCCGGAGACGGCCAGCAGGGGAGGGGCAAGAGGGTGCTGCAGCCTGGAGCCTGCTCATCCCCCAGAGGCAACACATAGCTGTGGCTATGGGTGGAAAGGGGCTAGTGGGGTGCCTCCTCCCCCCCCGCCCCCGGGTGACCAGATGTCCTGATTTTATAGGGACAGTACCGGTGTTCGGGGCTTTTTCTTATTTAGTCTTATTCTTATTTAAGATCCCCACTTCCTGTTTCAATTTTTCACGCTTGCTGTCTGGCCACCCCTCATTTCTCTGGGTGCCCTTGATTCAGACGGCCAGAAGCAAGGAGGCGGTGCTCTCAGTGTGTCCCTGCAGCAGCACAGGGAGGGAGGAAGCAGCAGGCTGAGCTGCTCCCCTCACCACCAGGCGCATGCACAGCCCCTCAGCCGCATGGCCTTGTGCCCATGAGATGGGGAAGACCTTGTGGCCATCGTGGACCGAGGTCCCCCTTGCAGAAGGGGATGGTAGGACTCAGATGAGCAAGCTGAATCCCAAAAGTAGGCTGAGGAGAATCTACCCTGAGTTTTGGGTTATGTGATAGGATCCCTGTAACCCCCTGCTGGAAACACTGAAAATGCATCGTATGTGAGAATATGGGTGCCAAGGTGGGTAGCAGTGCCCCTCCTTTGTGTTAAGTTTAATATAGTTATGGCCTGCTGCTTAAAAGCCATTCCTGCATTTGTCTCCTTCACCACCAATTCCAAGACCATCTTTTTACAATCGTTGTTCCAAGGCAATGTCATCACCCTTCCCAGAAAAAGGGAGGATGCCAGCCAAGAGGACAAGGCTGTTATTCCGATGGCTATTGCTTTTGTATATACAGGACCATAATTTCAGCCATGGAAGCAGTTATGACAATGATTGGTTCTCATTACACACGCAAACCTCTTCATTTGTGTGTTAAAATCTGGTACCGTGGGCGCAAGTGAATCATTCCTTGTGGTGGATCTTTTAAAGGGTGCCACATGTAGTTCTTCAAATCAGAGAGGAAGGCATGAGTTTACCCAATTTCATATGCCAAGGGATGTACATTTTGCTCAGAATATCTTTATTATACCATGCCTTGTGTTTAGTCAGTCTGGTTTGTTTAGTACCCACTGTGTCTTTTAACTTCTCAGGGTCATGCCATGCAAAAACTCCTCTTCCCCTCATAGGATCACCTTGTGATCCCCCCCCCCTCTTTTCCCAGAGGTTTGTGATTTGTGGTCTCTAGCCTAAGAGATTTACCTTTTCCCAGCAGCTCTTTCTCAGCGGCTGTCTGTGTCTTACCAGCCCGGGGAATTCCCTCCTCCCCTCTGTCTGGGGGTCATTTGCATTTTCACAGACAACCATTCCTTCAGGAGGAGTTGCATCCTGTCTTAAGCAGACAGAGTAAATTTCCACAAGCGTATCAGTATTGGTGTCTTGAAAAACTGGGACGTGGATTTGGGGGACCTTCTGTTACCCCCTTCTCTGACCAGACTGTGTGACTGTTCCCCTCTGGGAGGTTACTTACACAGTTTTCTCTCAAAACCAGAGTCACAGGCTGAGTACCTGGGTTAACAGATGCTGAATCAGCCATGCTGTCCTGAAACTCCTCTTCCAAGTGACCTGTGGGGAGACATTCCTATTCTCCCACTATTCCTTCCCCAACTTCCTTCCTAGACCCCCCTTCAAGACACATCTCTCTATGCTCTCTAGAGTGGGATTTGTCCACTGTTCCACTTTGATGGGCTAACAGCCTGGACACATGTCACACTGACATGCAATACACCCCCTCCCTCCCTGGTGTGGTGTTGCCCTCAGCAGCAGAATAAGAACTGATTTCAATCATGTCAACACCTGGGGACGCGCTGCTTTGCTTTGCTTTCCATGCTGCTTTCCTCTGCATGCTGCACCCACCGCCTCTCTGATTCCTTCACCCTTCTCTTCCATATCTTCCTATGCTCCCCAGAGCAGGATCTGTTCCTTGTCCAGCTGCAAAGGGCTGGCAGCAGACAATCTGGACAGTGGTCTCACTGACAGGCATTGCATCCCCCTCTCTTCCCTAGGTGGAGGTGCCTTCAGCTAGGAGACTTTCTCCCATTCCTTCAGCAGTTCCCCTCGGGGTCCTAGCATGATGTTTCTTCTTGCTGCAGGCAAATACCTTGACAACCTGAGCCACACAGGAAAAATCATTCCCAAGAATTGTGTCAGCTGTGAGGCCTTCCATTACTCCCACACTACATGAATTTTAGCTAGTGGCACAGGATATCTGGTCCCGCCCACATCTACAATTTCTACCATTCGACCAGGTAATGCTGCCATATGGGGCCACGCTCTGCTTGAAGGAGCCCCTGTATCTCTCCATTCTAAGTATTCCCTGCCATTAATGTTAGCAACCCCACCGTGCACCATATCTGATTCTGCAGAGGCTAATCTTGCACAACCAATATGATAATACTCCAGTGCCTGAGGGGTTTCTGTGCTCAAGACAGCAGAACTCACATGGGCTGGTGGCTGCCTGATTGCTGCTAACATAAGACATTTACTTCTCAAGTGATCAGTAGAATTACAGTGATAGCACCTTTTGGGCTTCTCCGCTTTAACAGGAGACTTGAGACATTGATTAGAGGAATGGATTTGGGGAGATGAATGGCCAGCCTCTCTGATGCCTTCTTTCTTCCCAGGGGTAAAATGGGAACCCAGCTTTCCACCCGGTTTAAACCCCTCTTTCTGTGGCTTGTTCAAAATAGATGCCTGGGTCTGTTCAAGGGTATCCACTAAAGAAGCCAGTTCATCCACATTTTTTTTTTTACATTTTTGTCCCACAGACATTTTTTACATCATCTTTACATATGCTTAGAAAATGCTCCTGAGCAACAAGGCCTAACATTGCTTCAAAATTTGCCACACCTTTCCCCCTCACCCACTTCCCCATCAAATCTTTTATTCTGTTTATGTATTCCACATGACTCATACTAGGACTCCTTCTAAAATTTCTAATTTCACAGTATTTTTCAGGGGTGATCCTGAAATGTTTCAAAATCATTTATTTGAATTTGCCGTAATTTAAAGCGCCATCAGTTGGCATTTCATTAAATACATCCAGAGATTTACCCTTCAACTTTGCATCCAAAATGGGGATTTTCTTTGTGGATTTTTGGAGTGGTGGGAATCGGTGGCATGGAAGGGTTTTGCTTCTGCTTCTCTAGCAAGTCCAGTTGGTGTTTTCTCCACTATGACTAGTTTCTGCTCCCTCACTCTTGCTCCCTCTCTCTGTTCAATTTCTTTGGCTTTCAGTTACAGTGCCTGCCTATGTGCTAATTCCATAGCTTGCTTCTGGCTTCAGCTTCTTTTCCTTTTTCCTTTTTCTGCAGTTCTTAACTGCAAAAGACTATGGTGTTCTCTCTCCTTTTCAGCTGCTTGCATTCTGCATAATTCCAACTTGGCTACTGCCTCACTTTCACTCACCTTTTCTGCTTTTTCTCTCCCTATTTCCCTTTCCCAGAATAAGCAAATAGGAAAAAACAAACAAACAAAAAACCCAACCAACCAAACAAAAACAACAACAACCCTGAAAGAACCCAGATAACCTGCTCTTTAACTGTTCCTAGCCACCACATTTAAATGCTTCTCAAAATCTTTACACCTGTGTATGAAGTGTATATATAACTCAGAACAACACAACACAAAACAAAACATAAACACAATCTTCGTTGCGACAATAGATCAATGGTACTTTGGGTTTCTCGTTAGCTGTTTTGCTGGCACCAGCTTTTCCTGAAATTGTGAAAGACAAAAAGAAAATTTTTCTACCCCTTTGGGGTGTGTGTGTATGGATTATTGCTTAAAATACCTCTTCTTTTTACAAATCTCTTTGCTGATTGCAAGCAAAACAGAGGAATTAACCCCATATTTTCCTGTGTTTTTGTTCTGTAGACAGACCAAGTTTTAATAGGTTCAACCTTTTAAAGGTTTAGGATGCATTATCCCACTATTCATTTATGAAATTCATGAGGTGATGTACCTCTGTTTTTCTTTTTATACAACAGGCCAGGTTTTATGTTTTCTCTGGTGTGCCAAGTGTTAAGTTTACCTATAGGTAATAACTGAGAAGCATCATTACCATAAGGCTTTTTAACATGAGATGTGTTTCCAGTTACCATTTCTAGCATACCTAAAGGTTTTCCCCAGAACTATACACATTTTATATATATATATACACACATACATATATATAGTTACAGGGTTACTCATTAACATTACATTTATCTCAAGGTATGGTAATAACAACATTAGTATCAAATCTATTACAAGTGGTGTTTGTAAGTATCTTGTTATATCATCCTTTTTATTTAGACAATGTCTCTGAGGCCAGTATGCTCAATATCCTTTTGGAATCTTTGCATAGGCTTTAATTTAATTATATCTTTGGAGTTCTGGTGGGGTAAATTTGTAAGGGACTTTTCCTTCTAAGGGTTAACCTGTCCCTAAGTATCAGGGTAGACTTGTTTCTCGCCTTTCTTTTGTGTCCATTATTTGCAGCCTCTTTGTGTTACCATCTTTGGGCAGTTTTCTTCTTTCCCTATCAGTTAGGAAATTTGCATTAACAGACACCACTGGTTGTCAGTTTTTTTCTTTAAGAAGTTGAAAGGTAAAACAAACAATTTTCTAATCCCCTTCCATGCCTTTAACTGTGAGGAATGGAACCATTTTAACCATGGCTTGTTTTGTTTCTTTGACAAACAAAAATTTTTTTTTTACCTGGTATACTGTTGGGCTGGCCTTTTTCCACAAAGTTCAATGGGCTCATTTAAAATTTAAAGTATGGTCTTCTCCTTATTTTTCTTATGTCTGTTTGTTCTTAAAACATAGTGCTCTGGAAAAGAAAACACATCCTTTCCTAGATACTTTTGAGCCCTTGCAGGATTTTATTTAAGTAGCAAATTTGGTCTACATTTCTTTTACTCCTTTCTATAATATACACTGCATATGTTCTGGGAAAAGGCACATTTCTAACATACTTTAACTTCTATAACATTATATTAACCATATCAATTCTACATAAGGTATAACTTTATTTTATGCTTAAAGAATTTTCATGTACCCTTATCAAAATGACAGTTTGATTACTCAGAGCCACCTTCAGGGCGCACTGTTTTTAATGTTGCTTTTCTGTGCACGTCACCCCTGCTGTTGCTTCAGATGGGACACTTTCTTTTTAATTCTTATTTTTTTACTGCAGCTCTGATCTGCTATTTTGTTGCCAAAAAAAAATTTCTGGTTCTGGCTGCCCTGCCCACAGCCATGGCCAGGTTCTTTGTTCCTTATTATAAAACGATATTAAACCTATAAAGAACTGAGGCACCTCTCAAGGGTTGAATGCTTAATAAGAAAGTCAAACAACACTAGTTTACCTCTGTCTGGCAAAAAGCGTTTTGTCGATTTTGCAACTTTGAATGAAAAATTTTTAGTGGCATTATTTTAAAAAACAAAACCAAACCATTTAATCTTAAACCTACAAAACAGGGTTTTACAAACTAGAAGTATTGGTTTAGGTCCTTAAAACCTTACATATTTACACTGTATATTCACATAGATGCACAAATTCTTTTTCTCAACATCCGTTGCACTGCTTTAATTATTTTCACACAGCTGTACACGGATTACATTCCCTTTTATACATTGGAGGCAGTTAAATTATTAGTTCTTTTAGTAAATTAGACTAAATTGCCCATATTCAAATAATTTAAATCAGATTGTCTATCTGCCTGCAGATTATGGATTATTATAATTATGGATTATTTACAGACCAGTCATTTGGCAAAAGGGCCCATTTTTCCTTCAGAATGGCTGCAAAGAAATCAATAATTCCCTTCCTATAATTCTTTTCACACTTTCAGCTGTCCCTCCAAACTCTGAAGTGTTAACTTCTTGCTCTCCTTCTTTAAATCACTTGCTTATCTCCCAAAATGACACCTCCCTCAGCCCAGATATTACCATTCCAAGTATGTTCAGGGATCTGAATTTCCCATGCCTGTGTTTACTACTCCCCTTGTCTCCTGCCACAATGCCCCTCTGGGCTCCCGGCTCCAGCATGTTTTCTCAATCTCTTAACTACATGGTTCCTGCTGGTCTGATCCTCCAGCTTTCTTGGCAGAACTGTTCCTTCCCATGGACACAGGCCTTGTTTCACTACCCACTTAGCAAGAAGGCTGGAATCCTCATCTAGCTTCCAGCCCTCCTGGTCCATTTTCTTCGTTCCCTTTCGTTCCTGTTGCTCTGGAGTTGTCCTTCTGCCAGATAGGTAGCGATCCTTTCTGAGAAAAGGCCCAGGTATTCTGCTATAATTTACTGTGTTAGATACCATCAGTTCAGTCCAAACGACCTTAGGTCGCCCAACTTTTCTCCACCAAATCTGTTAGCCACACACTAGGGCACCGCACCTTTACCCCAATCCATAGGGCTCAAGGCATAATCCGGTTAATTTAGGCACTCCCACCCTTTCCCAATTCACACTCTCCAGCAACGTGTGATTCTCCATGGCTTAATTATACCATTGGAGTTGTATATATCATCCTTATATACTCTTGGGGTCCAGCCTTGCAAACCCTTAATGCCAGGCTTCATCTCATTGAAACAATGGGACGGAGTATAGTGGTAACTACTAAGCTCTGTAGTACAGGCTTTGTATTGGGTGTCACCCTCACAACTGAAAAGGTAGGTTTACTGCCTGCCCACTGCTGTCCTTCCTGGTCAGCTACCTAGGTAGGCCCCCGTGTACAGGTTATGTGTACAGGGTTAGTTCAAGGCTTTTTCCATCACACACTAATACATCCTGGCTGATCTTTTCCTTAAACAGCACTGCTTCAGTGTCTAAAGTTTCATGCAGTTTTTAATTGGATCCTCTTTTTGTTTTCAGTTTCAGCTGGGACTATTTTTAGAACTAATATGTTCATGGGAGTTCAGGCGATTCATTCTATGTGGGTTGTTATTCAGATAGCCCATAATGGTCCCGTCTATAATATAAATTTGTAGTAAAATAGCTATACTGTAGAAAGAAGGCAGAGTCTTGGTGATTGCGGATTATTAATGAGTTTGAAAGTTCAATTGAGTTTGTGAGTACTTGGACAAGTGACTGCAACTAATTTAACCTCAGGGACTCAGTCCATGGGATCGCTGGAGTTTATTTTCCTGGAACCTCAAAAGTTTATGCATTACTGTGTCCTGTTGGTGTTCAGAAGTGCTGATCTGGTCTCGTTTCTGTCGGTAAGCGCATGTCTTGCAGCCTGATTTCTAAACAGCCTATTTCTTTGTTTAATGGTTATAGGAATGTTTGGTTATAGGAATGGTCAACAGTATTACAAAATCATATGGGGTGAGGGAAAAAAGATAAAATAGCTTTTGACTGAATATGTCAAAGGATTCCTAAAATGTTGATATCAGAAAAAATGGAAATGTCTACGAGACATATTATAAGAAATTAAACACCATACATCTCCAGAATAATAGCATTGTTATGGGATCCCTTGATATGGGCATTTCAGGCCTATTTCTAGGGGTATGTCTTCACTGGCAGTGGCAAATTCAATGCCATCAGATCAATCTATCAGGATCGATTGAGCGGTCAGTGAAGACCTGCTCAATTGATCCAGAAATCAATGCAGTAAAACCACCTCCTTAAGTGGCGTAGCACTGCATCGAGGGGAATGCATTTCCTGTCGGCACAGCACAGTGAAGACACCACGCAGAAGAGTTACAAAGTCAACAGGAGTTATACAAGCTACTCAACATACCTTGTGTAACTCCTGTCAACTGCTGCCGAATTTCCAGGTAAGTGCAGACCAGGCCGCAATCTGTGTGCCTTCAATACGCCCTCCACTATGCCCACCTTTCCGCTTGGTTCTCTGGCAGGACAAGGAGCTCTGTCCATGAGCCAATGCTCTCAGCACCAGGGAACATTTGACTCTGGGTTTGAGGAAGTGCCCATTTACTTCATCCTCCCAAAGGAATAAAGCCCCCAGATCTTTTGGGCTCTCTGAAGAGTGGAGAGTTTATCTTTGTGGTAAGGACTCCTGTGCTGCCTCCAGGTTTAAATACTTTTATTGCTGTTCTTTTAATTTAAAGAGAAGTGTACTTTAGAAAATTGTTCACTGTGTTCTCACCAGAGAGCAGTGGAGTCTTTGCTGCCTGAGGCTGGAGCTATATGCTAGCTGGTATTGATGCCTCTGAGGTGAGTTCAGGTGCAAATCTGATAAGACAGCTATAAATGGCAAGAACAGAAATAGAAGCTTTAAAGCAGAATTAGTCCCCGAGGTTGACACTTGTGCCTGTGTGCCTAGCAGCAGGTCAGGCTCTTGGGTGGGGGAAAGAGCACAGCGTGTAATAATGGCTTCAGAACCGTTCTTTGCAGCTTAAGGACCTGATTCTGTAATTGTCACTCCCATGAAGAGTCCCACTGACGTCCGGGCAGCTGATTGCTTGAGTGACGATTGAGAATCAGACTCTAATTGGGGAATTCTGAGCTTATTAATTACAAAGGATGTCATGTTTTGAATGGCTCTCATCAGTTGGCTCAGGCAGCTCTAAATTCATCTTTGCATTGATTTATCCATTTTGAAAAGCCTTTAAAAATGGTGAGCTTAGTAGTTCTCATATTCTGTGGTCCATTTTATCCCTTCACTATGCAGTCAAACTCCAGAGTGGACTATTTCCAATTTTATATACCATTGCCCAACCAATTAATTAATTCATTAATGCTGAGTTCTTTTTCAATTTGGACACTGTTAGAATGGACGCTTACTCCTTCCTGACTCTTGCTGGACTGTATCAACAGCCTCAGCAGCAATCCTTTGCCCTCTCCAATAACTCTCAGCTTCCTGAGGCCTAAATGTGTGACAAAGACCTTTAGAATGTAGGACAAAGACCTGATCTGAAGGGGAACATGACAAATAATGGCAGAAGAAGCTTGACATGATGGGGCATTCATTTCTTCAATATAGATTATTTTCTGTGCTTTTCTTTCCAGAATTCATCCAGAATATAACATCTGTTAAGCTCTTTTAATGGGACATAAAACTATTGATGCTCTAGAAAGCTTACCTGAAGCATAAATATAGTGAAGACAAGGCACACGGGGAGACCCAGAGGAGGCACTTCACTTTCAGACGCTCTGTCTGTTTCTGTAGTTCATGCTTCCCAACTGTCCCTCATTTTAAGTGACGGACTCCTTGAGTTACTTACAGTCTACACAAATTTGGTGTCCTTTCTCTTTTAGGGTGCAAAGTTGTTTCCATCAGAAATACAGAATCATGTAACTGAGGTTATAGAAAGTTATTTACATGGAAGGAATTAATCCTATTGCATTTTTAATGTCCTGAATGAACATTCTTGGTGACCCTCCTTTTGGTCTTTGTCACACATTGCAACTCGCATTTGGGACTTGGCAGCTTGAGAGGTATGCTTTAGTTATCTAAAGCAGCTCTTCACATGAAAACAAGATGTTTATTGGTAATAGAATACCCTGCTAAGCTATAATCAGTAGCCAGGTCATGTAAATTGAAGCCAATACTGTTTTAGCTCGGAGTAGATTAAGGCTGTGCATAGGATTTGCTGAAATTTCCCTGTCACTGTGTGAGATCGTAGAATGATAAACATGCAGCCTCACGAGGCCCAAGATTATTGATACTGGATCTAATGGTTAGAGCCAATAACATTTTATATTATCCTGTAATACAGATTCTTCACACTGTGAAATAGTTTTCCTGGATTTTTATTGAGGCAATAGACAATAAAAGAAAACTAATGGATAAGAAACCACAGAAGCAAGATAGCTAAGATATGCCCCCTGCACCCTCATCCTATTGCATTATAGCTGGTACTGCCTTAGTGCAAAATAGCACCACCACCTGAGGAGTGAAAATAGCAAAGGATGTTCACTGCAAATAAAGCTTACCAGAGTGCAGCTGCCAGCATCCAGGTTTTTCAGTACCCATCAGTACCCCATGTAATGTGACATTGCTGGGCGAGCCATCAGCAGTGGGGATCAAGTCTGGGACCTGTTGAAGGATGAGACTCTATTGTCTGAGCTAAAAGACTCAGATCTATTAGTCCAGGCTATAGCAGGATCATCAGTCTCTATATGTGGCCCAAAGACTACTAGCGGGTGACAGAGAGCCACATGGCGTAGAGATGAATTATGTGGTATTGGGATGGATTTGAGGACTGAGTTTGACAGACAGAATGGCTGGATAGGGCACTGTCAAACCAATGCTATGCATGACAGTTAGAACTGGAGACAGACTAGTGCAGAGTTCAAACAAGCACCTTAAACACGATGAGATCACTGTACACCACAGGTTATGCTCAGAGGAGCTTAGGTGATAAGATGGTTAAAACACAGGTGGCTGGTCTACCCCTAGCTGGTCTCACGCTTCCTAGCAGCACTGGAAATGCATTGGTGCTGACAGAATGGTAGGAGAATTCCCATAGGTCCTCGGTGTAGCCACGGCCAAAGAGAACGGAGTGGTCAGGTATTTGACTAAGATAGTCACTTCAGGCTGAGATGCCTCCGACGGAGAAGCCAGTTTCTTAGCTGGTGTGGATAGCAGCAGGCTGGGTGTAATGAGTTTGCAGCGACAGCAGTACTTTTGTAATATACCATATAATAATTCTGTAGTGCTGTGCTATGTTCCTCTTTGAGTCTCAGCAGTGTCATGAGCAGTAATACAGACTAATAAGATGATCCTGCAACCCTGACACATGAATGTATAATCTGAGTAATTACCTCGTAATTGAATTGGTCCTGGTAAATTAATAACATTTTAGCAGACGTATCAACGAAATTATACATCTGTGTGTGTGTCATGCTAGCCATAGGTGAAACCTCAGAACTTAAATAGAGGGAGAATTCCCTTCCAAGAGCTATAGTGTAGAAGGAGTTCAGGCCAAATTGCTCAGGCCTTTAATTCGCTAACTACATCGGTAATGACTGGTAAAGTAACCATTTCTCAAACATTTTGTTTGTTTAACACGTTATTTTCAGGCCCTGCCCTTCTTTGTGCCTTCCCCAGACCTATGGGCTCTGTGGGAAATGAAATTTCCCTCTTCCAAAAGGGCAATAGATGGGAAAGGTCTGTCCCTCCTGTCCCTGGTTGAGAAGGTTTTCCCCCTCATCTCTTCTAGTTCTTAGTAGGTGGTGGATTTATCTCAAGTTTTCCTTTCTTCCCTACCACGCTTTGGGCAGTTGGGAAGACAACTAAAACACACAGTACATCGTGCTGGTTCTGGGGCTCAATACACTACTTTAGGCATGCTACTCCCATCTTTGAATCCCTTCATTGGCTTCTCCTCCCCTTCTTCATCAAATCCAAGCTCTTCGCTTTCAAGTTTCTTCATAGCCATGCTCCAGCCTGCACCTTGGCTCAGATTTCCTCCTGTTTCCCCTCTCATTGCCAGTACCCCACTTCCTCTCTGTCTCTTCACTTCCTACTCACCTTGGAATTTATTTCCCTTGCTTACTAGGATCCCTCTCTCTCCATACATTTAAATCCCATCTTAAAACATGCTTCTGGCTGTGTCTTTCTTCATGAAATGAGGCAAGACTATTTCTCAAGCTTATCTCGTGCCTCCCGACTGCGCCCTCATTACATCAGGCAAGTCAGGTTCAGATCTAAACTTCATTCCTGCTGGTGCTGTCTCCCTTTTCTTACTACAGTTTATTGGCCTCAGAAATGTTGAATTAGCAAATCCAGGCCTCATGTACACAGAAGACATTATTTCCACCTCATTGGAAGTTTACTGCTACACAATTTTTTGCTATGCTCCTCTCAGTTCTTAGTAATTTTGCTCCATGATAATAAGAGCAGTGTTTTGTAATTAGTTCGACCAAGGGTGCCAGTTCCTAGAAAATGAGTTGCTTTGGGAGGGTACTGACTCTTCTCTATTCCTGGAAGACTTTAACCCCAGAATGTTCAATGTGGTACATAAGGTTTAAGTTGAGCTAATCACTGTGAAGTCCAGTGCTTTGAAAATGCATTCCCTAAGTCTTATACTCAAGCACACCCCAGCATTTTTCTCACAGGCCAATTTACACTTGATGCTGCAAGTCTTTGCGAGATGCCCAGCCATGCACACAAAGTAGTTGTGTGCCAGTGAAAGTCTGAGTGAAGTCCAGACATGGGTACAAGTTAATGTATGTGCTGGGCATGATCCTCTACCCTAAGCAACAGCTCGTTACAAGCCCCTTGTGTGCTTAATGCCTGATCCAAAGCTTGTTGTGATTTTCCCGTTTGCTTCAGTGGGTTTTGGACCAAGCCCTCATCCCCTTACTCAAAAATGTGCAGGGTGGAAAAGGCACGGGGCAGGGAATGGCTGTGTCTGAGCAGACATGGTCTTAAATGTGATCCTCACCATGCTCATGAGGTGTGTAGCTACATGTTCCCCTTCTGCCTCGCTCCTGCTAATAAGCAGGAGTAACTTTGCAGCGGTGCAGCATTGTTCCCACTAATGCAGGATCGGGCTTCCCTGCTCGCTTACATCCTGCTCAGCACTTTTACCTTGTGCTTATCCAAGTAAGGCTTCACCCCTGCCCTTTCCGCTGCAAGCCTGTGGTGCTGCTCATGATTTCACTCTTTAGTTAGCCATAAACTCCCCCACTTCTGTAAAGCGCTTTGAGAGCTTTGGAAAAAGGGCACATGAGAGTGTAATGTAGTACTGACATTTTTTAAAGCTATATTAGGAGTAAGAGCACATTGCTAAAAAGTCAGGGGATGCAAAAGTTAAGACTGCCTATGTGACTGACACTGCACCCCTTCTGCAAATGCATCGTGCTATCATTCTATCTGTGATCATATTCTATTTCTCAAACAATACAATATTTTCCTACAGCCTCAGGGTACATCTCTATTGTAACCAAAGGTATGCTTGCCGCTCAGATAGAAATACCCACGCTAGCTTTGATCTACCTCGTGCCGATAGCAGCAAAGTCTCACCGGCATGGGCTTCGGTGCCGGCTGCACAGACCCTCCTAGAACCTTGGGGACGCAGTCACGTTTCTAGCCAACGCCAACATCCAGACTGCCATGGTTTCACAGCTATTTCTAGATGGGCTAGCTAGATTACAGCTAGCATCGGTATATCTTCCCAAGCAACAGTCAGACCAGAGTGCCATGTAAACATACCCTTTGATACACAGATGTAGCTTCATGTAACAGTTAATTCTTCTCGGCTCATTCTGGTT
The DNA here is from genome assembly GCA_007922155.1 of Mesoclemmys tuberculata. Classification (NCBI taxonomy): domain Eukaryota; kingdom Metazoa; phylum Chordata; order Testudines; family Chelidae; genus Mesoclemmys; species Mesoclemmys tuberculata. The sequence continues at coordinate 23,226,645 of ML675626.1, forward strand.
TCATTATCATGATTCCATAATGCCATTTTAGGAAGGCACACAGAGACTGACATAAGGGCTCTGCAGCCCCTATGTCACAAGAAGGGAGCTTCAGTCCCTTGCCTTGCCTCACCCCCTTCACACCTTGCAAAGTTACTGTGCACTTAGCTTAATCTGTGTGTGTGGGGGGGGGGGATGGAATTCACCCCATGCAGACCATGTACGGGCCGGTTTGGGTTCTACCCTCTGTCATATATTTAGAGCTGTACTGTAAGTTCTGTGTATTTGGCTGTGCTTTATTTCAAAGTTACATCTATCTAGCAGTAGGGCTTGAGAACAAATGTGAGGGCTTTTTTTTTTAAACACTGTAGAAGAAAAACACACTCATCTTCCAGAATTGGGAGTTCTTTTGACAGTAGAATAGAGTGATGGATATACCAGGGCATCAATTCATCAGAACATCAAGGCATGAGGCTGACTAGTGCCATTCATTCCTGTCGTTTGAATCCTCTTGATGTGTAAGATCATATTAAAATCCTGTAAAAGAGAGGCACTGCATGTCTTCTTGTCAAAGACGACTACACTGGTTCATCCATCCAGCTCTGGTACACGGGAGGTGGAGAGGGGGCTTTTAATTGGACAGTTTGTTCAAGGTGAAGCAAAAAGAAACGTCTGCTGGCCCTGGACTCCATAGACTTCTGTAGTGTGTGTATATAAGGTGTGTAGCAGCTAGGACACCTTTCAGTTACCACTGGATTAGTAATGAATTTTAATGGCATTTATTGTATGCAGTTTGCTCCACCCAAGTCATTATAGAACTTTGCAGCATCTTTCTTCATCTTGTTGATAACAGAACCAATTTGCCTTTCTCTAACTTTCTGCTCTTTTCTGTCTGATTTTTTTAAAATGTATTGAATTATGAACCCAGGGCTAGATTTTTTTTAGGTGCCTAGAGATACAAAGAGGCACCTACTGGGATTTTCACAAGCGCCTCGTTTCAGTTGGTTATGGGAAATTTCCCTTTCTGTCCTAAGATGCTGGGCAGTGTTGATGTTAAATAGATTAAATGTTTTACTCCAGAAGCATCTGCATTTCAGTGCTGGGTTAAATTATCCCATTATTATTAATATTATTACCGTAGCACCTAGGAGCTGTACAACCACAGAACAAAAAGACAGTTACAGTTTGTTGTTAATGTTTAAGTCTGTAAAGGCTTTGGGATCCTTTTGGACAGCAGTGGTGATGCTACAGGATAATCCATGCTCTCATTTACATCTTTAGAACCCACAATGTAAGTTAAATATATTAATATACATACTTTTGTTACAAGAAAGATACAAATAAATCAGCTACTTGATCCATTTATATTTAGTATATATTTTAAAACCCTCATTGAAAATTTACCAGTGGATTTAGATTTTCCATTTATTTTCTCAATATAAACAGTTAATTGTGGTGAGAGATTTCTCAGAGGTTTTGGCAGAGTTGAGATTACATGGTTGCTATAAGCTCCAGTGGTTACACTTATGTTATTGTTAAAAGTCAAGGTAAAAATCTGAAAGTTTCAGCTAGATCTGACTAAAATAACAATGTTCTTACAAGGCAAACAGCTCTGCAATTTTCATCCTGTGCTGCCATCTATGGTGCACTGCTGAGCACAGCAAAATGATCAAGGACTAAAGAACTACCTTGGTGAAAGAGTGCAAAAGACGGAGGGAAATCAACAAACTAACTCCAGCCAGCAAGTTCATTTATAGTTCCTAAAAAAGATTTCCTGAATGTTATGGATGAAAGTGACAATTCACCAATTGTTGGTTTACCTCCACGACTCAATGTTCGTTGGACTAAAAAATGCTTGGGGCTCCCTTGTGGCATTCTGTCACAGATCTGGATAGGGGGTGATGGGGAGATGCACTGTCCTTGTGGGTACTCCAGGATATTCCCAGAACTCCCAGATACACACTGAGGAGCATGGCAGTTGCCCCATCCTGTCAGGGAGTGCCTTCTCTGTGACAAGTCAGTTCTTTCATCTCCTCCCCAGCATCCTCACCCTCCCAACCCCATTGAGATGCCTGGAGCTGCTAGCCAGGAACAGTCCTTGAGTGTAGTTGAGGGGACGTGCTCTTGGCACTTTCTCCCCTGTTCACAACCTTACAGAAGTGGCTATATTCAGCCCTTTGCTGTTTTGTGAATGCTTCCAGCAGGAAGGAATGTACTGCAAATATTATCTATGTTCTTGTGCATGATATTAGGTACCCCTAATTTTACTGTTTTCATCTTAGTTCTTCCTCAGTAAATCAATGAAGCTCTTGCCTGCATTCTCCATGCAGGGATATGTACGCACCAAATTAGACGCTGTAAACCAAAATCCATTTTTGACTCCGCTGAGCAAAAGGGGGGCGGGGAAGAGTGTGAATATTTTTGTTTTAAACCAGATGTTACTTCCATGCTCTGATAACTCAGAAACAGCTGAATGGATTTTCTTCAAACTTCTCTCACACAAAAAATTCACCTTTGGCCTAAGAACAAGCATGAGAAATTGCAGCACATCAGGGATTTTTATTTATTTATTTATTGGAAAGTTATAAGGATCCTAAAATAGTCAGTTCAATTCTCACTGCTGCCTTAGTGTTAATGCTCTGACTCGATGATGATTATTCAAGGGCTTTGGGGTCTGTACCTCTCATAGTTCTACCCTGAACTTTTGTTGTTAAAATAACTGTATGTGGCTACATGGTGATCCAGTTTATTTAGTACATGATGTTGGAAGAGGCTTGGCTAATACACCTCAGGGAGTAGTGACGTCCTCTGGTGAGCCGTTTTATGCAGCCTCTAACCTAGATAGGAGAGTGGGGAAGGTGACTGAGTTGGGAGATGATCAATTGCTCCTTCTCAAGGAGCTGATATGTGATCACCTGGTCATGAGAGAATCCAGTGATTACCTACCTGGTCATGAGAGAATCCCAGCTAGGCATCCTTTGCTACAGCCATTGTGCCAGACGCAGAAAGGGGCAGTGGCACAGGAATACCCAATCAGTTCTAAGGCACGGGATTATCCTCTTGTGGTCAGTGTTGTTGACTTTAGGGCCACTTGTACCAGTGGTTTGATGCAAAGTGTCAGCACAGAATCTGGGCCATAATTCTTAGTTTTTGCAATTAAATGAGCCCACCATTCCAATCCCTTAGCATACTGATAAGGAATGAGAAAGTCCCTGTGCTATTGTAACACATATTTTAAGTAGATCCAATCAGATAGAGTCCCAAAAATGTATTATTTGTATGGCACCAACAATGTACCAGACACTTTAGCCTGATTTAGACTGACACGCTTAGCATGCATCTAAGGATACCAAGGGACGCAATAAAAAGGATGCCCAATTTGCAGACATTTATGGACAAATAAATCTCAGACAGTTTGATGTTGTGAGCTCAAGCAGGGTAAAAGAGATGTTAGAGATAAAAGGGGCACCATGTTGCTCTGTAGCCAGCATACCTGTCCTCAATTACTTCTTTATGGGAGCAAAGGAAAAGCAATCCAACACAATGGAAATCTCAGGCTTGATCATTAGCCATCCTTCTGAACCCCCTTCTTCTATTTTCAATTTTAACAGTTCCAGTGAAGAGTAGCTTGCAGGGATGAAGACCTTTAAGTGAGCCTGATACTAATATTGATCCTAAAACAGCATGAGTTAAATGTCTCTTCGCTCTCCCAGCTGACACTATACCCATCTAATTACATTTGTTGTTTATAGCGTGGCTAAATCTGCTGGGCATTTTGTTCTAGTAAAATACCCTTATCTACGAAGTATAAGGGTCCAAATCTGCACGCCCTTGCTTCTACAAGTAATTCTTACTCATGTGAGTAGCCCCATTGGTCTCAGTAGAACTACTTTCATGAACAAGGACAACTAATGTGAAGAAGGGTTTGACACAATGCTTAATTTGTGTCTGGGCTTGCCAGGGTTGAGGGCACATCTAGGTTTGGCAGTTCGTGGTCCCGACCCCTCTGTGTGTCAGTTAGGAAAGTAAAAAAATTGCTTGAGCCCCAGCACCTCTTTCATTACAAATTAAGGACTGGTTTGACAGGTCAGGTCCTACATTGGGATGGGAAGACAATGGCCTACTGGTGTAGGCCATGTGAGTGTTAATTGATTTCTGGAGGCCAGGAGCACCAGAGTTTGAAAAAGAGCTGTTCCTAACTGCTACAAACCTTCTGGCTGGAGCAGCCCTTCAGTCCATATTGAGTCGTTGAAGCAGCTCAGGCTCTGTACAACATGATTTAGTCAGGCTGGCTGCTAGCTGTTTGAATAGAAAATTATATGCTAAATGAAACACTGAGAAACAAATTACATAGTTTTACTGACAAGCATGCCAGGCAGTCATGTTGCAGCAGTGCCTACCACAGCCAAATGTGTAGTGTGGTGCATGCAATGATGGTCTCGCATACCCATCGGAAAGCACAACAGACACAGGGGCTTTTTTACCAATAACTAGCACAAGCCATTTCCTGGAGCCGAAGGCCCAGATCCTCAAAGGTATAGACTCCTAAATTTCAGTGACATCAGTAAAAATTAGGAGACTACATATTTTTGTGGCTGCAGGCCTAGCTGCTTACTAGTGAAGATGAATAGCCTAAGGCCACACCAGTACCTTTTTGGGAGTCTCCAATACTAAACAGTTTCACCATGCACGTGTTTGTCTAAATGCACTGGAGAAGTTAATGGGAACGTGCCAGAGACCATTATGTGGGTCATACAATAGTCACCAAAATGTGAATGTACTAGAGGTTTTCCAGAACAGGGAAAGGGTAGTCATTTAAGTGTTGGGGTGGAAGCTTTGCTTGGAGAGTAATCAAAATCCCGGTCTTGTCTGGTGAGTGGGCTGAGGGTCTGAGTGCTTCTTCTTAAAGGCTTAGTTGTGCTATCCAGGGTTGGGCTGTGGGCTGACTACTAAAGATGCAAAGGAATAGCATCTCCAAGTCTCGAGCTGAAGACTGGGGTAAAAGCAAAGCCTAGTTTATGATTTTAGCTAATGCCATTAGCTGTAAACATTTCCTGCTTACACCTACAGTAATTCCTCCTGCGATGGTTTTCTCAAGCCTCCGTCAATTTTCCTTTTATATTTGTATATGTATTTATAAATAGCCAATTACTAGTGTTAGACTCTGCAAACACATATTGTAGTTTTTATCTGTTTTACTTTCTTTACTAAGTCTGCCTGATCTAAAGTAACACAGCCAACTGCTTTTTATCAGAGAGCTGATCAATCCAGGATTAGAGGCAATCACATCAACTACTACATATGTATGTACTTTTCCATAATAATTATTTATTCCAAAAGAAAATCAAAATCTAAGTGTAGCTAGAACTAAGAAACAAGAATCCCTCCTACCCTGCTTCTCCATCTGACAGTCTGACCCAGGCTTGATATGCTCACTTAGGCTCCTTTCAGTTCCCAGCATTCTTCCTGGTTGCCTAGCAATCCTTTTTATAACATATTTTATGAGACTTTATTTCAGTGTTGCATTTTACTAATACTGAATTTCAGTCAGAAGCGGCAGGGGAAGCACAGAGGGGGCCTGAGATAATATCATAGCAATTCATTACAGTCAGTGAGTGGTACAGCTAGAAATATAATAAAATAATCATGATGGACACTTAACAACAGGAACTTAAATTGGATTCCAGGGAGCCAGCACAATGCTAGAGAAAATCCCTATTCCTCAAACCAGCAAAAGCAGCACTAGCAAACATTTGCTAATACACTGAAGCCCAAAAGCAAACAATTTAAAAAAAAACCCCAAAACCAGCTGCCTTGACCACAGTTGCTACAGATGCTGCTGTTTGTAAATTAAACATTTTTAAATAAACACCTGAGAAAAAGGCAATCATGAGTAAAACTGGTTTTGGTAAATGGGACACAGTAACAAAGTAGCCAAAAATCACCACCTCATGCTCGTTTAGTGGCCGATACAAATAAGTCCAGTGGTGTCAATCAAGTCCCAGAGCTGTGTCCCCGTCACAGAATACTGCACCGCGGGCTCCTTCCCGTCGGTCTCAGCGGAGAGGCAGCAGTCGAGCGGGGTACAGAGGCTGAAGAACGGCCTTACCCCTTCACGGGCTGGGCGACGTGTGTGGGGGGGAGCAGGGCCTGCAGAGCCCAGCACGGTCACGCCAGCAGCTTTCTTCACTACGGCGGCCCTGATCCGGGAAGGGCTTGCGCGCTCCTGGCCCGATCCGGCACGTACCCGCCCGCCCGCTTCATCGCTGCCCGTGGCCTGACGCGAGCTGGTGCGCGAGCGCCGTGCGCCAGCGGAGCGAGCGCGTGCGGGACCGGGCCCCGGCCCCTGACCCCCGCGAGGAGCCGTTTAACCGCCGCCGGCGCCGCAGGGGGTAAAACAGCCCCGCCTCCCGCTGCTGCCCAGCCGCGGGGCCGCCTGCGGGGGCCGGGCCTGCGGCCGCAGCGAGCCACAGGAGGTGCCCTGCTCCCCGCCTGGCCTCCGGCGCCCCCGGGTCATCGCGGGCCGCCCCCGGCCCGCCCGGGCTCAGCCGGGGCCGCAGTGGCGGCCGCTGGCCGCTAGGGGTCGCCGCGGTGCCTGCGCAGCCCTGAGGCCTCGGTCTCCCCACGCCGGGCTGCCCGGCCGGCTCGCCGCGCGGAGCGGGCGGGGCCGAGTAAACGGCCCGGGGCGGGGGCTGGCCTGGCTCCGACGGCCACAGCCCGCCCAGCCTCCCTCACCCCCGCTGCCCTGGGGGGCCAGCGCTGTATTTCAAAGCGAGGGGCCTGTTTGCTTAGCCGCCGAACGCCCGGCAGTAACGCCCGG
>ML675626.1:23233453-23246093 GCA_007922155.1 Mesoclemmys tuberculata
CCCGGCACCGGGCAGTAACACCAGGCAGCGAGCAGTAACGCCCGGCAGTAACGCCCAGCACCGGGCAGTAACGCGTGGCAGCAGGCAGGCTGGGCTCCTGGACCCAGCTCTGGCGGTTGAGGGCCCAGGCTCAGGAGAGCAATGGAAAGATGCACCTGTGAGAACTGACCCCTCTCCTCCTTTCTGCCCCCTCCCTCTAGTCCAGCCGTCCAGCTTTGCATGTCTGCTTTCCCCGAGCTGGCTCTGTCTGGCAGGGCAAGGGGCTGGGGCTGCATGCCCTGGAGCTGTGCTGAAGGGCCAGGGCTGGGAAAGGGCTTTGCCAGGTGTGGGGGTCAGTACTTGTGTGGTGTAGCCTCCCCCCTTGCAGAATCTCCACCGACGGCCCCAGCAGAGGAGCATAATTGCAAGTTGGTGGCTGGTGCAGCGGTGGGGGTGGGAGCAATGTGGGCAGAGATCCTGGTCCTGGCAGCTGACACCACCTGTGGAAAACCCTGTCCAGTGTCCACTTCCCCTGCTGGACAGCGTCCCCTCCCACTCCAGCCTTTCAGCATGGCCCCCTCAGGTCTTCATGTCTCCCCGCCCAATAACCTTGTCACGCCCCATAGTTTGGGAGCCTCGACGCTATAGATTGGTTCAGTGAATCATGGGACCGATTCTGCATTACTACATTGTCTAGTTTCACAAACTTGATCTCATTGGAAGGTAAGGTTGTAATAAACCTGGCTTTGCATAATGATAATACTGTATTTTTAATATGTTGAAATATGAGCTAAAAGATGTCCTGTACTGACATAGTATGAGACAGGCAATTTTCTATTGAAATAAGGGCTGTCCCTTGTAATATGGGACTGTTGGCAACCCTATCTGGCCCCTCCGTCCCAGACAGGCCCTCCCCCAGCTCCCCCACCTGGCCCCCAGCATACCCTAGACAGCCTCCTTCAGCACCCCCACTCCCAGACTTCAGTTCCACCTACAAGTTACCCTCTAGTTGCTAGTTTCCCCAGACAGTTCTCCAGCCATGCGATTCGCTACCTGCAAACAGGTTCATTTTCCTTGAGAAACCCCCACCTCCTCATCCATCCCTTCATTCCCAGACACCCAGCACCCTGTAACCTAGGACCCTTGAACACCCATCAGCAATTCCACGCTCTGCTCACCACCCTTCCCCCAGTCACTCCAGCACTGTCCAGCACCCACCCATCTACATGCTCCGGACACTCCCTAGTACCTACCCACTTGTTTTCCCTTGCTGCCCCCAGATTCCCTCCTGCTTTTTCCAGCCACAACTGTCAAGCTCTGAGCAGCTCTATGCCAGTGTTTGGCGAAAGGTTTGCTCATAATAAGCTGGTGTTTATGGTCACATGCAAATCTATTTCAAATATGCAAACTAGCTCACTGTGTACTTTACATAAAAATGTCACAGATGGAGCCTAACAAAACTCGGCAGCCGTGTCTGACCTGTAGTCAAACTCAGCAGTGCTTCTAAAGTCTGCCCTGTTGCTTGCTTTATGGGTGCAGGGCCTTAAAGACGATAATATTGGAGCCCTGCCAATCCAGGTCACTTTCTTCTCGATGCAGTTGCTGGATCGACTCTCAGCAGGAGCCGGATGCCCCTCCCTGGCAGTTAATTGCTGGGGTGCTAGTGATGGGAGTAGGACCGTTGGGTCATTTGGCCAGCTTGTTTCATGTGTGCCTAGTAGGTAAATTTAAGGGTTTGATCCTGGGAGGTGTTGAGTACTCAGTCTCCAGTTGAGCAAAACACGTAAGCAGGTGCTTAACTCATCCAGTTGATATCAGTGGTGCTCACATTATTAAAGTTAAGGATGTGCTTAAGTGCTCTGTTGGTTGGGGACAGTGCACTCAGTACCTCTCGGGAACAAGCAAATAGGTAGATAGAGAGAAAGTAAAACCTGTAGAAGAGATCGCTCTGATTCGGCGCCTTCTGTCTTAAAAGGCCCCCTTGACTGATGAGACCTGTTCTGCTAAACCTTTATTATAATTCGCTCCCTTCACTGTTTCAGACAAGTTCTGTGCCTCCATCTACCTGGCACAGGGTTTTTCCTCTATCGTATTTTATGGTGAGCATGACATGTATTTTGGACACTTCTGTAAACGAGAGGTCACATGCTTTGTAGTTCCCCTAGGCCAAGCTCACTGCACATCCCAAGGGCTCCTGGCCTTCCTCCATTGCCCTCAGAAGCTCTCTGGATCCCACCCTCCCCTCGCCCTCTATTTCAGGACTTCCTGCTGGGAGTGCTGCTGCACCTCCTGGCTTGAAATGGTTTCCGTCCTATATAGGGTCTACAGTTTGGTTCAATGGCTCTAAGCACCACCATTATACAAATTGTTCCTGTGTCCCTGCCCTCCCCGCAATATGCCAGGGACTGTGTATGTTCCCTGTGTCTCCTTCCCCCCATACCAGGGTCCCCCATTCTTCTCCTGCCATGGGGGCTCTTTGTGTCCTCTTATTCCCCTCTTCTCCCCCCATTGGCTCCCAGTCCCCTCATTCCTTATCTTGGCAGGGGCACTGTGTGCTTCCAATTCTGTCCTTCACTACATGTCAGGGGCTGTGCTGTCCCAGTGTCCCTCTCCCTCCATATCATGAGCTCTGTGTGTTCCCCTATACCCTGCTATATCAGCGTCCCCCATTCTCTCCCCCTTCCAGGAGTGTGCCCCCATTTCCCCTCCTCCATACCATGAACTCCCATTCACACACCCCTCCATGCCAGGGCATCTGTATGCACCCATCATTCTTCTTTCTTTACTTTCTCTCTGGCAGATGAGTCATTAAAGGTGTCAGCATTTTAAACTGTATTGGAAGGGTAAGCAGAGCTGAGTTTGAGGAAGGGCATGTGAGTGCTATGCTGGAAGATGTTAATGGATGCCAGCAACCAGTTCTTTCATCTGTAGGCAATTACAGGTGCTTGAAGCTGCAGGGTCTGCAAACCAGATGCAAAGGGCTCTGTGCCACACATTTCCCCTTTCCAATTTTTACCAAAATGAATAAGATTCTGGCCACTGATGCTTTTGGGATTTTTTTTGAAACTCCTGAAAACCATTGGCTTACAAAATCATGTTAGATACCACTACCATGTTATTTTCAGACTAATATATACAAAGACTGAAGGCATTAAAATACATGGTGAAAAGTTGCAGAGGGGTAGCCGTGTTAGTCTGTATACAGCAAAAACAACGAGAGTCCTGTAGCACTTTAAAGACAAACAAATTTCTGTAGGCATAAGCTTTCGTGCGCTGCAACCCACTTCCTCAGATGCATGAAATAGAAATCAGATAGGAGGTATATATTTATACATCCAAGGGTTAGAAACAACACTGGGGAGGGTAGGTGTAAACAAAGTCCATTCACTTAGAGTAGATGAGGGCTATTCACAACCATTGATTAGAAGGTGAGAATGTGTGAACAGTGACAATTACTTCTTGTAGTGAGAGAACCATTCCAAGTCCCTATTCAGACGCAGTTTGATTGTGTCAAGTTTGCAGATGAGTTCCAGCTCTGCAGTTTCTCACTGAAGTCTGTTTTTTAAGCTTTTTTGTAGAAGTATGGCAACTTTCAAGTCAGCTACAGAGTGTCCTGGGAGATTGAAGTGCTCTCCTACTGATTTATGGATGTTACCATTTTTTATGTCTGATTTGTGTCCATTTATTCTTTTGCGTAGTGACAGTTCTGTTTGGCCATGGCCCCTTTCCAGCCTAGATCTGCGATCCACCTGAAGGTTCTCCATGAGGTTCAGGCCAGGGGGATGCTGCTGTTACCATCCCAACCACGTGGGACAGGGGAGATCCACATGGATAACATCCACCACATCCTTCCTCTGGCTCATAACCAGGCCCTCAACGTACAGTCTACAAAATACAAACTTGTGGGATCCCAAAGAGCCAGTGAGCCTGAGCTGGAGAAGATAGTGTTGTTTGATCTGAAGGGATCATTGTAAGTCAGCTCGAAGGCAAGTTGCCCCAGTGCTCAACAGAGGCTTCTCTCAACATAACAGCTGATTGGAAGCAGCAGAGGAGCAGAGGTAAGAAATTGCTTGTGTTCATGTTCTTCCATCATTGCCAGTTAGTGCTGGACTCCTCTGCTTTCAGTGTGAGTGCCCCTACCCACCATTCACCCCACAATCTGCAGGCCTGCAAGCCTACCTAGCTGTACAGTCTATGGTCACAGGCAAAACATTTCCATAGGGTGCCAGACGTGCCCGTTCATTAGACTAAGCACACAGATCATGTAGCTGCTGAGAATGGGCCTGATCTTGTACCACTGAAGTCAGTGGGAGTAGGATCTGGCCCAGTGTTGACTTTTCATCTTTGTAAAGCATCTTGCTTATCATAGATGTGTTGACAGTGAGCTTTGGAGCCTTTCTTCCCAGACTTACGGCATACAGTCATTGGCTCTGATTTCAAAGCAAGCCCTTTCAGTGTGAGTGCCCCTACCCACCATTCACCCCACAATCTGAAGGCCTGCAAGCCTACCTAGCTGTACAGTCTATGGTCACAGGCAAAATAGCAAAGTAAAACCTGTGAGGGTGGGAAAGTGGACAGAATGGGCAGGCAGCTTTGCTTTCTGATCTCAAACACTTGTATTTTTTGACCATCAGTATAATGCGCAGTTCCCGTTCGTCTGCGGTGATGGACAATACAGGTCCTTACTAGTAAGATTTTAGTGGTGGGGAGGGGTCTGTTTGTTAAAGCAATTTTTCTGAAGTGGGAGTTTGCTAAGAGAGGACATGTAGGCTGCCCACAAAGCATTTCCAGATTCTGAGAAAAGGGCCATTGGAAGCTAAAGGACAAAAGATGATACAGCAATGAAATATTATTTTTTTGTACATTATCCTGGCTTGGGTTATGGGTCTGATTAGAAAGTTTGTCTATCATTTACACCTGTAAAAACAAGAGTACGGTTGGTAGAAAGCACTACCGTTCAGATTTGGGTAGTGTTTTATACTCCCTTTCCACAGGTATAACTTATAACTCAAGGTGCAAGGCAGGGAACAACCAGGCTGTGTTTTCACTTCAAGTGTTTTGTAAATAACACATGACAAGGTGTGTAGTTTTACTGGATTCTCAAACTTCTTGGGAGTGTTGTAAGGCAAGAGGCTTAAGATCAGCTGCCCTCAACCATCCAAACAATGCACATAGCTAGTTTACAGTAGCAGGTGGGCAGTGTATGCCATAGTTGGGTTGAGTTTCAATTTTAGTTCTAACTGCCTTTTCCAGTTGTTCCTAGCAGTCTCAAGCATATTCCTTTTGGGCTGAGATTTTCCAAGTGTGATCTCAGCCCAAGGGAGAATGTAATTACAATTATTTGTGTTAGTTTGGTTCATCCATTTTCCAGCTATATGTTGAAAATGACGTCGTTTCTCCATATGCTCTGATCAGAAATGTGCTCTTATAATTTAAGAATGACTGTAACCAAAATCTTCAAACTGGGCTTGTTCTCTATATCTCACTGAGGCCTGAGTTTGAAACCAAGTTTGAACAAAATTGGTTCAGTAGTTTTAAAGCTGCTGCTGAAAGTGGTTATATAACTGCTATGAATTATTATAAACACACTTCTTGAAATGCTACTGCTTTTATCAAATTATTTTTATAATAAATAGTCTTGTCTAAGACCCTCTATTATGGGGTGTGTGATTCATCAGTCTCTGGCACAGGTTCTGGTAAATGGCCAGAGTATTTGCAATGGAAATGCAAACAACAGATCACATAATGCCCAAAGGAGTGGTGAAGTTTGAGCATTGGCTTCTTTCATGTCTTCTTTTGTGTTTCAGGGAACCTACTGCGATAATAATATATTCTTAGGAAGTGTGATCACACACATACACACAGGCCAGAAACCTATGAGGCCATGAAACCTAAACAAACTGTGATAGGAACATTGTCAGTATGCCAGATTTTACAGTAAACAAGATCACAGCAGACTATTTTGCTATGGAAAGAGTAGGCTTTCTGTGGGGTGAAGTTCTCAGAGCAGAGTTGAGGCTGCTTTACCTTTACCTTTACAAAGTGCTGAGGGTGCTTGGCACCTTATAGGAAAGGAACAGCACCTCACAGGAGGACCCTGCCGCATTTTAAATGATCTTTTTCTTACAGGTTTGGAGCAGGTCTGTGAAGAACTCACCCTTTCTCCGGGGACTGTTGACATTGCATCTTTCTGCCTCTTGCACCAGAAATTGTCTACATTCCTTTCTTTAACTCTGCTACTGACAGTTCACTGTAGCACGGCTGAAAAGGGATTACAGCAAATAGCGACTAGAACAAGTTTTCGGCATTTCTTGTACACTTTGGGAGCCCTGGTGCTCTCACCTACAGCTCTGGACTCATTAGTTGCTGTTTGAGCAACATCAAACATTTTTTAACCTCTATGGTTAAAAAGTGGTGGGAAAAGTCAGTGTATTAGCATTTCATTCCTTTCATAATGTAGCCTTTGTCACATCTACTACTGGGTTCACCCCCATTTTAGGTCACAAGTGAAATAGTTTTGGTGGTGTTGTCATTTATATTCTTGTAGTGCCTAGAGTCCCCAAATTAAGATCGTGGCCCCATTGTGCTAGGCCCCGTGTTCTCAATCTGCTTCCTAGAGGACATTTGTCCACATCATACAATGTGCACCCAGTTTGGCCCAGTCACATTCTTTGCTCAGGAAAGTTTTCACAACTGGAATAGTATGGGCCATGCGCTTTGGGGCTGAAGTGCATTAGCAAAGATGTATGTGATCCAGGATTAGAATATCAAGGAATTCAGTAGGACTGAGTGCATTGGCAGAAATTCCTGGGGGTGCTTGGATAGTGCGTTGTGTGTTTAATATACTAATAGATTAGTAGGTGATTCAAAACACAAACAGCAGCAATAAGTTGGCTAGTTGCATTTGGTACTTGCATTTTGTTTATTGTATATGAATTGCTTGGTTAAAAAAAGGTACCAACAGATGATTATATGATCAAAAATCTTTGCCTTTATTTCAGGGTTGTGTAATTTCACAGATGCATAAGAGACAATGGAATTAAAGATCATCCTTCTGGAACAAGTAATGAGGCTACCTTGAAGAGCAAGTGCGTTAGGAAAGTCGCATCACACATACAGAGCAGGTTGTTCATTTTTTACATCTGGTTCAAGAGCATTTGAGCAAAGAGCACAAGAGTGTGTTTGAAAACAAGCTGGGGATGGAAGAGAAAAATAGTTTGCTGTATGTTTAAAGGGACAGCACTGACCTAGGCAAAAGATCTTTTAAAATTTTGTATCTGTCTTTGAGTGGTAGGCAGTGTTGCTGTAGCTGTGTTGGGGTGAGTCTTGCAGTCTCAGCTCAGTCCATGATCTACAGTTGAGCTGTGTCACCTAAGCCAATCTCAATGGCACTGTGGGCTCTGGAGAGAAGGGTGACTGATCTAGCATGGAGACAGCAGACTCTCTTATACTTTGTAATTGCTTTCTTTCACTCTTCTACTCAAGCTCCGTCACTAGGTCAAGCCTGTGCTCATTAGGATCGTTAGCATCAATGTGTTGTCTAGCTAGCGGGTAAATACATCAGGCAACCCACACCCAGCATGCAGTTCACATCTTTCATCTCTGTCAAGGCTGCTTTTCAATTCTGCTTTGCTTTGCAGATTGAGCAGGTTTCCTGCGGTGCTGAAGCCAGACATTTTTTTTTGCTGAACTGGGACTTGATAAATATGTATTCAGTCCCATACACTAGACTGGCTAGAAACAACTTGGCAAAGAGCTGTAGATATGCAGATTTAACCAGGTCTGTGCTATTTATTTTGCAGAAATGGAAGTTAGTTTGTTTTTCAAGTAAACACCATACACCAGATAAATGCAGAAATGTTCTCTTTATCACTGTGTAAAACAGATTTTTATTTGTCCAACGTGGTGGTATCTGGGTGCATGATGCTAAGTAAACATATCAACACATTAAATTCAATTGTCCACAATAGATAGCACAAAACAACCACCTTCTGCAGTATTCCACCCCACCCAACTATATCAGTGATGATATGTTGTCAGACAAAACACCTGACCAGAAAAAGTGCCTTGTACCAGTTTCTCAGCCCATCAGAGTATGGCTGTATTCCAGCTCCTGTCCGATTTGTTTTAACCTTTGCTCCTTCTTCTCCACTCAGTCATCCTATCATGCTGACTGTCCCTGGAGAGCCCATCAAATAAGTATCTGTTTCAAAGTGGCCAGAGGTGTCACTACAAAGCAGCACTAAGGCCTGGTCTGTATTAGAAAAGTTGCTCTGAAGTAACTAAATCACCTTTAAGTCAGTCCAGCTACACTGAATTAAACTACATTTATGTAAATGAGGCTTAATTCAGTTTAAGTGCATCTGTATTGGGAGTTGGTGCTGGTGTAATTAGCTTGATTTTAAATAGGTTTGGTCATACCAGAACAACGTTTCTAATATGGACATGCCCTAAGCACTCCCTCCTCCGAAAGGCTTATGGTTGGATCCTGTGGTGGTGAAGATGTGGGTCATGAAAGAGCACTGCTGATAGGCCAGAAAAGCTGCTAAGTATATTGCTCTATTTACTCACTACCCAGCAAGGTGAGTGGGTGCGAGAGGCAGATGGCCTGGTAAGAATACTGTGCCCAGCATACACCATCAGGCATTGAGCAGCTGGCTAGAGGAATAGTTTCCATTTACCTCCTTGAACTCATTTTGTGTGAGCGCTCCTCGCCTCGCTATTGTCACTGAGTAAATATATAACTGAACATGGAATACCTGAACATCCTAACACTAACCACTGCATGTCCTTTGTATTCACCAGCTTGATTATAAACCATGCCCACACCCTGTCTCTGCCACGTGCTCACCTCCCACTCCACCACTTCCCATTTCAGAGTGGATGCAGGAGTTTGTTCAGGCCGATGCTGAGTAAAAGCCGAGTGGTCAGCACTAGTGCTTTGTCTCTCTGGAGTTCTTACATCAATGCTTGCAGGATCAAGCCCTTCATGCTAGGCCCATCCAGCACTCCCACCCCTGGTGTTTCAAGATGGAAAAGGCTAGAACCCAAAACTAGGATCTCAGATGTGGCAGCATTTTGTGTTGTGTCTAAACTACTGTCTGGCCACATTCATGGCTTTCTGGGAATAATTATTTTCTAACCTGTTATGAATAACACAAAACTAAAAATATCTATTCAAAAGTCTGTCATCAGGGTAGCCCATCTTAGTGCTTGTGCTTGAGAGGCTCTGGGTCCTGACTCTGATTTTATGTACACAGGGGTAAATCAGGAATCACTCAGTTGAAATCAATTGCGTTACACTGGGGTATGACCAACGTGAGAACAGAATTAGGCCCCTGTAGCCAAATCCTCAGACTCCACTCCAGCTCATTTGTGCCACTGCAGTGTAAGATGCCAGAAGGCATCTAGTCCTGCTTTGAGCAGGGGTTTGGACTAGATGACCTCCTGAGGTCCCTTCCAACTCTAATATTCTATGATTCTATGAAGGCTGCCTGAACAGAGCAGCTGCGGAATCTCCAGCCTGGAGGACTGCCTGGCTGGCACAGAGCAGTTTCAGTTGGCTCTACAACACGCCCTTCTGGTTCCCTTCCCAGGGTCGGGGTTGTGGCAAGAGTCCTTGCACTTCAGCAATCCCCAGGATGTCTAATGGCTCCTAGTGGACAGTTGCCAGTTGGTGTAAGTTTGAGCAACCTTAGGGCTACTCTAACATGCGCCGTTAGAACTGGGGGACTGTAAGGGCGGTTTAAGGCCACTTTTGCCCATTCCCTTAATTACTGCGTTGAATTTAGATCAGCTGAAAAGGAGAATCTGGTCCCTAGTGTTTTGCTACTCACGTGGGCAGGGCTAGCAACACTCATCTGTGCATTAATTTATTTCCTGTGATAGGGTGGCTGAACCCTAATTGGCAGAATCCTAATTCAGTGAAAAGGTGACTCTGGGGTTATGAGCTGTACTTCTTTGGGTCTTTAAAACAGGTAGCCTCCCAGTGATGGAGAAAAGAGAGGCATACATTCTGCATAGTAGAAAGAACGTGACATTTTCTTATTACATATGGTCTGTAACTAGATTACATTGAGCTGTGGTTCTAGCATATCACATAAACAGGGTTAGGTTTGGTTAATGTTGGCGTAAGAGACTACCAAGAAACAGCTCTGTAGTGTAGGAAGTGGTGGTGAAGATTCAACGGGTCACATTTTTTCTTTTTCTTTCTTTCTTTCAGTTGGTACTGAATCAACTACATAATATTAGGGAGCACTGTGCTGCTAAAGGTGGTGTCTCAGAGGAGATGCACAACTGAGGTCTTGATTGTTTGGTAGTCTATTAAAGATCCCAGGAAACATTTTCCAAGAATAGGAGTTCGCTTGCTGTCCTGTCCAAATTCCAACTCAGATAATTACATTCTTTGTATCTGAAATTCACTCTCAAGTGGTTATGGGATTTTTCTTCACCTCCTATTACCTGTTCTGTATTGGTGCTGTTTAACAGCTTCCATATTTTCCACGTATTTGTAGATCAGTTTACCAAATTTGTTAAACCCTTAGGGATGAGGGCTGTCAAGGTTTCCAGGATCATTCTGATTTTTATTTTAATATCACAAGTAACTAATGGGTCTACAAACTGCTATCAGGATCTATGGATGGATCATCATTATGACGTGTTGTTTAACAGCTTGTCTAAATGAGAAAGTTTTACCAGTATAATTGAACAGGTATAGTTATATCAGTATAACTCCCTGTGTGGCTGTTACTCTGGAATGAGTATCTTTTTTTTTTTAGTTTAGTATAAACCACTTTCAAAGTGATGAAACTAAGCTGAAAAAAGGACCTCATACTGGAATAAGTGTGTCTGCATGGGGATTTATGGTGGTATAAGTATAGCGGTTGAAATGTACGCCTTAGTATATCTATATAATAAGATTTCAGGATTGTCACTCTAAAGCCTAGAATGTCAGCTGAGTCAGTTTGAAGTGATGAAGACAGCTACAGACTTGGCTGGGAGCTCTTTTTGTTCAGAATATTGCCAGGTTGAATCATTACTGAGTTTCGCCTTTAGAGGCAATGCAATGATATTTTGATGCAACATTTTCTTGATGTGATGGTATTTTGATTTAATGGGATGATGCTGCAGCAAAACATAATGTTTCATTGGGATGTAAGTGTAAATGAATCTAAAAAAGAAGATTGCCCTACGTGGGAATTATTATTATATTATATAAATTATGATAATGCCTAGAGTCCCCAACCAAGATTGGGATGCATTGTGGCAGGCCTTGTACATACAGAGTGTGAGAGACAGTCCCTGCCCAATAGCATTTACAATCTAACCAGACAAGGCAGACAAAGGGTGGGGGCAAAAGAAGCATTATTATCCCCATTGTATAGATGGGGAACTGAGCAAAAGGAAGGTTAAGGGTAAAATTTTCAAAAGCACATAGGTGATGCATGAGACTTAGATTCTCATGTCATTTTTGAAAATGGCACTTAGATTTCTAAATCACACACACAAAATTTTCCCCAAGGTACTTACCTAAGGCTATATAATTCTAGATGATGAGATATGATTATTACACTTTCTTTGGATGACATCCAGTCGAACCATGAATTTATTAAAGTGCAAAAAGACACACAAAGGGTCAGAGTTTCAGAAAGAAAAACGCTGCTCTGATTTGCATACACAATATATAAATTGGGTAATTGCACATGCAAATTACACCTAATTACAGTTTACATATGCAATGACTAAATTTTCACTGTAACCATTATAATTATGTGTACGAAGTATTTACATTTTTTGCCTGCATTTGGGGGCTTTTTTGAATATCTGGCCTACAAAGTACTTTTTCATAGGTCAAGTTCCATAGTCAGACATACAGGCACAGAATTACACACGTAGACCATACAAGCTTACATGTACACCATTTTGCACATGTTCACATGCAATTAAAGTTACACACATGCATGTACAGTGACTCATTCACACTTGCTGCTTCACAATTGCACACACAAACACGCATCTGCACAGTTACAAGAATACACATCCAACGCATACAGGAGCATGCAAACAACTGCATATTTGCATCCTGGGTCCCACTGCACACAACTACGCTCATGGTTCCATAGGTGCTGTTGCACACACACAGGCCAGCAGCACAATTACACCGAGATGCAGTTGCACGCACAAGCCCATTTGTGCCCAGCCCCGCGCTCCAAGCCAGCGTGCCGCTGCATCTGTGCGGTCCCAAACGCGCGCACAGCTGCACCCAGACATGCCGGCACAGGCTGCATGTGCGTGCACACGCACCGAGTTGCACGCGCACCGCGCACGTTGGGGTGTACACAGACTGGCCATGAAGAGCTGCACGTGGCCCGGCGCGCGCACCTGCCCCGTTACCTGCGCACCCTCCCGGGGGGGGACGCCCGCCTGTGCCCCGCCGCGCGCACACGCGCCCCCCGCCCCGAGGCCGGTCCCGCGGGGGGGGCTCCGATTCCGGCCCGCTCCCGGCCCCGCCCCGCTCCCCTCCCCCGCCGGCCCCGCCCCGGAGGCCGCCCGGCACGCTGGCTGCCTGGGAACATGGCTGAAGTCGGGGAGGACCGCAGCGGGGCCCGGGCCCTGCTGGCGCTGCGCTCGGCGCCCTGCAGCCCGGCCGCCGCGCCCCCGC
>ML675626.1:23246493-23298007 GCA_007922155.1 Mesoclemmys tuberculata
ATGCGGCAGGCGGCCGTCACCATAGGCCGCAACTCCTCGCAGGGCTCGGTGGACGTGAACATGGGCCACTCCAGCTTCATCTCGCGCCGCCACCTGCAGCTCAGCTTCCAGGAGCCGCACTTCTTCCTGCGCTGCCTCGGCAAGAACGGCGTCTTCGTGGACGGGGCCTTCCAGCGGCGGGGCGGCCCGGCCCTGCAGCTCCCCCCGCGGTGAGCGCGGCAGGCGGGGCGCGGCGCCGGGCAGCCCCCCGGGGGGCGAGGGGGCACCCTCACTTCTCCAGACGGAGGGGCCCCCACCCCCTCGGGGTCAGCGGGGGGAGGCGAGGCCCTCGCTCCTGCGGGTGGGCCCCGTTTGCAGGGGAGGGGGGTATCCCCGGGGGAAGGAAGGGGCCTGGGGTACCCCCGGGGGGCAGGAACTAGGGGAAGCCCAGGTCTCCACTCTGTGTGTTCAGAGGGAAGGGAAAGGGGTGCCCTGGCCCGCTGGGGAAGTGGACAGGTGTTGGTCACTTCCCTGGGGAAGGAGGGGGGAGCCGAGCGTTGTCCCCTCTCCCTTTCAGGAGAGAAGGGGTGTGGTGTCTCAGGGTGGGGGAGAAGGGAGAGGGGATTGTTCTGTCCCTGAGAGCGGGGCGCCACTCTTCTGGGAGGCGGTGTCCTCCCTCAGCCCAAGGGGTGTCTTCACTGGAGGATGCCATCCCCTGGCGGGGGCAGGATGGGAGGGCCTGCGACCCAAACACTCTGAAGGGACCTGAGGCAGAGGGCTGCCTCTAAGATAGCTGTATCTCATCCGCCAGGAGAACTCTGGGGAGGTGAAAGGAAGTGGGGACTGTTTTACCCATTAGGAGGGGGCGGGCTAGTTGTGGGATTATTTTCTCAGGCCTCAGGGGGACTGCAGCAGGTGGCTTTATCTTCTCTGGGAAATGGAGAAGGCAACAGGCGGTGGAGCGAAGCTATGGGGCTTATTCTCTCAAGCGGATTAAAGCAGGTTCTCCCTTCTGGGGGAGGATACTGTATAATGATTTTTCACCCCACATTCTGCTCTGGAAACATTCTCTCATGGCTGAGCTCTATTAAACAGCTTTCACATTCCAACCCAAGGTGATAGCATATTAGTGGTGGGTGTTGTAATCTCTCTGTGTGCATGTATGTCTATAAAGTGGTGCTATACACACGCTACCATGTAATCTCTCAGACTAAAAAGCACTATATAAATGCAAGAGATATTAATATATTATTTATTATTATCTGCTTCCTTTCACCTTGTTTGTGTGGGCATCTGCTTTTATTTGGCAGTTTTTGGCCTTAGTACCATTCACCTCCAGCAGCAGGGTCCCTAAGGGTTATCCCTCTTTCAACAGCCTTATGCTCAGAAGAGAGTTTTTTTAATTACTCACTTCCTCTGCAGGCTGCTTCTTTTTGTATTTAGTAATTTAGTTATAACTCCCCAGCCGCTTGCTCTCTGAGGCGTTTTGGTTTTGAAACATGTTTCATTTTTTATAAGGAGATGTCATTCGTCTGTCTGTTTAATTAATCTTTCTTTGTAAAACAAGCCCTCTCAAGCCTTGGGCAATCCCGTTGCATTGCTCTCTCTGGTTCTGGATTTATTTGTGTGAGCTTCATCTCCTCCCTGTCATTCAGTTTCTTCGTGTAGTTAATCATAAGTATTGTGCCCAACAATATTCTCAACCAGAGAATTGACTGTTTCTTTTCCCTTGGCTTGCTCATGACTGCTGGAGTGGAAAAGATGATCCCACACCCCCCTCCCAGTCGCTTGTAGGGGAGGAGTTTACTTATTCCTGTACAATTAGGAGTCCTGATCAGTAAGACTCCTCTCTTCTTGGCCACTGTTTATGATCCATGTAAATGAACTTCAAGCCCCTCCCTTTCTGAGTTGTAAAGTAGATTGAGGCAAAACACTTTTTCTAAAGGAATTTGCCCTCTTGTTCATTCCGGGTAAACAACTCCCATCTTCTCTGTCTTCTAGGCAGCCAGGGGTTTAAAACTCAGACATGAAACAAAAAATAAATAACTTGCCTGAAGGTTGGTGTGCACAGTCTCAATGGGACGCAAAACTGAGCTACTGACCACTTCTGCCTGTTCTTGGGGAAAAAAATAGAACACAAGGTCTTGAAACCAGGGTCTGTAAAGAACCAGGCACACCTATTGTCTAAATAGTACAGTCAGCAATAAAAAAATGGAGATAATTTAATTTTAAATATTTTCTATTGAGAACTTGCTGTACATTTTATCCCAAAATATTATTTGATGTGAAGTTGTCATGTCTGGCACTGTCTAAGTGTGCCAGGAGAATCTACACACTCTGTTAAGCTGCACGATCTAATGGCAGTTCTGTCAAATTATTTAAATTAGAGTTCACCAGTGGTGGTTCAGGGGTTACTCGTAGAGGTGTTCAGAGAGCATGGCTGGTCATACGGTGCTGACCTCATTACCTTATTTCCACACATTTAAAGACTGGTAAAAATACATTAAATACTCTTCTACATGTATGCAATTGCTGCCATTGCTACAGGCCTGTTAGGGGAGGACGGTGGTCTGTGCTATCATAAATGGGAGGGGAGTGTCCAGAAGACAGTTGCTGTGTTCAGAAGTGGTCTACACTTCTGGAAAAAGTTCAAGATCTTCCAGATTTAAATTCACCAATGTCATAATTGCACTTCAGAAGTTTCCTGGAAAAATGGCATGACTGTATTAAATATCTTGCCTTGTTAGAAGCTGTCTCCTGAGCTTACAGTGGGCGTGCTTAAAGTTTCTGTTGGAATGGTTGATTATGAAGACAGGGAGTAGCTCTGGAAACAGTATCTTTCAAACTTGCTGAATTTGATGGCGCTTGGTGCATTGCCACCCTACATCATGTGCATATATAACTAGAATTACATGGCTGGGCTGCAGTATTGTATTTCATGGCTGTGCCATTATGGACGGTTGCCTTTTACAGATGTGATGACCCAGCTATGAAATATTATTAAGCAATAATAACCAACAAGGAGGGCATTTCCTAGAGGTAAATGCACAGCTGGCACAAAGCTGGGTAAAAGAGTTGATGGCCTGAGGTAAAGCTGAAGGAACCCAGTCGATTAAGCGGGTACATTACTTTACTTTAGTGGGACTACTTGTGCTCAAAGTCAAACGTGCATAAGTCTTTACAATATCAGTGGCTAATTGTATTTTTAATTACAATCCTTTTTCTTTGTAGCATAAAATCTTTGTGGCTTCAAAACAATTGAAACAATTTTAAGAATGAAAATGTATTTAGACTTCCAGTTCCTCGAGAATATTGTGACCTTTTTTATGCACATAGGCTAACATTTTCAAAACCAGAGCCTTTCTAAAGTAAGGCTTCTAAGAGTGGGATTTTTCATTTATGTTTGTAAGACTCACTAAAATTGCAAATGCTGATGGAGGACTGTAGTCTGGTTAAAGCATTTCAGCTTTCTTGACCTGTGGGAATTCAGTACACTGGAAGGTGGTGATGGTTGCAAATATTGTATGGACTGTTTGTTTATCACTCTTGTGTTTTGTCTTTGTGGTATTCTTGTGGTAAGGATGTTAATGGAGTCTTGGACTTGTGTTCTGCATCGTAGATGAGCACTTTCAGAAAGATGTGTCAATAAAGTCTGTTAAAGCTGAAATTCTGTAACAATTAGGAAGCTAAAGAAACTGGTACAAAACCACCCGCTTTAGTGATTTAAGTCTATAAAATGGAAAGAAAGTAAAGAAATGTTAACAAAAAGCTAATTAAATGATGAGAGGAATTTAAGTAAGATTGGCTTTTCATGTTTTAATCAGTATTTTTATCGACCCTGATACAAATTGAAAATCTAAACGTTGAACTGCGTGTTGTCAAGAATCTGCTGTTCTGTTTATAATATTGTGGTTTTCCTATTCAATTTATTTTTCTCCAGTTTATTAAGTGCCTGTCTAAAGCTCTAGGCATTGTTAAGGCCCTGATTCTGCAAAGACTCATGCATTGTGTTTAACATTATTCACTGTGAGTAGTTGTGTTCACTTCAGTGGGATTGCTCATAGTGTATAAAGCTAAACACATGCATAAATCATTTAGCAGGATTGGGGTCTAAAAGCATTAAAGACTAGTTTAGTAATCCATAAAAGAACAGGCTTTTTACTCCCAGCATTCACTGTTTGTAAATGTTGCTGTGTAAAGCATGAGGGGGAAAACCCAAGGCATTTATAAGTGTTGTCCAGTAGGATTGAAGTATGCGAATAAAGTAAAAAGCGGCACAAGCTAGGAAAACTGATATGCCTATATTTCAGGATTTTGATGACCTCATAAACCACTCAAGCTCCATTCTTGTGGTTAGAATGATGCCATCATGGTGTAAGAGTCTGTATAGTGTTATAGCTTAGAAGGAAGCTTAGACGTTGTATGTACACATACCAAGGAAATGCTTTGACCACATAACCACGACTGCAAAGCTGGAGTTGTTTCTGAAATGCTGTATGTATGACTCCTGATTCTGATCACTCTTTTCCTATGAAGTTCTAGTTCTTCACTATTGCATAATTAGGGCTTCTGTTTTCGAGTTTATTTTGAACAATTTTTGAGGTTGACATAGATGTCCAAAAATTGGAGTCTTCTGGGACTTTCTCATTAAATGCAGTTATGAGTAAGGTTTATTATATACATCATTCATTGTGGTAGTGTATATTGTAATGAGTAATTTCTCTGTAATTTTCCCTAGTGCACTTTAATGTAGTACTGTTTAGCTACATTAAAGCACACTAGAGAACCTTTAGTGCACACTAGCAGGGTCTAGGCAGACCAATTAATGTGCGACACATTAATGTGCTTTAGCAATCACCCCCTATAATCTGCATTACTGCTTTTTGTAAACAAGCCCTTAGATACAAGTAATCATTGCTGGTGTGTGTTTGTTTGATAAACACTCATTTCTTTTTTTTTTTTTCTCTTTTTTTTTTTTTTTTTGGTACCAGAAGGGTTTTATTGGTGTTGGTCAGCCAAAACAGAAAATCAGAAGCCCATATATAATGCATATTTTTAACAAGAAAGATTTTGATCCTTACTTATGCATGCTCCTCTTCCAGTCTTTGTAATTTTTAGTTACATTTCAATTTTAGATTTGTTAGAGAACCTCTGTCATCTGAGTATCATTGGAGTACTTGATGCTGTACAGTATTTTTCACACTTTTATGTTTGATTCCAAAGTCTGTTTTGGAGCAGTTTCTTGGAGAGTGTGTAATATCAGATAACTTGACCTCTCAGCATACAGTTAATTTGTATCCAGTAAGCTTTTTGGCTAGGCTACTGTACAGATCGTTTGGGGATTTTTCTAATATTTAAAAAGGTTGATCCTTTATGACACTGATCTGGAGGGTTGTCTACAGGAGAGAGTCGCACTGATGTAATTTAAGGTCTGAATTTAAACAGATAGTTAAATCTTCACAAAAGGCTATGTGGACCCTCATTTCTGTTTAAATTACGTTTATTTCAGTTGAGCGTAAGTCAATTTAGGAACAGAGTTAACTAAAATGAAATAAGCCACTGTTATTCTGAGGCTTGGTCTACACTAGTAGCTTATGTCAGTGTAACTACATCGCTCGGTGTACATAGCGCAGCGTCGACGGGAGGGCTTCTTTGCGTAGGTAAGGTCTTCACTGAAGCACTTGAATGGTGCAGCTGCGCTGCTGCAGCATTTTAAGTATAGATAAGACCTTAGAATCCGTGCAGTCTAGAGTCGTGTGGCCCTGCGGGGGAAAGGCCCCCACACAACAGCTGATTGGTGTCCAGCTCAGCAGGGGTGTGTGTGTGTGGGGGGGGGTCCCTGCTCAACAGCTGATTGGTGGCAGGCTCATTGGCAGTTGGCCCCCACCCCCAGATCTTGAAGGTGGGGAAGCAGCCTCAAAGGCTATAAGCTGTAAACAGCTGCTTCTCCCTTTTGAGAGCTGCATCTGATCCATGATCAGCAAAAAATGGTCTGTGGATATAAAGTGGATATCTGCAAATTTGCAGGGCTCTGCGTATGTGGCAGCTAGTGTTTAGCATGAACAACAGGTTGGCACAGCTGTTGACGACGGTGGAACTTGGAAATTGTGCTAAGCAGTGTGTGCTCACTGGTCAGGGGCTGATGTACTCTGGTATTTTAGGATAGAGCGAGGAGCATAGATCCTAGGGTGGCTGTTAATCCATTGTTTGAAATTTGACAGTTACCTTCAGCTGACTTCGTTTGTCCTGGGGTGAATCTCTCCAAGTGCTTGGCCACACGTCAAACTTCTGACGTGTTAATTTATTTTCTGAGCTGCTCCTACGTCTAACAACTGTCTGAAGAGGCAGTGTCTGGGAGTTCTGTGTTCACAGAGCCAATTATAACCAGAAATGCATAACAGACCCAGGTTTAGGTTTACAGTTGCATAGATGCAGGTAAGCCAGTTTTACCTTTCCAGTCTAAGCGGAAATGTGGCAGATGTGGTTGAAAACACATGCTTTAGAGCATCGGAAATGAATTTATTTCCCTCTTAATTACTTTGTGTACCTAAATAATGCTTTCTGCCTTGCATTCTTCAGTTCAGAACTTCCCTGACTTGTCCTATAGCACTCTCTATTACAAGGACATATGACATGCAACAATACTTTTAACTAACTGCGTGTGGTTTCTTTTCTTTTTTTTAGTGGTGATACTGTGTCCAAACCCCTAGCTGTGTTCTAAGGATCTCCTTAGGTCTGCAGACCCATGGCTAGGATATTCCCTTGTCTAACACAGAAACTAACCATGCTTGTGGAGTTATAACCCAGGACTAATTCAGTTTTTAGGTCAGCTGGAACCTTTGATGGTCTGCAAAATGGAATAAACATTATGAGAACCAAGCAGTTAGGGATTTGAGGAATGGGAAAGCAGGTTAAATTAGAACATCATTGTCTTGTAAACAGATTTACAGAATGAAAAAGTTGGAGGAAAAACTGGTTTATCTAATCAATGTTGGCCACAAAAAGGCACTTTAGTAGTCCATTGGATTAATGTTTCATCAGCTGTTTAACTGCACAATAACATGTACAATACTATTGTCAGGGATGCGTTCGTTTCAATATTTCTCTTTATTTCTGTTGATTTAAGCAGCAATTTCATATGCTGTGAACCAAAATTGCTTATATAAAAGCAAGTCTGTTTAGTATTTTTCTCTCATTTAGATATGTATGTATATGTAAATTGCTTGTTTCATAGTGCAGATATGACTTTAATGTCCAGTCACTGTTGTCCATGAACATCTCTTCAAATCCGTCAATTCAGTGAGGTGTGTCGGTGCATTCCTTTTGAATGGGAATTAATTTGAACGAAAGACATACTTTTATTTGACAACACAGCATTTAAAAATCTTAACAGCCTAGATAATACTCTGTAGGTGCTCCACTGCCTTGTGTGCCTTCCCCTTTGTGGCACTATTGTTCCTTTCTTCATGTCCTGGTGCAGTGTATCATTGGCATGATTTCAAACATGTTGAGAGCATGATCATAAAGTCTACACTTAGCTATGGAACTTTTACAGCTTAGGGTCATGTGACTAAAAAGTCAAACAATGTCTTAATTATTTTAAAAGAATTTTTTAAAAGTTAATTAATTTTGGGATAATCCTTTTAATTGTTGTAGTGTCATGGGTTTTTTCAGTGGAAAAAGTGTCCTCTGTGTACCTGTAAAGGCTACCTGCAAAGGATTGGAGTGTTTGCTCATTTACGGTGTATAAAGAGAGTGTGAAGTTTCATGTTAGAAAAATCATGTATATAGGTCAGTTCTTTTCTGGTTTTGTTAGAAGACTTTCCTGCTTATCTTAGAGAAGTGCATTGTGAGCTCTCCTACCTTAACTGAGAGATTTGGGATATTGAATCTTTACCATACTTTCTTTTCTCAAGTGTACATTGCATTTAGGAATGACATAGGCGTTAACAAAATCAAACAAAAACAGTTTGACTAAAATTCCTGTCCCCTTCCAGTTGCTCCTAGCCTGTATTGATCTCCTAACTCAACTAGTTCTCCAGTGGCCACAGATCTTGCAGATTAGATAAGACCTGAATTTTTAATATAAACAAATAAGCAGACCCATCCCACCCCACCCAAATTTGCTTTTTAATTCGGAAGGCATCAAAAACCTTTCAGGCTGCCTTTACGTATCATTACTCTCTCTCCCCAAAAACAAAACAAAAAACAAATATTTGGGGGAAAAAAACACCAAAAAAACCCCCCAGTTTCCTCCTCTCTGCATGTCACTTTTAACAGAGTTGGGAATTCTTCCCACACAAGACATTTTAATCATCTGTCTCCCTCAAGGCTACATGCTGCAGCCACCAATCTTCTGGCAATGCAGGACTGGATTCCATGCAGAGTCAGTTTGTGCACTTGTTACAAGGATTGCTGTTGAGCAATCTAAAAGACTTTCCTCTTTCCAGGGCATAAGAAATGTGAATTCTTCATTGTGCAAAGCCCCTGGCTGTTTGGGAGGAGCAAGAGACCAGGAATAGAAACTGCTCCCAGGTGTCCAGCTGGCAGATAAGTATTTCTGATTTAAAACAAAAACCAAGAAACAGTTAAATTAATTCTTCAGTAATCTTGTGAATATGAGTTGTTCTTAACCATTCACTTCAAGACATGGTCCAAACCTCTGAGAACAGGCAGACAGTGTGGAAGTACTGTGCAAACTACTCCTTGCATATTGATTAATAGTGCTTTGTAACAGAGTTCTGCAGTTTCCAAGCCTGCCTTGGAGGTGGGTGTTTTGATGCCACCATCACGCTTGATAATTGGGCAGTCCTTTGCCTTCTGTCTTGATTGTCCAGCTCTGCATCCATAGCATTCCTGCTTTTGCCATTTCCCTTTCTTCCTCCCCCAGAGCCACAGACACCATATCATGACACAAGCCATGAGTGGTATGGAAACAATTCAACAAGATCAGCAAGGGAGGTTAGAGGCTCCCTTTTGTTATTTTGTTGTAATGGAATATTAGGGTCAGAGTTGATGCCCTTTTCTGCTGGTTGAAGTGTAACAGTATTACTCAGATGGGAAAAGCATACTCCTATCCAGTGCTTAGATAGAAATCTATTTCCAGCTATCTTTGTAGTCCCTGTGGTATAAACGAGGCACTGATAAACTGCCTGTTATAAATGGCTATACTCAAGTAGGTTAGGTCTAGACTTGAGTGGTTTGAAGTCATCTTAATGTACTCTAGATTATTATTTTGTTGCTCAATGAACCACAAATGGATTTAAAAAAATACCCTCTTGTTGTGTGATAAGCCAAAATGTATGTGATGGGCTCCTTTCTGCAAGAGGATAAATACTCTTTCGCCAAGTGGTTGGTCCTTCCTTTTGATGTAATTCCTGCTTGCGGAGCACAAAGCAGGAAGTATTGCAAACAAGGTCTGGTCTGCACTTAATTCTGATTGACATAGTTATGCCAAACTAGGCCTTAATGTAAATGCAGCTACTTCGATGTAAGAATTCTTCTGTCAGCCTAGCTACCTGCTCGGGGAGGTAGATTACCTATGTTGAGGGGAAAACACCTTCCATCACTGTAGGAAGTATCTACACTAGGCTGCTACAGTGGCACAGCTGTGCTGCTGAAGTATCCCTGCTGCAAACATGGACTAAGAATTAAAAAAAATCTAAAACACTAGAGAAGCAGCATAGTGCCCTTTTCCCTAGGGAGCTGAGGTATTAACTGTGAAGTTCTAACACTTCAAAATTAAATACAATGTGTATTAAAACTCAGAGGAAAGCTGTTTCTCTGATTCCATGTACTTTAATGGATTAGAGGGGTGAGGGCAGGAGGAAGAGAATGGAGCAATAATTGGGCAAATTATCTCAGTTTCATGGTTTAACGGAAGTGATCTCCCCCCCCCGCCCCCCCCGGCGTATCAGTTTGCATGCATGCTGCCTTTTTGGAAAAGGCAATGCCATTCTGCCTTGTTAAACTATTTTCAGTGGAAAAAGCCGTCAGCACAATAATGTAAACTGAATAGTTTCTCGTTTACTGGCTATGACCTGGGGATAGTTTTATTTGTTTCTTTGACATATGACCCTATCCTGCTATGCAGTTTTTCAGAAGTTGATCCAGTGAGGTCTTCCTTCACCAAATATTGTTAGCCTGGAATTAGCCTCTTTAATAGGTATGGGAGTTGAGACTAACCAGCTCAGAATTTCTGGGCCCTCTTCCCAAGCTTTGTTTTGAAGTTCATCCCTCACTCTGGATGCTGCAGGCGTGCATGTGTAATATACATCATAAATTGCCCTAAGCATTTATGTGGCTTGGAGTCTGGAAAATGCCAGCAACCAAAGAGTTTATATTATTTTTTAAAGATAACCTCAGAACAGCTCTTTAAACAGTAATCCTGGCTTCGGCTGCTGCATATTGATTGGATTATGAAATGTCTTCACAGGCAGGGTGGATAAAAATCAATGATTTTTTTTTTAAATCATCAAAGTACTCAATTTCTCTTTTGTTTAAAAAATAAGTTCAATTCAATCTCATCACAAACATGCTAAACCTACACATAGTCTCATAAAAATGAATTAATGGGTGTAGTCTGTAGCCTAACTACCAGCTCTTGCTTCTTGAACGTTCTGGGCTTTCAGTTTCTGTTTCAGTTTCTCAGCACACTAAAGTCACGTGCAAAGACAGACACAGGCTGGATAGGATTGTTGTTCTGTGCTTATGTGAGGGTGGAGCTGGGCCAAACAAGGCAGAGTTAAGACGCTGTCTTAAAGAAAGAGAGACAAGGGAGGGAGGCAGAGTAGAAAGGAACAGTGGAGTGGACTGGAAAGAAAAAGGGAAGACATTATTCAGTACACACTTTTGCCACAGAAAAACTGTTATGGCTTCTGGGCATGAGAGAGAACCTATCTGGGAATATTTTGAAGAAATACCTCACCAGAAAGTTAAACTGCAGGCAATAAAGAAGTTAATGGATCAAGCACTAACTCCACCTCATTTTCTTGCGAACATTTTCGACCCCAGTTATAAAGGTAGATTCCTAACTTCTGAAAAAGATGCTGCTGCTGTGGCATGGCCATCTCAAAATCATAACTGAGGATGCTGGAGTGGAATCATTTAAACAGTACATGTTTACTGATGATGTTTTGAAAAAGTCGCTCCCCTGAATTGGTGGAAATCATTAGCCAGGCACCTTGAAACAGAGTTCCTTCAGTTGCGAAGCCAACTTTTCACAGCAGTAGCTTCCTCTGCAGGCACAGAGAGAACATTTTCATCATTTGGTGGTATTCACTCAAAGCTAAGAAATCAACTGGGAGTTGAAAAAGCAGGAAAACTCATTTCTGTTTGTCTGTGAATAAAAATGACAATGGGAGCAGGGAAGATGAGAGCTAGTTGTAGAAGTTTTAAGGACAGTGTAGGTTTAGTGTTGTGATGGCTGTTAGAATTAATAAAATTTGAAAATTAAAAAAAAAAAGTTTAAGGATAGCCGGCAATTCAGGAGACTGCTGCAATTGCAAATGTGAAACATTTATGTAACAATTAAGATTTAGTTTAATAAAATATAAGTGCTATTGTGTTTGTGTGAGATTTAGTTTTTACCATTCCTAATGTACTGCTGCTGCATCTGCAGCTTGACACAAATAATGAGTATTATGCACTATTTTCTAAATTAATAAAAATCAAGTTATCTAAAAAATTGCACAAAGTAGACCCTCCTAGATGTTGTAAAACGCTGTAGTGAGTTGTAAAGTAACATGTTTTAGTGATCAGATTTGCACCATTGTTTAAGAAATATGTGAAGAAGCATCAGTGGGAAATTTGATTTAAATCACCGTGATTTAAATCAATCCACCCTGTCATAGGTAACAATGGACTTGAGTGAGCGTTTCATGATGTCTAAATCCATCTGGTTAGGTTTTTTATAATGTACATAAATAGTACATTAGCTCACTCCAAACCGCTTTTCCATTTAACTGAATCAGGCTCAGAGGAAAACATATAACGGTGATGCATTGTGTGTTAGGATGATCTTTGTTAGCCATATTGAATTTAAAGATTAGTAACAACATGTGCTTAAGTTTCTCCTGGTAGATGTATGTGGGCAGTAGACATGTTCTGTGAATTTCACAGAGCACTTTATTTTCCACAGCGTGTGCTAATGTACTTAGAGGTGGTTCCTCAATTTTGAAAATCTAAGGCCTTATCTACACTAGACAGTTTTGTCGATGCAAATTACAGTGCTGATCAAAAAGTGCTGTAATTAGAATGCTTGTGCCTGACCACATGGCACTCGTGTCACCAAAGCACATCCACAGTTGGTGCACTATCCCACTGTGCAGCTCGCCACCTTGTGCTGCTAGGAGTTGTGGGAAGATGGAGAGGATCACAGTGGATCATGGGTGTGGGCTTAGCATCCCATGATGCAGTGATTTCTGTCCCATCATTCCATGGGTTTCCAACCGCGTTTTGTGGCATTTTTCAACAACCCCAGTTTCCTGGGTGTCCGCCATCTCTATCTGAAAGGACGGATCCTGCACTGCTCTCCACTGTTGTTGTCAGTGTTCTGAACGCATTGCGGCTGGTCATGCAGTATATCCTGAGCTCCCAATTGGAACTGGAATCTGAGGCGCCTGACCTTCAAACCAGGTCCCTATAGTGCTCGCCTGCGTGCGGCTTTGGTCCCTGCACAAGTGATTGCTAATTGGCCAAGGAAAGTTTCCTACAATGGGGGAAGAAACAAAGCAGCTCTGCCGAGGAATCTCTGGCAGTGGATTGGCAGGTACCTCCAGGAAAGCGTCCTAGAGATCTCTCTGGAGGATTCTTGTGAAGTCTTGGTGTGCATTAACACATGTTTCTGCCACACTGCCTAGCTGAATAGGGGAATGGGAAGCACATGCAAATACAACTACTCTTGTGCATTTCTATTCCTTCAACAAGCTGTATAATGCAACTAAGCAAAGGACCTCATGTAACCGAGCAGCATCAGCTTAAAAAATAACTTACCCAAGCCGCCTCTCCTGTATGCCAGAGCTGGAGGGCTGGGATGGGCTCAAACCCTCCTGGGGTGAGAAGAGTCCTGGCTCCCTATATCAGCAAATGACCTGGTCCGTTGCTCTGCATCATCCTCCAACCTGACCACCTTGTCCATGACTTCACCAGTTGTCTGGTGTCCACTGCCTCTGGGCCCGCAGAGGTATCTACAAGTCTCTCGGTGGTGGAGGTGGGGTCACTGCTGAGGATGGCTTCCAGCTCCTTATAGAAGTGGCAGGTCTTTAGCTTGGCACCAGAGCGACGATTTGACTCCCTAGCCTTTTGGTACCCTTGCTGCAACTCCTGGATTTTCGCACGGCACTGCATTGTGTCCCATTCATAGCTCTTCTATACCATTAAACGAGAAATCTGAACATAGGTATCGTCATTCCTTCAGCTGGAGTGGAGCTGGGTTTGCACAGCCTCCTCTCCCCAAATGCCAGTTAGTTCCGGAAGCCCCAGTATGCTCCAAGCAGGAGAGCATTTGGTGCGTGGAGTACCATGATCAGCCGGGAAGATGAGATGTGAGCATTCCACGCTGACCAAGCAGGAAGTGGAATTTCAAAAATTCCTGGAACTTTAGAGGAGGAGGGACGGATGGCTGCAGGGCAGTGAAGTTCAAACTGAGGGCCAGAGCAGTCGGGATGGGCATTGTGGGATACTTCCTGGAGGCCGTAACCAAGTGCGGTGTGTCAACTTCTCCTTTGTTGCTAAAAGTTTGGCACAGAAAGCTCTACGCCTGCCTCTCGAGGTGGCTTTATTTTGTTGCAAAATCAGGGGAGTTGGGTCGGGCTGGAGTGACTGCAATGTGTATGCCACCACTGATTTGGTGCAAACAGCTGACTTTGGTTAACAAAAGTCTGTAGTGTAGACCAGGCCAAAGACGTTTTGAGATGGATTGGGCGACCTTTCAAGATCTCTTGGCTTCTTCAAAGAAAACTCTTCAGTGATGAATGGCCCATTAGGAGAAAGTTAATGACATAGCAAGTATTTAAACTAGTCTAGTGTATCGAACAAAGAGACTAAAACAGTGCCTCTCAGGAATTGTGTTGTGTTTTATGAACTGGTCTCTTCAGAAAGGTAATTGTTCTCCTCCTTCATGGTATATAAATGCCTGAGGAGTTGGGATATTTGTAGTAACGGGGAAGACATTGTCAAGAGAAGTTCATGAAACAATACATTTAGGGCTCCAGATGTCCATGTTGAGTTTGACCATATTTCTTCAGTGAAGGGAAGGGGCAAGATGCTGTGGCAGACTGGAAATTCAATAACTGTTTCAGATAAGTTTAAAATAAGAATTGAGTTAAATATGGAAATGGGTAATTAGTACTCTTTGTGGAGTTTAATTTTTACAGTCAATTTTATGCTCTCTAAAGTCTTAATTTTCAGTGTAGTGTATAATTTTTCTTAATTGAAAATATATAAATGCATTTGTAGAAATGGTCACGAGGAAGTTCTTTGTGGGTGTGTGCAGCTCAGACTTTTCTGGCACTGAAGCAGGTGTGGATGGTGGTTTATGACTGAAGGATACGCATGTTAGCTGGCATCAGTAGTAAACTAATTAATAATATTAACACTTTAAATTATGACCATGAGCAGCAATTGCTTCTGGTGGCTTAAACCTGATTTTAAAGCTAGTCATAGTAGTTCTTAAAATGAACTTCGTGACTGCAGGGGAAAAGGGAGAGAGATGTAAGTGGTGTTCATCCCCTTCTGTGTCCTC
This sequence comes from Mesoclemmys tuberculata, assembly GCA_007922155.1. NCBI lineage: Eukaryota > Metazoa > Chordata > Testudines > Chelidae > Mesoclemmys > Mesoclemmys tuberculata. The sequence continues at coordinate 23,261,216 of ML675626.1, forward strand.
TTTATCAGTTACCTGCAGTGGAAACTTTGAAACCTAATTTAGCCTTGTGTTATCCAGCAGGATCTTGTAGAAAAAATTGTGATGGGGGTGCAAGTCTCCAGGACTATGAAGTAGTTAAATATACTAGATTACCTAACTGGTATTTGCTATTTAACTGTCCTTCATCTCTTAGCGTCTTGTGAAATGCATGTTAAAGGGCAGGGTCAGACTCTCCATCATAGGTCAGTGGAAACACAACAATTCTGTAAACTTAAGCTGGGCTCTTGAGAGAGCTCTCAAACAATGGGTCCAATCCTGTATCCATTGAAGTCAATGGTAACATTCCTATTGAACTCTGAGAGTGAAGGATCAAGCCTTTTGAATGCACTATTTCATTATGAGAACTTGTATGTTAAAAGAGCATCATAGTGAAATTTGTGCAGAAAAGCAAGATCATAGGATTGTTGTCTTCAGAAGAATTCATAGTGACTTTGTCATCTGGTTGTTTGGAGGGTACAGATTTAGATAACATGAAGTAGCTGAATGCATTTCAAGATGGTTGAGAGAGAAAGAAGTGGCTGAGAGGAGAAAATACTGAGCTTTGCTTTATGGACAATTGAATTGCCTTTTCTTCACCAGAGGTTCTTGATTCAAATGTAAAATTCAAGTCCTGTTTGGTGATCTTGATGCTAGCATTAGTTTGTATTACAGAGTGGCCAGATCGGATCCTTCTTTTGACATTCACACCTTCTCATCAATTGTTGTGAATGGCCTCATCCACCCTGATTGAATTTACCTCGCTAACACTTGCCCTCCTCACAGTGATGTAACTCGTCTATCCTTGCATGTGTATATATACCTACCAAACTCAAGTTTCCATTTCATGCATCCGATGAAGTGGGTTTCTGCCCATGAAAGCTTATGCCTAGATAAACGTGTTAGTCTTTAAGGTGCCAGAGGACTCTTTGTTTTGCTAAAAACAGACTAACATGGCTACCCCTCTGGAACAGATCAGGACAGTTCTCTCTGATGTCTCTTATGCAGCTTTTTGACAGTGACACATTTCCTCCTTCACAACATAGCTTATGTGGTCTAATAGACAATTTACCATAATCTGGTGGAGTAGAGGTGCAAGGGAAGGAAAAAGATCTGTATGGTGTAAAAAATCCAAGTTGCCCTCCTTTGTTTCAAGCAGGTAGTGCTTCATTATATAGTGGTACTCACTTTGTCAGGCCAGCAAGGTAGGGAGTTCAGAAAGAAAGAAACCTTGTTTGCTGCTGTGGTAACACTCTTCAGTAATATGCCTAATTTATTATTAATCATGTTGGTGGTTATTGTGAGGGTTATGCCATGAAAATGCCCCTCCTGGGGGCATATAAGTAATAGGATTTTTTTCTCTTTGATGTTGTGTTTTTTGAACTTCTGTTTTGCCTGTTCCTTACTGTTAGCTTCATTTAAAGGGATGTTATCAGGTGATTTTACACTCAAGTTTGATGTTTCTGAAAGCAATAACTTTTACTCTTCAGTTTAAAACTTATCTATCCTTTTCAAAGATGCCAGATTGACAGCTCTACAAAGTGAAGTTCTGTGTCCCCAGGACAGGTTCAAAGCTTAACTACATGGCCTTGTCAGTGTACTTCCATTTAGCCCGAGGGACCATGTCTAGGGATGAGAGGATACGTCATACTGAAAAGACACCTACGCAGTCCGTAAACTTTCTGCTGAGACGCTCACTACCAGCAAGAGTGCTAGTCCTTATAGCGTTTCCTATGATGTGGATACTGGTCTAATGGGGGAGCACTGAGACTACCAACTTATTCCACATAAAACATTGAATAGCTGCTATCACTGACCCCCTTTCAATCAATATTAACCTGAGCTGTATTTCAGTGTGTATCCTCGAGGCTCCTTATTCTGTTGCCCAGTCCAAACAGACATCCAGTCCAGCCCACAGCTTTACATATTTAAATGTTTGAAAAATGTCCTCTGAATGCACATTCACCATTTGTGCAAGGTGTGCTCATTTGTAATGGGTAGCTAACAACTATTCTTAGTATTGCTGCGCTTGCTTCATTGATTCTAATGCAGAAAGTAAGCAAAAAGAGGCAGGCTAATTGTAGCTTGATTGGCAACTCAGGAACAAATAAACATCTTTGTGTCCCAAATAGCAGGGGGACCAAATCAGTGAGAATAGTTTATTTCCAGACATCTGAGTGACTGTTCTCAACAGTTTAGAATGCTTTTTAAAAATGAGACTATTAAATAACTTACACTGTTGTTTTTGTTTCTGGCCCCTGAGTGCCAGGTCTCTGATTGGAGAGAGAGAGAGGGGGTGAGATAATATTTTTGGACTAACTTCTGTTGAGAGAGAGACAAGCATTCGAGTTTACACAGAGCTTAAAAGCGTCTCTCTCACAAGCAGAAGTGGGTCCAATAAAAGATATTACCTCCCCCTCTTTGTCTTTTTAATATCCTTAAACTGACATGGCTACAACACCGTGTCTGATTATAATGTGGACTTCTTCCAGTCTGTGTGTGACTTTTAAATGCACACCAGGTGCTCACACATTATCCCATATGCGTTTTCCACTTCATTCATTGTTTAGGTCCCATTTCTGCAGCAGGTGCTGAGCACTTCTCAGTATCAGAGTCTTTGGGTACATCCACACAGTAATTGAACACCTGTGGCTGGCTTGGGTCAGCTGGCTCTAGCTTGCAGGACTGTAAAATTGCACTGTGGATGTTAGCTCTAGGGCCCTATGATCGGGGGAGGGAGGGTCATGATACCACACATTTACACAGCCATTTTTAGCTCCACAGCCTGAGCCCCTGTGAGCCCAAGTTAGCTGACCTCATTTATTCCAGTGTAGACATAAAAGTTCCAGTTTAGAGTGTCTCCCCCACTTGCAGTCAGTGATATTCACCCCCTTTATATTCCTGAGCTTATTCAAATCCGTTTATGATTAACACTGCTCAAACAGCCTGGTTAAGATTTATTGACTTAGAGGAAGGTTGGGAGGGAGTAGGAGGGAAACTACTCTGTTTCCAGCTGACCAGAGACTTAATGTTTATTTCAGTTGTGCTCAAATCTGAATGACAACTGTGGAGCCTCAAACAGAATTCTACTTGAAAAACGTGGCGGGAAGAGGCTAATCACAGCTAATTTCCTGGTTCTGCTTTAGCTGCAAGACGACCTCTCTCCCCTATATCACACACCCGAGATCAGCAGGGCTCCAGACCTGGAGCTGCACTCTGTTATAATACAGAAGGACCAATTGCTATGGCATCCTGAGCTTTGGAGCTCACTCTGATTGGGTCTGAAATAGTCCTCGTTTATTGACCTTTCGGGGCACGCTTCAAGGCCCACTTGCTTTCCCTAGCTGTCAGGGATTGGGAGGACTCTGATATGAGAGAGTACAGGCAAGACTTGTTAGGACTTTGTATTGTGTGTGTAATTTCATTACATTTCCTAGTGTCTGAGACTCTGTACCCACACACTGTTCTCTTCTTCGTGCTGCTGGACTTCAATGCTTGCATCTCTTTAAAGGAACAGCAGCGCCGAATATTTACACAGGAGAAAAAAGGCTGTATTCTGATAGCAGTGAGCCCCCATGTTCAACACTTCTGGTTTGTAATGAATGGAATATTTTGAAACTGACTCCAGTGTTTTGAAATGTGAAACTTAGTGAGGCACGGTTACAGCATTCACTCCTTTTTGTTTCCCACTGATGATGGATGGGCACCAAGTAACTGGCAAGTTGTATTGGCATGCATGTTTTAAAGGGTGGTATCTATAATGGACTTTAACTGAGTCATCAGCCAAAGTACGAGGTGTGTGTCAGCGGTTTTAACCACTAGTCTCCCAATAGAGTTCTTTGACAGCTGTGATTATGCTGTGCATTGTTCTTGGGGATCATCTTCCATGGTTTTATTCCATCTAGAAATCTCTGTCAGACCACATGGCTGTGTTACATTCAGCAAATTTTATACTTTTCCTTCTTTGTAGCATGCAGTTGTGTGTTTAATCTATAAGTAAGCTTGTCTTAATTGGGTCTAGAACAAGGCTAGTCAATTATTTTTTGTCAAGGTCCAAATTTCTTGGTCAAGGTCCAGACTCCAGAGACAATAATACAAAAAATCCCAAACAATAATGAGGATAAGATGTAAATAAAAAGATTTTGGGGTCTGTTCAAAAGCATCTGGCGGTCTAGAATTTCAAGCATTACATTAGGTTCGTAAATGACTAAGATTTTGATGTGTGGTATATTCCCTTCAACTGCTTGTAGATCATGATACAACATTAAGGTAAAATACTGGCCAGCTGGCTTACAGGTATCAAAACTGATCTGGGTGGATTCCCAAAGCTGCAAACCCTCTCTTGCTCTTGGCATCTGGGGACACAGTTGGAAAAAGTGTTTTTCTAGGGGAGCTTTTTCGGTGTTTTCAAGTTTTGCATTGAGCAGAGTTGCTTGTATCTCATTAATTTACAAAGTAAAACCTTAGTGCCTGGGAAACTGGCTGAACTGAGCCATCTAAAAAGTTACACAGCTGAGTCTGGACCTCGGGGAACCTCCAGTCTACCAGTTTCATTGTTTGTGTTAAACCAATTGCTAGGTCCAATCTTTGGACGTTCTCTCACCCTTCTATGAAATACACTTTAGATATTTTGGAGAAATTATGTATTTTTTTGCCCAATGGCTTTTATTTAGAAAGGATGGCTGGACTGGCTTTTTTTTACTATGCTGTGTTGCTCAAAACCGAGAAGAGCAAAGAGACTGGTAAAGTGAAGATTCAAATGCCAGAAGAATAATGAATCTGACATCCCTAGGCATTTGGCAATGGCAAATCCAAAACAGCACTGAAGAAACCATCAAAAGGTTTTAAAAGGCAGAATTAGGCACAAGACTTGATTTCATCTAGGAACATTCAGTAGAGAAAAATAAACAGTCTAGAGCCCTCTTATGAGACATTAACCAGTATTTTTTCTTGATAAGAACAATGTTGCTGTCATATATTTTATTTTTGTGTGTGGATTTATCAATTTGATAGGTGTGGCGCTGATGATAATTAAAATTTGTCTTCTAGGCAGCCAACAGGAGAATCTGGTCAAGCTATCTGTATGGAGAATGGAATAGCTGATTTAAATTGCACAGAATCATTTCAGTACAAACTTTTCTTGGAAACTGCTTTCTCCCTTTCAGTGTTTGAAGTGTTCAAAGAGCCCTCACCATGATCTCTCAAAATTTTAAGGAATATATATTGCCATTGTACCATTTTGCTGCTGTGTGGTGTTAGGTTTTTTAATATTTCTTCTCTCCGACTTGCTGATTACACCAACGTAGTGTGTACATAGACTGTTTGCTCTATTCTAATCTGTATCTTGCTGACTCCTTTTGTGATGTCTAGTGTTCGGGATATCACTCCTCACTAATTCAGTAATGTGTGGTGCCACACACAAATTGGGACATTGCTGATTAAATAAGTCAGGAGAAAAAAAAGGGTTTTTTGTGTGTATGTGTACATGTGGTGTCAGATAGGGGGAATAGAACCCCGATGTCTAGACCGCCTGTCCCCTGCTCTAAACGGTAAACCACATACCCCGTTCAATAGTTTGATCAAATACCTGTTTAAAAACGTGCATGTGTGTGGAAAGGTGTGTTAATACGTTTGTGAGTCTTGATGAAATGGTATTACATTCAGTGGAGCCTGTGCGACGGCTGAATAGGAAATGTTCATTAGAACTAACTTACTTATTGGTGCTTTTAAGAGACATTTCTGTGTATAATTAGTCTTTTGCCTGATAAGGCAGGTAATGTTTGTTTTAAATAGATACAGTTGCACGCTTTTGTCTATATGAAATTCTTCCTGTGCTGGAGACACTACTAATACACAGTAACATGCAGCACAAGGCAAGTTGCCAAGCAACCTGTGGTGTTCTCTTTGAATTATACATAGATGAATTAGATTAAAAATCATTTACCATATATATGTAACTGGAATGAGAATGTTAGTAAAATGTTCTATGTGTAAAAATAAGAAATGATAGTTGATTTAATTTGCCCTTCTGAAACTGGAGATGTCTTGAATCTGTTGAGCTCATTTAATTTGCATCCTTTCCTCGGGGACTATCACTGAATAAACTTTGGGAGCTTGAATCACATTAAAAAACACTTGTAGCATGTAAGGGTTGCACATCCCAGTTGAGACTATATAAATCTCCTTATGCTCCTTGTAAACACGACCTGCTGGTTGCTATGGCAGGATTACCATGGGTACAGGACAACTGGGAAACACTTGTTGGAATGCAGAAACCATTTTCATTCTTCTCCCCGTGCGTGCGAGAGAGAGAGAGAGTGAGTGTGTGTGTATGTATGTATGTATTCAGGTTTGGAATAAGTGGTGTTAACTCAGATTTTTTAATTCTTACATTTTCTTTGTATTTCAAGAGGTTTTGATATTTCAGGTCTTCTGATACCTAGATAGGTGAAATAATAACTACGTTAGGAAAGAGCCTTTTTCCACAATGGATGGCTTGCATTTCATGTTACGCATATGCAGAAAGGGGGTGTGTGTTTGGATGATGGGACACTGTTTTAGTTGGGATCTGAAATGGAGTAGTGCAGTGTTTGGAAAAGAATTAGAGGATTTTAAGGCCTGAAGTCTAGTCTGACTTCCTGTATAACGCAGGCCATAGAATTTTAACAGTTAACCTTCCAGCATGAGGATGGGTGGAAATTCTTAAGGCAATCATGAAATTGCAGCTTGTTCAATCCAATAATATAGGAATGTTGGCTGTGAAAGACGTGCTTGGCAATTTCCAGGAGTATTCAGCTAGTCGAGGCCTAGCTGCTCAATAGGAGGCATTGTAGGCAATAGTGTAAGGACACTGATTATGGGGTAGTTTATGCAGCTAGTGTAGTCACAGCCCATTTAGTATTATGAAGTTCAGTTATTTGTGTTCCTGGCTTGGGAAGGCAACAAAAATATCTATCAGAGCCTTTTCTAGTAAGAAGCACTGTAAGAAAAACACACAGGTGTAATTTTAAGTCCACTCTGGGGGAGGTAAATGTCTCTCTTGGCAACTGAATTGTTAAGAGTGACAGCTCACATCATATAAACTAGTCTTCATGGGAAGAATTCCAGGCAAGTGACTTATAAAATTCTATTAATTGTAATGCTAGTTAGCAGGACTTGGTGCCACTCTTGCTACATCCAGACTTTTGTGTTCCATAGAAGTTCTGTCAGTAAAAAAAAAATTTTTTTTAAAATCTCTCCCTGAAGTTTTTACTAGCATAACAGTTGTTATGCAGAATGTATTCTATTTTTTATTCCTTTATTTACTGGCAGTCTCTGCAGGTTCTGATACCAAATCCTTATTGGTAATATTGGCTAATGGTTCTAAGTGGCACACTTCCTGCTTCTACTGAATAACAAAACTAGTTGCTGGTTTTATCAAGTGTTTTTGCAGGCAGCCGGAGTTTATGTCCCTACACACTCTGGCATTTTTAAGCAAAAAAGTCCTTTACCAGCTATGGACACGCCAGTGCCTGCTGGCACCAGCTGTGTGGTTAGTACAGTTTTCAGATATGTTCCTTTGTCTTGAATGTTTTCTGAGAGTCAGGCTCTCCAGTTCTCCAACAGCATGGGCTGAAAAGTCAGACTAATTGCTATTTGGCAGTGAGAGAGCCATTTGGTTCCGACTTGAGGTGCTGTTATACACTTGTTTGATAAAAAGATTCTGATCTTAAAAACAAATCTATTTTCTGACCAGCATCGTGTGAATGTTTCTCTGATGCTGAGTATGAGGGAGTGGTAGTAACACCATACAGACTGAGAGCGTATGTAATCCATAGGCAAATTAATGGCAGAAAGGTAAGGGAGGTGTTTACAAATCAAATGACATCTACAGAATCATAATGTTGTCACCCTCTGTGGGATAGCTGGAGGGACTTGCTGCCGCTCCACCACCCTCCTTCCGCCGACTCCCACCTCCAGATCCTCTGATTGGTGAAATTGTTAATACAGTTTTTTTGGAAATGGTTAAGTTGTTTATCATTCAAAAGCCCTTTCTCCCACGAACACAATGGTACCAACCATGAACAAACCTAGAACAATTACATAGATATATATTCGAGAATACCTTAAAAAATAAACTTTTTAAATTATACTTTAAGACAGGCATATCAAACATGCAGTCCTCATAGAATTAAATTGTAGTGCTTGACTAACAATACTGTTTTTATAGTTAATGTTCAGAACATGGTACCTGATGGACTTTTTCAATGTTACAGATTAATATAAATAGAAGGGGTGCTTCAAGTTGATTTACCATCACTGGCATAAAAGTGGTTCAGTGGTATTGATTATCAGCTTTGTTTCTTATGCCAAAAGAGATGACTAATATGTCAATAATAATTCCTCATGCTGGAATAATTAATCAGGCACTGATTAATATGTCAGCATCCAGCCAGAAATTACTGGAATCAAGCTGCAAATGGTATGCACATAGTTCCATAAGATAGTTAACACAATCCCAAGGTAATTTATTACAAGATGCTTGTTTTTACTTTGGTTTTGATGATTTTTAGGCATCAGTGGGGAGGCAGAGTAGTGACCAGTAGCTGAACCTTTGGAGAATACCATGGTGGAGGACCTAGTTAAATGCAACACTTATTGGCACCTTGCATGCTATAAGAAGTGACCCCTAAACTGAATTTTGCAAGGTTGGAGAAATGCATAAAGCATCGGGAAAAGGTTGAAGATGCTGGGACAAGTGCTAGCTGTCAGTGAGATATGCCTTACACTGCATCCCGTGGCATGCATTTTGAGAAGAAAACCTTTCTGTAGTAAGCTGGAAGCCCCACGGCATCCATTAAGCACAGTTTTAACCCATGAGACAGGTGAGAAACTGTATGAAGCAGTCACTGTTGGTAAGAACATTGCATGGAAAGTAAAGTAGATGCATTGACCCAAAAGATGCCCATGCAAATGACATTGTGTATCATCACATTGAGTGCTACTCCAAGAATGTATGGAAGTGTTGAGTCAAAGGGCAAAGGCAACAGAAACAAATACTAATTTTACTACTGCAAACTCTGTGACTTGGGTGAAATTCATAAATTGCCTTGCATGTGCTCTGATGGATGGGAAAGAGGTGGTGATGGTTGATGCAGAGGCTAAGTACAGAGAAATTTGTGCTTTGAATGGGATTGAAGAGGAATGAATGCTGCTTAGCAGAAAGGCTCTTAAAGCACTTACTGAAGATGAACTGTAGATGTAGTTTTTAGCAATCCTATCCACAAAAATGAACCACAGTGCCTCTCCATAAAAGCTTACAAAAGACATGGTGCTATCAAAAATGGAAGAAAGCTTTAATGTCAATAGGAAAATGAAGACAGTTTGCAGCTACTAAATGTTTACAGAAAGCATTTTTCTGCAATATGTGGAAGTTTCAGGGATCCATAGCTGATGCCAAACCTGAAAAAATAATACTGCATGACATGTACTAGTACTTAAAGCGGTGCATTGAGTGGTGGTCGCAATGACTTCAGCACCAGCAACTCTGACGACAATCAAGTGGAGCACAAGGCGGCTATTACTGCAAAGCCTTGTGCATGAGTGATTGAGTGAAAGACAGGTTGCCAACACACACACCACAACTGTGGAGCATATGAGTAATCTGCCACTACAAGAGGCTGTTGCTTTAACAGTTCATTCCAAACCCTCTAACAAATTCCTGGTGCATCTTATGCACAGCATTGGCATCCTTCATTGACTACAACAAAGTACTCTGCCTGGAGACTTCAGTTGCAAAGTTCTTCACTGCATCAGCTATGGATCCCTGAAACTCCCACATATTGCAGAAAAAAATGCTGATTGACTTGGATGAAACAATGTATATATGCCTGGCAAAGAGCAAACTAATGCTTATCCTGCGTGGTCTTCCTAAATGAGCTCCTACTGACATGACTAGTACCTTATGCTAGCAAAAGCCTTTCAAGGTGGCAGTCATAAATGGTATAGCTGAGGTACAAGGTCTTGACAAACCAGAAACTGTTAACCAAACATCATCAGGTGTTAACACTTCATTATGAGGCTACAGACAAAATACTGGATCTGTGGCAGTCCACCTTGTGTTTGGCATGTATATAGAAGAATCAATTAAAAATATTACCAGAAAAAAGAGAATTCATGGCATTGTACCTGTCCACTACAAAATCAAGGATTCCACAAACCTCTCCAATGTCACAGTGAAGATGCTACCATGATGCTTGCATGAAGGATGAGTTAACCACTTCCCTTGCAGGGAAAAACAGTCCCATATGCAGAGAGTTGCTTGAATAATTTTGTCATCGCATGGCATAATGAAGTTGCTGCTGTGCACTGTTCAGGATACTTTCTTCACAGTTCTCATGAGGAGACTGTGATTCAGCCTCCAGAGACCCTCTTCTCACTCGGAATGGATGAGACAATCACTGATCTGGTCATAAATGCTCTGGAGGTGTTCATATGCTGAGTTTATCATTTGAAGAACTAACATTACAACACTTGGAGAGCTACATTGGTGGATGTTTTCCAAGGAGCAGAGAGTTTATTTTTGCCAAGTTAGACAAAATTTGGTTTGGCTGTGAGAGTTACTGGAATGCAAAAAAACAAACATTTTGGACTCAAATAGCATGAACTACTTATTTTACATCTGCAAAGTAAGATAGGTATAAATCAGCAACCGTCAATTATCAAATGATGTACTGAGCATGCACAGATCACATCTTTTCTAAGGACCAAAAGTATTGTTACAATCTAGTTTCAGCAAATAATGTTAATCTGAAGCTCTGTTGTCAAAAATGGTTCCTCCATCAGTTTGGAGGCAGCTCTTCAGGGGTTAGGTTCATACTTGGGCCAAAGTGAGGCAGATCATTGAAGCTTCTAGGTAATCCTAAAATGGCATTGGGCATGCTGAGACCAAACTTTACCAGGGTTCTTCCTTTGCCCTGAGACATTTCCTTTTCGAGTGCTCCTTTGCACTATGGGAACATGGAATGAATTGTTTTCTCCTAACTGTTGGGGAAGTTTGATTTTCATAGCTAGATCTGACTAAATTTTCCTTCTCTTCACTAGGTTTTTATCTCACATTAATAAAATATCAGTTATCTTGAAGTGCTTAACACATTTGCAAAGGTTGCTTTGCTGTGGATGTTCCTCAGATGGTTGTTTCAGGCTACACAGTGTGCTCTAAGAGAGAAACCAAGGCTGTAATATCTTTCTAGTCTATGTAAGTGTTTTGTCTAATGTATTTCACTTAAGTATAGAATTATGCAACGGTAAAGACTTCATTGTGGTTTCATTTCTTTCAATAAATTTCCCCAACAGTCTGCTATGGAGCATGAGCATTTATGCAAAGTCTAGTGTTTCCTAGCATTTTATTTTCAGATCTTACGTAGATGAAATGCATGTGGTCACTACGGTTGGTCCACCACATGAAGGTTGCCTTCATGTGTGCTGTGTTGTCCAGGGTGAGGAGGATGGCTAGGAAGATTTTGAAAAGCTGTCTTTTCTATATGTTGATACGAGCAGCACCAGCAGCAAGACATGGGAACTCCTCTCCTACAAGAAGTTAAGGTTTAAGTTACGGAGTATGTTGTGACAATCTCCCACTAACTGGCAGATAGTTGTGTTGCCAGTTATTACCAGACATAAATGTCAGTGGCAAGTGTTGAGTAAAACTTAGAGCTTTACAGAGCACTAATGTGGTATGCAGTCATATCATCTGGGAATTTCAGAGCTACCTGAAGAGGATGGTGCTGGTTCGGCAGTGCACTGTTGTGTTGTGTGTAATCTGTGTTTTCACAAAGTCTCCCCCCCCCCTTTTTTTTTGATGGAAACATTAAAGAATATAGGCTGGTAGGAGCCCTTGAAGAGCATGTGTAGCATGAGTCAAACACTAACTTATTTGAAGCTTTTTTAACAGATTTGTTTTTTTTTAAATAAACATACACAGTCCTGATTTAGCAGGGCAGAACACTCAGCACTGTATTTTCCTTTGAAAAAGCATAATCCCAGGCACCTATAAATCTCACATCAATATAGACACCACCCCTCCTACCGCCTTCTCAAATAAACTCACCTCATGTCCTATACTTCACTGTAGATTTAGGGTGGATTTTTTGGGAGGAGAGGAGTAAAGGAACTAAAGCCTGGTCTGTACTGTTTAGCGCAGTGTGTCCACTGTGCTGCGCTAACGGGAAATGTGTACCCATCAACGCAGCGCTTCACTTTTTTTGGAGGTGGTTTTAATAGATTGACTTCTGAATCGATTGAGCAGGTCTTCACTTCTGCTTTATCCATCCGGATAGAACAATGCTTCCGTCAGTGTAGACATACCCAAAGAGAACACTGAAAAAGTTTAGTGTCAAAGAAAAAACTGCATTCAGTCACATCGTAATTGGAAACACAATTTTTGCTGGTGAAAACTTAGGGAGATCCTGCACGTTTCTGACAGGCTTGCTTTCCAGCTGGTTTCTCCCCAGTGCAGGTCCATAATACTTAGTGAATGTTTTTGCAAACCATAACAGCAATTTGTTTTTTCTTCAGCACCTGATTCTACTAGGATACTCGCCTCAGTCTGTGCTGGGGTTGATAGGACGCTGGAGTGCATGCTTCCCAGTGGGGTTGATTTCTTAGGCTCTGGCTACATTAGAAAAATTTTTAACTATGTTTAGGTACATAGCAAAATGCTGCTGTAATGTTATTCTGTAGCATAAAACAGTAACTAGTTTTTAAATTAGATTTAGATATAGTAATGAAATTGTTAGACGTCACCTTAAGCTCTGTCTAGGCTAACATTCCTGCCATTGCTGCTACTGGCGGAGCTGCAGCTGTGGGGAACTATAAGAAAAGTCAGTGTAGACAAAGCCTTGATAAGCAAAGTGCATTTACACATACCTACCATATCTGACTTTGTATCGCAGTTTTCTGTCAAAATATCCGTCTCCGTGCTATCTAGGCGAGACTGTTGAAGGTGGTTGTAGTTCTCTGGATTCTGCCTCAGTGGAGAGGGAATCCTGCAGCTCTTAACATGAAATCAGAGCAGCCATGGATTGATCTTTTGTTCATGCTGTAGGTCTCCCCTCCTGATTCTACTCCTCTCTTCCAGTTTGAAGGTGTGGCTAAATATATAATGAGACTGAATCAGATTACGCTGGCTCCATAGCCCTACCTGCTGCAATGTTAAATGGTCCTGTTCTAAACATACGCTAACCAGACTAGTTCACACTCTGTACCTCCTATTTGCTTGTGTTTGTGGAGCAGCAGCATTAAAATACAACAGCAATTGAAGCAATGATATCTAGAAAGCCTAAAAAGTATAAGGCCAAAACAAAGGAATATCATAAAAAGGAAGAGACGGATATGGGGTCACCCTCAAAGAGCTAAAAGTGGCTAAAACACACAACCACTACTGATAAAGTGGAGGTGTTGAATTGTGGAGAAGCTGAGAGGCGTCTGGGGAGAGTGAGTTCCTGATTCTAAGGACCATTCCTGAAGAAATACAGTGAGACAATGGAGTGGATTAAGTGGTGCTGGAACACAGAAGCCCATTAGGACGAGACTGGAGTAGGAGGTCTAGAATATACAGCTGCTGTTCATATATATCTGTCCTATACAATAATGCCATGGGGCCTTGTACAATTAAACCTATTAAGATCAGGAGCAGCTTGGAACCACTAAAAGCTTTAGTAAACATATATTTCTTCAGTCTTGACTCAAATGAGGGGACAGACGGGGCATCTGGTGTTACAGCAGAGAATTCCATAACATTGAAATATAGGCCAGCCATCCCCATTACGAAGTTTTAAAAAATGTCTAAATATTGTGTTTACTAGTTTAAAACCTTCGTCTGTGATGCTTACTGCAGTTTAATACTCCTGCTTTCTGTGAGGAAACCCATGGAGTGTACAAAAGCTTAACCCTGAGTGTTCTCTCAACGCCCTGTTGTAGGTTGGTCATGCTGGGCTTTGTGTTAGTACCAGACACCTTGCAGGGGTGTAACAGTCTGTCAAATTGCTTCCTCAGCAAAAGTGCAGGGGAGCATGTCTTGTAAGGTTAAACAAACATGGCTGGGATGCATTGCCAATGTGGGTTGTCTATTTAATACATTGCTGAATTTAGGTGGCAGGGCCTCTGAAGTGAATTCAGTACTACGCAAGCGCCTACCATATTCAGCAGAGAATATGGAAATGAAATGGGGAGGAGGAGGAGGAGAGTTGCATCCCTGAAAGATAATTTTGCACTACTCGTTGCTGATTCCTAAAAAGCACCCTGGGGAGAAGTGAGGAGTGGCTACAGTGAGAAACTGAGGGAGATCTTCCACCTTGACTCTAGCAGCAAATTGTTCTCCTTCCATCAGTACTAGCAATAGCAGGAACACTTGTGTAGATCAGTCACAGGTGTTCTCATCATATTCTCTAATTCTGCAGGATTTAATAACACTGATGTTAAAATGCTGGTGTGCAGTCTACTCTAGTGTTCCTGGCATTGCTAGCACATGTGAAGCTGCACCAGATTGGTGTTAGAGCAATGATGGGCTCTTCCCTCATTTTTTCACAATAGACAAGACCCTGGCTATCATCACAATTATATTCTGCTGACTTTTCCTGTGCTGAAGCCTGCTACCCTGTCTTTCTCTCCCACCTCACTGATGCTGCTGCAAGTAAAAATGATCATGCAGTGATCCGTGGACTGCTTGTATTGATTATACATTATTGCCTAACAGAAGTGTGGTAAGGGGGTGTGCGCAGAACACTAATTTGCACAGCCTGATATATCTTGAAAACGTTCCATTTAAACAAGGAAAATACTAGAAAGTTTACTTCCCCCTGAATTTCCCAGTGCCTTTCTAGGGCTGTACTGAGGTTTGTGACAAAAGTATGTACTAGATACATTTGAAAGCGCTCTACCAAGGCCTCAGTGGTTTACTGAGTCCTGTTCTGGCTGCGTTAGTTACTTCCCTTTAGACTGCATGGGTTAGTATCTGTCACTAAATAAGCTTTTCTGTTGTTGATCAGAAACCAGCTTCTTCAGTGATAACCCATTAGCGCTGCCTCGTAGTGTAATGGGTAAATTTTGCCTCATGTGCTGTGGTATGAACAGAAATGCTACTGACAGGACTGTTTTCACATAGTATATAACAGCTGTCCAGGTCACGCCGTAAAGGCTTTTAGGGCTTATTGCTTAGTCTTTGGTCCTTATGGCTCTTCTGCGTCATATGATTTGTGGTTAGGTATTTTCGGTAACCTGATTAAATCTTACTGTAACAAACCACACCCGACAAAGTGTATGCCCTTCGCATGTGGCATCAGGTGTCTTTGAGGTATGAAAATGGAGGTTGGAAATAGGCTCCTTGAGGTCCTTCCCATCCCAAAGAAAGTGGCATCTCCAGAAGGAAGCCTTTCTAGGCACATTGGGAATCAGCACAATGCCATGAAAATATATAGTCTTGCTGAATAAGACATCCTTGTACTTCTGAGCAGCAGAGCCAGTAAAATACAAAAGTCACGGCAAGGACTATAATTCAGTAGTTAGAGTCAGGAGCCTTGAAATTGGCGAGTTTGGGTTCTGGTTCTTGCTTGGCCATTGATTCACTTCTTGGCCTAAGGCAAAGTCACTAAACTTTTCCGAACCTCAGTTGAAGTATGTGTAAAATGGGAATAACACTATTTATCTTCACAAGGTTGCTGTAGGCTTCATGAATGTTAAGAGATTTATGATTCTGGGAGGAAAAGTGCTGTAGAGAGATCTAAACTCTTACCATATGAATTTATTAGTGCTACACAGATTAATGACAATACCTCTCTGCATGTACTTGCATGTTCCATCCAACTGGTTTATGCTCAGTGCATTGATCCTTTCTCTCTCTCCCTCCCTTTTGCAGGTGTACTTTCCGATTCCCTAGTACAGTCATAAAGATCCAATTCACATCTTTATACCATAAAGAGGAAGTGAAGGAGGAAGCTTCATCACCTCCCCTTCGGCCGCTCTATCCTCAGATATCACCTCTGAAGATACACATTCCGGAGCCGGATCTCCGGAGTTTGGTCAGCCCCCTGCCCTCCCCCACTGGCACTATCAGGTAAGGTGCCTGCTATACAGAGTGCAGAGGGGGTTCTGGTCTTCCCTCCCGGTGGTTGCTGGAGATTCGATCCACATTCTCCAGGCACCAAACCTCGTCAGACCTAGCATTGTTTACCCAGTATACTTGATGCATGAAATTCCCCATTAAAAATAACTTGAATGTCTGATATTCCAGATCATGGAAGCCATTTAAAGATGAACTGTAAAGCCTTGAGGGTAGGGGATAGAGATTTAAGATCTCAAAACATTAGTAGAGTAAACATGTAGAACTGAACATTAAAGAATGAGAAAAGGGCATAGAGTGAAACTAGTTCCTTGGTGGTCTCAGGATGATCTGTTCCATTAAGTGCTTCCCTAAGTGAGCATAAATTTGTTTGCTGCTATGTTGCTTTATTTTATACATTTTATTTTTATTTCCATAAGTTAGATTTTTAGTTTCTGTTTTTTTTAATTGGAGCCAGCACGTTCCCTGAAGCAAGGGCGAAGGTGGCCAATCAGTAAGGGTAGGGAAGGGTATTAATCAGACACTGGCCCACTGATAGACTTCAGAGATCTGAATATTTTCTAGTATGTAGATTATTAATAAAGGTTCAGAAGTTTTAGCTAATCAGAAAATCAAATAATTCTCTCCTTGCTTTTTAGCCAAGAATTGATAGTGAAGAGCCAAAGTTAGATCTCGTAATACTAAGCTTCATTACTTGCACGAAGTATAGTACAAGACATTTACTGTTACAATAGGAGATCTTATAGTTACAAACTAAATTACAGTTGTCAGAACAACCAATGTATGCTTGGTGATGTAATAGCATTGATTTGTTTTTTCTTACTTATCAGTTTGTAAAATGTGGTAATGCACAATGGATCACTTGCATATTAGTGCTAATGCAATTAGTAATATTAAAATTTGAATGACTTTGGTAATCATGAAGACAGTGTTTTGGCTTTGCCCAGGAAACACATTGCTTGTTTGGGTAAACTTTCTCCTCTTTTTTGCAATGTTGCACTGCTCTTTAATGTAGATATTCTAGAACAGGGGTGTCAAACATCTGGCCCTCGGGCTGGATACAGCCCACCAACCTTTTTGGTATGGCCTCTGGTGGCAGCGCATGCTGCTGCGAGATCTTACAGTGTTGTACTCTCTCTGGTGGTGTCGTGCGCTGCCATGAGATCTGTGTACTTTGGCGGCAGCGTATGGAGCGCTGTGTGCACAAGACACAGCGCTCCAAAAGGCAGGAGAGGGACAGTGTGGCTTGGGGCATCGCGCAGTACAATTCTGAACCATTGATCGATTCTTTTAATCGCAAAATAGTAGTAGTTGTAGAAGTGAATTTACTGCAGTTTTTATATTGCTGATGTCTAGCAAATAAAATATAATACTACATAAAAATTGTTGTGCCTAGTATTTCGATTTATGGTATGTACGGCCCACTTGAAGTACCTTTAATTCAAATCTGGCCTGCCATAGCAAATGAGTTTGACACCCCGGCTTTAGAAGGAATATACCTAAACAAGCAACCTGCTGGTGGTGGGTGTAGTTTGAGTCCTCTGTTCAGACAGCATTTTAGTTTATATTGAGCCTCTTCTTTCAAATTAAGTTAGTTGCAGCAAGGAGTAGGAGGGGGTAGTTTCTTTGCCTGCATATGGTACCTAGTTTTCCATTCAGTCATTTTGTGTCTGGCAGCAAATGTGGCTTATGTTACTAACAGAGGGTGCACCTTTGACTCTGGCATATGTCTGCAACGGATACTTGACTTCGCTAGAATGTTTTTTGTTTTGTTTTGCATAGGGAGAGAGTGGAAATAATAGTGCTGAATTCTGCTCAGCCTGTAGTAGGGTGTTCACCAAAGATGATTGATGTTTGCATCCGTTTGCCTTAGCAGAAGCAAATCCGGCAGAGTTTTCTAAAACCTCAAAAACTTCTGAGGTTTTGCTTGCCCAAACCCCTTTTGTTTTGTGTTCCTCTTTTAGGGGAGGACTGACATGTTTATAAACATCCCTGTTCTGCTCCTCACCGCCTCCTTCTCTCCACCCTCATATCCTGTCTTTCGTGTTTCAGGAAGTGAATGAGAGCTGCATTTTTTTTTCCTTGAGAAAGCGAATGCTCTTTGCTGAGCAAATAAACTGGATCTCCAGAGTGAATTTCAGTGCAGCCTCCTGCCAGGCCTGTCTCCCTGTGTTGGCTCACCATGCTGAGATAAAATGCTATTAACTGTGGCAGTGCCTTCATCCCCCTTCGAAGAAAATATTTTGGAGGCCTCGAGAGAACTCAGTGCTTGAGCCCTTGCTCCCCCTGTCTATTCTCTCCTTGTGTTGGGAGGAGGTTTTCATTAGCTCAGCTCCACTCCCTCACCGCTCCCTTTCCAGTATTTACTTTCCAAATTTGGTGTGTGTTTGGCTTGCCCTTTCCTGATTGGCTGATGGAAAATTGTTGTAGTTTGTAGATCCTAAGTCGGGTTTGTTTCCTTTTTGGAAAGTGGCCCCAGCCCCTCCATCCTTTCCATCCTTTCTGTCTGGGTTAGTAGTGGTACTTTACCTACAGGAACGAACGCACATGCACTGTTCAAAACAAACAGTCCCCACCCTGCCCTCCTGACCCCATCTCTCTTGCTCTGCCTTTCTGTTTACATTTTAGCTTGCTTCTCTGCATGTTCTCCACTGCAGGTCTCTGTTTTTTTTCCAGCCTATTTATTTTCTCTCTGAGATGTGCACCACCTAGAGAGGGAATGAGCTTTGTTTAAACAAAACCAAATCTGCCAACCTCAGCAGCTCCACAGTGTGAGACCTCTTCTCGCTTCTAGAAGGAAATTATTTCACTCTTTGCTTAGTCAGGGGTACTTTGTCTCCAGGAGTACATCTGTACATGTGGTTGAATCCTGTTTTGGCATTGTGTGACTTCAAGGAAAAATGTATTGGCTGGCAGCAGACTGAGCATCTGAGAATCAGATCCTAGTGCTATTTCCTTCTGTTTGAGGTTAGAATTCCTTTTAAAAACACTGCTGTACTCTGCGTTGCTGGTGCCGAGATGGAAAAGAAATCCAGATAGGTCTCTGTCAATAGGAAGCTGGTAAAAGCAGCCTGTTCATAAGAACATAAGAAAGGACAGCATTGGACTCAGAGTCAGGCAGAAAAAATCCTTTTCTGTGGATTCAGGGCATTGAATAATTTCTATATGGATGAGAACCATGTGCTGTTAGGCTAAATTGATCTCAGTCTGTGAAATACATGACTGTCACAATAAATATCATGAATTATGGAACTACCTTTGATGTAGGGCTTTCGGGCTCTGGTGCTCCATTACAAACACCCTCTTTTGATAACACACACACCTGATTGTAACCCTTGAATGTACTTCAAAATCCGACTGAATTAGAAGACCTGGTTATGCCATAGATTAGTCCCATCCACCTTGAACACATTTTCAGGGTCTTACAACCAGATCCTCAGACTTGGCTGTCTTGTAGTGTAGACAAGCCTTAGAGATGAAGTCTGCTGCAGTGGTTCTTTCCCAAAGCACCGTTAGCATCACTTTGAGACAAAATTTAAAATGGTTTAAATCTTTTATTTTAATCTGCCTTTGTTACTAATAACCCTGTAGTAACTTAACTTTGTTTTTCAAATGAAATTTGAAATTTAGGATTTTTGTCAGCGTTTCTGAAAATGGAGGCAATTCTGTTTGTGTGTCAGGGTCAACAGTGCACGACTGTAGGAGTGACAGGAGGCTGTGGCATCCTGCCTTGTGCTCATTTGTTTTAGTTGCTTTTAAAAAAAGTACGTACAAAATATAATCAGTAAAAATATAATGAAGTTTAGAGCGAGATGCTTTGTTTTTTTTAAAAATTTAGCTCTAAGCATTGTCTTGCAATTTTTCAAACTCTCTTACTGTGTGGATGGATCACTTTCTTAAAACAGACATTATCATGAACACCTCACCTTCTAATTGCAAGTCTTCCCCATCATAGCTGTTGTTCTTGGTTACAAACTTTGTCACAGTTGAAACTTTACATCCCAAATCACCTGAAATGAAGGATGTGAAGCACTAATGCAGGATGCAGAGAGTGGCATGAATTTGGCAGTTCACTTGGTTGAAAAGACTCTGGAGATCCTAGGCGATGGGGCTACCATGAGCAGCAAATATTCTAGCCTGTGGGTTTAGATGTGTCTCACCACTGATACAAAGGGAGCTCTGCGGAGCTAGAAGTTCTCTGTGGAGTGCAGTTTGAAAATTAGGTCTTGTCTACATGGGAAAGATGCATGGGTAAAACCTAAACTAGGAATTTAAACCAGCCTTGTTTAACCAGTGCAAACCCTGTGTGGACACTTATTTTGGTAAACTTAAATAAGCCACTTGTCTAACTTAAACCTGATCCCAATAGACTTAAGCAAAACCAAAAAAGCCACTCTTTGTACCAGAATATGTGTCCATACAGCATTACAAGTTTCTGTGTAGCCAAGGATGTGCTGTGCTATTGCCTAAGATCCCAAAATGTGACTGTAAGATGACTGTCAGCAGGAAGGAAAACTGACCAGTCTATTCTCATTGTCCAAACTGAGTGAATTAATGGCGTAAGTAATGAAAGGTAGGATTTAAAAAATGTATTTGTTTTTAATAATATCGGGTGTGGCTAGTAAAGCAGGGAGCATGAATTAATTGAATTGCCAGATATTCAAAGACTTTAATATTTACATAATTCACTTCATAATATGCAAGTATTGTTGGGAGTACAGATGCTTTTATTCTAGTGCTAATTTTTCTATTTTCACAATGCAATGCTAATGTAATGCTAATGATGATCTGTGCAAATGGGAGACAGTGGGCTCTGATGATGGAATGAGGATGAATGTGGAATTCAGGAACTAAGTTCTAATCTCGGCCCAGCCACTGACTTGCTTTGTGGTCTTGGGCAAATCACTTAACCTCTCTGCCACAGTTTTTTTTCCCCCTCCTCCATATGTGAAATACGGGTAATGGCTATCTCCTAAAGCTGTGTTGTAGATTAAATTGTGGATGGTTCTTGAAACGTGAAGTGCTGTAGGAATGTTAGTAGTATTATGTGCCATGTTGTATTTACTTGTGTGAAAAGTGCTTGACATGCCTTGCTTCCAACTCAAGCTTAGTAAACCACTGGTTGCCTCTTACAGAATATAGATCAGCCATACAGTTGATCTATTTCAGGTTATTTAGGATTTAATCCAAATTAATGTTTTATTCCAATAAATGTATAGTGGGGAAAGCTGAGGCAACACCAAATTCAGTTATGCATCCTGTTCTAGTCAGGATTTCTGTTCATATCCCCCATAACCCTGTGTTCCAGGATCTCCTTTGAGTTTTCCTTTACTCTAATGCTATTAACACTTTGCAGTCAGTGAAGCAGTCTGAGATCGGCGTTTTGTGGACTTCCTGTGTTGTCTTTGGTCATTCACTACTCTCTGGGAACAGAATACTCAGCATGGTGATGTGGTGATTCCTCAGAATTGGGAGGTGAGGGATGATTTAAAATAGCAGGTGTTCAAGCTGCAAGCCAAATAACCTGACACACACAAATTCTATTGGCAAGCTTCACCGGGCTTGGAAATTCCTGTGCATGGTTTATTTCAGATGGAGGCCATGTGCTAGAGAAGACACTGCAGATGTGTCATTTGCAACACAGACACTTCCTCTTCCTTCTCTCTCTCCTGATCAGCGGTGGAATAAAGGCTTCATTGACTCAAAAGGCAGAGCGAGCTCACTGTCTTTTAGAAGGAGAGCTACTAGAGCAGGGGGAAGCACTGAGAGATTGAACCTTTGTGAATAGTTTAACTTTCTCTGGTTGTGGCTTGTTTTGTTTTGTTTTTCTTTGATATTTAACCAGGCAGACCTGTTCTTTGAGAGATGGCCCTCGCTTTAGAATCCAGCGTGGTTTGGCAGCCTTACCATTTACGATTGCATTTCTGAAGCTTGCCTAAAACATGCAGCAGGCAAGGACCTGCCTTCCTTTGATTTACATTTTTGGGGATAGGCTGTGAGAGGTTGGGGAAGGAGAAGCTGATGGAGGATTTTTTGGCCATTATATGTAACTGGTGTAATATGGAAACTGTTATTTCTCAGTTGCTTTGCAAGCCAAAGCACTGTACTTTGACCATTGCTTGCTTATTGCTTGTGAAAAGGCCCCTGTGTTGTTTGGTGTCTGTCATGGAGACTCACAGAATGGAATACGATAGTGTCTGGGACTCTTAATTGCAGAAAATGAAATTGTGTATCCAAAGAAAAAGGCTGCCAGATGGGTTTTGGGGAGGAGGAGAGTGGGAAAGCTCAGCAATAGCCCATAAATGTGCATCCTCCATTTGTACTGCATGGACGTTGAAATGAACTGCCCTCTCTTAGGGCTTTGTCCACAAAAGGCAGTTTTTGTCGGAAGAACAGTGGAGATGCATGCACTGAAAAGCTCCCCCCACTAATGTAACTCCTCTGCTATGCCATCATTATGAAGCCACATCAGTGAGAGGTGTAAGGCTTATGTCGGCTTAGTTAGGGCCATACGATGTCAATGTAGACACTGCGTTCCTTTCGTTGGCTGTGGGGCTGTCATTCTTGAGAAAGTATGTACTTAAATTTTCCATGCAGTTTCAATGTGATATACCGTTTGCTTCCTTTCCAAAATTGTTAGAAATGCTGCATTGCACCCAAATGTGGCTGCATTTCACTGGTGTTTGAATGATGCTTGTCTGTAGCTTGCATATCAATGTCTAAAGTGGTTTGAAATGAAAGATACAAGATTTATTTTACTGTCCAAGAGGTGTATTCCAAATTTTCTTCAGTAGCAATGGCCTAATGTAGAACTGAGCCAGATTAAACAGTGTGC
This sequence comes from Mesoclemmys tuberculata, assembly GCA_007922155.1. Taxonomy (NCBI): domain Eukaryota; kingdom Metazoa; phylum Chordata; order Testudines; family Chelidae; genus Mesoclemmys; species Mesoclemmys tuberculata. The sequence continues at coordinate 23,284,162 of ML675626.1, forward strand.
CAAGTTCTATTATCTGTAGTTTTATTAGTAACAATTACAGTAGTATTAAACTAGATCCAGTTTTTTGTAGTATTTGCTTAGCAAAATATTTATATCCTGCACAGTATTATCCTAGCCCACGTGGCTTTGTTTTTTGCATTAATCTTATAATATGAACAGCTTTATGTTTGGGAAAATAGCCTTTGTTGACCTCTGGAGGCTTTTTTTTTTAAAGGGTGTGAGCAATTGCACGCTTCCCCTGGCTAGCTGCTGTTGGGGGATAGCGAGGAGAATTCCAGGAACTCTAGGAAATCAATAAGTCACTGCATTGTGTTTGTGTTTGCTTTAAACTATACTGAACTCTAATTTTGACTTAACCCTTAGGATGCTTGTTCATGGTGGGCACGTCTACACACGGGGCAGAGGGAGAAACAGTGGCAGAGAGTCTAAAAGCTCAGGTCAACTGCTGCAGGTTTTTTGCTGTGTAGAGACATACTCAAAATCTTCTCTTGCCCCCTTCCCCTCTTTTTCCTTCCCAGCCTCTTTGCGACAGGAGTTCCTTCTTCCTTGCTTGCTTGTAAGATTGTTGTTTTCTTGGAGAGATTCTCAGCCCTTTTGTCTTCAGCGGCACTATGTGAACTTCCCAAAAGCAAGCTGAGAGCTTGCTTACCTGATAGCGCCTCTGAGGCCCCTGCCTCCTTGCAAAGAGCAGCTCTGAGTTTGATTCCATGCTGCTGCTTCTCTCCACCCACAGCTCTGAATGTGACTGTCCTTCTCTGGCCTAAGAGCTGTTGAGAAGTGGCAGGTTTATGTCTGGGAGGAAAGGGTCTGATCATGGTAGAGGCAGGTTGGGGGGAAGTTACTCCTCCCAAGTCTCCAAACGTCATCACAGGTTATCCCCATTTCATTAGGAAATTATCCAGTATTCCAGTGATTATCCACAGTGGGGCTGGCTAATTTCCTGAGTTAATAACATTTTATCCTGAAGTGGGTTTGTGAGCACAGCCCAGTTTAGTAGACTGTTGAGATGACAGGACACACTTTCCAAATTCAGGGGGCAGGTATTTCTAGTCTCTTTTTAAAAATTACTGTTCTCTGTTCAAGCCTTGAAATTACACTGTGTCTTATTAAAAGCACACAAAAATGCTCTTTTTAAAGTGCACAGATTTATCAGAGCTGCTCTGGTCTCTCCACTTCTCTGACTTGGTTCTAACAGTTTTGTTTGTGGCATACTGATATCATGTGATCACAAATGGTTAGAAATATCAGCACAACTTTAATCCTTCACCTCTTTCTTGTCTGGATATTAATTGCCAAATGCAACAATTAAAAGAAGCACCACTGCTGCCTGGGAATGAGCTGTCTTCTTGACTCCCTAAATTAAGTCTCTGTGGATCATTCCAAGAGGAAGCTATCGGGGCCATGTGGTATCCTCTTTTATTGGGGGAAGGCATGAGCAAAGAAAGAAGTGAGACAGGAACTCATCCTGATCTTTGGGGCCAGGAGTTTCATAACTATGGGCCCTTCACCAAAAACACCTTGCCACTAAAAGCTTCACCTGGAGCTTCTGAATAGTAACATTCCTGTTGAGTAGGATTCACAGTGGATGCGACAGGGGAGGTCACCCTTGAGTTATCATGTGCTCTGGAAAATGTTGAGATACTGTGAACCTGATGAGCATGTTTCAGTATGTGTGTCCCTGTCACGCATGAAGGGGGGTAGGTTTTTCTTCCTATCTCAAGGAAACTCTGTAATCCATTGTTAAATGAAACCAGCTCTCGTGCTGAGCTTAGCTCCGCCGCCATTTTCAAGAAGCAGCAGTGAGAAGCAGTAGTGCTCAGATTTACATTGAGAGCTGCATCTGAAAACTGTTCTTTATAATTGGCACTTAAATTTACTGCTGCTGGCGGCCATTTTGCTGAGAGGAGAATCATTTGTGACAGCATTACCTAAGCCACCTGGTACAGGGGACTTAGAAGCCTATTTCTATCCAGCTTTAATATTGTTAGAAAAATAAAAATGTGTTTTTTCTATCTCCATACGTAAATGTTTAAATACAGTTCCTTTTTCTTATTGCTCATCCTGACCGTACTTTAAGGGGAAGATGTAGGTAATCCTGTGATTGGACTAAGGTCCGTTTCAGTGTGCTGCTCAGCCCTGAAGGGACAACACATGAATGATGCTTCAAGCTTCCCATCTCCCCTCTCAAGCAGTCCTGTTCCCACAAATCAAAGATGTATGGTCCTCAGACTAGGCTTGCTAATTAATTCTCATCCTGCCGTATGTACGTCTGTGTCTGAGTGGTGCTTCGTTGTGTACTTGTCGCTTTATACCAGTCTTTGTGTGGCTTTCCCTATTTCATAACTGTTCCTAAAGTGCCATCTTGTGGCAGTTCTAGAGCTTTAATTATTTTTCTTTCCCCTAAGCAGGCTGCTGAAACACTGGTATGAAGGGCATGGTACCTGTGCCTGCAGTTCTCATTGGTTGTGATTGGGGTTGGCATGCTGGTAGATTAAAGAGAGAGATGGCCCTTAGAGAGAGCTGTGCCTTTAGCTGCCTGGCATTAAGCCTGGTATGCTGAGCAGCCCTCTGAAGCCCCATGCTGCTGTACCCAGAACAGGCATCTGTCATGATGGTTTTAACAGGGACGCTGTAAACAGTGTAAGTAGCCTTTCTTAAGTAGAGAAGTTGAGTGATCAATATCTGTCTCTTGGACAATGGTATTGGCCAACTTTATGATTGAAGAGTAAAGCTTTTAATTACTTACTCCAGAAAGCCCAGCTCTGATACAGTATTTGATTTTCAGTGGAGTCTCATGTTGGCGTCACGGAGAAATGATCCTGCTTCATGCTTTGAAATTGTGTTGTCTAGTGATTACAGCAGGTGATGGGGAGTTGGGACTTCTGGGAGTCAAGTCCTGCTTCTGCAACTGACTTATTTCATGATCTTGCGCAAGTCATTCAGTCTCTGTTTTGGGTAACCCACATGGAGAAATAAGTTCAGTACATACCTGCTTCTCAGAGATGTAGACTCTTAATTCTTTGTCAATTTCCTAGAGATCCTTGGATGGTAAGAGTTGTATGTATACTTGTTATTTTTAATAAATAACTGGAGATGGCTGTATCTCTCTGTCTCGTCTCCTCCCCTTCCAGTGTTCCCAACTCCTGCCCGGCCAGTCCACGTGGTGCTGGATCCTCAGGATATCGCTTTGTTCAGAACATTACCTCGGACCTGCAGCTGGCAGCAGAGTATGCAGCGAAAGCAGCATCAGAGCAGCAGGCAGATGCATCTGGCGGGGACAGCCCAAAGGTTCAGAGAAACATTATCTGCCCAGCAGTGCTTGGGGAGTCTTTCAGGCCTGGCAATATACTGTAGTTAAACAAGTCTAAAGATAATTTATCCATTGTATGTGTGTGTTATGTATTTCCATTGGTATACTCGAGAACACCCCTCAGGGTCACTGAGACATCCCCCTCAGTGTCAGTCACTGGCTCATGGATAGCTCCGCTAGGTTAGTTGCCTAAATTTTATTTTCTGCATTCACTTAAAAAGGTCAGGTTACAGGAGTCTGTCTTTTTTTGATGGATTATGAAGCTTTACACACAGGCCCTGAGATGCTATATATTGGAAAAGCATTAAAACCAAGGAGTCTTCTTTTCCTTCTTTCAATAACAGCTACACAGATGTACACAACACTTCGTAAAATACACTAGGGGGAAAAAAAGACAGGGTCCCTGCTTTGAAGAGCTTGCTGTTTAACTCAGGGACAAGAGATGGGGAGAGCAGTGTAGAGAGGATTAGCTTTAGAAACATAACAGACAAAAAGTAAGTCATGAGGGAATTCAGTCTTGATGAAGTGACCTTATATCCAATCTGTAGATGTAGTTGGTCTCTTGGTAATGCCAGGTTTGGGATTTAGTGAGGGAGCACAGTACTGGATGGTTATGAAGACTGAATTCTCCCCTAAACCAGGGTGGCTGTTCTTGGTGGAGATGCACTGATGGAGCAATGTGAGGAACTGGAAATAAGTCTCACTAGTGCATTTCTTCTTCAAATGCTAGAAAGGAGGAGTCCCTCCTGGAAAGGGTGGAGCAGGATCAAGTCATGGTTGGTGCTAGAGCTTGGAAGTGGAACTGATTGGAAAAGTTTAATAACATAAAAAACTTTGGAACCTTTTTTTCCAACAGAAAATATTGTTTGGTAGAAAATCTAGCTGTACCTAGAAGGCATCTAGTGTCTGGCTTATAGAGAAACTCCAGCATAAGAATCCTTACTCTGAAATTAAATGTCCTCTGTTGTGTGTTCTTTCTTAGGATGAGTCCAAACCACCATATTCCTATGCTCAATTAATTGTGCAGGCCATATCTTCGGCCCAAGACAGGCAATTAACACTAAGTGGGATCTATGCCCACATTACCAAGCATTATCCCTATTACAGGACTGCTGACAAAGGCTGGCAGGTGAGTTCTTGACACCTACAACTTTGAAATTCCTATTAAAGTGCTTCTTCTAAGAGGAAACACATTTGGTGAGGGATTGGGGCACTGGGGTAGTGGGAAACTGTTCCTGTCAATTTGGGGAATAATCAGTTTAATAACATCACTTAAACTTTTTGTTGAGCAGCTTTTGTAAAGACTATCCTAAGGGAATGTTCACATGGCTAGGGGGCCTCTGGTTTCCTAAGCCCCATCTCTACGACTCTCGTCACACTCCATGCTTGCATCTCTAGAGACACCTTGACTTAATGGTCATCCTCATTGTCATTTCCTTCAGTGCCCTCGCTACCAGCAGTCACTTCATCGGTTTTATCTCCCCTCCTTTCGCCTCTGACCTGTCTCTTGAAATCTTCCTTGACCCCTGAAAACATTGACCACATCCAGTTATTTAGCAAAAGGCAGCTCTACAGACCCCTACCTTTGTCATTGCTCCACTTCTGCACTAGTGTATACGATTCTGTTCTCTCCCATGCTTTTAATCACAGTAACCCTCCATGACTATTGTTTTCCTTTCCCAAAGTATGGCCACTCAAGTATAAATACTCCTTTGGAGTGGTAGGGGTCTGAAAACCACAAGCTGGTGCCATGAGACTCATGTCTGTGCCTTTAGCATACTATTGGGAAATCTCACTAGTTTCTTTGTACAATTTATCCATAGTTAACAGTGCTATGTCAGACATGGGTTTTCTGCCACTTAGGTGTTGCTTTTAATGTGTCAGTAGCCAGGACTTCATCCGCAGTCACCCTTTCCCAGTGCCACACCTCTGAACTGGGTGTTGTCACTTCCAAGCACAACACACTGATGCACTGGAGAGTCACAGGCAGCTGCTGATTCCATTGTCTACAGCTGGCTGCAGCAGCGTGGCTGGTTGCACGTATGATCAGAATAAGTACATGCCGCCTGCCCGGTTTTCCCCTGCACTACCGCTTGGTTATGGAATTCTTCACTTCCCTCCCTGACTCTGCTCAGTGTTGCTGTGCATTGTTAACCAGCTACTGCATTGCACTTCAGAGACTGCTGCATTTCAGTGGTGTGTGAAGTGGTCCCTATAAATCCCTTCCTTCCCAGCAGTAGCACTGCAAGGCTCTGTTTGTAAAGCACATCTGTTGCTCTTTGATAAAAGCTGCTACAGAAACACAAAAGGGGGGGGAAGAGGAATTAGAAATGATTTTATGCAGTTGTGGGCTCACTGCACCTTCCCTGCAACATAGCAGTGCTAAACCTGGCTGGTGATGGGGCTGTTCCCATGGAAATCAGTTGTTTATATAGACGTGTCAATATCTACAGCACCCTACAGTGGTGGGTCAGTGCCAGACAGCTAATGGGGCCCTCCCGACTATCTCGTCAGTCCAAAAAAACCACTGCCAGATATTTTTCCTGTCACTTCCATTCCCCTTGTGAGTCTTGGTAGCTGAGTAGCTTGTTACTGTTCGTGGCAGAGATTCTGAAGGAAATGGATATTACTCTTCTGGTCTGTGAAGCTCAGTTGGTCTGTCTTGGTGTTTCAGCACTGCAGAGTAATCAGCTCATTCCTTTCTTCCTGCAGAACTCTATTCGGCATAACCTCTCCTTGAACCGTTACTTTATCAAAGTTCCACGCTCCCAGGAGGAGCCTGGAAAGGGCTCCTTTTGGCGAATCGATCCCGCTTCAGAAGCTAAACTAGTCGAGCAGGCATTCCGAAAACGGAGACAGAGGGGGGTGTCCTGTTTTCGAACCCCTTTTGGGCCCCTCTCCTCCAGGTAAGTTCAGCTCCTATTTTATATTTCAAATCTGTCAAATAATTTTTTGGATAAAATGCAGCAGAAGTCTTTCTCTGTGTTTAGCTTGGAAGGGTAATAAGGCCTAGATATTCCTGGAACTGCATTCTGGAAACTGTTGACTTCATTGGTGGAGTAAAAAAGATCACTGTATTAGTATAATTGTGTTGGTGTCATTTCCTAGTGATGCAGAACAATTATCACAGGGATAAGTGGCTTAGTGTGCAAAGCCCTGCCTTTCATTTCTGAAGAGCTGGGTCCATGTGGATTATGTCATAGGAGAAATCATTTGTGGTATTTAAACTAGTCTCTTGCAGAGAACATCATATAATTTGTCATGCTTGTCAGCAGTAGCAGGGATGTAGTATGGGACTAAATGAAACTGCTTCTGCCAATTTTATGGGTGCAGAGGAGAAGCTTAGCTCTGTGGCTGTTTGACTAATTGATTCTAGCTAGTGCAGTGTATCTTTTGCTACTGCAAGAACCAAATTTGGCTAAAAGTGGGTGAAGATAAGGAAAAATTAATAAAAATGGTGGCATCCACAAGAGGGTTTGTGTGAGAGGAGGATATTATTTATTGAATGTTGAGGAAATTGTGAGTCCTATCGATAGTATGCTTATGTTTTACAGAAGACTTTTTTTTGTTTGAAATTAATGCAAATAAAGTCAGGATCCCTCACAGCTCAGTGATATCTGGTTAATTTATTCAGTGTGACTCTCTGTAGCTAACCATCATGCCCAGTATAGTATTAGAAAAAACTTACAAAACCAGGAATCAGAAATCCATAAACCTCTGTCTTAAATATTTATGCTAGACTGCTTGTCCAGTGTGCTGACATGTGGGAGTCTAAGAGTGACTTCATAATTCTTGTCCCTTTGGCTAACTCGGTTCAGGAGTGTTGTGGAGGTAACTGTTTGAGGATTCAGTGTTCTTTGTACCCTTAAACTTTTCTAATGACTCAATACAGAGTATCAAAGTGTTCTCATTTAAGGCTGCCTACTTTCCCTGGTTAGAGGGGAAATGCAGTGCTTGTAGCTGTCCCTTGGGTTTATGAACAGTGACTCACTTAAGTGGTACTTGTACTCTTAGGAATTCCCAACATTTGCAATACTGACAACTTGAAGAATTTGTATCGGCTGTAATTACAAATAATTTCTGCAATTCCTGTAACTTCTTAGCAAAACATATTTCTTCAGTGTACTTTGTGCATTTGGCAGCACTTGGTGGTTTTTCACTGTTGTTCTCTCTCTCAAGACAGAAAATAGTGGGACAGGAATTGTGGTTTCATCCCCCAGCTAACAAAGGAATAGAAGAACCTTCATAAAATGTTTCATGTTTTTTTTTAATTTTAGCCTGTGTTCATCAAAGGATCTGTCAAAAATAGGATTTAAAAACATAAGCCAATCAACCAGCCGAAACTTCTTTTAAAAAAAATCCATTTGAGAGTGAGCCTGTTTAGATTCAGATTTCTCCCTGTGAAGAGTAGCATTGCTGCAGAAGGTGTCAGGCTGCTGGCTTCATTGGAAGGAGTAGGAATGTACAAAAACACAAGAATGGTTTCTTGGTGCTGTGGAAGAACAGAAGCTTTTCTTTCCAGGCAGTAGATATTCGAGTTGCCTTTGGTTCTCTGCTACTGTTTTCTTGGCAAGCATGTATGCATTTGACTCTTTGCACTGTTTTGTGTTTCAGGAGTGCCCCTGCCTCTCCTACTCATCCTGGCCTTCTGTCCCCTCACTCTAGTGGCCTACAGACTCCAGAGTGCCTGTCTAGGGAGGGCTCACCCATTCCACATGACCATGATTTTGGGTCAAAGTTAGCCTCTGTTCCAGAGTATCGGTATTCACAAAGTGCACCTGGTATGTAGCCCCTAATGTGCAGAAGATTGTGTTAATTATGGTGGGGGAGAATCTTGTGTCTTTCAAGTAGGCTTGTGGCAAAAGAGAAATGCCAACCTGTCACGGGAGGATCTGGCTGCAAATAAAGGCCTCAATGCTCCATACTTACTTTTCCCCAGCCTCCAATATATATGTGGCTTTAGACTCTCTTGTTAGCTTCAGCTTCATGGGGATGTGATGGGGAGTGGAAGGAGTCAGTCTGAATGGGGATTTGGATCTGTCATCTTCCCTTTTCAGCCAGGTAGGTGGGTTGCTTTTTGCACCTAGAGTTCCATGTGACCTGATAATTAAAAAAGCACTGATCGGGATGTAGTTCTTCACCCCTGTCCTGGAAAAGATGAAACTGCTGGATGGCAACTTTAAGTCTGTAGGATGCCCATGATTGTGCAACCCATTTAAAACCCTGCACTGTGTGTACACACATTGCACACACAAACTAAACTCAAAATGTTGTTTAGATTGCAAATCCAGCCACTCAAAAGTTAGGAAATGCAAGATTGAATGTTGTCTGTACATCTTTTAATTCTTCTCCAAATGCTGCGTTGCTCTGCATTATACATGATAAGAAATGTCTAAGTAAAGGAGTTGATGCCTCGTCTCTGTCTCTAACATGCATATCTCTTTCATTTCAGGATCACCTGTCAGTGCCCAGCCGGTGATCATGGCTGTCCCTCCTCGGCCATCCACTCTAGTGGCAAAGCCAGTAGCTTACATGCCAATAGTGACTTCTCAGCAGCCTTCAGGTCATGCAATCCATGTAGTGCAGCAAGCTCCCACTGTTACAATGGTCAGGGTTGTAACCTCCTCCTCAAGCTCTGCTAACGGTTACATATTAACAAATCAGGGCCCAGCTGGCGGTGCTCATGAAGCAGCAGGAAGAGTGTTGGATTTGGCTGGCGATCATCGAGGTAGTCTGTTTCATTTCTCTCCTTTGTTGACAAAGGGAGGTTTGAACACATTTTACTGGACTTGTGGGGCTTTTCTGCACACCTGTTTTGATCTCTGGGTGTTTAGCTCTTGACGAAAGAGGTCAATCATAAGATACAACTTAAACTGGATAAGAGTTTTGACACTAGGTCTGCCTAGGAGAAAGCGGGAGAATTGAGCACTGTGTGGCCTTTACTTAGTAAAAATCTAGCTAGAATTTTACAGGCGATCAAAGCTGCATATATGGCTGTGAATATTTATTTTAGCCCTGGTGTCTGGACTGAGGCCCATTCTAATCAACTGGCTAAACTACCGAAAGGCATTGCTATCCCAAAACAAAACTCCCACTATCCCAAGACATGATTTTCTGTTTTGAAAGCCAACACAGAGAAGGCAGAAGCTGTTTTGTTTCAAGGTGACATTGATAGTACTTGGGACTCTGTGTCTCTTTTCTGTGGGTATGTAAAATATATTCCAAGAGTGGAAGGGTGTAAGCCTCTAGAAATGAGTTTTGTAGAAGTGCGTACTGCGTTTGTGATTAGAAGACTCTGCAAAAGCCAGTTCTTATAAGGATCACTTTCTAAACTAGCAACACCCTCCATGGATTTAGTGAGCTAAACCCTGAAAATACCTAATGTTTTATAAAAGGATCATTCTCTGTCTGCTTTCATTTGGGCAGTATCTCCTGTTCTGCAGCCCTTCTCAGAACTGCATGATTTTATTGTGCAAATGTACAATTACTGTATAAGCATAATAAGCACGAAGAGTTTCATTTGGGTGTTTATGTGTAGAAGAAGATTTTTGCCTAAAAGCTGGGTGGGAAGGAGGGACAAAGACCATCCCCTACAGGAATATGAGACACTCAGCATTTACTTTGGTGTTGGCTTGCTTTTGACTTCCTTGAAACTCCCCTGAAGATTTTGAACAGACCCCCTCTGTGCTACTCCAGGCTTCCCTGTCGCAATCTCTGGGCTGGTATACTAGTACAGCTGCAGTGCTTCAGTGTAGATGTCACCTACACCGAAGGAGGGGTTTTCATGTTGACGTAGGCAATCCACCTCTCCGAGAGGCAGCACCTAGGTAAATGGAAGAATTCTTCTGTCAACCATCACAGTCTACACTGGGGTTTAGGTCAGCTTAACTACGTCGCGCAGAGTGTGAATTTTTCATATCCCCAAGAGACACAGCTGGGTCAATCTAACTTTTAGCTATCTCCTTTATCCTAAAAAAAAAAGAAAGAAAGTCCTGTAGCACTTTAAAGACTAACAAATTTAATTTCTGCAGGCATAAGCTTTTGTGGGCTGTGACTCACTTTGTCAGATGCCTGACGAAGTGGGTTACAACCTATGAAAGCTTGTGCCCGCAGAAATTAAATTTGTTAGTATTTCAAGTGTTATAGGACTCTCACTGTTTTTGCTGTATACAGACTAACATAGCTACCCCTCTGGATCCTTTATCCTAGGTCATCCTGACATTTTCCCCTCCCCTTTGCTTGTCCTACTGTCTGCCTTCTCCCTGCTTGCTCTCCTCTCCTAATTTCTCTCTCCTACTTCCCTCACTACGCCTCTTCGTGCCCTTGCAGTAGCTCTCCTCTCCTATTCTTCCCTTTTTCCCTTGTTTCTCAGATAATAAGATAGGGAAATGATAGGAGAGGCTGAGCTGGGATGAGAGTTAGTCTCCTCCTACTGGGTCATCTTCCTCCCTGGGCAGGCATTACTCCTTTTTCCTGCTCTCAGTTGGCTGGAGAGGTCGGAGGCTCCAGACTGGCAATGTGCTGAGTCAGCTGCAGAGAGAAATCTTGGTTTCAGCCTCTGGCTGGCCAGCAGAGGAACAAGGTTGCCCCTTGAGGCAAGAGGCTTCCTTGCAGCTGTTCCCTGCCTGTTGAGCAGATCGGTTAACCCGGGGAAGTGAGTACTGCTGCACTAAAAGAACAGCATCAGTCCAGGCACTGCCCTTTTTCTGCTGGCTCCTTCCCAGCTAGTTGAAGGTTGTGGCGCACAAAGGCCGGTGAAAATTGGAGAGGACTGCTTCCTCTCCACTCATCTGTGATCTCACGCAAGGTAGGCATGAGAGCAAGCTGTCCCAACTCCACAAACACTATGGCTCTTTGATACTGTTACAGTTCCCTCCCCATTGTGTAGCTGAGGCACAGGGTGGCTGGTGAACAGGCAGGGAACTCTCTCAGTCGAATTTACACTGATGATCGTCCATGCCAAAGTAGTAACGTGCAGATAAGGAAAAGAATCATGGGGAGAACTTTTTTAATGCCCCAGAACAAGACATTTTTATAACTTTGTTTCTTGGCTGGCTGGCTCGTGCCTTAAAGACATCTATTCCTGACATTGGCAAATAGTTAAATAGCTATTTTTGTTATGTTCAGTAAGAGAACTTTTGTAGAGTTACTGAAAAATCATGGTGGGAGGTTCTTGAAATGCTTCAAAATAGTGTTCCTCGTAGGTACTAACCCTTCCCTGTTCTTATATCCCTGATTGCAATGTTCTTCCCCCAGTGAGCAAGGTGAGTGAAACACTGCCTTCTCAGTGCTGACCTCATTGTGTCAGTTGGCTCACAGAAAGTGTTCCATTTAGAGCCTGACCCTGCATAAAGATTTCAGGGTACTTTGCATCTCCCAGGATCAGGCTCATAGCAGTCAGCCATTTCTTCAACCCATTCTTATTTTGGAGCCCAAATGTGGTGTTCTGAGACTAAGCTGTATTGATCTGAGAAATGATGCTTCCCATTCACACTAGATACAGATTTGTGGGAGCAAGGGCAAATGATTTTGTGGTATCTGGATACTTGGCTGTATGTGCTTAGGTGTTTTCACATTTCTAATCCTGGGGTAGGTATTATTGGTAGCATATTAATGAAAATGAAGCCTGCTCATGATGAATGATTTATTCTTTCTGTTTCAATGTCCATGCAGGCATAGATGAGAAACCAACAATTGCGTTTGCCACAATACCCACTGCCAGCCGAGTCATCCAAACAGTTACCAGTCAGATGGCTCAAGGTGTCCCAGGACAAACAGTTACCATTCTTCAACAGGCAACTCCAGTGACCATTGGACAGCATCAACTACCTGTACGGGCCGTGACACAAAACGGGAAGCATGCCATCCCCACCAACAGCATCACTGGCAGTGCTTATGGTATGGCTTTCCTTTGCATCCGTGTGCCTAACCACCTGATTTATTTCACATGCATTGCAAACTCTGCGGTTATACTACACAAAGGTCTTGACATATGAGTTTTCCCATACATCGAATTGAAATGTGTGCGCATGGGGTGTATTATGCAACATACTGCACCTCTAAATAACAAATGCACTAGTGAGTTTTTCTCCTTCAGCCATAGTGCTCTAAGTCCTTGTGTAACGCCAACAGACCTTGGTCATCCGCAGGTAGGATGGAACCTGAAAACTCTGAAGCTTAGTGTATGAGCCTCTACTGTACAAGCTCTTAGCTACGGCTGTAACAGACTCCTCAAGCTCTAGCTGGGCTATGTGCCACTAGAAGAGGACAGAGGGCCACACAAAGCAGACATCGTCGCACTTGCTCCATTCTTTTTCTCTTTGAACTCGAGATCTGCCTATTTTCCTGTGTGGAAGAAAAATGCTCTGCCATCTCTACAAACATAACCTCTGCAGAATCCAGTCCCTTTTTTATGTCCTTGGCAATGCATCTGTCTATCCCTTCCCAAACTCCCTCCAGTGTCTTTTTCCATCAAATTTGAGCATCTGTTCAGGAAATTAATGGGGCCTTCTTTGGGCCCATTTTTTCTCACTTTGGTTTGTCTTGCCTTGACAAAGTAGAAATTAATGTAATGTTTTTATGAATTCTGCACTTAGCCTCCACTAGATAGCAATGCCAAGGGGTTAGGTCGGCTCTTGGGGGAGAACAGGGAACATAAGGGGTGTCAGAGATGCCTTGCTGTCTGGGTGGAATAAATGGGTTGTTAAAGAACTGGTTGAAACTGACCCAACTCAACAGAAGATCCAGAGAGACAAAGAGAAACCCCAGCAATTGAACAATCAACATTTAACAGTAGGCAGCTCCAGCAGGTGGAGTCCTTCTGTCACCCCTGTGCTCTGCCTGAAGACGAAGGAGAGGTGATGAGGGGTATAAGAGTTGGGTTTTGGAGGAAGCTCCACAGCTCTCACCTGGGACTGACAAAGGGACAGAGACCCTGAAATGGAATCCAGAGAAGCTTGGCCATATGGACTTAGGTCTTAACCTTTTTCTCTGGGCTAATCTAGGGACTTCCAGTGCTTTGTTCCAGTTGACTAATAAGCCATGCTTCGTTTTGGAAAAGCTGCCTGGTGTCACTGAAAACACTTGCTGAGGCGCATTAGTCCACACAGAGTATAAAAGTCACTGATCAAGGGTCTGTCTTGGTTGGACTTGCTGGGCAGAGCTCATGTTGTGAAGCAGTCTCAGAGGCAGTGTGGCTATGTGGCCTACTGTGAAGAAATAGTGGGATCAGTTTGAGGTCTGGCCCACTGAAGGTTCATTCTGTGGATGCGTGACACTTGCCCGTCAGCCCTGGCCCTCAATATAGCATATTAAATCATCCCTGAATCTCTTAGGATACCACTAAATCTCCAACCTTGTTCTCAGAAAATCCTTTTCTCCATAGCTCTTGCCTCCAGTCACCTCGCTCATCAAAATCTTGGGGAAAGAACCAGTACTATGGTGTATGGTTTTATTTTGTAGAAATGGAGGCCTACTGGATCATCCCTGTCAATACAGGGTTGTTCCTCTGGGATATTTCTAGTAATTAACCCATTC
>ML675626.1:23298017-23330231 GCA_007922155.1 Mesoclemmys tuberculata
GAACATTGGGTATTGTCACTTTAAGGATAATGACCGGTGGTGGCAATCCTAGCACTGTTATTTCCTTCCTATGAAATTGGAAGAGTCCCAGCACCTCCACGCTGACTCCTAGGAGTAGTCAGAGTGGAAGACTGGCTGGATTTGTGGTGGCTTTCTTACAGCATCTTTTGAATTGTCCTTAGAGTTATTTTTTTGTTTTCAGTCCACTGCTGGATGAAAGTCTCCCACCACTTTCTTTGGCCTATTACTTTTCCCATCAGAGTTTTACCTAGTTAACAGAAAACTGCAATAAGTAGTTGTAATGTCTTAGTTGTATAAAAGTGTTATTAAATAAGAATAGAGATTAAAAATAAATGGAGCTGATATTATCCTGCAGTGTAGCATGAGGCTGATGAAGAGTAGGATATCTGATTGCTAATTATTCATTTATGTTTAAGGCACTCTGAAATCACTAAAATTTGTCTTGCTCTTCTTTGTAATCAGATGTGATTAGAATCCTTCCAATGACACCACTTCCTGTTTAAATGGTGGTAGATTCTCGATGCAGAGCCTGGATCATTCTGAAGCAGTTCAGAATATGCAATTGAATAATAGTTTCTTCCCTTCGGATGTATCAGTTTTAAAAATTTGTTTCCCTTTCTCCTCTTAAAATACTGGGATTGTTTTTCTGAGTAGTGGTCAGTCGTGTTCTCTCATCTAACCCTGACTACCTTCTCTTTTCTCATCCTCTTGACCTTACTGATGCGTGCCATCCTTCTCAATTGCCGGATGTAGTTTGCTGGGTTTGGAAAGGACTTTGTTCTGCTTCCATTACTACTTACCCCAGTGCTCCTTTTTTGTGCTGCTAGCAGTGGACACTCCTACAATGTGTTAGCTTTTACCATGCTGATGCCCCTTGCAGTTTAGAGATTGGAGTACAGTGGGTGCCTTTCCTCCTCTGTGTACCTTTTGACCACCTTTATCAATGTAAAGCTTGTTTACACACTATAGCTAAGGTGTAAGCATGTTCTGTCTTGCTGTGACTTTAAACTGTAGAATTTCTACTCATTAACAGAATTCTTGAAACTTTTAAATTGAAAGTAAGGTTATCTTATTTCCTATTTCTTTACAACTGTGAGAGTTTTTTGTCTTGTTCTTGCAGTACAGGCTGTGAGCCTGGAATTCCTGGGCTCTAACCTCAGTTCTGACATACCTCAGGCCACAGAGGGAGTCTGTCATTTAATCTCTGTCTCAGTTTCTCACCTGTAAAATGGAGATAATATTCAGCTAACCCCCACATTGATATTCTGGTTGTAATCCAGTTCACAGTAGACAGGGTGACACAATTGGCTTCTTCTTGGCAATCTCAGTAGAGGTGTCAAGCTTTGAATGGGCTGCAGAGACTAAACTACCCTCCTGATCTGTCCAGGCCAGGGTTAAGTTATGCTGGCGTGGCAACTTGGAAGAAGCTTGAATTGTGGTGCTCCATGCAGTAAGTACAAAGCTTTGTTGGTCCATGGATCCAGAATCTTCCAGTCATGATCTGGGGAAGGGGTTCTCAATCTTTTTCTTTGAGGCCCCACCCCCCAACATACTCCATGGCCCTGTGCCACAAAACTGTTTTTCAGTATATGAAAGCCAGGGCCTGTGGGAGGGGTAGCAAGCAAGGCTATTGCCCAGGGCCTCACAAAGTTAAGTTGCTCACGCTTTGACTTTTGCCCCAGATGGTGGAGCTAAGGGCCACTGGCTTCAGCCCCATGCGGTGGAGCTTCCGCTTTCTGCCCTGCACCCCAGTGAGCCTAACAGTGGCCCTGCTTGGCTGACCCCTTGAAACCTGCTTGCAACCCCCAGGGGACCCTGGACCCCTGATTGAGCAGCACTGGTTTAGGGGTTAAAACACAATTAGCAACTTTTCCAGCTGATGACTGTTCCTTAGCTCCTGGGTGTTTGAGTTTATTTATGAATTGATGATGTGTAAAGCATTTTAAGAACTTCCAATGGAAGGTGCTAGGGAAGAGCAAGGATTAATGTTTGTTATTAAATTCAACCAGAACTTAAACTCAAAATAAGTTAATGTTTGTAAAGCACTTCTGAAGGTGACAGTTGTACATCTCCAGTGTATTGTTCTCCAGCGTGATTTAGTTTTCTTTTCAAGAGTAGCAATTGTTGTTTAGATTCTTGGTTGAATTAAAACTTTTCTTTCCCACTCACCAGCTCTCACAAACCCGCTGCAGCTCCTTGCAGCCCAGGCTAGCTCGTCCACTCCCGTTGTAGTCAGCCGGATATGCGAAGCAGCGACTGAAGACCCAGCAGCGTCCTCATGTGAACCAGATGTCAAAAGACCCCGGATGGAAGAGTCAGGTGGAGCAGTCCAAGCTCAAACTGGAGTCATCACATCAACAGCACCACAAGGACAGGCAACCAGTGAATGACGAATCACTGGGAGGATAGTAGGAATGTTGGTGGGGCAGCGGCATGAGCCTCGAAAGCAATTTTCAAAGAAAAGCAAAACCACAACTGTTAATAACAGCTTGAAATTTAGAGAATTAAGAGCTCTTTTTAAAATTAAATTTTAACGGGCACGTCAACAACAGTTCTTAGACTCTCGAGGTGCCAAAAAGAATGAAAAAAATCCTCCCAACTACCTGTACCTGGAACTCAATTCTGCCTTTACTTACGGGATGTTCCCCCCCCTTTTTAGATTTAAAAAAAAAAAATACAGACAACTGATTGTATGACTTCTGGGATTTATTTTTTTTTAAATCTTCCCATTTTCGCTCCAAGGGGTATGGGAGTTGCAGTTCAGCATCTAAAGGAATATTTCACAGACACATTTACTCTCTGGGAGGAAGGCTGCTCATCTCTGAAACTTGATCATTTAAAAGAACCACCCCACGAGATCAGCATAGAAAAATGGGCACAGCTTCTCATAGGAACAGTGTTAAAGTAACATTATACCAAAATGGGGGGAGGCAGATTTTTTTTAAAAAAAAACAACCCACCCCATGAAACAACATATTAATGTTCATTTATGTGGGGATTTGGGAGAGGGAGCTACCAGCTGGATCTTCAAAATGCAGTCTCTGTCCATTCCCTTTGAGGGAAAGTGAGAAGTCGGAGCAGCATTAATTTGTTTCTTGTAAAGAAAAGAAAAAAGGGGGTGGGGTTGTCCTCACACTGATTTCTCACATTTCTTCATCTACTTCTGGATTCACAGCAAAATATGTGACTGAACATGTGAGAGAGGGAATCTTTGAAAGGTTCTGGTGTATATTTGATTTTTTAGTTGTTCATACGCCTCCTTGCTTCTGGGGTGATATGGTTTATTCATAACATCCTAGAATGAAACTACCATCACCTTTCCTGTGAACCTGAGAGGCAAATGGTTAGCTTTCTGCATCATAGTGGTTATCTCAGTCCCTTCTGGCATTATAACCCTCTGGTTTGAAAATCAGATGGCCTAAGGGTCAGATTGAAACTTGGAGCTGGTATTGCTGGAAGAGGATTACAGCATGTGTCCCATGGTGTGCAGTGGAGACAGAGAAGCTAAATTCCAAGAGTGAGGGGCAGTGGGAATTATACACCATGTTGAGTATGAATCTCATAAGTTAACGAGTTAACCAAGAGAACACAAGCCTCACATTTTCTACATGAAAACTCACCTACTCTTTTTAAAACTGGGTTTTGAGGTTTTCCTTTGCTCCCCAACCCCTGCCTCCAAATGATATAGTTAAGACAAAGGACCAGGAGTCAATTGCATTTGTTAGGATTGGCCAGTAGTCAGAGATTTTCCTTTTAAATATATATTTGTTTTAATTTAGCAGATGGGTAAATCATGCTCTTTTCATAATGTACTAAACAGTTCAGTGCAGACCCAGTATCCCTACAGGTTTTTGAGACACTTAAAGCAGCTGGGGATATGGCTGCTGTGCATGGCATGAATTGTGGTTGAGAAAACAAGATCAACCTCTTTCCAGCCTCCAGTTAACCAGCTGGTTTTTACAATACAACCCCTTCTGCTAACTTACCTTCTGTCTAAACACCAAAGACCTTTAAGTTAAAGATCCTGGTAACTTTGGAAAAGAGGAAAGTAAGCTACCAATGATGGTATGTGTCTTCTTTCAAAGGGTCTGTTTGTCTTTTCTGCTTCCACTGAAGGAATGTAGTGTTGTCATCTTGCTGTTAAATCCAAATTGGCAATGCAGTTACCGTGTAGAATGTACATCAAGCTCAGTGTGGAACTTTTAATGGGATGAATTTCCCCAAGATACAGCAAATGAGACTATCCATATCCTGTACACCTGGGAGATCATGGGTGTTAGGGAGCAAAGCAGAGCTGTTTAATTTCTTCTAGCATCTTAGGGAGGAGGCAAATATAGCTGTAATGGCTAACTGCAAACAGGCAACACTAATTTTCTTCTAGGTTTCCTTTCTCTTTGCCAAGTCCCATTCCCTGTGACTGAGATCCACTGTCTAAATGAAAACTGAGGTTTGTTTTTCCTCACAAAAAGAATTTCTCAGTTTCCAAAAGAGAAAATTCCTGGGGGACATGATTTAGGGTTACACCTTAAGAGGCACAGACAGCATTGAAGACAGTGCTGCATCTGCAGCTTGATCATTCTAATTTATCTGTACATCTGTGGCAGTGAGTGGACAGATTCTCTGGATTTTAGTGCACTGAATTGATTTCTGAAGTCTCGTGGCAACTGTTGTAATCTGCCTAACAGTTCAGTCAGCTAATCAATGACTTTGCACCTATTCAGATTTCTGGTAGCTGGTGAGGTCTGAGTTTTTAATAATAGTCAGCTGATGTAACTGTTTGCTCAAAACCAGGATTTTAAGAATAGACTATTACCATAGACCCAGAAATAAAGCACAATGAGTGATGCATGGTTTAATTGTGACCCTACAGTCAGTAACTTCAGGTGAATAATACTTTGAATTTCAGCAAACCTCCAGGAAGAACTATGAGATTGGGAGTCCTTTGTTTAAGGAAGGCTTTGTAAGTCTTGTGAGATGTCAGATGAGCCAAATGCTGGATGAGTGACAAACGAAAAATATGGTTTGGGCTCACACAGCTGCTTCTCCTTGGAAAATGCCCATAAACTGCTGTAAATCACTGATTCATTGAAATCATTGGAGACTGGCAGACTTGCAGCAGCTGACGTTTCCACAGATCTGTTATTGGGTTATAGACATGTCTTTGAAAGTGTACATATTTGCCCCTCCAGCATTCAGGGTAGAGTAACATTTTCCCAGTCTCTCCTCTGTGGCTGAGAACCTGTTGGCCAAGTTGGTAGTTGAAAATAATTGAATATACTTATCATTTTCACTGTTTCCACTTGCAAAACCCCAGAACCTTTAGTTTATCCAGTTGTGTGTTTTGCCTCTTCTCTCACCATTCTGGCGCATTCACCTTCCATTGTAGGGAAGCAGCCATGCCACTTGTGAATCAACCTGTTTGCCAGCCTTTTATTTTGGCTTGATTAGTGTTGGACCCACACTAGGAAAAATAGCATTTCTTAATCAAAATCCTGTAGAGCCCCTGGAAAAGTGTTCTCTTTTCTTATTACTCTGATAAGAGTATTTATACCTACTTTCAGGCCTCCAGCGTGGTTCTCTAGCTTGCTGCTGGTTCTAGAAAGCCGCTTAGCTAAAACGCTGCAGCTGCTAATGAAAATTCCTCTGCAAAACTTCAACTTAAAAAGGGCAAATTATAGATATTGGAGATTGAAACAACCTAGTATGTTTGTTATATGTCCATTCCTGCCAAGGCAAGATTGTCGCAAAGCCAGAAGTAAGTTTTCCTCCCCTTTAAATGCTTTCTCAACCCTTAAAAGTCAGTAAATAAATAAAAGGGGAACTTAAATATATGAGTAAGATAAATCTGTCACATTTACATACAATTAAAAATTAAGCTTATGAAAATATCCAGCTTTATTAAAAGAAACCCTATTGGATTGGAATAGCCCCTATTAAAATCCAGTTTGCAAACAAACGTAAGAAATCAGTAACAAAAATAGGGATGCAATGGAAATGAGTGTCTGCTGTTCAGTTAGTGGTAATAAAGTTATACACCATTCCAGGCTTGCAGATGAACAACTATGCTTTCTAAATGAGATATGCATTGATAATGAACCTAAATTCTTGTAGTGGCAATCCTCTCTTTTGCTGTCTTTTTCCCTTCCTGTTCCTAGCCATAGTCTACACTCAGCTGATTGTTTATAACCAATATGAAGGAAATGAGTTGTGCTATTTCTTGGTTATTGGACTGCAAACTTGGGTTGGCAATGTTTGGTGATAAATGAATGGATTCCATATCTGAGTTCGAGGCTTGTTGACCCATCTGTTCTAGTTGGAAGTGACTTCATTTGAGAATTATTTTCCCAATGCACTCCCAACTGATACTGTGTTGTAAACAACAGGTGCTCTCTCTCTTCTTTTAAAAACCTCCCCCCCTTTGCGGCTATTTGTTGCTAGTGACTCTGTCAAACCTAGGCCTAATCCCATGAATTCTTCAACATTTTCACAGCATATTTCTGTTGCTTTTCAGACAGAGATTACTGGGGTTTCCCTTAGCTTGGGCAAGCATCCTTGGAGATGAAATCCAGTGCAACTCCAAGGTCATTTTGAATTACCAGTGACCATTTCATACACCCCCCAGCCCATGTGAAGGTGCTCCTACATTCTGGCATACTTGAATGTAACCTCCCATACTTGGGTTACCTTTGCAGAATAATAATGAATGTGTTTCGTGATTGACTTGAAACTGAGAAAACATTATCCCCAAAGAATCCGCGGGAATCATACAAAAAACTGTCTGCCTTTTAAGTGCCCCTATTTGAAAATCGGAGTTACTAATTTTTGTGTAAGGTTGGAACTTTAAAAAAAAAAATTAAATGAATTTTTCTGTTGAAACTTTTTAGAAGTCTGTTTACATGTCAGCCCCTTTTTTTCTCGTTTCTTCCCAGATGCTAGTTAAGCCACACCACACATTGTATACAGGTTATTAGTATTAACTCCCCAGGCTCTCTCTCTTGAGCATTATAAATTACTATGGAAATAACTGTGATAAGGAAACAGTTCAATGCCTTCAACTAAAGGGACATTTAACTTTGATTATCTGAAACTCCCAGTACAGGTCATAGCCCCCTTCATCTATTAGTTGCATTGAAAAACCCATTAATTATTTTTCCCAAAACCTCAGTTATCTAAAATTGAGCATCTTTTCCAATATTTGGATAATAGAGGTTGTACTTTGTTGTTCTAAAGTTTCTTTACCTGCTACAAACTACATCTTGGGATAATCTAAAATTGAAAAAACAAACAAACCCCAAACTGTTCACTTCTCACTGTTTCCTTTTTACATTTTTCTCAACTTGGAAAATGATGAGATAAATCAGTTTTACTTTGACTCAGTTTTACTTTGATTTATAGCCAGTTTATAGCTGCTTTCACTCATGTACTACTAGTATGATGCCTGGTTGCAAATACTGCAAGGGACTGTTCTTGGTTTTTTTCCACTGGAATTATTTTAAATTCATGTTTCTCTTGATCTTGGTTTTGTAAAAGCTTATTTTTACAAAATGTCAATTTGTGGGGTGAACTTGATCTGAAACAGGGGCCCTGTGGTGTCAGTTTGGCCTGATTCAATGACAGTGCATCACGCTACCCATATGTGGGAGCAAAGTTCAAGGCTCTAGCTCAAGTTCCATTTTTCTAAGCCAGCAGAGACTGAGTGAGCTTCAGGGGCAGCATGTTTAGCCCTTGGTGAAGATAGCACTTACACTGAACTCTGCCTGGGAGAAGACTAAAGAATAACACATTTGGGATTTGCAAGCTCTGAGGGGGACTTGGAGTGGTGTCATGTTGATCAGCTTATGATATAATTGTCATATTTCAATTTTTTGTCTTTTAGAAATTTGCTGCTGGTAGCAGCTTGTTCTATAAAGCGAGAGAGACAGAGCTGAGCTACATTTTATGGGGTGAAGAAACAGGCAGTGCTGGATCCTTTTCTTTGCTTCTATAGCCCATTCCAGCTTTCAATTTTAATTGAAGATATCCTGGCTGTTGGTCCTAGTGATCATTAATTATACTTATCAACTACTATGTAAATGACTGAGTTTATTAACATTAGCTAATAAACTATTGAATATGAGTAGCAACTGTTTAATTTGATTTTGCATGTACCTCAGTTAGACACCTGACTCCTTGGTGCATGTATGGAATGACCTAGAGAGACAACTGCAATTCAGTGTCAGCTTCCACATCCCTTTTCTTCATTTTACTATTTCAAGATTAAAAAATCATTTAAGGTTGGGACTAGTTTTCCAAACTGAGAGCTGTTGATCTTAACTGGCACATAATGTGATGTGGAACATTGTTCACTAAGACAACTGGAGGTGTTCAGGCTGGAGTTACAGCCTTACCTCTTGAGTTAATTGGGAGGTTTTTTTCCTTGAGGAGATCCTTAGTACCTCTGATGTACTACTGTAGCATTTAGCTGAATATTAGAATGTGAGGGAAAAGGAAGAAAAGAACTTTCTCCCATAGCTAAATGCATGAAAGTTGGATGGCAGATATAGTGCAAGGACTTAAATTATGAAAAGCTTGTTTAACTTTTTTTGTATATTTTCCTTTGTGACTAGAAGCTCCTCTTCAAACTGAGCCCCATGTTTTGAATGATTAAATTCTAATGTGGGGGATTGTCTGAATCTTTGTCTTTAATACAGTGTTCCAAGAACAAACTACGCTGGGTAGTTGTGAGCTGCAGCAGTTAATTGTAAAGCTTCTGACAGTGCCCACTGTGCAGATGAACACCTTATCCCTCTCTGCCGAACTGTTCTGGCTTATGCCTTAATGAGCAGGAAACAGCATTGGGGACCACAGCCAGCTTTAGAAATGCTTAAGCCATGCCTTGGCTTGTTTAATCAAATGGTAGTTTCAGTTCTACGTGTAGCTGTACGTTAGATTTTTTTTTAAATACTAGGAACCTTTTTTATTTAACTGAATTCTCTTGGGTTTCTTAATCCTGCTGCTAATAAACTGGAGTTGGGCATTAAGAATCAGAGTGTAAAAAGGACATGACCAGCTTTGTAGATCTGCCTTTATAATACAGTATATTGATCTTTTGCTTTGTGTTAGTGAACATGCAGCAATAATCTTTCCTTGTTGACATCCAGGCCATAAGCCATCTCCTATTTCTTCTCCCCCATTGTTTTTCTTCTATTTACAGTTGTTTCTTCAATTTCAATGACATTCTGACCCAAGTGCTCATTTGCATGCCAAGGTTTAAAGGTCGGTGTGTGGTAAGATTGTTTGTGCACAACACTTGTCTATGCAGGCTACGGTTGGATGAAAGACTTTGTTCAGTTGTGACTTTTGTTTCTGAGTAAAAATAATTACTTTAAAGCTGCTATGTCTCTTGCATACACTATTGCTGTACTGTGTAGAATGCAGTAGAGCCAGCTGAAAAGTATCGTGCTGCAGAAAATCTGGTACACTACAAGATTGTCTATCTAGTGTGAGATTTGCTGAGCTAGGGATGAGAAGGACACTTCTGTGAACGTACAAGATCTTAATCCATTTGCATGGCCTCATGCTGACCAAAATGTAGCTGTGACTTAACAGGGAAGAGTTTTTCCCTTTATACATAGCTGTCTAATACTTCTATGGGTGGGTGGGGGTGTGTGTGAGTGAGTGTATGAGAGAGAGAAAGAGTGGGCGTGCTATCATATGCATTTAGCCCCATTAGTAGTGGCAAACATCCAGCTGTGATGGTGCTTTTTTCTACTATAAATTCTGTTTTTTCTGGGTATTGTGGCTGTAAACATTTATTTTGGGGTGAGTAGGAGACTTGGGAACAACTGGTCTTGCCAGGAACACCATTTTTAAAGATTTGACTATTTGTCTAAGTTAAAAAGATGACAGAAATACAAAGCCTGTTTGTGAGTGCTACTTCAGTTTAACTACACTATACAAGACCTTTCAGAATGAATGACTGGATGTCTCCTTACAGCCATGTAACCATGTAGACTTCACACACCACTATAGCTCATGAGCTAGAGTCTCTGCTGAACCCCCTCTCCAGCTTCCAAAGTGGAATAAGCCAGTGGCACATCACAAGGAGAATAACAACTAAGAAACACCCCTTCTAAAATACTTTTATCAGAGTATTAATTTAGATCTATGTAAGTGTAAATTTTATATTTATTAATGTGTATATATATAAATGGTCCATGACTATTCCCTTCTCTTAAGAGTGTAAATGGTACTTTGTATAGAAATATTAGTAAATTCCAACCACAAGCACTAATTCTAGGAGAACGGTATCTCTATGTTAATAGAGTGGGGAGCAGCCTGCAGAGGTGTAGGCTTGAGCCCACTGGTTCATTCCTCTTATGGGGCAGGAGGGTCAATTTAGGACTCAGCTCTTCCACTGGGAAGAGCCCCATTTCTTGCATAATACTTGTAGCAGCAGGAGCATCACAAACTGTTCTACTGGCAGGGAAGAGTCCCAAAATGGCACTAATGAAAATTAGAGAATGAAAGAGTCAAGCCGTCTCCCAGCTGTGGTTTGAGAAAACCAGGCCTGAAGATTCTTACATACTCTTCCTCCCCTGTACATAATGGGAACACTTCCCCATAAGTAGGAAATTAGTTAGGCTGGCAGAAGGGTAAGGTTTACCTGCAGCATGTTCAGTTTTCCCATCTGCTTTCCCACTGAATTACCAAAATGTTTAGAATTGGGATCCCCCAAGGATTGTGGGGGAAGGGAAGTTTTACCTTCTGGTCACTTTAGCATCCTGAGAAGCAGAGGCAATTACCTCCCCAAAGACAATGACTCAGGATGCTAGGCTAACCAGACACTGTGATGTACTTGGCGTATTTTTTCTATCCATCCCTTCTTTCTCTTTGATTCTCATTCCCCAAATGTGCAATTGAATCTGCACAAAACCTGCAACAAGAAGGAAACATTTTCTTGATAAACTGGAGTGCTGCTTTGTGGCTGGCTGCTATGGTATTCAGAGGTGCTACAGCCTATCTCGTTCTTCGATGCTCCTAACTCCCACAGGCATGAAGGGGTAGGGTGGCTTAGATAAAATATATCTAATAAAAATATATATGCAACAAGAATTCCTCTTGATTTTTCTCTCCCCTGAATGTACCAAATTCATCCCTAGTGTAACACCACTGAGATCACTGCCCTTGGGATGTGTCCTTGGGATAAATTTTGACTCATTTTGGCCTTTCCAAAGGTTACTCTTGGCACTAGGGAGCCAGAAAGAAGCTGCTTCTGTGAGGTCTCTCTAAAGTAATATTTCATGGCATTTTTGTGGGGACCCAGATTACAAGCTTCTAGATTTCTGCTGGTATCAGGATCTGGTGGCTGATTTTATTGGGGAGGGTGATTTGGACTGAAGGTGTTCAAAAGGAAGTAGCCATGGTGCTATAGACCGTGAAAGAAACCAAAGCTTTTCTTCCCAAGTGAGAAAAGCCGCTGTGAAATCCAAACTTGACCTTCTGCATATTATGGTTATTGCTTCATATCCTCTCCAGACATGGCCTAAAGGTACAGCAAAGCCCTCTGGGAAGCAACATTGTGTTTCGTGTGGACTGGAACTGCTTACTCATATGACTTAAGATAAGTCATGTGACTTCCTGCAGCCCACATGGCTTCATTGAAAACTCTCAAAAGCAGAGCCATCATTAAAAACCAGATGCAGCGTTGGGGGATATTTTCTAGCGGACTGGCTGGAAGAACAGGGTTTAGATTAAGTAGAACAGTGGTTTTCAACCTTTCTTTCACTTGTGGACCCCTAAAAAAAGTTTTGAACAGAGGTGTAGACTCCTTTGGGAAATCTTAGCCATAGTCTTCAGACCACACGTTGAAAACCACTGTTCTATGGTTACGATAACCTTCATCAATCCCTTAGACACAGCCTACAGACCCTGAGGGGTCTGCGGACCATGGGTTGAAAACCAGTGAAATAGAAAAATGCAAGTTCCCTTCCACTTCTCTGGCTCACTGCTAAAAATCTGGTCTACACTGAAGTGCTACCCTTCTGAAGTGGACAGACTGCTGACATATACAAGGGGGTCCAAGAGTGAAGGAGCTACTGTAAACTGGAGTACCCTTTTTCTGCTGGTTTCCCCCAAATGTTCCTGCAGTCACAGGAAACCAGGGTAGTAGTAGTTCAGAGAGACGTTTTATGAAAAATAAGAGCAGGGAAAAAAAAGTTGTGTACTTGAAAATACAACAAAAAGGCAAAGCTGTATCTTTTTTATTCCTGAAACAGCACTCTTTATCCTGATAAGACTAGAGTTCTCCAGACTGCAGGGAAATGCATGCTTAAGAAAAGGATGTGTAACTAATTTCTGCAGTTTCGAGAGTGTTAAGAGCTGTTTGAGGAGGATCACAAAATTCCATTACACATGCAGAAAACCAGATCTTAATTAATCTTAACAGTAACTATAAGAAACATCAAATAACCATTAAGAAGGCAGTAAAACCTGTTCATATTTTAAAGATCTATCAGAAAACTCTTAAATCTCTAACCTAGACTCTGTGAATTTATTCCTGTTCAGTTTTTTAGGGGGGAGGGAGATGTGTATAACAGAAAGTAGGCCCCAAAATATCTCCATGGGTTGCAATGGACAGAACCTTGATCCTTGTCCCTTATACACAGGTATGTAGAGGAGAACCTTGCCCCCTCCTCATTGCAGTTTGGCACTTAGTTGGGGGAATGGTGTTGGTGGGATGTAGCTACATTTTCATTTTGGTTTCTGTTTTTGCCTCAACAAGACATCTCTTGCCATAACTCTTTACAGAATACTTTCTGATGTAGAAAGTATTTTTCACGACCTGTTTATTAAGTGCTTTAAAAAGCAGATTGTATCTCAAGTGGAAAAGTTAGGTCTAGGGCATTGGATGTGAATTTCAGCTTCTCTCCTGAGTGTGCTGGAGGTGTTGCCATGTGTGAAACACTTGGTCTGCATCTAGAGAATATGGTAAACTCAAAAAAGTGGGGAGTACAAAATGGGCTGGTGGAGAGATGGCTGCGTTTACCAGCGGAAGGGAGGTGTGGGAATACAACATTCAAGTGTGGGACCTGGGATACAGTATTTTTTTATAAGGAGCCATACTTTTTTAAAGTAATTTGAGATCTGAATGTGATTTCTAACGTATCAGAACATTAATATTTTAAAGCTATAACAAAGTTTTAAATTTCTACTATTTTTTTCATTTATTTTAACTTCTGTTATCTATTATCTTAAATTGATGTATGTGGTTGGGGAGTATTGCTTCTCCTCTTAGCATTTGTTTCTATAACCAGAAATAAAATTATATATTAAAGAGAAGGTGCCCTGAAATTGCTTACTCCTTTTGAGTGGCTAAAAGATATTCTCTTACTGCCTGTATAGCATTGTTGAAGATTTTCTCAGCAGCCTGTGGCATGGGATTTCACCATTTTCTTGATATGAACTGCTTGTGTTGAGGCTTGTGTAATCAGTTGTGGTGTGGCTAGCTCTAAACAGTGTCTGTTTGTACATGATTAATGCACAGTTACTAACTATGGCAGATAAGTGTTTCACAGCTAGCAGAGGCCTAGGCTAGCACATTTGTCTTTTGTAATCATTATTTTCCAGTGTGGTCAGAATCACCTAGCTATGTCCATGGAAGCAGAGAGGTTGACTGGGCCTTCTTTCCACTTATCCCTGCTGTAGGATATCCCAGAGGGCTCTGCGCTACTGCTATTACTTTATGTGCGTGTCCTCTGGGTGCGCTCTCATGCACGGCTGTAACTAGGCAGCATGCTTGGGGGGATGACAGGACCTAAATATTTCTCCCTCTCCATCCCCACCCTTGAATTGTGTGCAGAACATTAGGTACATGTTTCTACATCTTAAGGATTCAGAAAAATCCTAGTTGTGAGCCATCAATTCATCTCTGGTATGTGGAAATTACATCTGGAAAACATTAGCTCATTGCCATATTGCTGGTAATAAATAACCTACCTCTTTTTTCTGCATCAAGATCTACAATCTTTTCCCTGTGGATTAGAGCATTATCCCCTCAAACTCTAGCAGTAGACTCAGGCTGAAGTTTTCACTTACCCATTGTGATCTTCACCAGTTCTGTGCTAAACCATTTCAACGGCTGCTGTAAATGAGGAGACATATTGTGAAGCTTAAGAGTTACACAGGGGCTGAAACTATTTCCAAGTCCTCCCATTTAAGGCTAGATAGTTCTTATTCCATGTTCTTCCCTTTGACACCTTATTTCAGCTGTACCCTCCCTATTCTAATTTCTTGTTTTGGTTAACTGGGTCACTGGCTTTCAGTTTCACAATTTAATGTGAATGCCATGAAGACCTCTGTGGACCTTCAGATGCGTTCTCCTATAGTGTGACTGGCTCTTTCAGCTGTTAGAATTTTTGCCCCTATTAGCAAAAACACATAGCAAATAAGGGCTGTATCAAGCTAGAGCTTCTTTCCCATCTTCCTTTTTAAATACACATAGCTGCTGTGTTGGACCCATTTCAAAGGGTATTGGACAAGCTCTCCCCTAGTGCATAATTATAATGAAAGGCAATAACATTTGGGAAAAGGCGAACCTTTAGTCTCTGGGCTCTCTGCACATCTGATTTGTGCCCTACAGTGACTGTCAATATCTCCTGGGACTGAAGTGTCTGATTCCAAAGGCAGCAGAGCACACAGCTGCTAGTAGAAACTGTTAGTGGTAAAGCTCTTTAAGAAACTTTATACCAATGAGTGGCTCAAGGTATTCAGCCCCCTAAAGTCAGAAAAACCAGGAACCTTTCCATGACAGTATCCCTTCCTGCTGAGGACAAGCACAGCTACACAAACACCAGGCCTAAGAGCAGTCAGGAAAGGGAATGCTTCTAATAAGGAAATGTGACGGTCTTTTAACCCTTTGGAACCGAGGAAGACAGCCTGCTCCATACCTGTTTTTCTCTCGTGGCCTTTTAAAAAACATTATTTTCAAAGGGGTTGTAAAGAAGGCCGAGAGCCTCCGCCAAGGTCATGTTTTCCAAAAACAAAGGGGTAAAATCTCTGCTCTACCACCCCATTTCTAACGCTTGCTCCAGCCGGGCTGGGCCGGTCTTCGTGAAAAGCCGCCTCGCTCTTACGCGCTGTGGAGGCTGGCGCGGGGCCCTGCTTTTGCTGGAGTGTGAGCAGGTGCCCCTCGGGTGGCTGCAGGGCCCTTTCACGTGGCTGCAGGGCAGGGCCGGCTTCTTCCCAGCGCTGCTCCCTGTCATGAGCGGGCCGGTCTCAGCCAGGGCGGGGGAGGGGGGAGACAACGCCTCCTGGTTTCTACCGGCCCGCTGGTTGGCTGTGGGGGGAGGGGTCGCAGCCCGGGCACGGCCCCTTAGCACGGTTGGGTCCCCACAGCCCCCCGCCCCTCAGGTCCCAAGCGGGGCCTAGGCCTCAGGCGGCTGCTCCCTCCCGCCTGCATGCACGGGTTGCCTAGCAACGGGGGGGCTCCCGCGCGGGCAAGCGGCAGCCGCGAGG
Source organism: Mesoclemmys tuberculata (assembly GCA_007922155.1). Lineage (NCBI taxonomy): Eukaryota > Metazoa > Chordata > Testudines > Chelidae > Mesoclemmys > Mesoclemmys tuberculata. The sequence continues at coordinate 23,313,534 of ML675626.1, forward strand.
AGGCGGGGGAGGGGGTACGAGTACGACCCTTGAGCTGGGCCTTCAACCCCCTCAGGCCGTCGCTTCCCCTATGGGGGGGGCAGGGCGGGGCCTACTTCTCTTACCTCTCCCCGGCGCCCGCCCACCGCGCGGCGGAAGGATACCGTTGACGGCTTTGGTTCACGAACGTTGCGGAGGAATCCGTCGGCGCGCGAGGGCCACGCGCACTCACCACCCCGGCGACGGGGGAGCGGCGACTCTCCGGAACTCTGCGTGCGGGGGAGCCGCGTTCCGCACGAGCCCCCAGGTGGCACGGACGCGCCAGCCGGAAGTGGCCGGGGGGGAAGTGGAGGAAACGGAACTTCCGCTTCCGCTGTCCCGTGGGTCTAGCGCCTGGGCCCCTGGGCTAGCACCAGCCCGGCGCGGCGGCAGCATGTTCACGGCGGGGGCGGAGAGTTTCCTGCGGCAGGCCAGGTACGGGGTGCGGCGGCCTGAACCGGACCCGCCCTCAGCCGGGGGCGCGGCCCCGGGGGGTGGCCGGGGAAGAGGCGCATCGCAGCCGGACGCCTGGGTTCCCCGGGTGGGGGGAGGGGCTGCCGGAGTCCCGGGTGCCCCGCGAGGGGGAGGGGGAGGGGGAGTAGGAGGCCGTTTGCGGGGGGTGGGGGAACAGGACGCCTGGGCTCCGTGAGTTGCGTGCCCGGGGCAGCAGGTTGCCCGAGCCTGGGCGGGTGCCCGGTTCCGCTGTGGGCAGGCGGAGGGTTATTGTGCCTCTGCTGGCGCATTGAGCAGCGTAGGCCTTGTCCGCACTGCAGAGTTTTGTCGGCACAAGTTATGCCGTGTGCAGCCAGGGCTGCAGTTAAACCGCTCCTGTCGGTGCAGTGCAGTCACACGACCCGCTCTTGCCTGGACACGGAGCCGTGCGCTGTGGGTAGCTACCCCACTGTGCAACTGCACACGGGCGCAGGGGGTGCTTTGGAAGGGGGTTTGCAGTGCCTCGTGGGGCTGGCACAGCAGCATCACACGCTGGTTTCTGAATCCCATCATTCCATAGGCATCCTACTAGATTGACGGTCGCTTTTCAACTGCGCTGTCAGCCAAACTGTGTGTGAGAGAGAGAGACACACACACATTGTGTTGGGGGACAGTGAGTGTGTGCGCACACTTTTTCTTTAAGTTCAGATAGCAGCCAGAAGCAACCAATCCTGAGGCAGGAGCTGGTGCACAAACAGCTTGTGTCCCCTGTCCCTCCACCCCAGCTCAGCAGAGACGTGTAGGCCAGCAGGGGAGGGAAACACTCCGACATCGGCCCCGCCTCTCTCCTTAGCTCTGCACAGCACATCAGGAGTCTCTCTCTTCTCCTTCCCCAGGAGCAGCCCATGCTGCCTGTGTGCCTGCCACAGGAGAGCAGGATTGAGTCCTTCAGAGTTCTCCCACAGCCTCATCTCCCCGCAGATCCAGAATGATCCATCCTCTCCCCTGTGGTCCAGGACGGATTGCATTTGCTGCTGGGAGCCAGTATGCTCATGCTCAGCTGTGCAGTAGCTGTGTGAGCTCTCCACCCCGAGCAATTTCAAAACTTTCCAGAGCTTTGAAAGGGGAGGGGTGCATGTCTATGTAGCTGAAATGCAAGGCAGTGTAACAGAGTTCAAAACAGTAAGCAGAGCAGTCAGGGTTGGCATTGTGGGATAGCTCCTAGAGCCCAGTTATGGCACACAGCATCTACCCTGACACTTGTCGCTCTAACTTTGCTGCAGAAAGCTCTATGCCTCTCGTCAAGGTGGTTTTAATTTGCCACTAAAGCAGGTGAGTTTTGTCAGTGGGGGGAGCGTTGTAATGTGTACGCCACCGTTTTGTCACCAAAAGCTGACTTTTGTCAACAAAACTCTAGTGTAGACCAGGCCTTAATTCTCAAAACTGTGAGCGTTCCCAGCACTTTGTGCTCCCACTCTGAGGCCTCATCAGACACTAACATCCTATAAACCCAGTGGGAAGGGGAATGTTGTTCTCCCCACTGCCCACGGAGAGAGGCTGAGGTGGGAGTGTGAAGTGAGTTGTCCAAGCTATCACAGCTAGAAGAGGACACTTCAGACCGGAGGCTGTTTCTTGGAACTGGTCTCCGCTAAGAGGCTTCCCCACTGCTGACAATAGGCAGTAGGAGCCGTTGCAGCTGAACTGTAGCTGGAAACGATGACTTCAAGAATAGATGGGCCCATATTCCTGATTGTCTTCTTAGAAACCCTGCTTAAGCCTTGCTCGCAAGAATGCCACTAAAATTCTCACACGGATGCTACTGCGCTTTCAGAGAACTGGTGACTTCTGGGATTCCAGTACGATGATGTGTTCAAAGGATAATTGCAGACATCCCTGGGTTTCCCTAGGATTGGCTTTCTTTTCATTCTAGGAAATGAAGAGATAAATAGCATGTTTTGAGAAGCTATTAAAGCTTTTTTCCACTTAAATTGCCAAGTTAGCACCCATAGCTTTGAAGCAATAGCTATTTATTTCCTTTCTTTAGAGACACTTGCCATTTTAGAAGAGGCTCAGAAATTGGCTTCTTGAATTTGGAAAGCTAATAGAAACTACGTAGCACAAAAATAAAGGAAATGGTTTTAAAGGAACAAATGTTTCAGACAGTTTAAATCAGAGAAGTAGGTTTGATACCAATATTTTGGCTTTGAGGTTTGAAGAGCAGTGGAATGTGGACCTCTTTGTAGTTGGATTGATAGCTTCAGCATTCCCTTTCTCCTGTTCTGTGTGTTTTAGACCATGGGATTGTACTGGTTTAGGGCTTCCTAATTCCTCTGTTGCTCTTCTTCACTAGGGAGATCCAGGATGAAAAACTGAGGAAATTCAGTTCCCGAATCACAAGCCTTCTCCAGAATCATGACTTGGGAAATGAGACCGTTGACTGTTTGCAGAGACTTTTCCTTATTGTTTCAGTCACAAAATATGGCCGGAAGTGAGTAAGAGGACATGTTAAGCCTTGTTAGGCAGTCACTGTAACAGGGTACTGTCAAGAATGTGTTTCAGCATTCTATAGATCAATCCTACTAGAGATCTGCCCTACTTCCTTTTTGGATTGCATTTGCAGGGACCAAAAATAGTTAATAGCTTTTTTGTATTTTAACGTATCTACCAATATGTCACTGTATCCAGGGGCGAGTGCGATATTCTTTTAAATCTGTTGCTGTCTATTATATAACATCTCTATTTCTGCACCTTACTCCTGAAAAAAAAATCCTGTGAAAATGGAATCTTTGGTTTTTGGGTTTTTTAAAAATTTTTATCTTCTGTTTCTGTAACAGAAAATATTTTCCTAGCATCATCTTCAGTGTACTAATCCCAGCAGCTGTGTTTCTCTTAAAATGTTGAAATTGAAGCTTGTGCTTCTCGAGTGCTCAGGAGATACAAAGCATTCTGTTCCTGACAGGCCAGAAATGAAGGCTGGGTGACTGCAAAGAATTCCCTTTACTAAAAATGCCGTGCTGGTTGCAGATGTTGAAATCTGTTTCCCCCTCTCTTTCCCCTTGCAAACTAGGGACCCTGTCCAGCTCTTGTTAAAATAAGTGAAAAAATTCCCATGGGCTTCATTAAGAATTAGATCAGGCCTTCTTAAAGGAATGAAATCCAGAGATGCCCAGACTGAAGAGGCTGAGTAAAAAGAGATTACTCAGGGCCAGCCTCAGAGAAGACACCAAATCAAGACTGTCAGATAGGAAGTAAACATCTTTATCCTCTTGTTTTCTTTTGGTGATGCCTGAATGACTGTTTTGGGTTTTTTTGTTGTGTCTTTTTTAGGTTGGATGGCAAATTTGTAGAGCTGTTGCAGACGGTGCTGTGTTTGCCCAGGTGTCCTGAGCAGGTTCAGGCTCTCTGTGCTGCCATCCTGAGAGAGATGTCACCCTGCAATTATCTGACCCTGTCCTGTGATGAAATCCAGGATGCAAAGCTCTTGAGTCTAGTGTCCTCCATCCTCTTGGCTCAGGTAGATGAACTGTTAGGAATTTTGTTTAGTCAGTACACGTTTGCCTTCTGACTTTAACTTCCCTTGAGTTAAGAGAAGGGGTGATGAAGTTACTTACATGTGTATAGATAAGAACAGAAGGAAATTCGTGTAAATTAAGAACAGTTTTTATGCTTTATTTGGTATCCAATGGCAAAGTTTTCTGGGTATTCAAGATTTGATAATGAGCTATTTAAAATCAAGGTGTGCATAGCGTAAGGGGGTGGGAGCAATGGGTTCTGTGACCCAGGGAGTGGAATGGAACCTTTCAGTGCAAGCTCCGTAATAGAGTTCAGTCCACTGCTGCTCTTGTCTACGAAGGGAAGGATTCAAAAGTGAATTTATTGTGGCTTCTAACCTCTTTATCATGCTGGTTTTTCATGCTCAAATGTAAACATCAAAATATGTAACAATCCATAAAATAAATGGTGCCATACAGAAAGAAGAAAACAGTATAACAACACCCTCGTTCAGAATGCTGCATACATGAGCTGAAGTTTGGGCAATAGGCTAAGACTTTCAACTGGGAAATCCTTTCTTTTTTGCTACTGTTAAGGTGCTTTTTTTAAAGCTAAATATTTGTTGAGAGCCAGTTTAGAACTTCTTACTCTGAAGGACTTAATTTCAGAATGGTATCTTGTGTGCTGTTTTGTGGAAAACAACCTAGGTCTCGCTGAGACAGATGGGACTAACTTCAGGAAGAGGAAATCAATTGACAATGACATGGAGAGGTCTGGGTAGGCCTAATTATAAAGCCTGAACCAAGCACAGCTAATCCCAGCCTGACCTCAGTGTTCAGTCATTGTCAGAATTGAACCGACCTGAGCCTAGACTTCCCTGAAACCTGTGTAAGGACTGCCACTACTTTGTCTTAGGGGCTTGGCTTGCTAGTGGCACCCCGAGCCCATTATCCATCTCTCCTGCTCGTGGTGGTGGAGTGGTTGGTAGCAGCCACAGGCCCTGTTCCTGCTGGCCATTCTTGCTGCACTGTGTGTGCTGCAGAGTGAGAGGTGTTGCAACTCCTCAGCACGCTGGTTCTGCAGCGTGTACAGAGCACAGTGAGAAGGTGATGGCTAGCAGTAACGTGGCACACAGCTGCTGCCACCCCAACTCCACAGGTAGGAGGAGGTGGTCAGAGATGACCCAAGCCCAAGAGAGGGGGACTGTTTTCATTGGTATTTGAGTTTGGGTTGTGATGCAGGGCTCTAATTTACCTTTACTTCGGGATGTAACTCATTTATAAAGCACCCATTCTTCCCCAGCAAGCAGTTGCATAGTAAAAATGTAATGATTCCAAAATCTAAAACAGACATCTCATCCGTGTGTCTACCTTGAATTAGAAACAGAACCATAAGACGGTTTTTGCTATATTTGATGTTGCTGAGGCTTGGAGTTGGCAGATTTAGTGCTGCTACTGCAACTCATTACCACAGGTGGCACTAACGAGCAGTGTCCCACTCGGTGTAATGAAAGCAGGAGCCATTCAGCAGTGCCTTTACAAAAAGGGCCTCCTGTCTTTCATTCTTGCCTGTCCATGTCTATTTTAGGTGGGTTTTTCCTTAACTGCAAAGAGATGAGGTAGATGTGGGAAGTGAGTCACTCATTCCATTTTCCTGCCTGTCGTTTCAGCTGTCAGTCTCGCTTGAGACTTCTAGCTTTCCAAAGCTTGTGGCTTTGCTATTGCCTCAGAAAGAAGCAGCTGCAGCAATTTTCTTCCCTGGCTTCTCTGTCTCTTGCTCTTCTGTTTGTTGGGGGAGTGAACTGGCAGATGTAATTTCTGAAACTGGACATTTCTAGCAGGTGAAGGGCAGGTCCTCTAAGTGGCATGTAAACTTGTTAGAAGCTGAAAATCTGCCACTGATCATAATGTGTTAAGGCTTCTCTCTAGAAAGCTGGCAGGACTCCTGGAAATGCATGTCAGCAGCATGATGAAATGTTTCCTTCAGTTCCCTTTGTGTCATAACTTTGTGCCCCAGGACAGAGGAGGTATCCTCTTACCCTTTTCCTTGCCTGTAGGCATCCCTAAATCATAAGCCTTCTCTTTAATGTATTTCTTTGATCCATCTGTCCATGTGTGCAGGGCTGTGTGTATGTTAACAGGATTAGTAGTCTTGGAGCAGGGTACCCAAATGCAACTCCCTCACCTCTAGAAGATTGTGCAGCTCCCACCGAATCGCTTGCTTTTTACTGAGTAGGGCACACATCTGATCACTAGAGGATGATGTGATGCCACAGGTTGATGTTGATTTGCATCCTTTAGAGCAAGAGCCTGAGGTAGCCAGTGGGAGAAACTGTTAGACTCTGATACTAGAATGGGTCTCAGTTTCTGCTGGCACGATGACTTTGGAGGGGGAAGAAAACCATTTGATGCCACTAGAGCAGCCTCTCAAAAGGTTTGGTATCTGCCCCTCATCCCAAAGGAGGGGTAAACTTTATGGGAGACTCATCTCCCTTGACAATTCAGTTTGATTATGTATCAAACCCACAGCAACAACTTCCAGACTGAGAGAGTTTTATTCTCCTTATAGTACCAGCTAACTAGGCAGGTTGGAACAGGTTTCATCAATCTGACTTAAAGCCACAAGCCTTGCATTTAACAATCAAATTGGCAAATTCACCACTAGCGATTATATGGAGTCATTAGTGCTATTGTTTACCTCTCCATCCACTCTGGTTGAATGTAGCATTGTATTTTAGGGGGTTTCCATCAGAGCCACTTTTGGCAATTAAATTCAACTTTGAATTGTGGCTGTCTATACACTTGTTGCTCCACCAAATAATGTTTTCTTCATTGGGAATTGTGCCTTCAGCCTGTCGAATTGATCCGTGGACTAAGGTAGACTAGATTGTGTCCTATGCACTCAGCACCAGAGCAGAGATGCTCTCATCTAATGATTTGTAAGGCTGAAATCATTAAGAACTCAGTTGAAGATGGTCACCTTGTATTAATATTTGTTTTACGTTAAGGGAAATAAAAAGGCTGAGGTGTTAGCTGTGGGGCAGCGTGTGGTCAAAGTCCTTGAAGGGCGACTGCCTGAGGGTCAGAGTTCACGGCACCTTCTCCCTCTACTCTCAAAGATCATCAGTGTCTCGCCCGCAAGCCTAACTGAAGGTAAATGCAAGAGGTTGCAAGAGAATGAACAGATCACAATCACATAGCATGGTGGTAAAGAAGAGCTGTGAAAGCTTAGACCATGACTATGGTTTGGGGGTACCTTCACATTGCCATTATAGATGGCACCTCTACCCGAGGAAAGGTGAAACTAATCCAAAGAGGATCAGCACCTTATTTATACTATGCCCTCAAGTGTGCTAGGCACCTCAAAGACAGAAAGATATTGGCTGTTTAGCACAGAGAGAGCCTGTGTGCCTAGCACAGGTCCCCACACTGTGAGACATGCCCCCATGGGGGTGGAGAGGAAGTACCACTGAGCCCCACTCTGCCCCCATCTTTGCCTCAGCCCTGCACCCTGGCTTCATCCCTAGCTCTGCACCCTGGCTGCGGTCCCATGCCCCACTCCTGGCCGTAGCCTGCGCCCCACACCCTACCCATTCATGGCCCCCGCAACTGCCACTGCAGCCTCCACCCTGGCCACAGCTTGGGCCCTGCGGCTTTGACCCTGCTCCCAGCCCCAGTTCCTGATTGCAGCTCCTGGTGGGAGAGTGTGTACCAAGTAAAGGGGGGTGATTCCAGAAGTTTGGGGACCACAGGCCTAACACAATGGCCCCTAACTGGGGCCGCTGGGTGTGACTGCAACTGAGGAGCTTGGGGTGGGGGTGGAAAGGCTTATGTGGCTCCCCAGTTTCTGAATGCTGTTTAGTGAGTACAGAAGAACAGTCCATTTTTAATCGGCTTCCCAGCAGAAGTGAGATTTGGGGTGGTGGAGAATTTGAGAGGTGGGGGTGATGACATTTTGCGGGGAAGTGATCGCTGGATGAGTAGGCTTTGGGAGAGCACTCCAGTGGTGGGGGGCTCAATGGAATACTGTTATGAAAAGGAGATGCTGCACGGTGCTGAGACAATGTTCAGGAGTTTGCTTGGAGAGTTGTGCTCTTTGGACGAGGCTGGGAGAGGCTTGAAGGAGGCTGCTGGATTGGGATATTTGCCCTTGCCAAGCAACCAGCACCAGTTGCCTGGGCTTCTGCTACATTCAGTAGCATAAACCTGTAGAGGGGATACATGTTCTCATGCTACAGGGCTCAGAGTAATCAGAGAATCATAGAATATTAGAGTTGGAAGGGACCTCAGGAGGTATCTAGTCCAACCCCCTGCTCAAAGCAGGACTAACTCCCTGAATTAGCGGGAAAACACCCCCCACAGACAGGTTATTCCATTATTGTCCATTACATCTCACCTTCTGATACTATCCATCTGATACTAGCTGCTGTTGGCACTAGGACATGGGAATAAATGTACCATTGGACTGATCTGTATTACAAATCCCAGGTGCCTATGCTTACTTTCTGACTTGGATCTGAAGAATTGTGCAGAAAATTGATGAGATTAAACATAGTATTGAAAGTGTGGGGGGGAGGGGGAGAATCGTGTACCGCGCTGTGAACGGAACACAAAAGATGGTTGTCTCTGAGCTTGTGTAAAAGTCGAAGAACAAAGGGGAGTGAAAATCAGCTAGAGAGTTTGACTGTGAGGGAATGCCTTTGCTCTGAGAGTTGTTAAGAGCTGAACTAGAGCTCTGCTGGCAGTCTTGGGCTAGGTTTACAGTGTACCAGTTTGGAAGCAGTTTTAGTGGCTAGTGTGTTGCAGGGGCCCCTTCCTAAACCTGACCTACGTTGTTTTCTGCCTGTAGATCAGACCAATCTGGTTAATAAAAGGATGGTCGACTGGTTGAGATATGCAAGTGTTCAGCAAGGAGTTGCACAGCCCTCTGGAGGCTTCTTCTCCAATCCCAGGGCAAGGCAGGTGAGTGGTGAATTCCGGAGCCCTTCACAAAGGACCTGAATATCAGTCATGTCACTGCTCCATCCTTAAAGGCTCCTGAGCTCAGGTCAGTTTTAGGAAAAGAGATGTAGAAGTGCCGTGTTCTTAGCCAGCTAGACAGCCAATGGGTGCAGTGGTCAGGGACACCAAGGATCAAAGTTTGGATTTCAAACTCTTAGGCTACTGGGAGTCCAGAGACACAAGGCTTAGCCCTGGGATAGGTGAAAGAGAGCACCTTGCAGATTTCGGTGACCACACAGACGTGTTGAGGGCCATTTATCTTGAAATGGAGGGTTGCTGAAATGTGGCTTTTGAGAAATAAAAGGGCTTTGAAGGCCCCTCCCAGAGAAAAAGACTTGTACCTTCCCGTCCTGGGCCTCTGGTTGTTCTGGAGGGCTCCATCTTCTACATTCACGTAAACATAGAAACACGTTCACTGACTCAATTCTTGTGTTTGGTGAACTCCACTTCCCCTCTCCCCAACAATTTCTGCCTTAGGAAGTCCCACTGCTTCACCCAGTTTATCTTCTACCTCCCAGCCTGGCCCTATCACAGAGGTGGATGGTGCAGTTGCCACAGACTTCTTCACATTGCTCTCAATTGCTCAATGTTACACAGAGGACCAGTGGCTCAACATGCAGGCCTTTTCCATGCTGCGCAAGTGGCTGCTGTGCTATGGGAGCGATGAGGCAAACAGCCCTAATTCAGGTACTCGCTGGGTGTGTTCCTAGCTACTGGGGCTGGGCGCTGTATTCCATCCCAAGTGGAAGGTGTTTTCTGAGATAGACCTGAAAGGCCATTTGGTGGCTTCACCGTGAAACCACCATTTGGCTCAGTATGTTTGGCTGTCTCCCCCCAGATGATGCCTAAGTTGGCCCAACAGAGGGCTGTGGGTTGGAATTGAGCAGCTCTGGCTCTGCATGGCGATCCCTGCATTCAATAGCAGGGAATGCTGCATGGCCAGGCTAGAACTGTTGTGAAGAAAATGTCCCAGCAGGCCTGCTGAATGACCATGGTCCGATATGACTGAAGGAATGTTTAAGTAGACGCTAAGGTTTCAGGAAAAATCCCTGCAGGCTGAAAAGGAAATGAAGGGCTGGCGGGAAGATAGCATCCCCTTTGGTGCTGTCAGTGATCCCACGCTCCAGCAGCATGTTCCCCTTGGACAGTACAAATATATTAAGTCCATTTTTCCATTAAGGGAATAATATACACACACCTTGTTATCCAAAATAGAGTTATCCAGATGCTTCAATTTGAACACACTGGATTAGATAAAACAACAAAACAAGTTTATTAACTACAAAGAGAGAGATATTAAGTGAGTACAGAAATCAGAAATGCACCTGTTTGAACTTTCTTTGTTTCCCCTCTCTGCTTTTTGACTTTGCTTATTGCTTAAAAGCAAATTAGGATAAGCACACATTCCTTCGTTTAGGACAGACCTGACGTCTGGCAGGGTAGGGCTTTAAGGTTTGGAACATGTGTTAATAACATCATACAAGGGAATCTTATAACTTCACAAACAACATTGCCACACGTTTTACCGGGACAATACTGGTCAGCAAATTATGAATTCTCAAATGATATCTTACAAGATGTGCTTTGTTCAAAGATTATTATAATAGTATGCAGGGTGTGAATACATGGGGTGTATTCCATCACACCCTCTCTTCCCCCATGGTGGGCTGGGTAGTTTGCAGTGCCTTGATCAGTGAAACTCTCAAACAGTACCATGCAGCGCATGATCTGCGGTGATCTCTTCTCTGCAGATGACAAATCAGAGGTAGATGGGTCTATCATGTCCATGGTCTCTGCTACCTCCACTTCCAGTCGCCTGCTTCCCCCAAAAGAGCGTCTGAGAGAGAAGGCTTTTGAATACTGCCAGCGGCTTATCGAGCAAAGCAACCGGCGTGAGTTGTGGTCTGAATATACAGGACTCTGTATTCCCCATGTGCCTTGGGAAATGGAGGAAAGGGTGTGAGCTGAGTCTCCCTAGAGGGATTACCTGGGGACAGAGGACGGTGCTGGCTAGCTCTCAAACATCACCAGGTTTCTATTGCCAGAATCCGTGTTCCACCTCCTGCCATTGATTTGCAGAGAGGGGTTTTGGAAACTAGACACTGGGGTGTGGTTCTCTTGACCATAACCGCTGAGAACTGTGTGAGTTAGGATGGTGGGTAGTCCATGGCTCTTCCCCACCATCCTTAATTCTGGGCTGTCTTTTCCACACCTCATGTAGAGGGTTGCTGTGTGTTCAATAAGGATGCGTTGTGTTTTGGGAAGGTCGGAGAGGGCACAGTTCATCACATTAGTTTTGCAGGTTGAAGGGAGAGCTTCCACTGATCCAATCCTGGACTTGATGGCATGAAAGCCCTTCCCAGCAGACCCCAGGCCAATGTCAGAGTTGCTTAACCTAGGCAACATTGCCCAGTCTAACAATGACAGAGACCCAATGTGGACCAGGGGACTGAGTTTGATTTTGTTTATCTTTTAGGGGCCCTGAAGAAATCAGACGCAGATCTGCAAAAAGCCGTAAGTACAAAAAGGACAGGAGCGAGGGTTGGGGGAGGATTTGTTTGAACAGTTCTGATCTTGCTGTTCTTTCTCATGCAGTGTCTCATTGAGGCTGTCACTATCATGGATATCATCTGCAGGCAGGACTCCTCCTATGTGTACCGGACACTCTCCTGCCTGAAGATCTTGCATGGCAGAATCAGTGGGGACCTTGCTTATGCCAGGGCACTGCTGCCCATTGCTCAATTCTTCCTGAACCACAGTAAGCTGGCAGCACGCATGGGCTCTCCTCTTAGAGTTGCTCAGACAGGGATTGCTGAGGGTTGTGATGTTGCTGCTGTCAGATCCTCCCCTCCCCGCCGTGCTGTAAGCTTTGGGAGTCTCTGCGGTACCAGTGTGCTCACTCAGGCTTCTCTTTGAAAGGAAGGATTGAATCAGTCGTCACTAAAATACTCTTCCTTTCCATGGCTTCCTACTATGCTAGCTTTGACCATGTGCTAGGCTGATGTATCTAACGCTGCACTGCATCTAACACTAACGGCTGAGCCTGCATTCTTTCTCTGGGTCTCTCCAGGAGCAGGCGTTGCTTGTCTGGCTCGGAATGTGCTCTGAGCTGGACAGCCCAGTGCTGGAGATCCAGGAGCTGCTATGCCTCTCCTATTGCTCTTGGTCTTGATGTTACCAAAAAAAAATGTAGCTTTCATTACCCATTCTGTAAAATCTCCAACCCTTGAAGGATGGCCACTGGGTGGCTGAACTCCTGCGTGTACATTCCCTGCCAGGTGAGACAGCAGCAGTGGATTCGGAGGCAGTTTACAAGCACTTGTTCACCAGGATTCCTGCTCAGCTCTTCCACAGCCCAATGCTGGCCTTCGAGTTTATCCAGTTCTGCAGGGACAACGTCCGATTCTTCACAGAGAACCTCAGCATCTTCAGACAGAGCTTCCCAAACCTCTTCAAGGTACGGGGGTTGGGACTGGTTCAAGCACTGCTCTTTGTGCACATGGGTCCTTGCCCCTAGTGCTGTCCACGTATGCAGACAGGCTGAGGTATGGAAGGACTTATCAGCAGAGTTTAAAAGCATGTGCATGGTGGGGGATTGGTTCATGAAAGGATGGGATAGCTTCTCTGATATACTGGAGGCATCTGGGTTTGTAATATAGCAGTTGTAGATGGGCAGGGGAGTAAGGGCTTGGCAACCAAACTAGCAAAGAGGGTGTCAGTGGGCTCTGTCCAGGAGAACAACTGTCTTCTGGGATGGAGCAGTTCCTAGTTTGTGTACAGCAACCTTTAAGTCCTTCATCGACGTATGATGACACCCAGGGCAGCAGAGTATGGTTGAAGTGGGGGGCTAATTCTCCCTCATTAAGGCTTTGAGACTCGAAGTTGCTAGTTCCGAGATCAGCCTGTGCATCTGGGAGCTTGTGTGTCATCCTTGCAGACCCCCTTTCTGGAGGCTGTGAGGTAAATCCATCTCGATGCTGGGCCAGCCTCAGCGGCTTTCAAAGCAAATGCTCCAGGCTGTGAAACGCACTGGGCTGCTTTGTGAGAGATTTGGATCATCCGCTTCTAAATGTTTCGCTCTGGCTGTGGCGTCTGAGTGCTGAACTTCCCCAGAAAAGCACAGTTCTGTGCATTTTGGTCCTCCCCCCTTGCGCTGTATCATCCTTTGCCTTCTCTGAGGTGGGAGAATCCAGTAGGCTGAGGGAGGAAGAATAGCAGCCCTACAGCTAGCAGTCTGTTTTTCCCTGCAGCTCCTAGCATGGAATAGTCCAGCCTTGATCTCTGAGTTCATGGACCTTCTGCCAGCTCTGCTTGGTACAGACACAGCCATTGAGATCCTTCACTTGCTGCTTGACCTGCCATGTTTGGCAGCTGCTCTGGACATCCAGCTGAGGTGACAGCATCTTCTCCTCCTCTCTCTTTAGCTGGCTGTTGACACTGGGCAGTGTTCTGACCCACCCTCTGTGCCAGAACTGCTTGAAATGGCTGCCCCATGCCCAAAGAACACCCACGACAGCATCAGTTCAAAGTGGCAGCTACCATAGCTGGATGTATATGGGGCTGCGAAAGCATGACCATTAGTTTTTGTAGTCTGCTGTATGTGCAAAGATAGGGATAGTTGGATCTCATGCTTCTGAGCATAGGCTGTCTTCAGAGGTCAGGAAGAAATTCCTTCCCTTCCCCTATGTCTACCTCTGAACAATTGCTAGTTGTGCGTTCCTCTGAGGCATGCGGTATTGGCCACTGCCAGAGAAAGGATAACAGAACTTGGTGGTCTGGGGTTAGCTAGTCTTATATTTCAGCTTGGAAGGATTCAATTTTTATTGGTAAATGTTGATTGTACTGTATACACAAAACGATTGGGGGAAAAAAATTCCATCAATGGTGGTCGAAATTTAGATAAGGTTAAAAAAAAAAAAGTACTGCTTGATTAGAGTTTGATTTAAAGATATTTACTTAATATTTTTTGTGTTTTAACAGTTATAAAGCTGTGAGTCTCCAACATCTGTCATTAAGTAATTATCTGACCCCCGCACCCACCACAATTTCCTGCCACTGAAAATTTGAAATTAAAGATGCTGAAAAATAAACATTGATTCTATCCATCTCTGATGCTGATAAAATAAAAATTGAATTCTGACAGGCCTGCTTATGTTCCCACCTTGTTGCCCTTGTTAGGTTCCCGGGCAGGCGTGAAGTTCAAATTCTCTCCTAGGAGAGTCATGTGAGAATGGAGGGGAACTCTGGGGAACACAGGCATGACTGGCTGCCTGCAGAGAGGGAACTGGGACTCGCTACCACACACATGCCCTTCTTCTTAACCCTGGGGATCCCCTGAGTGTCAGGGCACTTCCTGGGCGGCTTAGAAAGGAGACTTGCACTGGAGCTTTGTGCTGCCCATGGGGCTTTCGGTCATGGTGGAGCACTGGGATTGGAGTTGCCCATGTGGACATAGCCTCTGCCAGGGCACACTGGTGAGCCAGCTGGAGAGAGTGCTAGGAAAGCAGCATGCTGAGCTACGACCAGTGGCTAGCTGCTGAGGGATAGTGCAGTGTGCCTGAGCTGCCATCTGTTATCCAGCATTCCTTGTACCCAGGTGCCTGCATTTTAACCCAGTTGCTGTCCTTGTTTTGAAGGCATGAGAACTATTTAACTGTTTGGAACTATTTAAATGAAACCAGAAACTTTTTTTGCGGGGTTGATTAAATATTGGGGTCCTTCAGCCTGGACATTCCCCTAACTGTGACCGAGCCAATTTGCTGCTGTGTTCTCATAGCTTCAGTTTTGTGTTGTGTGTGCCTGTCACTAGGTGTGCCTCCGCTCCTATCTCTGAGAGAGCCACCTGGGATCCTGCTGCAAAGCCAGCCAGCTGTCTGGAGGCCTTCCGCCACCCACTCTACAGAAGCATGTTTCAATATCTCCTCCGTGTTGAGGCTGCCCCCAGCGACTCCCCTGAGCGGTACGAGGCTGCAGCCAGTGTTTTGTTCAGCTGCATGTGCAGAGGAGGGGAGATGGGGGATGCTGTCTCAGGGCTATGGTTTTCAGGAGGACACAGCAGCACTGCAGTTGGGGCTCTGTGAAGAGGAAGAGCTGGGGTTGCTGTAAAAACCGTGCTGGCTCCAGTGCATGATCCAAGCTGGACTGTGGCACGTGTATCCCTCTCTTCTTTAACGGTGTTCAAAAGCCAAAGGGCCCGGTGGGAAAAAGGGAAGGGCTGGGAAGCTGGCATCCTTTGGGGAAGCTGCTTTGATGGTGATAATGGGGTCTGTTGCCAACAGGTTGGCACCTCTTCGCCAGCTGCTAGCATCCATGGCCAGCTGTCCACGGGTTGTGCAGTCTGCGGACACCGTCCCTGTCTTGCTGCAGCTCTTCTTTGGCGTGGTGGCAGAGGTGGGGCTCCTTGCAGACAGCTAAGTGGGGAGCTGTGTTCGTCTGTGTTGCTGTCTCTGATGTTTCCTTTGTTGTGTGAAGAATATCTATGGGAGCAGAAGGGTTAAACTCCCTCCGGCTTGGGTTCTGGCTTACTCTGAGAGAGTGCACTCTTCCCTTTGCTCTGGGCCTTAATGAGGGAGTCAAAATACCCAGGCCTCTGAATTCCCAGAGTGGGTTTATAAAACTGTAAAGGGAATTCCTGGGATGTGGGGTGGAGCTGGGGTCTGTGTCTGTAGGGAGGGAACCTCTAGGAACATGCTGAGGGCTGGGCAGGCTGCTGCTCCGTCTCAGGTAGGGAGATGGAAAAGGTTCTTACTGCAGTAGCACAGCATTGTTTGAAATCCTTCTCCTGCGGCTCCCAGCAGCAGCAGCTCCTGACCAGTGAGGCCTCTCCAAGTGTGGGCAGGAGGCAGAACAAGCATAAGGCTTGTTCTGAGATCAGCCTGCCATGCTCCTCTGTGCATCCCTGCCCCAGTCCATCCCCTCTGGGTTTGGCAGGGGTTGCTGAAGAAAATCTTTTGCATCTTCAGTTTGCAGATGGCCGCTTGATAAACCAGTTGGTGGTGGTGGTGCTGGAGCGGAGTGAGCAGCTCTTCGAGATCCCGGCGTTTAAGGCCGACGTGCACAGGTGATTATGGGCTCCTCTGAGAAGGGGAGAGAGTGGGTGGAACTGCAGGAGGAGGGTTACACAACACAGAGCCTCCAGCCCTGCCCCAATCTGGCTTTCCAAAGGCAGCTGGGGACCAGTCTTGGCATGATCCCTGTGGGGCCTCTCTTCTGAGGGCACAGTGAGCCGCAGACCTGGTGCCCTGCGGTCGGCATGCTCCCTCTCGTTGGTCAGGAAAACCCTGGGGGTCACAGCACTTGGAAACCAGGGTGTTGGGGCTGAGCCCTCTGGGTAAACATCTACAGGGAGCTCCCGGCCCTGGCGACAGTGAGAGCCCTTAGGCATTGCAGTCTGGGCTTTGGTGTCATGCACACCCCCATCACAGCACATCTACCACCACTGTCCCGCCCTGAGGTGCTTGTCTGCCATTCGCACACGTGCACTGGCTGGTAGGCACTGCCCACGCTCCTGCCAGGGGCCAGGTTCAGCCTTCACACACGGGCCCCTGGGAGTTACCTAAAATGGTGAACAGCCTGCCCTGATCTCAGTTGGTGCCAGGCAGTCGGTTGAGCCCAAACTCTGGGGATGGGACTGCTGCTAGGGAAAGATTCTGTGTTAACTCTGTGCCATCTGTCTGTGTTGCTGGGCAGGTCACTAATCTGAAGTGTCTGTCTGTCTGTCTGTCTGTCTGTCTGTCTGTCTGTCTGTCTGTCTGTC
>ML675626.1:23330241-23347250 GCA_007922155.1 Mesoclemmys tuberculata
GTCTGTCTGTCTGTCTGTCTGTCTGTCTGTCTGTCTGTCTGTCTGTCGCCTCGTGCAACAGAGCCTTGCTGCTGATGGAGGCTCTGGGTGCTGCCGTAACAGAAATACGGAACCTCGTTGTGCCTGCCCCACTGCAAAATGGGGGTGGTGATACCTCCCCTTCTTTGTCAAGAGCTTTCAGACCTGTGGGTGAATAGTGCTTTGGGGGTGCCATCACCATCTCCCTTCTCCCCGGCAGAGTGCTGAGCTCCCAGCTGGTGCTTCTGTGTAAGCTGCACCCCTCCCTGATAGTGGAACTGTCCAAGGAGCTTCTGGAGTTTTCAGGAACCGTCAGCAACATCCGGAACAAAGAGGATATCTTCACCTACGTGGTAAGGAGGAGCCTGCCTGCCAGGATCTCCCACTGTGTAGCCCCCTCTGCAAGCTCCTGGGGGACTCTCTTCACAAATGTCCTCCTAGTCCTCTCTACCTTTGGTGCAAACTTAATCTCACCTGTCACTTCCTTAGAAAAACTGTTCCCCAGAGTGTCTGTAGACATCTCTGCCTATCTTGCTGCAGGTGTGGGCTATTGGAGAGTACTTGTCTGTGTCATATGACAAAAGGTGCACTGTGGAGCAGATCAACAAGTTCTTTGAAGCCCTGGAGGCCATGCTGTTTGAAATCGTGCCACTCCGGCCCTCGGCTAGCATCCCCACGTACTCGCCACGTGTCATCACAGTTCTCATGGCAACGCTCACCAAACTGGCATCACGCAGCCAAGATTTGATCCCCAGGTGTGAAATGGCAGCAAGGGTATCAAGAAAATGTTTGTTGCTGTTATTCCTGCTGGCCAGATGGCCTTAATGGAAAGCTTGAAGAACCTGGGGACTGAAAGAGAAGGCAAACTGTGAAAGCAATAGAAAAGTGTGATTGGGGGGGCCCAAATTGAAATGAGGCACTCAGTTGCACGTGTGTCTGGGTACTGGCTAGGGAGACTAGTGTGTAATCCCAGCCATTCCCAGCAGGAGGCACTGCAGGGAGTGATGTGGCAACATTGAGGAAGCTCCCTCAGTCTAAGCTTTACCAAGCAGGTGTCGGTGATGGGAGGATGTGGTCCACCTGTAGATGTAGAGAGTGATGTAAGAGGTTTAGAGGCAGGAGCTTTATGACTCTAGAGCTGTTGTCTTGCAGCTCCTGCTAGCTCAAGGCTGTGTCCTTCCCTTCTGCAGGATGTCCCTGTTCCTGTCCAAGATGAGGGCGTTTGTTCAGAGCCCTGCCATGGCCTCCGTGTACAGTGAGGAAGACAGTGAGGAGATCCTGACCCGTGCCACTGAGCTGATGAACCTGTTGAAAATGCCCAGTGTGGCTCAGTTTGTGCTAACGCCATCAGCAGAGGTTGCCAGCCCACGGTTTCACCGAGACACCAATGTGTCCCTGCCTCTCGCCATGAAGACGACCAGCCGGCTTTTAGAAAGGGGGACTGGCTTTATGCCAGGGTGAGGTGATGGCATTTCGGAGTGTACATGGCGTAGCTCTGGCTGAGATGTGGCTGGCTCCAGCCTGTGCTATGACTAACTTGCTGCTACTGACTGTGCGTCACAGAGTAGGGGAAGGAAGAGAGATGAGGCTCTGCTCCAAGTGGAGCCTTCCTCAACACGGGGAATAAATGATGAAAAGAGGCTCCCCAGAGCAGCTGGTTTCTCTCTTCTATCCTGACCATGTGGTTTGTGTCTTTCCTCTCTTGGGTGGCTGTTCTGCTCTTGGGCCCTGCAGCAGGAAGTGTTTCCACTGACTCTGTGTTCCTCTTGTGGGTCTCAGGCCCTGGCCCGCCAGGGCAGGGCAGTAACCCCACCCCCAAGACAGGAGCAACACTCACTCATTGTGCACCCCAAATGGACAAGCCAACGGCCCAGCCTGCCTGAGGAATGTCCACTGGAGGGCCCCAGCCAGCTCATGGCAGCAGCCAAAGGAGCTCTGGACTGGAGGCTTCTGAACATCCAGAGAGCCGTCTTCAAAGCAAGTCCCTTGAGGGGCACTTGCCCTGTCCTATCAGCCAGCTATTACTTGTCTTCTCCTTCTGACCTTCTTCCTTCTTTGCGATGTCCCATGCTGTTCCTACCCCAACAGCTCTGCTCCTCCCTCTTGCTCTCTGTGTCTGTAACAGGTACTTAGAGCAAGAAACCAGGAAAGGGCTTGAGGGTACAATGGCGTAGGCAGCTTGTGGGAATGCTTTAGTTGCTCCTTTTGTTCTGAAGTGAAATTGAACCTGGCATAGCCAGAACAGACTCCAAACCAATGCCCCTAGAATGGAGCGTAGGGAGGTTTTATTGGATCCAGTTTATTTTTCATAACAAGAGCAACTCCTTGAACATAGCAGCCCTGTAACAGGTGGGCACTGATCTTTGCTCCATGTCTGCATTAGATCTATATACATTTTAGAGATTTATAGTATTACAGAAGGGGGAAGTGACAATGCCACTTTCTGTTGCTGGCAGAGAGCATGAGCCCTCCAGGGGCCCATGACTGCATTCAGTCAACAGGAATATTTAACAGAGTACACAGTGCTAACTAGAATATGAGTGAAATGCAGTTGGGGACTGGTTGCTTAGAGGCTGGCTCCATTCTCCTGAGGGGCGAGTTACACTATAAGGGGGGGCACCCGCAAAGCTGGAGCAAAAGGAGAGCAGGATGTGTGTGGCCTGCTGTGGTAATACTGAAACAAGCTAGAGCTGGGGCCGCACCATCATGCTGCAAACTCTCATGCTTTCTGGACTGGGGCAAGTGTGGCTGGGGAAAAAGGGGTCTACACAATCCCCGGGGGGCTCAAGGGCAGCTCTTGTGCCTAATTCTGCAGCCCTCAACTATCAGGCATGGAATGGGGATCAATAAAGGAGGGGGCTCCCAGGGCTCAAGCTAATGTTCGCAGTTCTTTTGACCTTTAATATAGCAGCAAGAGCCTTGTGCTGCCTTCCTGAGGGTCCAAGAGCTGTCACAATTAAAGGGGGGATTCCACTCCCTACTGTGCTGGTGGCTAGAATACTTGCAATTAAAAATTTCACCACAGGGTTGAGCAGTTGCCTTGCTCTGCTGTGTATGACAGATGTCTTGTTGGCAGGAGTGAGCTGCGTGCCTGATGTGGGCTCTTGGACTAAAGGGTGAAAGTTTGTGACTGCCTGTCCAAAAAATGGAATGTCTGTTTCAAAGCCAGACGTAGTTTAACATCATTAGCAGGCCCTTCTGACCAAGCTGTGTGCAGAAGATGGGATAGCCCCCGAAGGGGCTGGTGCCTGGGAGACGGACTCAGGCAACACCCCAGCTCTGTCTGTATGTTACAGCGATGGCTATGCTTTTTAAAACCATCTCCCATGTGGCATCCATGTGCAACTACAGCCCATTGAACCTGCTTGTATTTAAATTCAAATTGCTGGGGGGGGTTTGCAAGCTGGCTACTGGCCATCTGACTGCCACCATTTCCATTTATGGTCAAGTCCAGTGACAAAAGTAGAGGCCACGCTGAAGTGCCTTCAGCAACACGACCCTAGTTTTAGGTGGGAGACGTCTGACTCTGCTTACTGATGACCTGCATGCTGCCTGCAAAGGATTTATGGTTTATTACAACAATCTGTAACCTCTACCGCCCCCCTTGGTTTTTAATCCTATGCCTACAGAGCTGTTAACAGGTCCCTTCACCTTGAAAGGTCCCTTAGAATAGAGGCTAGCTACGTACGCTAAACTGGCTGTTCCACTTTGGATTTTTCAGCAACAGCCTGCGCACCTTTCCTGGCCTTGCAAAAGCGTGCTGTGTAGCTCAAAAGCAGGTGTTGGTCCAGTAAAAGAGATTACCTCACACTCGGCCAGTTAATAGCCCAGGCTTGACACTGCATATGCTAAAGCTGCAGCCATGCAGCCAAAGAGCCCATAGCAGAGCAGCTCCGTCTCCCTTTTGTAGAGTGATCAGCGCAGGTGCTACCCCTTTGACTACTTTGCCAAAGCCGACAGTCACATCAGTTCACCTTGGCCAGTGACCACTGGTGGGCTTCATGCAGTAACAGTCTTTCCTCCAGGCTCATGTTACTGAAAGTTGTTGACGCTTCAGTTACACAGAGATGGTTTAATACTAGATCCCCCTATGGAATGGATCCAGTGCCAGAGCAGGGGAGAGGCCAGCTGGCTGGTTTGGGATGTTGATGAGGGAAGGAGAAAGACCCTTCCAGCAACACCTTCTTGTCAAGACTTTCAGTGGTTGCTATACAATTGCAGGTGCTCTCATGCTGCTTTCTCTCGGCAGTAGCCTCTTTCCATCCCTGATGGATCCCGAGGTGGTGGTCCGATCCCAACAACACCAAGGCAGTCTAGTGAACTGACGCCCGGGCCCACGAGGAAGAGACTAGAACAGTCTCCATCACTTCCACCCTGGCAGCCCCACTCAGGCACTTCAAGATCTAAATCCTGTCCTTGTAGACATCACAACTGGGTGTTTTAGCTTCTGTAAAGCCCCACGTCATTTCCTGGACCCAGACAGTTCTGCCATTTATATTAGTACTTAAAACGCCCTGCCCTCCACCTCTAGAACCTAGCTTGGAAGGTATGTGGGTGGAGGGGGGGGGTGACAGTCTGCTGCCACCTTTCACAGCCCAACCCACTAGGAACCTCAGTTTGCTCCTTGCAAAGCAGCTATTTGGGTTTGTAATAAATATTTCCTCACATGTCCGGCCTACATTCACTTGTGTTTAATCACTAGGTGTTCAAACGGCCATGTGCCAGCTCTAGGTAACAAGACGCAACATCAGCCACTGGGGCCCCCCACTCCAAGCTCATCTAGCAGCCTGGCAACACATCTGTGGGCCTAGATGACAGGACTAGCTTGCTCCTATCCGCGATTGAGGCCAAGAGCACTTTGACCACCTGAAATGAGACCTAGCCTCTGCAGAGCAGCTCGTGGGGCAGGGAGTTAAGCAGTGGGTGAAGCAAAGCCCATGCTGAAGCTGTGGGGGGTGGAGAAGGGGGAAGAGCAGCTGTAAAATGAGCCCCTGTGATACTTCTGTGAGTGGAGAGCTGTCTGGATGTGAACACCCCTCACACACACACCACCACCTCTTCTCAGCAGCGTGTGGCCTGTCTCGGTGGAGCAGAACAGAGAACCCCAGTTGTCGGAAAAGCGAATTAAGAGCAGTTCTACAGTCCTGGAATGGTGCGATTTCATGCTGGAGCCTTCATGTTCCAGGTACAGTCTCTGGCCATCCCACCAGGCATGGTGTAGGTGGCCTTGAGACCAGCTTTGGCTGCAGGAGGTTACAGAAAGGCCCTTGCAACATGAGCGTTAAGAGGAGGAGGAAGATGAGCTGGAACTGATTTTTTTGGCTATTTCCATGTCAGTCTTGGCAAGCAGAAACCGCAGCTTCTTCCCTCCTGACCGGATGAGCTCCACTGCACTGGAGAGACCAGACAACAGGAACAGAGAGGTTAATGCCACGTCCCCATATGCTCTCCACAGACCAGCAGCTGGCTGGTGTTACCCACCGAGGCTCCCTCTAGTCAGCTGTTAATGAAGCACTGGTTCACCTGGCAGCCCTGTCTGAGGCTAGCCCTCTGCTCCGTCCCCCACTCACCCTTTGGCACCTGGATCGCATGGCACAGCAAGTACTAGGCCATCTTCAGAGACAAGGCCCCAAGAGCCATGCATTCCAGATGCAGCTGCATCACGACATGCCTCTGCACTGTGTCCCTGCTGTTGATGTTTCCTCCTTGGATAGGGGGGTCTTTACAGTTACTGGTACTTGCGCTTGCCTGCAGCCGCTCACTGCTCTCACACCCTCCAGCTCCTTGGCAATTAGGTTCGGCCCTCTGTACACTTGCTATCCAGCTCACGTGTCGCTTTTACAAGTGGGTTCACAGCAAAGAAAGCCAGGCGGCACTGAGGGGCTTGGGCTTTGATTTCATTGTTCTCTGGCAGTGTTAGGTGACGTTTGACCTGGGCTGCAGCCAACTGCTTGGCCTCACAGTGATAAAGGCCAACCCGTTTGAGGACCTCTCCGTCCTCCGCACTAGGCTGCCTTTCATGACATCCAATGGAGGTACTTGCTCCCACTGCAAGTTGCCCTTCTCCCCCAGGAGCGGTGGATCACGGACTGATACCTGGAGCTGCACACATCTCCATCTTCCGTACTGCCAGCAGAGGGTATTTCTCCTCTGGAAAGCTTTTTAATCGCATGAGGGTCATGGCCCTCACTGACTCCCATAGACTCCAGTGATGTCGTCTATAGGCAACACGCCTTTCCTGCAATGCCCAGACCTGTCCCAGTCTAAGTAACAGCTCCCTGCAGCCCTGGCAAACACTGGCTTTCTATCCTTCTCTAAGGGCTACGCTGATTAAAGCACTGTATGCATCTGCTGCTCCCTCCAACTGAATGAACCTGGTCCACAGTTCACAGAAACGGCAGCTGAAGGATTATCTTGCAAGAGTAACCCTTGAAAGGGTTATGCCTATGTGGTGTGTTGGGGCACAGGGATCAGGCGTGTACTGCTCAAGCAGGTGGACTCTAGGACAGGAAATACATGCCTGTTCTGGCAGTAGAGCACTGATCTTTCACCAGACATATACTTTTTTTGCAATGAGTAGATTCTTGAAACTCCTGGCTCCTTTGCTGTCTCACAAATTTTCCATGGTGGCTCCATTTTGCTACCTAGGTGGCTGTGTTCCAGCATTCCCTGTGGTACACAACACTCCATTGTGTTTACTGAGCACGTGGCTACTATCCATGGCCTCAACAGAAGCAAGTGGCACTAGGAGGCGTTAGGTGTAGCTGCTCTCCAATGAAACTGCTGCTAGAGAAGGTTATAGCAATGCCTTTCTCCTATGCTGGTGAGTAGTGGGCCAAGGCTCCAGTAGGCCCATGCCTGCTGTTGTGCAACATACATCACTGTCTTCATAGCCCACCCCCACCTTCCCCCCTTTCTTTTTACCTCTGGTAATCTGCTCCAATCAGACTGGTGCCATTGACAGCAAGGATGCGGTCGCCTATGGACAGTCTACCATCTGAGGCTGCTGGACTGTCCTGGATAAGGGTCCTGATGTAGATGCCAGGCGAGTTCAATGGGGTGTGCTGTCAACAATTACCAACAGTCAGTTCCAAGGCAGACGTGAGCCCGGTTCTACACACATGGAATGAGGCAAAGGCATGGCAGCTTCTTGGCTTCTAACTCCCATGAGTGATACCGTCAGGCCAGCTCTACTGGGCTGACAACGTTGGAAGCCTGCGTGGCCATTGGCCTAGTTGCTCCAGGTGTTTTAAATTCCTGCTCAGAGCATAATTACAAGGCACTGGTGCAATTTCAAAAGCAGCTACAATGATTTAAGTGCCATGTCCCATTTTTAAGTTGATGGAGGTGGCTAACTGAGCCACTGACTTGAAATAAGCCTAAGCTCCCAGGTGTCAAAGTCACTTCTGAAAATGGGACTTTGGCATTTCTGAAAAGTTACCTGACAATGTGGGTTGGTTTTTGGTTTTAAACACCGCTAGCAGCCAGTGCCCCAGCTATGGAAAGGCTCTCAACATTAACAACGCTGGTAGAACTGACTCTACAGTAGCAGTGGTGAGGCACTTGTAGATGACTTCATAAAAGAAAGGGCTAAAGCTATTTGTGTGTGCATGAACTAGAAGCTTAAGTCCCACCTCCAGAGGGAGACCAGGATCAGTGACTTCCACCCTGACTTCCCCCAACTTATGCAGTCCTACAGACTGAGAAGATGTCAAACCCATGCCCGAGTTCCTTTGTACACTCAGTAGGACTCCCACAAGCTGCACCAAGAATCCTGCAGTACCAACAGGCCAAGCTTCTCTGACTGCCAGGGCAAGGCTGCTGCAGAGCTAGGAAGAAAAGCAGCTGGCTGTAATTCTGAGGTCGTGGCATCTACTGCTGCCTGTGGAACTCCTGGCAGTTCCTAGTATTATGGTGGGTGTTTGCAACGCTGGGCTACAGGCGCTCTGTCTACCACCAAACAGGAAGGCAGCCCTGTTTGTAGATCCAGGTGGACAGAGGGGCCTCCTGGCTACTCTTTCATTGTTCATTTTAATTATGGGAGAAGCATAATCAATAAACCAAGCTGTGCTCTGGCAGGACAAAGCTCCCTCCCTGAAAGCACATGGAATACAATCAGGGCCATAGATAGGCCGTGTTTTCTACTGACTAATGCCCTGCTGAAAAAGGCCCCGTTACAGTCATCCACTGCACTAACCAGACTGCACCCCACTTGTACATGAGAGGAGGGAAGATCAGCTTTGGCATCCCACAGAATTTCTAAGCGTGACCTGTGAATGTGGGACGTAACAAACCATTTAGCTCCTACTCAGCACTGAGTTCTTGGGGGTGTGTCCCCTGCCTGGCCAGCATCACTCCAGATTTCTTTGCCATTCACCTGTCGCTTGTGACAGGAGCAGGAAAG
This sequence comes from Mesoclemmys tuberculata, assembly GCA_007922155.1. NCBI lineage: Eukaryota > Metazoa > Chordata > Testudines > Chelidae > Mesoclemmys > Mesoclemmys tuberculata. Next base: position 23,338,664 of record ML675626.1, read on the forward strand.
GCCTGGATTAGGGTCTGGCATCTAAGTCTTGCAACCTTCTTCCACAATGGACTCTAGGAAGCTTTGGACATACCTAATTTCATCTAGTCTCCAGCAGCCTTGGGGCAGTTTTGATATAAGCATTACTGCTAGGTCTGAGCTAGCAGTGTCTGAAATCTGACTCCTTACAGGACCTTATTGGGATCCATCAGAATAGTCACGGCACTTGGAGTCACCCCAGAGATTAAGCCAAGCAAACCACTCGATCAGATCTGATAGGAAAAGAAGCCTGGGCTAGCACTAGGGAATACACCCAGCGTTAGCATTACAGGTCACTTTTCATCTTTGCATAATGCATTTCCTACTGCAAGAGCCCATGTCCCAATATTTTGAGAGGCATCAACCCTGTCTCTAAAGGCGGCGCGTACTCACCAAGCCATCAATCAGTCCCATCCCCAGCCCAATGGGCCCTTTTTCCAACTCCACCACAAAGACGTAGCAGAAATCATCTGTGGCTGAGCTGCGGCTGGAAGAAACTGGCGTGGGATAGTCATAGGGCGTTGGAGAATGTCCTGTGGGTCAAAGAGATGGTGTTTCAGGGGACAGAAAAATACTCCTCCAGGATTCACTGAACACAGCCTACTCATCTCTGCACAAAGCCTCCCCATTTCCTGCCCCACTAGACATTAAAGCTGAAATAAGCCGTGGCTCAGCAAGGCTTCCTGTGGTGCATTGCAGCAGCACCTTTGATGGGCCGGGGTGGGAGTCACGTCTTCATTTGGGCTTGGCCAAACAGCCCATGTAATGGCACTTTACTCAGGGAGAGGCCTGCTAGTGACAATGGCAGAAAATGCTTCCCAACAAGGGACTGGGCCCGAGAGGAGAGACCAGTGGCTGCAGGGTATCCTCATCCGTTAAATGACAGTCTAGAATGCCAGCCATTGGGAAATCACATCCAATGTGCCTGCGAGATGCCGGATGACTGATAAAAGCACTGTGCCCCCTTCCCCTTACCCGTCAGGAGAGTGCCACAACCTGCTGTCCTTAAAAGCCCAAAGAGGCCTCTCTAAGCATGGTGAAGTGTTGCCCTCACAGTGAGTCTTGGATAAGGTTTTAGGCCAGCTGAATGTTTGCACATACAGAAACCGGGATACAAAAATCCTAAGGACGCAAAATGGCCTTTTTTGAAAATCTGACCCTACTCAGCTTGTGGGGATTCACAGGTTAACAGGCAAGTGTTTCTCAGAGCCACCGGCAGGACAAAGCCCAGAATAAATGGTGACATGAGAACAAGCAAAGGCCATTCAGTTCCTCCAAGATGTTGGATTTTGCAGAACTGGAAAATTTTGGCTTGGTCTACTGCTTGGTACGTGAAGCTAACAAAGACTGAAGCTGGCCACGACTCAGCTCTGCATTCATGAATGCGGATAAGCCCAGTCAGCCAGGAGAGTCTGGTTTCCCCGCCTGGCCCCCATAGTGACCTTATAAAACACTCCTGGAGTGTTGCTTTCTCACATGGACACAGTCAGCTAATGGAATCAGCCCAGCTCCGCTTGGTGCTTGGCTCTAGCACAGAGTTGTGCTGACATCTGGGTTCCATTTGCTGTCCTGTCCTTTCCTGGCTCCCAGCTGGAGGAGGAGGGATTGGATTTTTAAAAGAACCCCAAGGGCATAATCACCCTGCCATTGGCCAAGAGAAATGCAGTTGGCTATATGTGCAAAATGTGGGATTTTCAACTACCTGCTCTTTCAGGAATGGCCCCGCGCTGCCCAGGTGTCTTGCAAACACCTTCCTGCCACTGTTAAGTGCCATTTACTGGACACTGGTTCTCACATTCAAACCAATTAACTGCTCCTTTTTCCAGGGGATCTAAATCGGGTGGGAGTTAGATGCCAAGCACCTGCTGAGTCCCTACAAAGAGAACTGAAATGGATGCACGAGGCCTCTACTGCCTCCTGGGAGCAAGGTAATGAAATCATCTTCCTTTTATGCTGAACCCAAAGGATCCAGAAGGCATTTCACAGTCTGTACACATCCAATGCCACCTGTGTCCAGCCACCTGCAGGCTGTCGTGTGGCAGCTCATTGGCTGACAGCAATAAAGGGCAGGGAGGAAGGGAGAGGGGCACTTTGTCCAAGGAAACCTACTCCTACAGAAACCATCATAGGCTTTTCAATGCCCCTACAGAACAGCCAGGCCTTTGGATCGCTTGGTCTCTCCCAGGACAATGGATGGAGCTAGCTTGGAAGGATAACAGTTAAGGTGACCTCAGCTGGGGTCAGGGCACGTAGGTATTTGCTCACCTGATGGTTAAGGCTACAGTTGCAGTGCAAAGGTCATGTTGCTTGCAGTAATTGTGAAGTTTTATGAAGTCCGTGACCCCTACAGCCCCACTCCAGGGACTGCACCCTGGCTCATGTGCTCACAGTACCACTCTAATTTAACCACCCACCCCTTCCTAAATACAGGCAGTGGAGCAGATGAGCCAAACGTAATTGGGGGCGCAACCTACCGCACAGAGCTCCAATGCCTGAAGCAGGCAGCTGCGCCCAGCCCCGCCCTGGACAGTAGGTGCTGGTGTGGGCTCACTCTTCAACCCCTCCTGCTCCTAGCCTGCGACCCTTCTGTGACTATGGGTTTTTTTCCACATGCCTCTGCCACGAAATTGACTAAACATTAGCATAAGAAAATCACAGCCTTACTGATGGGTTAGTTAGGCTATGAAGCTTTCCCCTGTGACAAGAAGTATAGAGGCCAGGCCACAGAGGCCCAGTGGTGCTCGATTATGCTCTATCCTCTTGGCTGCCATGCTTGTCTGACCCCTGCCTGTGCCCCTGGAAGCCATACTTGCTGACTGCGGTTCCCTGTAGGAAGCAGTTCCTAGGGGAAACTGACATTGCAAGACAGAGCCTTGACATGACAACTGCAGGGGAGGGCTGTGCTGATACTCGAGCTCTGGGGATCTGAGGGCAGGAGAGGCTCTCTACCTTCAGGGGTTGTGGCTTTGGTGCCATTGAGTCCATCCCTCCTGGGGTCCTGGATGGCTTTCCCACAGCTGGTGCTCTGAGGGGATTCCAGGCTTCCAGGGTCAAAGTTCAGAGGCGTATTGGGAGGGGTCAGTAAGCAGGAGGGATCCACTGACAACACGCTGGCCTTGGAGAGATGGTTTTTCCCCAGGGTGCTTTGCAGCTGCAGATGCTTGAGTTTTTCTTGGAGCTGCGCCTCACCGGTATGACAGGCCTTGGAGGAGCCGCTCATGTCCGGGGGCAGTGGAAGGTTCCCATCTGTCTCTGCCTCAGCACAGCTTCCTCGGGGCCCGTAATCCAACTGGCCAAAGGAATTCCCCAGAGCCAGCAAGGTGTGCGCATTCTCGGTCACCCTGAGGATGTTTTGGCTGGTGGGCACTTCTTTCTTTAAAGGGAGAAAAATACTGAGTTAGCCTGGCATCTTTAGCTAGCTAGATTGCCCATTCCCTTGGTATCTGACCTCCACTGGGAGGGTGGGGGTGACCTAGCAGCTCCATTTCAGTAACTTGAGTATTTGGCACTTCTCTGACATTGGTCAGCTCAGGGAAGCAAAGGCCAGAGAGGGGACGTGACTTGTCCAGAACCAAGGAAGGAGGCAATGTTGGAGCTGGACAGACTCCCTGCTTGCAGATAAATACAGCCACTCTGAGGTAGCACCACAGTGCAGGAGGCAACAGCTCAATTAGGTGCACTGCCCCAGCAGTTGTACAGATGGCTGCAGGTTTACCCCTGGATTCTTCTCGATACATCAGTGGGTCCCAAAACTGTAGTGATTAAGAATTAGGGATTATCTACACAGGGAAATTTACCATCATAATTAGCCTGTGATTATTATACTGGTCTAATTCCCCGTGTGGACACCGGCCAAAGCAATATTAGCTAAACAGGAAAAAGGGACGCTTACTCCAGAAAGTTTCCTCTTAGGGCATTAGAGTGGTATAACGGTACAGCTCCCTGTGTAGACATGCCTTAGATGCACCCCATGTCCCAGCACAGACGGCGGGATCCCATGTGTATAGAGAGGATCCCTCTCCTTTTCCAGCTCCCAACCTGCATCCGATGGCACCTGCGCTCCATTTTTGGCAGCATTTTCAGTCCATGCAATGCTACCAGCACGGCTGCACCTAGTGACGGACAGCAGGCCTAGCGGCAGAGGCCATCTCTTGTCTGAGGTGGGAGCCACAGTGCTGCCAGATGTGGCTCCCCATGTCCTGCTCGTGGCCTAGGCGCCCCCTTTTGGTGCTGCTCCAGCCCTGAGCTAGGCCGTGCTGCCACAGCAACACATCTCCCCCTCTCTGGTAGCCCATTCATTCCAAGCGCCGTGGGCTGGTCTCTCAGGGGCCTGTTTCCAGGTGCCTTGCCACCCAATTGCCTTCAGCACAGGGCTTTACACACCAGCATGGCACAAGCCAGCTGCTTTCCCAGCACTGAGACAGAAGCCAAGAAAATGCACTAAACACGCAGCCCCATCAGGCACCCTCTGGGGTGGGCTGGGTGCAGGGGGTGATCTGAGGTAACCCAGCATCCTCTTCTTGCTTCCCAGGGGAGCCGCATCCCATGGGGATGCGGCAACGGCAAGGAGCTGGCTCGCAGGGCCTGGTGCTGCGTGGGGATGTAGCGGCCGGGGTGTGTGTGTGTGTGTGAGAGAGAGAGACTCTCTGTCACCCGGGGAAGATTTCATGTCACTCCACATCTGACAACTGCTCCCTCCCGGGGAGATTGGCAGGGCAGTGGGTGGCCATAACATGTAGCCAGGACTGGCACTTTTCAGCTCCGCAGCACGATACACACACTAGCTAATTAACTGTAACACCACAAATGCCTGTGCATGGAACCCGCTGCTGACACCCCTCAGATGGGGGAGGGGCACGGTCAGGTGCTGAGAGCCGCCCCACACTCCCGTCTTTGACCCAGACCAGCAGCCCCCTCAGCAGAAAAAAAGGGAGTGAGACAAGCAGGGAGGTGTGGGGAAGAGACAGAAAGGCTGCAAACTGGCCTCTCCCACCCCCTCCTCACTAACAAGATTGTTGGAGCAAGCGTGTCCTTTCTCTGCTCCTCCCCAGGCGAAGGGATTAGTTGAGTGCTAATACCACACAGCGGCTTTGAGGCAGCTCTCATGGAAGATAGCAGCTTGCTAAGGCTTCCCACCCCTGCATCCCACAGGCAGCGACAACTCTGTAAACTCCTTGGGCTGGTGCAAAACCGAAGACACATATCCCTTGGGGTCTGGGCTCTCGCACGGGTCTGGCTGGCACAATCACAGGGCCAGCACGGGCCTGCAGAAACTGAGGCCTGTGGTTAAAATATCTCAGCCACACATTAATACAGACTTTCTCCTGGGCTTAGCCAGGGCAGAGAGGGTCTCCCTCGCTACCCCTCTTCATGGACAGTCTCTAACACCAAACAGCCATCACTCTCAGAATTTGGTAGGGCATCAGAGGAGTGTTTTAGCCTGACGCAACCCGCTCGCTTTTACCCCTCCCAAAGTGGCCAGAGGTGGGAGGATAGAAGAACCGTAGCAGACATGGCACAAAATAAACCCATTGCTAGCCAGCTGCAAAGAACAAGAGCTCTGCCCTATTCACCATCACTGAAAAAAGGCCAGTGTTGGATGACAGTGCGCTAGCCATTCATGCATGCACAGCGCAAGCTGCTGGAAGGGACAATTCCCAATCAGGTTGCCTGTGGGTAGGGGGACCATCTTTCCCAAAGGGGAAAATGGGAAACCACACTGGGCTTGCCCAAACCACCACCCGCCGCCCTCCCCTCCCCTTCCCCCCCTCCCCCCGCCGCACACATGGCTCACCTGAGCCATCCCCTCGCTCCCCCTACTCTCCACAGAGCTGCCAGAGCCACGGAGCGCTGCCTGGCATTGCTGCTCTCCCGAGCCCTGCCATGCAGGGTTGCTGTTACCGCTTGCCAATCAGCTGCTGAGAGCCAACGGGACAAATGCCCAGTTTTACCCCCCAAAAAGTCGGGATGTCTGGGACAGGGCTTAAAAAGGGGATTGTCCGGGCCAAAACGAGACATATGGTCACCCGAGCAGTGGGGGATCAGAGGAACCTGTAAAATTCTGCAGGGAATCAAAGCACCCGCCATTCCCATGTGTCACTTTCTTCAGGAAAGGGAGGAATCGGAGAAAGAAATCATCTGGCTGGTCGACTGTTTCACCCTCTGGCTGCATCCCCTCGTATTTCATTGGACCTCCCCCTAGTGGTCGCATCATGCCTAATGCTCCTGGGTACTAGCTGCTCCTGCTACCTCTTCAATCCTATGAAAACCATGCCACTTGCCATAAAAAGTCTCTGCTAAATGGATTGGAGGAACGAGTCCCAGGGAGATGCAGATTATGTGGCATGGTTAACCGCTGACCAGGCAATCTAGAGAGGGACCTGGGTCATTTTTTCCTGGCTCAGTGATAGTGAGGAGTGATGGGCTTAGACTGAAACGTGTGAATTCCTCAGTAACTCCTGGCTAACAGGAGAGAAGTGGCAGGCGACGTGGATTGAAGCAGAGTGAGTATGGGGGGCCGGGTGCATTGAAGTGGCGGGAGCAGCTGGGGCAGTGCGGTCTGGCAGTTAGAGCTGGGGACGGGGAGGTGAAAGCAAGATCATCGCAGATCTGTGCAGGATGGCAAGGAGCAATGACGTCCCTAAGAGAGGGCTAGCAGAGACAGTGCTCTCCCTGGATCAGCGATGGCTACCTTCAAGGGCTCCGACTCTGGCAAGTCACTGGCGTGAGGGCTTTTGCTGCGCAGACTCCACAGGAAGTGACGGATGTACAGGAGATGCCGGTATATGTTATCATCCAGCGTCTCCACCTCCAAGTCCACCTTAAATCCTCCACTCGGCAGGACGATGGGTGGGTGGTTATCGAAGGACTCCAGCACTTCATCTGCAAAACCCAGAGGGAAGCTGGTGCTGGTACATGACTCACCTGAGCTGCAGCCCATCTCCCCGACCCATGGAGCCATTGTTTTTCCCCGGGTCCTGCTGGCTTTTGGCTCTTCTAAAGTCCAGAATTTGCAGGGGGAGGAATCCCAGCCTCCTATAGGTCACAACCCCACCCAACTTCCCTCCATGTGCCAGTGAGAAGGAGGCAGAGGGCGCTCGGTAGTCCTTTTGCTCTGCTTAGCTCACCTGGGTCAGGCCTCTTGCTTCTTCCGAACCCTGGAATGGGTTGTGAAACACCTTTACCCCCTCCCTGTGTCATTTAGAAAAGGGCTTTGCAGCTTCTCAGATCTGCCGCTCTGGTGCCAATTCCCTCTATCGCTCTTCTCTAAGGCTCATAGCTGTTGTAATCCAGTCTCTTACACTCCTTGATTGGTTTCCACCCACCTCACTGTGTCCTGTTTGTCCCTCTTCTCTCCCATAGTCAAGATCATGATGCTGGGTGAAAGGGGAGGGGGAAGTGCTGAGTCTTCCCAGATTTTAGGCCCTCCCATGTCACAGCCAGGTATGTCTGGGTATAGGCTAGCGGAGGAAGGATGGTCTAATGGTTGGGTGCCAGCTTAGGACTTCAGAGAGCTGGGTTCAATTCCTTGCTCCACTGCTCACCCCTGGGTGAGTGTAGCAAGCCGCTCTGGCCTGCCACCGAGCCTGGATTTGAGGAGGGCTCACTGTGCCCCCGGTGGACAGAACCGGGCCCTGCGAGCCGAGCCACCTGGAAGCAGAGGGGCGGGGCCAGAGCACAGGAAGGAAGTATAAGAGGCAGGCCAGGCAGCTCAGTGAGGGAGAGGCTGTTGATAGAGGTGCCTCCTTGGAGGCAGCAGCCCAGGCCTGATCTGGATTCTGAGATTGAGCCAGACAACCTCACGACCGACCGAAGGTGCTGGGACCGACCGGAGCTCCCTGACCCCAACGACTGGTGGGAGTAGCTGGAACCCAGGGACCAGGTAGGGCCGCCAGGCTCAAGTGGGCAGAGGGAGCTGCCCAGCCCCCAGGAGGGGGGTGGGCTGCTGGACCCCAGCAGCTGGGGACAGGACCCTTGCCCTGGGGGGAGGGGGGGGAAGGAGAAGGAGAAGGAGGAGAGAGAGAGACACACACAGACAGACACCTCCGGAGGCCAGTCCCAACCTGGAGGAGTTGCCTGGTGTGGATGACCCCTCCCCAGCGTGTGGAGACCCTGACCGCCCAGGGGAACCCCTGGGGCCTGCGACCTGGAGGAGCTACCCTTAGCTGACGACCTCCAGGAGTTCCCGGATCTACTGCCCACTGACAGGGAAGGCCTAGCCGGACACCTGCTCACCACCTCCCCCCCGTGCCCCAGGGGGCCCTACATGGATGCAGGTACTCCGGGGCTGGGTTGGAGGAAGTGGTCCAGGGAGGCCACAGGTTGTGGCCAAGGTAGGGGCCAAACTCCAAGTCAGTGTGTTGCAGCCAGAGCCCCGCTGGCCAAGTGGCAGTTATCTTGTGCCACTGGTAGGGCCCTGGGCAGGCACGCAGTGGAGTCGGGTGGGCCTGCATCCTCCTCCCCCCTTCCCGTCCCTAGACCGTGAAGAAATGTCCCTAGCCCCGACAACCCTACCTCGACACTAGGCTGCTTGGCTGGCCCGCCCTGCCACGGGCCGGGGCGATAGGCT
>ML675626.1:23347260-23497903 GCA_007922155.1 Mesoclemmys tuberculata
CTTGGCTGGCCCGCCCTGCCACGGGCCGGGGCGATAGGCTGCTTGGCAGCCCACAGAGGAGCTAAATTCCCCAAACTAAAGGTGCTGGGCCCAGCCTCGACCCTAAATACGAGGAAGGGCCAAGACACTGCTGACCTGGACAGGTCAGAGGCATTACAGTGAGTTAGAATCATTCTACATCTCAGCTCCCTGTCTGCACAAGGAAGGTGAAACGTTAATGACTGTGAGGTCCTCAGATCTATGGTAATGGGGGGGACATATAAATACCATAGATAATACTGTTAATGGCACAGGGAACAGCCAACATTCACCAGTCAGGAGTCCCCTGCATCACATCATCTGTCATCCACCCTGTTGCTAGCCTGCCACAGCCCATCACACACAGGAGTGCATCGGCTGGCTCAAACCAGAGTTTGGACATTCCAAGTTCAGGCTGACACTCTGGCCCCAGTTTAAGCTGTGTCTGGGCATAGCAGCACGCATGGGATATGCTCTCTCGCCCCTACCACGCCAGACCTTGCCTTCAGCACAAATTCCCTTTGCCTCTGGGTATTTTAAGGAGACCCTCACGCTACAGGACTGCAGTTCTTGGGGGGCTGCCATGCGGGAGCTGAGTTACCGTAGTCTTGCAGAGACCCCGTGAAGCAGAGGAGGTTACAAGTCCAATGAAAACATTCAAGGGACCAGCAAAACTCAGCCTCCTGGGACGGGGGATAACCAACTTGTCCTGACAGGTCTGAGAAAAGGGCTCACTTCAGACAGAGAGACTTATTAGGATGGGATCTTAGTGCAGGTTTCACTGACCTTCAGCAGAGCAGGGGTTACAGGACAACAACAGAAGCACCACTGAGGGCCTAGATCACGTCCTTATCAGTGCAATGCAGCCCCCATCCAACTGCTCTAGTGCTTTGCATTCACCTGTCCTGAAGGCTGCAGGGCTGTCCTCCGGCCAGGGCAGCCAGGCCACGACACAGCCCACATCAGACGCTGCCTGGTACTGAGTCAGGACATGATGGAGCTGTGCAGGGCTCAGGGCTGGGAATTCGGCTCTCAGCAATGGCCAGGTCATCTGAGCAAAGAAAGAGAGAGCTGGGGTGAAGGCCTCAGGATGAGCACAGGGAAGATGGTGGGGAGCGAAACAGTCTTATCAACAGAGAATGAGCTTAGCGTGGCTCTTCAGCAAGCGAGCAGCATGCCAGGGCTATGAGAGCCCAGGAGTGAAGGCACAGTGGTAGCGCAGAGGCAGGGCACCGCTGATGCTCGGCTGGATGGTTTGCTCCAGCTGCTACTTCTGATATGTGAGCTGCTTACTCACGTAAGCAAGCCAAGGCCAGGATGTAAGATACAAAAAGCCTGAAACGTTGCCTGCTCCCATCAGTCAGTCTCATGCTGCTGGTTCCAACCAAAATGGGGGGGGCAGATGTTGGCTTTGAAATTAGGTGTTCCACTTCCTGGGAAATAGCCTTGAATTTTTGGGCAAATAAATTCCCCCCCAAATCAGCCTCACAGTTCCCATATTTAAAGCTGGCTGCCCCAGTTCTGCATGCGGAGCCTGTAGGCGGGGGCACGCTCTGGGGCAACTGAGCTGTTTGAAGCTTGGAGCTTCAAGCAAACGTGCCACCCAGAGGCACAGGTCATGAGGTAGCATTTGAAACCCTGGCCCAGAGCAACATGACATTCCGCGAGAAGGATCGAATTCACCCAGCACACAAGGGATTGGAGTCTCAGAGATTTTAGGTGTCTGGTACTGGCACGTCAGATCCAGTGCAATTTCTGGAGGGAACCCTGCCTGCCACTTCCAACCCCAGGGATCTCCCAGCGCGGTCAAGCATTGGGGAAACAGCACTGATCGGCCCCACCCTCTGTTCTTATGATCAGGCCTTTGATGTCCCATGAGACTTCTAACAGGAAAAAAAAAGGGAAGCTGCACAAGAAAGAGACTGTGCTCCTCCTGGCTCCCTTCCTTGGGGGAGATGACCCCCTCAGTTAGTGTGGGGAGAGCAGGCTCAGGGTACAGGGAGCTCTCCTGCCACTTAGAGGACACAGGCCCTCAAAGGTATCTGACTGGATTCCGTGGGAGGAAGGCACCTAGATACCTTTGAGGATCTGAGCCCCACAGACCATCCGTACCCTGGGCCAGGAAGCCCCTGCACGTCTCACCTGCACCAGCTGCGAGCTCGGCATGGCCAGCAGGTGAGCCACGCTGGAGAGCTTACTGAAGAACTGCTCGGCCAGGTGCCCGAAGCCCACGCTCTGCACCCACTCCAGGAGGAGCCGCAGGCCGGCACGGATCTTTACTCCTTTCGACCAGTGGAAGCAGCCTAAGGTGGAGCCTGTGGACAAGGCCGGGGGAGGAGGAGAAGAAGGAAGGGGAGACAGAATTAACAGCCACACTCAGTGGGGTGCTTTAACCTGACATGCAACAGGTGCCCGGCCCCTTTGCCAGCAGCGTTGCTCATGCAGTACAGTCAGCGACAGGGTTCTGGAGACAGATGCTAGCCCCACTCCTACCACGGCTACAGCATGTAGGCAATTGGCTGCCAGGGTCAAAGATAGCTCTGTCCGGCCCTCTAGCAGGCTCAGTCACTTGTCTGGGAGAAAGCAGCTCCCTCCAGTTGGAGCCTGCATACTGGCTGCTGCAGCAGCTGACTTTGCCTAGAGGCACATGCTCACCCTGCTCTGACAGCCGCCAGCACGTGCTGGGCACAGCAAAATGTTGGCCACAAGGCGTGAGATTCCATCGTCTTCATAAGTGTCCTTAGCCAAAATGCCTGGTGCCCCCACAGTGTAGTCCAGGGGGCTATTTGGAGGTTAGCTGCCAGCCTTCTCCCGAGAGGTGGCAGCATTTCCGTCGTGCTGCGTGTGTCATTTCTGAAGTGGCTGAGCCTGCAGCATGACAGGTGCTAGCTGTACAGCTAGCACGGTTCTGATAAGTGTTCACTTGCACAAGTCTCCTGTGAGCAAAGCTCGGTGCTATGGTGAAGGGAAGGAACGCTTTTTTCAAGTGATCATGTAGACAATGTCTCTTAACCTGCAGCCTCCACCTTCCCTGGCAACGGAGCCTCTGCAGAGCCCCATGCGACTATCCCAGTGCTCTGGTACTGTCCACCAGGAGGGTTCCAACACCACACGCCTCCACCTCCAGAAACTGATTCACCTGCTTTGACTGGCAGGATTTCACCCTCTAATCGGCTCACATGTGCAGGAATTCGACTCCAGAGACAAATGTCGGCAAGCTAATGCTGTCCTTGACAGGCCGCGAGCCAAGCTGCCACCCATGGAAGCAGAGGAGGGGAGGGAGCTGGAGCTCTGGTTAAAAGGAAGAAACAACAAGAACAGGAGGCCATGCTCCAACAGGGCTGGGCTGCTCCGGCACCCACTTCCCTCCATAGTAGGAGGGCATGAAATGGAGCGGCTGAGCTCACCACCCCGAACTGTGAGCTAGAATCCGACCCTTACCTCACAACTCTGCCCAGACAGCAGATTTGAGCCCTGCAGGCTGAGAGAAAGTTTGATCTGGGTCTTTAGCCCATCTTTGCTGTAGGGGTAGGGCCTGATCCTGTACCATAGGGTCCAGAGCCACTTTGCCATGCACGTCATTGGGAGCAGGATGGGGCCCACACTGATCAAACCAGAGAGGAGCCATGCTATAGCTGAGGGCTTTAGTTTGTTGGACCTACAGCTAATTTAGCCTCACCAAGGATCCTAATTCCCTGTCATTTCATCGGCCAGAAGGGACCATTGTGACCATCTAGTCTGACTTCCTGTGTAACACAGGCCACAGAACTTTCCCCATAATAATCCCTAGAGCTGATCTTTTAAAAAAACATCCAGTCTTGACTGATAAATTGTCAGTGATGAAGAATCCACCACAACCCTTGGTAAACTGTTCCAATGGCTAATTATCCTCACTGTCAAAAATTTACGCCTTATTTCTAGTCAGAATTTGTCTCATTTCATGTTCCAACCATAGGATCATGTTAGACCTTTCCCTACTAAACTGAAGAGCCGGTTAGTAAATATTAGTTCCCTGGGCAGATACTTACAGACTGTGATCAAGTCACCTCTTAACCTTCTGTTTGTTAAGCTAAATAGATCGGGCTCTTTGAGTCTATCACTATAAGGCAGGTTTCCTAATCCTTTGATCGTTCTAGTGGCTTTTTGCTGAACCCTCTCCAATTTATCATCATCCTTCTTGAATTGTGGGCACCCAGACTGGACACATAGTCTAGTAGTGGTCACACCAGTGCAAAATTCAGAAGTAAAATAACTTCCCTATCTCTGCTCAAGATTTCCCTGTTTATGCATCCCAGGATCACATTAGCCTTTTGGCCAGTGTCACAGTGGAAGCTTGTGTTCAGCTAATTAACCCCAAAATCTGTCAGTCACTGCTTCCCGTAAGTATGGCCAACATTCTTTGTTCCTAGATGTACACATTTACTTTTACACCCATCTTACCAAGCAATCCAGATCACTCTGTATCGGTGACCCATCCTCTTCCTTACCTACCACTCCCCCAATTTTTGTGTCATCTATATATTTTCAGTGATTTATGATTTCTTCCAGGTGACTGATAAAAATGTTAAATAGCTTAGGGCCAAGAACTGATCCCTGCACGACCCCACTGAAAACACACACACTTGATGACAATTCCCTGTTTACAGTTACATTTTGAGACATATCAGTTAGCCAGCTTCTAATCCATTTGATATGTGCCATGGTAATTTTATATTGTTGCAATTTTTGGGTCACTTGCCTTAGCCTAGCTCAGAGAGGCCTGACATTATTATCTGTGTTTGTGGTGGCAACCTCCCCACCCCCCCTTTAGACCAGACATTAGACAGCATTCTAGGCACTTCCCTAAGCAGCTTACAGTCAGCTTGGGTTAGGCTGCAGGTCCAGTCCAATACTGGATGAGGAGGATTTTCTCTCTGCAGTTCTGCTGCGTCCGAGCACCTGTGAGAACATGGTCTCTCAGGAACTCCCCACCATTCCAACTGGCAAACCAGTCTGAAAAAATGGGTAGAACCTTGCAAGATGCGTTGATTGCATTGAGTTCAATGGGACTTGGCCACGTGCTTCACAGAATAGGGATAGGAACACTGGTGTGCTTAAAGTTAAGCATGTGCTTTGGTGAATCAGGGCCAAATGGAGGAGTCCAGCCTCCAGCACTGTCACCTTGGCACCTTCTAAAGTGACCTTACATTTGAAACAACAACAAATCTCTAAATGTAGAGGCCACCGTGATTGTGGCTCAATAACATGCTGCCTGGGACTGCAAAGGGATGGACAGCTACTAGAAAAGCCCCCATTGGATTACACAGTTTCCCTTCCCCTTTTTGTGTTTGCTTAGTGGACCATCGAACATGGTCGAGGGAGCAGTGCTGGAACAGCCTGCTCATCACAACAGACACGCTGTTTGCAAGGGGTGCAGAGCCATGCAAGAAGAGGGACAGAAGTCTGACAGGGCTGAGTGGGAAAATTAGGTTAATTCTTTAACATCCACCACCTATTAACTCTTATGGTGTTAGCTGTAACACAGCTGGCAGGAATGAGGTTCTGTTAGAGTTTGTACAGGTATCACATGCTTTGTAGTTCAATTGGAATTCTGCGGTAATTTAGATTAATTAACAAGCCGATTTTTCTCCTCAGTTAAGAAGCCAGATGCAATGTTTTACTATGCTAGGGAACAAACTCCAATAACAAACTGCACTGTGCCCTGACCTCTGCTCAGCATCAAAATGGCAGATCTTTCATCTGGCATGAGTGATTAGAGGGCGGCCCATTAATTGGGGTGGGCCGGGGAGCTAAGAGAGGCTGAACATGTCCCTATGAATAATAGTAATGCAGTGACCATCCGAGGCATTAATAAGGGGTTCATGGAGCATTATCGATTTAAAGGCAGCAGACTCAGGCCAGCTAGCGAATGTAAAGGTAGAGTCAAGTTAAGGGAGCAGAAGTCAAAACCTGAGCTAAGCTGTTATCTGAGCCAACTCTACACCTAGAGAGCACAGGCTGCAATCCATGGAGTCCATCAGAGTTGAGGAAGGGCAGTCATGAAGACCTCAGTGGCTGGACTCGAGCTTGGTTTATCCTCATTTGTGGACATAAACAAACCTCACCTGAACTCTAGCTGCCACAGGTTTCATTGCCACTAGTCCAGCAGCGTACTGCCCTCCCTATTCTCTCCCTCATTCACTCATATATACACAGACACACACTCTCTCGGCACTGAAGCAGGGCTCTGAATGACTGAACATCACACTTATTCCTAGCCACGTCTCTGAGCTAGGAATGATACCAGTGAAACAAAGGATTCAGTGGCTTAAGTCAGGTTCTAAGGCATCCTTATCCCCTATAGGAAGCATGTTGGCTGCTTTGCTGTCAGTCCGGGGGCTCTTCTTGGCAGTGGGACCATACTAATGAATTATGCATGTGCTTAATAGCCTAACACAAATTTAGGTAAGGGTGCAGCAAGACTCCATTGCTGGATGCAGGAAGATTCCAGGTACGTCCAAGCCCCTGACATCCTAAAACATCTCAACAGATGCTGTAATATGTCCCCCCTCCACCTTTGGCCAATCTTCACTGCATAGCCTGGCTGGCTGCAACACTGGGGCATTTTAGGTCTGTTTCCTTTTGTGAATGAATAAACACACAGAGGTCTTCAAAGCAGACAAGGCCAGCTTCTGAGATCGCCTGCTCCTCCCACAAAGGTCTCACTCCCTGGTCCTAAGGCCACTCACCTTTGTCCATGAGCTGGTTGAAGAGCAGAGTGTTGGAGAAGAAGAAGAGGTAGGCAAACATCTGGGAGGCTATTTCGGGGTGCACTTCATACTGGTGGAGCAGGTCCAGTGTAGCCTGGTAGATCAACACGACTCTGCGTATTTCTTCAGGCAACTGGGGTGATGGCCACCAATCTTCCTGGCCCTCACTTTGGAAGGGGTTACACTCCAGGAGCGCAGGTAGAGATACATACAGAGACTGGACAGGAGGAAACAAGAAATACACAAGTCCAGGATTCAAAGTGCTAGAGATTTACTGTGGGAAGCAATTCTGCACTAGTCAGATGGTATTCCTAAACAGGTCTTCAGAATCTCTCATTTCCATGGTCCCATAACCAGCTCAAACCCTGCTGTCCTCAAACAAGGAAGGGAATATTTCTTGCCCCCTCATGTATAGACCCCTTGCTACCTGCAACCTTGCTCAGCCCCATCCCTAAGCAATAACAAAACGAGGTATACATGGTGGTCAGCTGGCTCAGTCTGTCTTGGTGAACAAACGGAACATCAGATACAAACTACTGGGGATATTAAGTGAAGGGGCTGTGCCAGTTCAATGCACCCCATGTGGGAAGTGGCGACCTCATACACAAGCTATGAAAAAAGGCAGAAGACAAAAGCAGTGTCCACTTTGAGCCTCTTTCCTTTATGCAAATGAGGACAGTTGAAAAGCAGAGTCCAATTAGAGCTTTTCCTAGGTACGCAAAGGTGAGAGGATAAGAATCAACCAATCAGCGAGAGGGAGAGACTGCTGGAATAGTGGAACACTCTTTCCACAGAGGGGAAAAAAAAGCTACAAATAGAATCAAGAAAGAAAACAGCCCATTTCCCAGTGAGAGGCCAAGTCTGTAATCACCAGACCTGGCAGGAGGACCTGGCGGAAAGGCAGCGTCATTGGGAAGTTTAACTTCTCTTTCCGTGGAAACAAGTCCCCACCCTGCAGACACAGGCAGCCTTTCTATGTGCCCACACTGCACACACTGTTCCATGCTCCTTAATGAGCACTTGCAATAAAGTTTCACCCAAGGGGCCTACTTGAGCAAGTCCAGAAGGAGTATTTCCATCATGTACATGAATCAATTCATTATACCCCGGGCTATTCCCATACAGTCAATCACAAACAAGCCGAGGAGGGTTGGATGAGCTATCCCAACAATTCTTTCTCCTGATCTGTGGCCCACTCATTTCCTCCTGGCTTCCTGTGTCCTGGCCCATTGTTTCCAAGTCCATAGGCATGCAGAGAAAGATTCCATCATAGTTTAACACCCTCCTCAGGCTGTGACCATCTGGGACATTTCAGCCCAAAGGAAAATGTCCCCAAAAGTTACAAGAACGAGTGAGGGAGAACAAGGGTTGGTTATGGAAGTGACCATGCAGCCTTAGCTAAGGCATTCAGAAATGGGGACATTTTAATGAGCGAATGCCTACCTAGGAGACAGCATTGCTATTAATCCTTCACTTGGGACCTCTCAGTTTGACCCCCTGCCAGAAATTCACTGTGATCAGTCCAAGGTAGCCTATATGCAGCTCTCCCCCACTGCAAATGATGATTAGAGTGATTATACCAAAAACACACCGTTTACTACCTCGATTCTTATAGTGTAGTATCTTTAAAGATCATGAGGCATTCACGTAGTGTGTTAAATGGGGGCTCATATTACTAATAGCATCCGAGCAGCTCACAGTCCTTAACAGATTGTATCCGCACATTCCACCAGAGAGGTAGGAGGATATACTCCTCGTTTTACAGAGAACATCAAATAACTCCTTAAGGTCAGGCAGCAAGCCTATGGCTGAGCTGGGAATTTAACCCAGGGCCCTGTGTCCCAGTCTACTGCTCTGTGTCTGTCTTATCTATTTAGACTGCAACTTCTTTGGGGCAAAGTCTCTCTCTGACTGCATGTGTGTTCCAGGCCTTGCCCAATGGGACCTTGATGCTGGCTGAGTTATCCTCTAGGTGCCGTTGTATTAGAAAACACAACCCCTAACTAACTTGTGCGAATGACAGACCATCCAATAACATCAACAGGTTTAAAAAAAACCAACCACCTGTCTGATCATTTCTGACCCCTCCAAAAGTCATTTCTGACCTCAAGATTCACTCTTTAGTGACTAAGAAAAGTTAGGAAAAGTCAAATCCCCTGGGGCCTGCCATTCCTTGGACCACATCCAAAAGACCAGCATTTCTTAGTACGCTCCTCCTCCGGAGGCTTGAAGGAACCATTATATCTTTTAGAGTTCAGTAGAAAGAAGAATCTGCTGTACCAGGACAGGACGGAGAGGGATGACGTTTTAAGGCACAGGTGCTCAGTTGGGAGAGTTCCTTTTCCCTTCCCTCAGCCCCCTTAGTTTTCTAGTGAGGCAGGATCAGCACAAAGCACTTCTCCCTTAGCTCTCTCCCACGAGATTAGACTGTGCATTAGAGGCAGAGAGGGGGTGCACATACCTTGGAGATATAGTAGACACACTGCTGGAAAGTATACATGATCACTTCCTCTAGGACCGTCATGGCTTCCTCGCTGGCTGTGATGGTTGAAGAGAACAGAGACTCCTTAGAACCTAAAGAACAAAGACGGCAATGCAATGTGTCAGGGCAAAGGGCTCCAAACTGGCCTACCGGGTCTGTTATATTAGTAGAGGAATAGTCTCTCTGAGAGTCAGCTTGTGATGTTGTATGTCCTGTAATTCCACTGACACACACCGAACTGTCACGGCTTTGTTACTGTGAAAGACACATATCTAGCGGTTACAGCATGAGATTGGGAGCCAAGCTTTTTGGATTCTATTTCTAGCTCTTCCACTGACTCGCTGTGTGCCCTTAGGCACATCACAGCTTCTTTGTGCCTCTGCACCTTGGTCTGTAAAAGGAGGATGGACAGTTATACTCTCTGATCTCACAGGAAGAACGCGAGCTCTATTTTATCAATATTTGTAAAATGCAAGAGGATCCTGGCTGGGAAGCGTTGTAAAAGGCACAGAACTCTTGAGTAATAGTGTTGTAGCGGTAACAGGTCTCTACCGGGAGGCATAACTTACCCCACTGTCTTGCAAAGGCTCCCAACAGTGAGGACAATGTCAAGGACCTGGAGAAGAGCTAGCATGGAGGAGAACTAATGCTTCAGTTATTTCTTACAGTCACTCTCAAAAGGAAAAAATCAGGTGGCAGATGGACATTCACAAGCATGGACAACTTGCACTTACGGTGACCAACTGACACAAGTCCAATTTCAGGACAGCAGGATTTCATTTGTGGGACATGGCGAAATGAAAATAAATCAATCCCATTAATTTAACCAAGAGCATGAATTTCAAAATAGCCCATTTCAGGAAGCTATAGACAGTTAAAACAGCACATTTAACTAATTCTGCATTCAGTAGCTAGCTGCCAGTTATCAATATAGCTGGCTTGCTAGCAAGGTAAACAACCCTGCACTGTGGCTGGTCCCTGTCCCTTGTGCCCAAGGCCCCTTCCCACCTAGCCCTGTCCCTTCTGTGCCCTCCTGTGCTCACTCACCCACCAGCCCCGTGCTCCCCCATCTCCCAAGCCCAACATGGAGCAGAGCCTCCCCCCAACTCTTAATCCCATGAGAAGCAGAGCAGCCCAGCCGGGCCCCTCCGTATTTTGGAGGACATTGTGTTGTCGTTGCGGGATGCAGGACAAAGGATCCAACTGCGGGACCGCCCCGCGATTTGTGGGATGGTTGCTCACCCTACTTTCACTACTTTACCTGGCACTTGATGTCCCCATTGCACTAGTGAAATTAAAGCTGAAGGCGCACTGATCTGACTTGCCTTTAAGAAACTAGACAACTCAAGATGGCTCTTTTAAGACAGAGTTTCAGAAAGAGACACCATTCCCATCTAGGATCATTTGGTGGGGTGAATAGGGTGCTCTCGTTGTAGCGGACAAACATCCACATCACAAAAAGCACACTGACATTGTCACCGGGGCTGGCAGTCACAGCAAAAGGCCTGAGGATGAATGCACAAGATGACAGAGCTCCTGTCCCTTAAGGTGATCCTCTCCAGATCCGGGTGCAGACCCACTGGCAGGGGAGCTTGCACTTCCATTGCCCAGGCTGAACGTGTCCTATTTATCCTAAGGATGAATTTATGGCATCAGTCTCTGGAGTCGTGACTCTAACCCCCTAAATTCAATCCAGTACAGGAGAACTCAACTGGTTCTCCCTTCTCTTCTCTCCTTGTATCCAGGATCACCAGGCCCCCTAGTCATTCTCCAAAGGGCAGTGCACTGGAGACAATACACATTCAGACTGGTGCCTTGCCTTCCCTTCCCTTCCCACAGTGGCTGGGGAACCATTACCACATGCCATGTCAGAAGTCAAAAGCTCCAATCCTGCATTCTGCTGGTGTCTTTTCCTGGCTCTCCCTTAAGGACCTGAAACTGCACCTCACTTCCCTTGGTGCACTGTAAGCAGGGAGTGTGTACAGAAATCCAGATGTAATAAACATAGGGTTGCCATAGCAGTGGCTGTTAAACACATATATGTTGTATTTCTGGGTGAGGAGAGGTTGGGAAGAGGGAATATTTCCCATACAGACTAACATTCTTCTCCTAGAAATGCTTCGATTTGAGTCAAGATTCACAGCCCCGCCAGCCCCACGTTGAATATTTGTGCAGCTGGAGGGAGTGCTTTCCAAACAGCTTGTCAGAAAATTTTGCAGTTGGAACAGAAGAGACCGTCTCAATAACTTTGCCAAACTAGCCCCACCCCCAGGTTCTTCTGATGTGGAGTCAGAAAGAGGAAAATTCCATGACATCATCTACCTGAACATTCCCTAAGTCCCATTTTGCAGATGGTTAGTGAAGGACTTTTCAGTCACACGCAGTTTTGGGGCAGTTCAGGGAGGTATGCTGGTGAATTTTTAAGGCTCAGGAAAGTGAGGGGCTAAAAGGACTAGATCATCCCATGTATAATGAAGGCAGGAACTTTATAAACTTTCATGCACAGCTCTGCTTAATGCACCTGGATCCTGGTCTATAGCCCCACTTGCTGTTCCAATAGCAGGGCCCCACACTGCTCTGTCAAAGCACTTTAGTCCTGATTTGCTATTCTAATCCTGATCTATTTGGAACTGAGACTGCTAATCACACTGGACTCTACAGAGATTGGCAAATACCCACTCCAGTGTAGTCTGAGACCACCCAAACTCATTTCACTTGTGACCCAAGGTTGATGCAAACCCAAGTTGCTCAAGGGAAAAGCCAATGTAATCATTTAAAAACATGGCCAATCATAAGTTCTTCAAATTGGACATGAAAAACAACACTGCCTATGCACAAGAAAACCTGGGGGCTCAATTGTCTCAGGCAATCTCAAATGAAAGTCAGAGCTCTAGGGAACTTGCTAGTGCAGGATTTAAAACCAGAAAATAAGGAGATGCCACAGCAGCAAAGACAAACATAGCCAGTCCACGTTATAAACAATTCCTGATTATATGCAGGGAGGTGGAGGTGATTGCAAAGGGAGGTATGGAGACACACTGGTTAGCTTTTCCTGGGCCCATGTGCAGACTATGGATTCCATAAGGTCCTGAAAGTTCTCAGTGCTGCATGATCTGTTTAAGGAAGCCCCCAATAATACATTCAGTCCTGAGAGACTGCCACCCAAGCAGCCCTCAAGTTGCTCAGGTGTAGTCAAAGCTGATCACGCTGTTTGTCCGGAATAATTTTCAATAGGAAGCCAGCCCCTTGTTCGGCTAGCAATCCATTTAAGCACTGATGCGGATTAGTGTGAATCTATTTGTAAATATTCACCCAGTAGTTTTAACAAATAATTTTCAGCCTGTGGGCTGGTTCACAAACTGTTTGCTTTGACTACTGTGTATCCATTATTTGTGTTGCCTGACTGGTAATCTAAATCAGATCAGGAAAGTAACGAAAAAGGGGTACAAACTTTCTGGCACAAGTTTTCAGGCAAATATTAATTAGTGCTAAGATTCATGAAGCTTCTGGGTTTGGCACACAGCTTTATGAATACCAGGTCATGCAGATACACATGGATAATATGGCTCCACAAATCAGTGAACTGAACATGCGGCTTTTATTCATGAAAACATACCCAAATCAGGGTTGTTGGGTTGTATTCAATCTGCTCTAATTATAGGTCAGAATTGCTCATACAGCAAGGTCTAAACATCTGCATTTCCTAGGTGTACAGAGGTTTTCTCTGACTATTTCAGAATGGAAGAGCAATTTCTAATTTCAACAAGGGCTTTAAAAATATGTGCCAGAAGAAACACCCCCACATGTAGAATGATGGGGTCAGAACAGGGTTTCTCATCCTTCTCCAAACCTGGAATCCCCTCCCATCTCTCACAAAACTCTCTTCCCATTGAGCAATGTGGGAAGGACAGGGAAGTCCAGGCCCCTGTTCTAGACAGACAGACAGAGAGAGAAATGAATGGGAAGGGAAAAGATTTAGAAAAAACACTTCCTTTTAAAGGAGCTATTTGTTTGCCAGCCTTTGGTTTCAGTGCACTCCAGTGTACTGGCTAGATTTTGAAAATCAGAAGTATTTAGCTTATTCTCAGGACATGACATTTTTATTTTGAAAAATCTTCCCACAGATATTTCCTGAGGGATGTCAAGAGGCCAAAACTGATTTTAACCTTTCCCTCACCCTCTTGTTTATGTTATTTCTTCCCCTCCTGATTCACCAAAACCTACTCAGGCATAAGATTTATTTATAGGACACTCTCCGCTGCCCCCTCTCACATCCAAGCCCCACCATCCTCCTGTGCCACCTCTGCAACCCCTACAGAGCATCAGCATGTCCATTCAGGATGGCCCCAATTCAGCCATCCAGCCCAATTCACTTAAACACCTGCTTAAATTTAGCCACATGCATAAGTTCCATTGACAACAATGGGTCTTAAGAACATGCTCAAAGTTAAGCATGTACCTAAGTGCTCTGCTGAATAGGGCTGGATTTAAGCACTTGCTTGAGTGTTTTGCGGAATTAAGGCCTAGTCTGGGCTGGGGGTAAATCTTTCTCCCTTATCATTCCCTGATGCTTTAAGCAAACGGCGCTCACCTCACAAACCCAAAATGCTGCCTTCACTCTGGCACGTGCCATGGACTGATTTCACTCTCCCAGAGGCCATTCCCATTAAGGGAGCAGACCTATTTAAAGAACCTCTCTCTGGACAGCAAACCAAATCTAGCTGTTCCCACCGATTACAGCCCATGAGGGAGCAAATACAACCTGCCATGGAAGACAGATGAACCAGAATCCCCCCAGTGATATGAGAGAGGAACACAGGCAAGTATTCACCTCAGAGATCCTTCAGCTACTAAATGCAAGCAAAGGAAGGAGATCAACACTGAAGAGCAGGTGAGGGAGATGCTGGTGCTATAGAACAGAAGGACTGGGATTCACAGAACACTGGATTAGCTGCTGCAAGGAGAGCCAAATTGAATGTGACAGTCACCTATTTAATTACAGTTCTTCATGATATTTGTCTTTATTTGTTACCCATCATGTATCTGGGTAGTTATCATCCATTTGTAGCACAAATGACCTAGGGTTTTGAGTACTGGAGATTTGTTTCAGGGGGATTTTCTCTCACTCCGCTCCAGTCCTGGTGGTCTACAACAAATCTTCCTTCACTTTTCGTTCCTTGTAAATTTGTTGGCACTGTATATAGATTTAACATCTCTCCATCTATAGTCATGTGCTAGCTGAGCACCACCCATTTCTCTCACCTCTGTAGACTGTACTTATCCACAGAAATATTCCAAGCATGAGAAATATCCTGCCAGGCATTGGTTTTGCCAGCTACACCACAACTGACATCACTTAGTAATACGTCTAATGCTTGATTTTTTCCCAGGCACCTGGATAAAACTGGCTGAAAAAAACTGAATTTCACATTTCTTTTGTCAAAAAACATGGACCCATTTTTAAAAAAAATGTCTCGTGAAAAGCATTCCCGTTTTTCAGCCAGCTCTACCCCGACATTTGTGCACAGATATTTCTGTGCATTAATTCTCTCATCCTTCATCTTTGGTTTCAGAATGATTCCGTCTTTCTGCCCTAAGTGCTCCCTCCGACTCTTCTTACCCACTTTAAAGCCTGCCCAAGACTCCTTGCCCGTGTTGTGTCCAGGAATGGTCAAAGATTTCCCTTAGTTATGTAGAAGGCAACCTTATGACCCAGTAAGGGGAGATTTCAGCTGGAAGAGAAGCTATTCTCAACCTGCTTTTTACCAACAGCAAGAAACTGATCAAATATGTGAGAATGATAAAGAAGCTACCTGAACTCAGAATAGTGAGGACTGGGTTCGCGGAATGCAGCTGTACAAGGGCATTGCTAGGGCTCAGGAATGAAGGAAGCACACTGAGGAATGTAGAAATCTAGGGTGAAATCCTAGGCCCACTGAAGTCAAAGGGAGTTTTGCCATTGGTTTCAGTGGAGCCGCCATCTCACCCCTAGTGAGTAAGGTCCAGACGAAGGAAGTATTAAAACCCAGCAATGCAGAAAGCAGCTAGGTAATCCTAAAAGACACCATAATTAAGAAGAAAAAGACTGCAGTTCTAGCGTGATTTCATAGTTTGTTGTTCGAAGAGGAGACAAAATAACAACAACTGTACCGTAGTGGAAGAGTGGAGTGGCGAGCAAAGAAGAAAAGAGACAGGAATGGCCAACAACTGATGAGGGCTGCAAAAACGGAGAATGAGACTTTTACAAATCTATTCGGGGACAGTGTCTGTGCCTCTGCCCTGTGTTCTGCATGCGTGCGCGGGGGGCATTAGAGACAAAATAGGGCCAATAATAAAGGAGGAGGAAGAGCAATGGTGAGATTTTCAAAATCAACCTAGTCTAGCGCTGTTCCTGCTGCAGACGGTGGGAGCTTTGCCAATGACAGCAATGGGAAGTAGAGTTGAGCCAACACTGAGCACTTTTGATAAATCTTCCTTTAAATTAACACGGACTCAAAAATGGTGAGAAATGTAAAAAAAATAACTCAGGTCAATTGTGAAGCCCTCATCCAAACAGCAAGGAAGAGCAGGGGCGGGCATACTTAGACAAAGGTGGAGAATCCAGGAAGCTCCAAAAAAACCCAGAAAGAGATTAAAAGAAAAGATAAAGACCCACTTAGTTTCAGGATCCGCCCTTGATATCATACTGGGCCCTGCAGTGGATGAAGTGAACTCAAACTCAAGGCTTTATCATTTCACTTTCCCACCAGCTGCTCATGTGCACCCTGCACTTTGTTAGGGCTGCAGTATTTTTAGCCTACAAGCACATTTTTTTAGAGCTCTCACTAGTTAAGAATGCACCCGCTGTCCCACCCTCCCACCCCACTCTGGTCTTTATATCTTGTATCAGCATGGGAACCAAGATAGCATGGGACATGGAGAGCATCCAGTACCTTGCTTACTTGGCTCTTGAGCGCTTCGCTCCCTCTCCCTCCAAGGGGAATGAGAAAAAGAAACGAGGCCATGCTGAGAGTGAAGGCTGGCTAATCCCCCCACGATATTAGACTCCCTATGTCTGCAGGCTGTCACCACTCATTTGATAAGGGGGATTATTTCCCTCCCAAGGGTACACTGGGCTGGAGTACTTAGCTGCACTGAGAGCTAGTGGTGTTTCCAGAGGCACCGGTAATACTGAGCAACGCTGTTAATCAGGTGGCCAGTCTGGGCTACGATCTAATGGATTCACTTCACAGGGGGGAGTGAGAGGTGAGGCTGCAGAACGTGGAGCAAGGGATGGCAGCCAGGCAGCATTTTCTGACTTGTGCCTGGAGGACTGGGCTGCCTGCAGAACACTCAGAGCCTCCTCCTTACCGATGTCGCATCCCTTTCCTCTTATCACAGGAGCGTGGATAAGGGCTCAGGGAGGGAATCTTGTTACCCTCACGTTGAAGAAAGACGAATTCAAACTGGAACAGGTGCAAAGAAGGGCAACTGGGATGATCTGCCGAATGGAAAACCTGCCTTATGAGAGGAGACTCAAAGGCTTGTTTAGCCTAACCAAAAGAAGGTTGAGGGGAGATAGGATTGCTCTCTATAAATACATCAGAAAGATAAATACCAGGGAGGGGGAGGAGTTATTTAAGTTCAGCACCATTGTGGACATAAGAACTAATGGATATAAACTGGCCATCAGGAAGTTTTTTCTGAAATAGCCTCCCAAAGGGAGCAGTGGGAGCAAAAAGCCTAGCTGGCTTCAAAACTGATCTTGATAAATTTATGGAGGGGATGGTATGATGGGACAGCCTAGTTGGGCAATTGACTGATCTTTGACTACTGGTGGTAGATATGCTAATGGCCTCTGATGGGATGTTAGATGGGCTGAGTTCTCAGTTACTACAGAGAATTTTTTCTTAGGTGTCTGGCTGATGAGTCTTGCTCACATGCTCAAGGTTTAGCTGATCGCCATACTTGGGGTCAGGAAGGAATTTTCCTCCTGGGCAGATTGGCAAAGGCTCTGGAGGTTTTTCGCCTGCCTCTGTAGCATGGGGCATGGGTCACTTGCTGGTGGAGCCTCTGTACTTTAAAGTCTTTAAACCATGATTTGAGGACGTCAATAACTCGGTCATAGGTCACGGGTCTATTACAGGAGTGGGTGGGTGAGGTTTTGTGGCCTGAGTTGTGCAGGAGGTCAGACTAGATGATCATATTGGTCCCTTATGACCTTAGAGTCTATGAGTCTATGAGTATCAACACATAGATACCATTCCATTCTTAGTGACAGTAGTCCTGGTGACCCGAGTTGCAATTGGATCCATGCCCCAAAATCATGTCAATTTATGGCTTCAAAAGGCTATATGCAAGAGCATATTGTTGCACAAGCCCCTCACAACAAGGTGGCTGAAACAGTAGGACTAAGTGGTTCTCTGGACTCCAAAGTAGGTGGCTTGATATCCCATGACGATATAAAGGAGATGGGAGTAATCCTTCAGTGAGAGAGGATCTAGGGGGTGAGCTGAGCAGTCTCGAGGGAGGAATCCTAAGTGCAGCTAAGCCTGGAGGAAAGTTTGATCTGAGCTTTGTTATCTTATTAATAAATCTAAATCCCAGGAAGGAGGTGAGTTTTGACTTTACACAATGGGTGGACTTTGTTTTTGAGCCAGTTGGGAAAGGCGCTTGCTTACGTCTGTTTAAAAGGGGTTCTCCTGTGCCATGAACCACATTCTAGCCTGAGCCACACAAAACTCTTTATTTTAAGACTGACTTCAATCCAGCCTCCTCTTTTACTTTTGCACCTGCAGTTTCACAGGTGAGCAATTCCGCACTCAGGGTTGACTACTGGATAGCAGAGTGAGCAAAGCCCAGCAGGACTTTCTAGCTTCCCTTGTTACGGCTGCCTGGATCAATCTCCAGTGGACATGCTACAAAAGGCACCACAGTTTATCATTCAAGAACCTGCTCAGGAGAGGTCTTGGAGAATTGGTGGGGTTACGGACACTGTGGGTGAAGCTCCCTTAACTTCCACAAACCCCAATACTGACCAAAGGGCACGTCTGGGATAAAGAGAAAACATGGAGGTCTCTGAAGTCAGAATGGAGGTACCTTGCTGTAGCAGCAATGAGTAAAACTCCCAACAAATCATCTTGGTGCTACACCGCCCCGTTTGCCTGACATGTTGTCACACAGCGGGCATACGGCAGGGGAATTTTATACTGAGGAAGCATAACAGTATCAAGGAGCATGAGTCCTACCCTTGACATCCAGCTCCTCCTCCAGGCTCTGGATGTAGATGGGGGACTTCTGCTGGACAAAGTACAGGAGCTCGATGGAGTTGGACATCCAGAAGAGAATGTGCTGTAGGTCTGGGATCAGGTCTGTGACTGTGAAGCGGGACAGGGATCCAGGTTCCTGACTGGTGAGACAGAGAGGGCAAGAGGAGAATTTCAGACTCGAGGCAGGACAAAGCTGGTTGCAGTCTCTGTGTGCACACTAGGCCCCTGGCTACGGAACCTAGTGCCTCTCTCAGAGGATGGCGATGCAAGATAGTCCCTGTGGGAATGAACAGTGCAGTAATTGATACACCAGTAACACAGACAACACTTCATTATAGCATACTCTCTTGTGACTGCACCAACGCACCTTTCCCCGGCATACTCAGAGGTTTCAGAATGAGCACAATCACAGTCTATTGCCCGCACAAAATTCATGGTCTTAAAAAGCAAACCCAAACCAAACACAACAGGTGGGTTCCTCTGGGGGTTATGGATGTGCTGTGAAACTATGTTGCTACTGCAAGAGGAACCTATGCTGCAAATCAGCTATGGGATTCCTGCTCCCCACCCCCCACCCCCGGCAGTGGAAACGTCACATCCCAGCTCCCCAGAGACCAAATGCCGGATCTCGGTGATCTGGTGAACATCCTGAGAATCTCCTACCTGCTGCTTTAAAGTCAGGCACCGAGCACCTCCTGAGAAATGCTGAGCAACCTCAGCTCCCATTGACTTCAACTGGAGCTGGGGGTGCTGAGTGCTTCTCAGGTGCTTAGTAATTAACTACAATATTAAAGGCGATCATGTGACTCCTTGGTCATGCAGTGGCAGCTCGCAGTGGGATACAGGGGTTTGGGGAACAGGAAAACAGATCAGGAGAAAAGTGATGGTACCTAACTTGAGACACAAGATTTTCAGAAAGTGGTAAGCACCTGCACTCTAAAAACCAGCCCCCTTTTAAAGTGTCTCACAATAGGCACCTACAAATCATCAATCACTCTTGAAAGTTTTTCCCAGAGCCTTCCCCTCTTAACAGCAACTCCACCCCCAATCTGGTGAGCCCACACGCTCTAACACAACATTGAAACTGAAAAAGATTGTTTGCAAAAATGCTCTTGACAGGCAAAGTTTTAGACCAAAGGTTTATTTTAGCCCCTTTGACTCTGAGACGAAAGGTGCTGAGTCAATGGGAGTTGAAAGCGTTCAGCTTCTCTCAGGATTAGGCCCTTTATATAGCACTGCAAATTCAGAGCATGCTGGTTTAAAAACATGGCCTTTCATTGCACTTTACACCATTCATGCATTTCAGTTTTTTCCATGGGCGAGGCTGGGGCGAGGCCAGCAGGCACCTCTGCTAGCCATCACTTGGCCATAATAAAGCAATGTCTTCCATATACCTTTGTAAAGGGCATGGACAACAGGAGATGGGCTAAGCTTTATGTCCTTGCTTCAGAAAGGTCATGACTAGAGCTGTGTGAATACCAGATTCTTTCAGTTCATCGGCAATATCAAAAAGTCACCCCAAAAAATAATTGTGTCATGTTGGACTGAAAAATGAAAATTTTTAGTGAAGTAAAAGAAATTTAATTGAGACAAAATAACATTTTCATTTCTATTTTGAGCATTTTGAAACCTTTTGGATTTCCTCTAAACATAAAAGGAAGTTTTGAAACAAAGTAATTGCAAACCAAAACAATCGAAACATTTGGGTTTTCTCAAATTGTTTTGTTTGTTTTTCTAAACCAACAATTCTCCAAAATTGATACAAAGCCACAAAATGTTTCCATGTCACTGAATTTTCCTTTTTCGCCAAATAAATAAATAAATGGTTGTATGTGAAAAACATCGCCCAGCTCTAGGAGTGAAACAAGCAAGAAGCCCCCACCTAAATTATTAACAACACTGCCTGCCTTGGCCTAGTACTCTTTGCAGAACTTTCCTCTTGGTCATTCCAAAGGAAGATTTCTCTCCCTGGAGGTGCAAGTCTTTCTCTGTTCATAAGAGGAAGCAGAAGGGAGGCAGAGACAGTAAAGATGGGTGACACTTACTGCTGGGACTGCTTCTCGGCCAGCTCTTTCGTTTTCTCCTAAAATGATGGGGGAGAGGAGAGAAAACAAATAAATATGAGAAAACCATAGTGCAGAGAAAGTTTTCTGTGTTTGTATGTGAACCTACTATCTGCACAAAGAGTTTGGGATAGTTTTGTCAGGGACATTGAATGGGCTGGCTGCTCTGTGTTTTATTGGAAGGCATGCCAAAACTTTGGTTACACTGATTTTTTTTCTCATGCCAAACATTGTATCTAAAATGCCTATTGTAGACCTGCTCCATATCTACTGCATCTTCTAGCAAAGGCAGCTGTTCTGCATAGACAGTGAAACGAAAGGAAATGGCACACAGATGCTATGGTGACAAGCACGCTCGATTTACTAATATAATTACAATATATATTGCAAGTGCACAAAAAGGAAGTGGGAGAATGAGGGAAACTGGAACTCTGCAATTTCCTAGAATATAATTACCCAGGCACATCCTGATTGTTCGTTATACTGTACAATATGCAGGTACTTATTTCAGGGTAAGTTGCCCACTGGGATTCCTGTGTGTGTCTGACTATGCCCACCAGAACTACTGTTATTTCAGCACTCAGGTTTTATCTATATGAACCCTTCCCCACCATCGCTGCCATAGATGCAGTTGTGCCCTTATTTGCCACAATGGGACTGCCAGACAGGTTACTGTCACTCTAATCACTGTGTTTTCCTAAACCTGCTCAGAGCAGGCCTACACGTGCTTAAAATGCGTGTGGCTGCCTGCAGCATTATCTGGGTAGCCATGGTAAGAAGAAAAAGTCTGGTGTAAAGTAGGCCAGAACGGCACGATGCACTGCAGGAGAATGAGGGGATCTCTGACAGGGAGGAAACATACAAATCCTGATTCCACTCAGATAAAGCAAGTCCATTTCCTCCACAGCAGTTAAGCAGCCACAGGGAAAGTCGTGATGCACAGCAGCTGGCAATCCCGCCCAGTGAGCAGGCATACAGCTAACACAATGACCCCCGCCTGCAGCAACCTACAAAACTAGACCTCTGCCATCTGGCAGCAGCAGCCCCAAACCCTTCCACTCCGCTGCCAGTCTGTGCTTCCAAGGCCATTGGCAATGGCTGTGTAAGGAGGGACTGTATTGAGCATGGCCAGGGGCCACCCCTCCTACTGTGGTTAGAGCTAACCCATCAAATCTTTAACAGGGGTTTGCCCTTTTCTTGCACCTTCCCAGCACAACAATAAATACCAAACTAACTCCCCTCGCAGCCCCTTCAGCCCATGCCCGAGATCTCTCAAACCACTGTGGCGAGGGAGGGGATGACCTCGGATTGATGGACAGCTTGGGCTCCTCAGTGATAGATCCCCCCAGGATATTCCAAGGCCTGTAAGCCTCTAAGAATTAGACTTGGGCCAAGAGGCTCTACAGCGTGACTCAGGGCTGCCACCCTCTTTAATCCAGAAGCGTAGCCTGGGCAGGTGCCTGGAGGGAGCGTCACATGCTGGGACTGGCATCCATGGGCTACACTTCTGTGTGAAAGGGAAGGGTGGTGGCGATTTGCTCCATTTTACAGAGGCCAGGGGCAGTCCTCGGGCCCTGGGAGCTGCCAGTGTGGCCCTTGGATGGGCAAAGTTTGGGTGCCCCACCCTAGGCACTGAGTTCACAGGAGGCATTCTTCTGTGATCCATCAGCACCTGCAGCACCGCGGGCAATACCCCTCTTTTCCCTCCCGCATCTCCCCCAGGAAAGCTCACAGACTGACCCACACTGTCCTCTGAATCATTTTGGCCGACTTGAGCAGCAGCTGGCCGAACTCGCCCGGCTGGAAGCTGGTGGCGGAGTGCTGGATGCAGAGGCACAGCAGGAAGGCTGGTGTCAGCTTGTGATCGTCACCCCCAGGCTCGATCAGGGTCACAATCCTTCTCACCAGCATGTCCTCAGCAGCTTTCTCAAACTCCAGCTGCAGCGTCTTCCTGGATGATCTGCGGCCAGGGGTGGGTGAGGGCCCCTGCTTCTTGGAGGAGGTGCTGTTCTCCTGGAGCTGGCTGCCACACATCCTACAGGTCAAGGAGGCCTCCGAGTCCGAGGCTGGAGGCAAAGATTTCAGCCGCATCAGTGTCTGCGCAGGCAGCGGCTGGGCCCTCGTGGGGTCCTTGTAGAGAAGCAGGTAGTAAAGCCCCAGGGACAGGAGGTCTCCGTGGTGCAGCACGATCGTCCTTACCACTTCAGAGAAGTTGATAGACACACTGGCCCCCGGGATGGGCTCAAGGATCAGCTTCTCCTCCGCACGGTGTCGGGAGCGGCTTGACAGCTTGAGCCTCCTGATGGTGCAGTGAAGGGGCAAGATGTCCGGGGCGAAGAGGCTGATGCTGGGTTTGCTAGACTGAGTCCTCTGGCCCACTGTGTGCTGCTCGCGGTTCAGCAGGTAAACCAAGCTATCCTATAACGCAAGCATAAAAACAGGTAGCAAAGCAGGCACAAGCCATGACCAGCTGCACTAGTGACTTGATCGGACAGGATGTAAAGCCATTAAAATAGCTTTTGCTCTCGGGTATCTTGACTCATCAGTGCCGGAGGCCTCTTGCAGTTCCCTGGGTGCCCACGGCATACATCTTTGCACTGCAGTGCTATTTTTTTTCCAAACACTGCAGTGCTTTCCCCAAATTAATACCTGTTTGTGTAACAGTGACTCATGCAGCAGAAGAGGCATGCTACAAGAGAGGGACTTGGAGCAATTAGCCTGCAATGGCTCAAATTACACCGCAGTTGCTAAGTAACTACCCTGTGACTGTCACAGCAATACATGTACCTGCTAACACATTTGGTACCATTACACTTGTAACTGTGCAACCGGCGTCCACCCCACTTAACTACAGCTCTGGAGGAAGGCTGTATAATTCCTCTAAATTGGATAGCTACTCCGGTATAAGGAATGCCAATAATTAACATCAAAGATTAACAGTGCCTTTTGCGTGTATGGGTGCAGAATGAGCAAACAGCTGGAGATATGCTGAACTGTCCCAATATATCTGGGATCATCTGCTAGTTTGTAAATGCTAAGGGACATTCACTTCTTTGCCCCTACCACTTCTATATGAATAACAGAGCATGTGCTCAACCCTCAAGTTAAAGTTGGTCGACCCTCAGGATGGCTCTGGCTATCAGCATGCTCCCACGTTTACTCAAACAAGTTCATGTATCACCAAGCACTGCTCTATGAAAGTGCAGTGTCACTCTGGAACTGGAACTGGAACGTTCTGGAACTCTTGAGATGTGAATGAAGTGTCACTCTCTCCAAGGTCAAGATCAGTGGGTTTCATTTGCTCTCTGCTGGCACTTTTTTCTTTCCCATCTTCCACTTTCAATTCCCTTCTCAGGCTACAAAAGGGGGGCAGCCGCGCACAGGACCTAAGTATGCCCGGTTACACAAGTGCGTCTGTCACTGACTTTCATGTGTAAGTGAGGACAGAGCAGGATCCATTCTCTCTTGCACTGACAGTGGGATCCAGTGGTCAGAGCAGGGGACAGGGAGCCAGAACACCAAGACTGTTCCTGACTTTTCCACTGACTTGCTGGGCGACATGGGACAGCTCATTTAACTGCTCAGTGCCTCAGTTTCCATATCTGTAAAACGGGGATAATGACATCTCTTGTTCTAACGGATGGCAGCACACCATACAGGAAGCAGAGGTAGCACGTTACCAGTTGGACTATAAGGACTATATGATCTGTGTTACCACCAGAACATGAAATCTAAGCAGACCCTGGCATTCAACCCTTGACAAATCAGCTAGCAGGTCAGTAGCTGAGAGATGAGTCCTACTTGCTGCCCGTACTCAAAGTGCTGCTGGGTCTGAGGCGTGGTTGAAATCTCCCATGTGCTCCATCTATGCATCACCTTCGAGGGGTGTTAAATTGACACAGACTGGGACAGAGCAGGGTCTGACTTAACACCCCATGGAGGCGAATGAAGGCAGCTTGGAGCTCTCTGTCGTTGCAGGCTGCCTGGCTTAGACTCAGCTAGACGGCACTGTGCAGGCCAACAGGCAGAAGGTTTTCTTCACACACACGAAGGATTCTTTTTCTTTTTTTTTAAATCATGAAAGCTTAAATTCTGCAGGGAAAGTTCCATGGTCGCCCCGGCAAGTGCATGAGTGCCTTTGCCAAGGCCCGAAGGGATTCATGGCATGCTATACAGTGCATTGGCTTTGCACCGCATTTACCATAGTGCTTTATGGGCCATTCCCAAAGGGCAAACCCAGTATGCTCTGGATAGACCTTAATTTCAGGCTGCCTGTGCCCACTCCACCCTTATTCTTGGGCTCTGATGCAAACAGGATTTGGCCTACCTGAGCAGCTGACTCACACCAGTCTGTCCCTGTCTGCTCTAAATCACAGTTTTTCCATGGTTCCAAAGAGATGCAACTTTAAGAGGAGCTGAGGACAATGCTTCAAACGAGCAGGAGCCCTTGCAGCACAGTCAAGAGAGAGGGCGGCTGCTTAAATATTGTTGGAGAAAACTACTCCCTCTTAAAACCCCAGGGAGGGACAAGCCACAACTGCCTGAGTGGCTCTAGAGGTTACTAGCAGAAGCTAGTTCTTTCCCTCAGCATCTCTGTGCCAGGATACGCCTCTCCTTGAGGGGGGAGGAGTGGCTGCAGCAACCCACTCTCCGAGCATGTCTCTGGACTCCAGGAGAGTAGCAAATGCCATGCAATAAAGCATCTCAGGGCCTGAAAACCCACACCGCCCCACTAGCCCTGGAGGACCTGCTGGGACGGTCAGGAGCTGATAGCATGAGCTGTAAAGGGAGCACACAGACTGTTAGCATAAGGAAAGCCTCCCAGAGCCGAAGGCTGAGTGCTTACATGCTGGTAGCTGTAGCCCTGCAGGAGTAGGAGGTGAGGGGACTGGCAGAGAGAGTACCGCGTGTTGCTGCCATTCCGTGCCGCTGGGGGGACCTGCTGTTTGTCCCTCGAGCTCTCCAGGCCACGCATGGTCTCAGGCAGCGTGGAGTAATGTCTCTTGAGCTCGTCCGGCGAGCCCACCTGATTCAGGCTGGTCTCACTGACGCTGCGTCGGAGGGCTGGTGGCGTGGCATGTCGCTTGCATCCCGTCAGCAGGGTCATGGTGCCCTTTGCACGGTTCCTCTGCAGCTTCCGAGCCTGGGCGTTTATGCCTAAGGACAAGAGCAGTGTTCAGTGCTGAGGCATGTAAATAGCTTCCCTGTCTTTCTGCCCTGGCCCATTTCTGCTTGGGGAATAACAGAAGCGAGGGTTGGCCCAAGGCCCATGTCCAACCAGCAACTGAGCCAGCCATGCCCCAGATACCAAAGTATGGGCTCTCTGAACACGGCTCTCACTCCCTAGGCCTGGCTTCATCCTGCCAAACAAGGGCCTTAGAGATTTCTGTCTATTAATTCCTGGGCCAGCATTGTATCTCTGGACAGTCCTTCCTTACTGTCCATACACGTGCCTCCTTGTTAGCTGCTGCCACAGATGAAGCCACCAGAGAGCCTAGCACAGCAAAGTCATGTTCCAGGCATCACATACTGCCTTTACATCATTCCTCTGCTCCCCTGGTCCTGCCTAGAACCCGCTATGATCTGCTCCAAAATCACAGGGCAATGAATGTTCTACAGTCACCTAGAACTGGGGCTGCACTGGACTGTATCACTTGCCACCTTCAAGCCACCCGGCCAGTATATTGAAACTATCATAAACAGATGTATCACTTGCAAGACCCGAACAGTAGAGGAGCTTCTGAAGAAAGGACCCTTAGTCATATTCTGTCTGGAGATGAAAATTCCAGCGTCTTCTCAAGCATTGGCCAGCAGAGAATTAACAAAATGTGGCTTAAAGCCCCTGGAAACTCACCACCACATTCAGGAACCAGGAGGGAAACCAATGGTTCCCCCCTGTAAGAAGGCGCTGCGGCATCCCCCGGAGTTGGGACCCGAGGGAATGCCGCAGCTACCGGGCCAGAGGAATGGCCTGCCAGGCAAGTCTGCCCGGCAACAGGCCACCCGGCCAGACCAACCAGAGGCAGAGAGGCAGAGTCCCTACAGGAAGGGGCGGTATAAAAGCCAGGCCACAGGCCTCAGTGGGAGGAAGACAACTGAGGGAGACAGAGGTGCTGCCCGTGGTCCAGGCCTGGCTGGAGCCTGACAGAGGCAAGGAACACCCGCCGCTCCAGACAGAGCCCCGCCGGCTTCTGGACCTCCCCTGGTACCGGGAGTGGGTAGGGCCTCTGGGGCCGGGTGCTTGGGACTGGCCCACGGGCCCCAGTGACTGGTCTGTGCTCCCAGAGTCCTGAGCCTGGCCTGAGGAGCCCAAGCAACCCCGCTGGGAGGCCCCTCCAGAGGCTGGGCAGGACCTAGAGGAGCTACTGGACGCCAAGAGCCCCTGTGAACCCTGTGACCGGGAGGAGCTGCCCCTCGCGGAGGACCTCCCCGCCCTACCACCCATCGACGAGGTGGGACTGGTAAGCCAGCCGTGGGCCAGGTACCCCTACGGCCTGCAGGAAGCGGGTGCCTGGGAACTCGGGGAGGAAGTAGCCCAGGGACAGCCAGACACAGTGGCTGAGTTAGGGGCCCGGCCCCAACGGCGTGTTGCGGCAGGAGCCCTGCCGAACCAGTGGCGACAGCTGTGCCACTGATAGGGCCCTGGACTGGGACACAGTGGAGACGGGTGGGCCTGCGTCCCCCTCCCCCTCTCCCTAGCTGCCCCAGAGGAAGAGTCCTCCACTCCCCAGCCGGACGGCTGGAAGTCTACTTGTCTCGACTCCTTCCCAAGAGACGAGCCTAAGACTGCTTGCACCGCCTGCCCTGCCGGAGGGCTGGGAACCAGACTCTGTGCGGGCGAAACCCGTACCCGACTAATAGCTATTCCCCTTTGTGTAAGAAGGCGCGGCGGCATCCCCCGGAGTTGGGACCCGAGAGAAGGCCGCAGCTACCCGGCCTGAGAGGATGGCCGGTGACACCCCCCAAAAACAAATGAGCCCAGCTCCACCACTAACCCCCATGCTTTCCTAAGCAATGCAGCTGGAACATAGAACTGACAGCCTTTAAAGGCTAGACGCTAGCTCTTGGAAGCAAATACAAACAAGTTTCATGCCAGTTTCACCTTGCTAATCAATGATAGTAACTGCCCCCCCCACCTTCCCCGTTTCATTCACAAACCGAAATCCCCTCTCCACCTTACTTGGGAGCAGCCAGGACTCATCTCAGATCTGCAGCATCTTTTTACCAACTGGCCCAAGCCCCACAGAATGGAAAATACATTGTTCAAAAACAAACAAAGGCCAGAATGCAGAGCGACAGCCCTGGGGCTTCATTCCTTACCATGCAACCAGCAGGCAGGGTCCACGGAGGGTCCTGCACCCTGCACCATTGGCTCAGTGCACCTGGCTGTGAGTGGTGACTGCCAGGACCTGCAGACTGCAGTGAGGAGCCTGCCTGCTTGCTGCAGAGCAGAGCTGTAATTAAGTTCTCACAAGCATCAAGTCAGGAAAGCTGTCAGGAAGACAAATGGGGGCTAGCGCTAGCATATAAATAGGACCAAACGGCCAAACCCAAACCCATCCTGCTCAGCCCAAATTGGATTCCCCACTGCAGAAACAAGTCAGCGTGCCAGAGTCCCTTCCTATACTGGAAACACCTCTGATTGGGCGCAAGTTCTGGAAAAGAAAAAGAGGAGAAGTTGTGAATGCTGTTTGGAACCCTCATACCTTTCATGCAGGGTCCCCTGGGAGCGGGCAGGTCAGTCGCACACTCAGTCGTTGATTCACGGGGGAGGAGAATAAAAGGGTCTCAAAAATTCTGTTTCTGAATTAACAACTCTTTAAAAGTAACTGCAGAGTTGTTAAAACAAAGAGCAAGAATCCCCATCTTCTGGATTGCTTCTGCGGTTTTCTATGGGCTGTTGAGCAAGCCCCCAGCAATCTGCAGAATGCAGCAGGCTCTCCCCAGCATTCGGTCAAACTCCAGCTCACACAGGAACACATCCTGTATGCCTCTGCTCACAAGACAGCGGCTCTCTGAACTGGAGAGGCGAGCTGGGCAGTCAGCTGCTTCAAGGGACACGATTGAGGTTAAACCCAAAATGCCACCTTCCTTATTTGGTGAGGAACTGTCCCTGTGTTCTGAAGTACATTTTTCATTTTTTGTTTGTTTGTTTTTGAGTCTATTGCTCCTTTGCTGGGAAAATGAAATAGATCAGGAGGAGGGAAAGGGGGGAATAAGCCCTACTGTTTACATGCCTTAGGATTAGGACAGGGGATAGCCGCACAGCCTAGAGAGTTCTGAAACATGGCCCGCAGCCATCTCAGATCAAGATGGAGTAGTGCATATTGGGATGTAGCCTCCATAGGCCGTGCTTTCTTACTGGAGCGAGTGCAGAGGAAAGTTATGAGGATGATCCGGGGAATGGAAAACCTGCCTTCCGAGAGGAGACTCAAGGAGCTTGGTTTGTTTAGCCTAACCAAAAGAAAGCGGAGGGGAGCTATGATTGCTCTTTCTAAATACATCAAAGGGATAAATGCCAGGGAGGGAAAGGAGATATTTAAGTTAAGCACCAATGTAAACACAAGAACAAATGGATATAAACTGGCCATCAACAAATTTAGGCTTGAAATTAGACGGTTTCTAACCATCAGAGGAGTGAAGTTCTGGAACAGCTTTCCAAAGGGGAGCAGCGGGGGCAAAAAACCTAACTGGCTTCAAGACTGAGCTTGATAAGTTTCAGGAGGCGATGGTATGATGAGACTGCCTACAATGGCATGTAGCTGATCTGAGACTGCTAGTAGCAAATATCTCCAATGGCCAGTGATGGGATGCTAGACGGGAAGGGCTTTGAGTTACTACAGAAAATTCTTTCCCAGGTATCTGCCTGGTGGGTCTTGCCCATATGCTCAGGATCTAACTGATCACGTTTGTGGTCAGGAAGGAATTTTCCCTGGGGTCAGATTGGCAGAGACCCTAGGGGTTTTTTGCCTTCCTCTGTAATGTGGGGCATGGGCCACTTGTAGGTTTAAACTAGTATATATGGTGAACTCTGTAACTTGAACTCTTTAAACCATGATTTGAGGACTTCAGTAACTTAAAGAGGTCAGGGGTCTATTACAGGAGTGGGTGGTGAGGTTCTGTGGCTGCGTTGTGCAGGAGGTCAAACTAGATGATCATGACGGTCCCTTCTGACCTTAAAGTCTGTAACAATTGCAATCTGCACTATGCTGTACGTGATGTGCGACCCTTGGGTTTCTGGCAGCTAGCCACGGCAGTTGCTGAGCTGGGCAAACTGTGGATGCCTTTGCCTTAGGACCTGCACAAAACCAATCTTTCATGGATCTACAGCAGACACTTCACTAGCAAACTCTAGTTTCAGGGCTCTGCTGGCACCACCCAGGACTCCAAGACTGCTGTAGAAAAAAGGAAGCACTTAAGAAAGGTTGTGTGAACACCAAGCTGTATTACATTTACAGAGGAGGAAATGCAAGCACAGAGAGGTGATGTGCTTACCCGAGGAAGTTTGTGACAAAGCCTAAACTAGAATCCATTTTCCCCAGTCCCAGGACACCCTCACCCAGAAGGCCTAGCTCCTTAGACAGAGGGAGAGAAAAGGAACAAACAAAACATTAAAAAAATACTGGACTGCATCTCTCTGATGTATGAAACATCATGGGAAGCTTCTCCTTGCATGTGTACGCAGATGTGGTTGAGAAGTATCTGGAATCCCAACTCTGCCCACTGTGAGGCAGAAACAAAGATTTTCTAGTCCGCGAATAGAACGGGAGTCATTACATCTCCAATGATAACTTAACCCCCAGGTTCCTTTCCTGCATTAGTCCCTACAGGACATCCCTACCCCACATGAGATAATTAGCTCTGCAGTCCCCCATCTTAGGCCTTATCCCAGCTTTTGGCCAGGAGTCGCTTGGTGGCAGCGCGCTCTCATTCACATAGGCTTTGTTTCCCTGCATACCCTATCCCGTTCTGCACTTTATACCTTGCTCACATACATGCAACACTCAGCACCTGGGCAGTGCAGGAGCCACCCTCTGTCTGGCTTTTTCTTCTGCCTAGGGATACAAGCTGGCAGGCTTGGCTCTGGTGGGAGAAAATGAATTGCCCCTTTTCTGTCTAACCGGGAGTTGCTCTTGTGGATCAGACTGTGGAAAGGGGAACCAGGGAAAGATTACAGTCTGTCTTCCTGAATGCTTCGTCCCCCCACCAGAGAAATGAATGTTCAGAGTTTTCTTATCTAAAGGAAAGGAAGCTTCTGTATTTTACTTTGTGTAGCAAAAACAACTAGGAAAAAGCTGCTTTTTACTCTAGATCGAGCCCCTGTCACATGCTCTAGTCTAACTCCTGAGCCATCAGGGAAAGATAAACACAGCTCTTTTCCTGAACGCAACAAAGTCCTTCTATAACTGGGTTATTTTTCTAACCCTCTGGTACTGTTCCCCCACTCCCTTGGTATGACAAACATCTCGAGGGCACCAGGCTCAGGGAAGTTCCTGGCAGTTTGCTTTTATAGCCCACATGAAAACACAGGTTCGGGGTGTGTGTGTTGGTTAGATATCCGTGAACTAGAGTTTTTTAACAGTGCAAAGAATCACGAACTGGACTAACAACTCCGTGGAACCTTCTGTCATACTTTTCATCTTCAGCGTGCTGCACAGACACTCAGTATGGCCAACGCTTGCAATGTTATTGTGACAGCTGAGGTTTTATTTAAAGCCCCAGCTCCTAGGCCCAAATGATTTCCCGAGAATGTCAGCTTTCCTTTAAAAAAGTGAGTTTCTAGCACTTGTGGTTGCAGAGAGAAGCTTGAAAGCATAACTCGAGTGTGCCCTAATGGCTCAGAGAACAGAAGCAAAGGAAAAGAACCCAACACTGATCACATTAAAAAAAAAAAATCTGATGGGCTTTTTGGAGCCCAACTCCGGAGTTTTGAACGTTAGGAGCTGGCAATACTGCACTGGTTTATTCTCTCTCAAAACACTCTGGTGCGGTATGCAAGTATCATTCCATTTTATAGTCTGGGAAACTGGCACATACATGGCCTGATTTTCAGGGGTGCTGAGCCCTTGAGGCGCCCACTGACTTCACCTGGAGTAGCAGGCTCTTGGTCCCTTCTGAGGCCATGTCTACAGTACAGCTGCCGCAGCTGTGCCGCTGTAGTGTAGCTGCTCTCTACATCAATGGCAGGAGTTTTCAATTGATGTAGTCAATTAGTCTCTCCAAGAGGCGGTAGTTACATTGACAGAATTCTTCCATCCACCTAGCCACATCTACCCCAGGGATTGGGTTGACTTCACTATGGTGCTCAGGGTGTGAAATTTTTCAAAGGCTTGAGCAACATAGGGTTGGTCTTACTTTTAAGTGTAGACCAGGCTTGAAAATCAGGGCCAGGGAAGTTAAGTTTGCAGAGCACCCCATCACCTTTATAAGTCAATAAGGAGCCACAGATGCGCCGCACCTTTGAGAATCAGGCCCCACATTTTCCAACATGGGTGCTGAATGCTAGACCCCCAAAATCACATGCAGGCACCTCTGCAAGCAATCTGGGCAGCTACAGCCTCACTGAAATCAAACAGTCCCAGAGGGAGTCGACCTCAGAGCCGGAAGGACAGCTCAGGTGTCGTCCCTGGTTTGTGGGAACAGTGTTCAGAGCGTGCAAACCCCTGCTCGCACGTGGACAATACTGGGAACCATTGGGAGGAGGAGGATCATACTAATTTGCTAGGATGCACCACATTTTGCTTCTGCTTGTCCTTTTCAATAGGCAGAGAGAGAGCTGCCACCATGTCACTGGTCAGTTAAGGGGAGGATTAGGCATCCGGTGCACAGTGCTGACCGCTGCTTATCACACTGCTCATAACTTGTTTCATTGCTGCCTTTTGCTCCCCATTTGTTGTCCCAACCTGCTGTCTCTTGGGCTATGCTTTGATTGTAAACTCTATGCAGGAAAGACCGCCTTTTTGTTGCATGCTTGTATGGTGCAGTGGGGTTAGCAATACAAAGATTAAATCTTATAATCAGAGCAGAAAATAGCTCGTTCCCTGCTAACGGGAGCTGTGCGTATGCTTTCTCTTCTGCACACCACACTGATGATGTCTTCCATTAATTTACTGATGGCAAATTGTTAAAAGGGCACAGTCAACAAAGGTTTGTACAATTGGCCTTTTCACCCATCCTTTCCAGAGACAAGAGTAATCTATCCACTATTAATTGAGGAGCCCAGAGGGCATCTGCCCTTTGAGACTCGAGTTGCAATGTGGGAGCTATGCTGGATCCCCTGCTGGCAGAAATGCTTTGAACTGTCCGTACCTGGTCAGGAGACTGAGACTATTTCATATGGAAGCAGCCCTTACGCTGTGCCTTTGCCACCTCACGACTAGCTTACTGCTGTGTGCTCTGTACTTTACAGCAGTCCAGAAGCCGAAGCTGCTGCAGAATGTGGCACCTACTTATTATGTTGCAATTCCCAGTGGTACCACTTGACACTTGTGCGCCATGATATACACTGGTTGCCTACTGCTTTCCAAACTGAATTTAAAAGTTAATCTTGACCTGCAAAGCCCTAACTGGCCTGGGGCCTTGTTGCCTGAAAGATCACCTCACTCCTCTGGCTAAATAGCCACAGCTGCAATCAGCAGAGACTCCTGATGTAAAAGTGAAAGGGCGCTGGCAGCAGAGCCTTCATCTTTGAATGGCTATTGACCAGGCCATTGGTCTTCAAGGCACTCTGCATGGTAGTGAGTGAGCTGCCACAGAGAATAGGGTTGATGGAGGGGTAGATCTGCAGGGAGTTACCTGCTCTTTTTTGTAAGGGGTTCAGCTCTGTTGCCTATCAGGGGATTTATCTGATATTTTATTATTTTTAAGGGGTTGTCTACACATGCAGATATTCAGGAGCAGCTGTTCTGGAATCACTTCACACATGGATGCACTTGTTCTGGAATAAAGGTGCCCTTTCCAAATAAGCTTTGTCAAATTTGTTGTTACATAGTTCAACAGTTGTGCCTCTTAGACCACCAAGACAGCAGGGGGCACTCAGAGATGTTTTCAGCAGGCGCAGCAAATATAAATATATATATATATATATTTTGACGATATTTAGAATCCCAAGAGAATTCTTCCTCAGTAATAGCATGTTATGGTAAATCAAGTTTGAACCTAAAAACTACTTGACCACATCTCTTTAAATATGATAGGCTTATCCCTAAATCTCCCAAGATGTGCGTGTATTATTTAGGCAGCAAAATTGAGTAAAGTTGGCAGGAGCTAAACCCTCAGGAAAAGTTTGAAAAATGGAGCTGGTTGGTAAGAA
Source organism: Mesoclemmys tuberculata (assembly GCA_007922155.1). Classification (NCBI taxonomy): domain Eukaryota; kingdom Metazoa; phylum Chordata; order Testudines; family Chelidae; genus Mesoclemmys; species Mesoclemmys tuberculata. Next base: position 23,381,133 of record ML675626.1, read on the forward strand.
GGCAAATATGTGTAAATGAACCAACTGTGAATCCATTTCCCACCAGCTGTTTCCTGTTCTCACTATGCCCCTTTCCTGCGTGTACCCAGGGCTGTGCTCCCTGAACCCTTCTCAGTTAGTCAGCTCCCAGATGCTAAGTCAGCTGCTGTTAGGGCTTGTCTCTAGCAAAGGAGTGATAGATCAGTGTTTCCCAACTGGTGTGCCATCAGGCCCGAAAGGGTGTGCCATGGAATTTTTTGAAGTATGTGTGAGAACAAGGAGAGGGAGACACCTTCTTATTGGCTGTCTTCCTTGTTGCTGCACCTCCTCCAGGGGCAGAGTAACCAATCAAAGTTCATCCCCCCCCTCCCCCAGTGAACAATGGGTTGGTTCCTCTGCTCCCCTCCTGCAGCCGCCAGCTGGGGGTAGAGAGAAGAGCCCCTGGAGCACGAGGTGGGCCGCAGCACAGAAAAGGGTGGGCACCACTGTGGTAGAAGACAGAAGACTTGGGGGCTAAAGTCAAAATAAGATCTTATGCAAGCTGTAAAACTGAGCTTTAAAAACTGGGCACCAATTAGTGGCTTGAACAGTAAACAACCCCTTCCCCTGCAGTGGGAAGCAGCTAATAAACTAATTAGGATAATGGCTAACCAAATAGATAAAACTCTTAAGCTATCTGCAAGGTCACAGATGGAACCAGAGCCCACTGCACACACTAATAGCTCAGTGGAGGGGGGCACTTCCATCTAACCTTGGAAGGAGTGTGTGGCTGGTACACTTGTGTCTATATACACTGTGACATGGCACTGTGTGACCAAAGGCAGCAGATGTTTTGCCCCATCCTCCCATCCCTTAAAGACTGGCCCAACAATTTATTGATCACCTACACCTTGAATGCATCTCAGCATGGGTTTGCTTTGCTGCATGTCTCTGCACTACAGACTGTTCCTTACAGGGGTCTGGAGGACCCAAATCCCTTCATTCTGGAACCCAAACTTTCCTTTCTACTCCATAAGCCTGCTCCCTCCAGAAGAGAAGAGAGCGGGGTGTGGTTTGCATCCTTGGGCAAAGGAGGGCTAACACAAGCAGTTGCTGCAAATCTAATGTCACAGATGAATCAGCAGGGGGCATTCATGCAGCAAGCCAACGTCACAATACACATTTTTTTGACATGCTGAATGCAGCCAGGCACCAGCCAGAGGACAGGGGTCAAAGCTAGCTTCCAGCACCACAGTTCTCCCACCATAGCATCATGCAAGCTTGCTGCAAAAGTTCCCACTAAAAATAACAATCATGGAACACTCTAGTGCCATGGTATGATGGTTGATGGCTCCAGCCTCTTATGATGGGCATGGAGAGAAGAGTGTGCTCAGTTAAAGACAGTGCTCTGATGGCATTTAGGAAGGACGACAGTGGCCAGGACTTTGGGGAAGAAGACAGTAATAAGCAGGGGGAATGGGAGGAGCATCTTGGCCCATCAATGATGTAGAAGCAATTTTTTTTTTAGTCACAATGTAGCAAGCCGCTCTGGCCTGCCGCTGAGCCTGTGTTTGCGGAGGGCTCCCAGTGTCCCCGGTGGACAGAACCCGGCCCTGCGAGCCAAGCCACCAGGAAGCAAAGGGGCGGGGCCAGGGCCCAGGGAGGAAGTATAAGAGGCAGGCCAGGCAGCTCAGTCAGGGAGAAGCTGCCGATGGAGACAGATGTGCCTCCCTGGAGGCAGTAGCCCAGCCCAGGTCCAGATACTGAGGGTGATCCAGACAGCCCCATGGCGAACCAACGCTGGTGGGACCGACCAGATCTGCCTGACCTGGATGACTGGTGGGAGCAGCCAGAACGCAGAGATCAGGTAGGGCCGCCAGGCCCAAGTGGGCGGAGGGGGCTGCCCAGCCCCCAGTGTGGGGAGACCCTGACAGCCCAGGGGAGACCCCGGGGCCCTGTGACCTGGAGGAGCTACCCTTGGCTGATGACCTCCAGGAATACCCAGACCTACCGCCCACTGACGGCGAAGGCCTGGCTGGGCGCCTGCTCAGAACCTCCCCCCGGACCCCAGAGGGCCCTACGTGGATGCAGGTACTCTGGGGCTGGGTGGGAGGAAGGGCCCAGGGAGGCAGACCACAGGTTGTGGCCAAGATAAGGGCCAAACCCCAAGTCAGTGTGTTGCGGCCAGAGCCCCGCTGACCCAGTGGCAGTTATCTCGTCCCACTGGTAGGGCCCTGGGCTGGGACACACAACCCTGTCCCTAGACCACGAAGAAGTGTCCCTAGCCCCGATAACCCTGTCCCGACCTAGACTGCTGACTCGCCCGCCCTCCCCTGGGCCAGGGCGATAGACTTTGTGGCAGCCCACGGAGGAGCTCAATTCCCCCAAACCAAAGGTGCTGGGCCCAGCCTCGACCCAAAATACAAGGAAGGGCCAGGACACCACTGACCCAGACAGGTCAGAATCGTTTACACACAACTACAAATGTTGTCCCAGGTTCCTGCCTCCCTCATGTATATTTAAGGTAACCAAGGGAAACATGAGTTTATCGAATCCTTTCTCATGCAAATGTGAACTGTCATGCACAGGACTGGTAGAGCAGCCGAACAAGCTTGGGTGGTGAGGGGGGCACTAGGGCGGCTAGGAGATAGGTGTGGGGCTGCTACTGCTGCCTGGCTCTTATTAGATCTAAAGACACATCTTAGTGGATCTGGAACATGATACAATGTTAGTAACTGGGGAAGAATAGCTTAGGAAGCTAGACAGCCTGTGTTACTAGCAAGCAGGAAACCTGCTCTCAGATCCCACACTGGAGTTCCTTGTTTTCTGAACGGGTGATACAGAAACAGCTTGCTCACTTAACATTAGGTCTCATGTTCTGGGCCAAATCCTTTGCTGGCATAAATTGGTGTGGCATCCCTGACTTCATTGGAGCTGTGCCAATTTACACCAACAGAGAATTTGGCTTTCTATCAGTAGCAGGGTTAAATGAGCTCACCCACTCCTCCTGGCCACTGCTCAGCAACTTGAAGGTAGGAGCACAAGTAGAACTAAAACTCCACTCCTACCCAGACTTCCTAACCCAGCCCCATCCTCCAGATCTTTCTCAAGAAGAGTCCCAGACTGCAGGTGTCTGAGATGGAGTCACATGGCAAGTTGTGGGTTAGAGACATCTGGAGTGAGAGAAGAAAGACAAAAAATAGCTGTGAACACAAATCAAGAGGTCTGCTTGGGCCAATTAAACAGGGCCCACCTGCAGGATTATTAGAAAATTGTGCCATTTTATAGAAGACCTGGTGGATTTGAGACACTTGTCCCTACATCTCAGCTATTTGATTGGTTCCACTGCGTCTTCAGTGTGTGAAAAGATGCCTGTTATCTATCCTCAGGGCAGAGAAACTGATGAGCTGGACTTCAGCAAAAGTCCCAGCAGACACAGCCACCACCTGCTGTATCAGTAGTCCATTTGTCCCACGTCATGGGAGATTTCTAGTGACTCTCAGAATTAGGGTCAGTCCAGGTGGGTGGTCAAGAAGAGAACACCTTTGTTCTAGTGCTCTTTCTTCTTCAGCATCTTGACTTTAAATACTAGCCCCTGCTACCAAGACATCTCATCACAGCACAGTTCTGGATGTCAAGGGGGAGGAGTTTCTTCCAAGAATTCAACGCTGTTGTGTAATGGCTGGTAAGGGGGCATGAGCAAATAAAACAGCAGCTCCCTCCCTTGATGGAGACTGAAGGCAATTCCTAGATCTTCCAGCCTTGAGCCCAGGTCTCCAAAGCAGCAGTAAGATGAACCCATCACTGATTCCCAAGGCTTCAGCCTTGTGAATGGCTTGCAATTCGTTCCCCTTCTCTCTTGCAGCTGTCACTTAAGCCAAGCAACGTTACAAACAATCTCCATGTAACTCTCTGCCACCCCCTCCCAACCTGAACATTAATAACTCCAGCCCTTATCTCGCTGCTGGGAATGCTGGGCACAGCCAAACACTGCCTCCTGAGGAGATATGGAACAAGTTCCAGTACTCCCTCACTCCTGAAGCAGAGCAGCAGTAAGCTGGGGCTTTGGGAAAAGAAGTAACTGGTAGCCACGGAAAAGGTGGCAGCAATAGGGAAAACACAGCAACAAACAGCCCAGCCTTGAGCTTGGGACACAGACTTGGGATATTTCATTCCACAAAGCGAAGCACAGCAACTTTCACTGCAGCTCCTTTGTGGGGCCTGTAAGGCATTTTGACCAATGTTCCCTTTGGTAATAAAGCAAAAGCAGCTTCTGATAGAATGCGCAGCCCAATAGCTCATCTAACTATCCCGTTTGCCTATCCAAGCCCTCAACATGATGCCTTATACAGCACCTTAAGATATTTCAGGTACCACAAAAAATATTGTAAAAAACCTGTCCCTGTCTATTTTAACTGCTTCCCACAAATGGGTGGAGCTGCTATTCCCTCTCTCCTTTCCCTGCCCTTGATAAAAGACAGGCTGTCTGACAGGCCACTCCCACACTGACCACAGGACACATGCAGGTAAATATTGTCTTTATTTTAGCACTGGGCTCTTGATTTGACAGTGTTCCTCAATACCAGCCTCCTGGGAAAGATTTGAGTAGTCCCCACCCCTGCCTCCATTCTAAAGGAAGCTCAGAAGGGAATTAACCCTGGATTTGGGAAAGAGAAGAACTTGGAGACCAGTGTAATGAAAATAAAACAAATCAAACTGCCTTTAGACTCATGACAATGACCTGAGCGATTTAATCCAGGCTTGGACTAGCTCCTTCCCCATTTCCTTTGGGAACATTTCCTCCCTGAACCTCCACCCAGAAATCAATATTCCCTTCCATGGGACTCGCCTTTCCCCTGCTTGCTCATAGGCCAGATCCTGTGCGATGACTAAGTCTCCAGTTGTCCATTTCAACTGAAGCCATTGATCCTTATCTATAGCAACATTTATAATAGGTGTTCTAGTGTCTGCAGCACCCCCTTGTATAGATAAGTACCACATAAGCCAGTGGGGAAGGCTGGGAGAGCAGGATTCCATATGCTCAGTTCTACAGTGTGATCTTGGACAAGTCACTTTACCCCTCGATGCTGCTGTTTTCCCATCTGTGAAATGGAGGTGAAGGCAGTGAACTCGCCCATCCTGAAGTATTTTGCTATCTATGGTTGGAAAGCACTATTTACAGGTTAGCCACTATCACTGCAGTTACAGGCCTCTGCTGTGGTCCCAGCTTACATAACCATCAGCATTACAAGAACAAAAGGTTAGAAAGGTGAAAGTGCATTTGCTAAGACAATCGGAATTTAGCAGCCTGCAGTCTAGTTGAACTTTATGATTTGATGTGGTTTTCTTTCCCAAGATGGGTCAACTATAAAATTGTCTGAAGATAAAACTGAGATCTTCCTTTCTCTATTCCTGCCTGGGAGCTTCGAGACATCTAAAGCAATATCAGTACATTGAAAGAATAATGGGCTTATTTCCAGCCTTGCACATATCGTCAACTCAGATAACTTATCAACTGGAAATAAGTAAGGAATGCCATGGCTAGGCAGACAATGTGTATGCATGCTCTACAACTCCAGAAACAAAACAGTTCATGAACCATGGTCCTATCTCCATTGCCTGAAGGAGCTCACAGCTTTGCTGAGGAAAACATGAGCTAAACTGTGTCTAGGTTGCACCTTAGCTTAATTATTTTTTTAAGCCACCATCAGTTCTTCACCACCAAGGGTTTGTTATAATGCAGGTTTTTTTCTTCTTTCTCCTATAATTTATAATAATCTTTCAGAAGTCTGACAATAAACTTTTTATACCCGCACCACCTGCTTCCATTGGTCACACATTGAACAGCTGTCCCAATTAGTCTAACGAATCTTGGAATTCACAGGGCATTTTTGTTTTCTATTGTATGCCATCACCACAAACAATGCCAGCATTATGCTGGGGGTAGGTTTGTTAGTTACCTGAAAAGGGCCTTCCAGAGAATGTGCTAGCTGACTACATCTATGTGGGATTTATTAGGCTTTCTATAAATTACTACTTATGGTTATAGGTGGAGCTGGTAGCACCATCTACCATTTTAGGTTGCCCAACATTTCCATTATAAGCCACTTTTTTCCATTGTTTATAATTTTGCCAAACTTGAACTGTTTGGGCTGTAATTTTCTATGCTGGGTGTCTACCTCAGACTTCAAATTAAGTTAAGGGCAGTAGAAACAAGGGGATCAATTCTTCTCCAGGTCTGCTGAATGCAAGACAAGAAACAATCAGCTTATCTGCAGCCAAGGATACTTAGAAAGTCTTTCCTAATACCTAATCTAACTGTAAAACGACAAGAGTTCTGTAGCACCTTAAAGACTAACAAATTTATTTGAGCATAAGCTTCCATGGGCAGAAACCCACTTCATCAGATACAAGACTAACACAGCTACCTCTCTGGAACTTTCTAACAATAAGGACAGCTGAGTACTGGACTAGGTTACCAAGGAAGAGTATGGAATCCCCATCACTGTAGATTTTCCAACAATAGACAAACACATGTCAGGGATGCTCTAGGTATACTTGGTGCTGCCTCAGCGGGAGATGATGGACTAGCAACCTCTCAAGGTCACTTCCAGCCCTTCATTTCCATGACTTTGTAATTAAAGTTGCATGTACAAGCTCAGCTCAGTCCCCTTGTGTGTATGTATTCTGATTAGAGCGGAGAGATATTTTTAACTTTACAAAAAAAAAAAAATTCAGACTTCAGTCCAATGAAACGTTCTGTGAATTCATGACAAATTTGCCAAATTGTTTCAGCCCCACAAAAAACCTCAAAGTCAAAATGGTGCCAATTTTTACATTGATTTAAAAACTCCAAACCAAAATATTGTTTCAGTGTAACAAAATACTTCCCCCCAGGATATATCCTCAGCTGAGTGCCACTGTCCCCAGCTTTCATTCAGAGATCCATTATGGACCAGATCCTGTTTCCACTGAAGTCAATGGCAAGAGATTGATTTCTGTGGGTGTGGGATCCATCCCCCAGTAAGTTACCAAGCCAAAGGTGCACATAGAGGCTAAAAGCATTTTTCCTCCGTCTATTAAAGAAATAAAATACACAGGAATTGAGTTTATTTAGACTTAATTTCCGGAAGATGTTTGCAATCTTCAGGATTTAAGGGGGGAAAATGATCTTCCCAGGATTTCAGGAGAAAAATGAACAGGTGATGTTTCCATTTATAGTATAGCAAGTTGACAGGGTCTATTTAGAGAGACAGCCCAAGGCCCTGGAGATGCTTGACTGCGTATTCAATCACCTGCAGCTATGGAGGATGGGTTGAGAAAAATATATATTAGGGGAAAAGTCAAGGCTGAAAGGGTAGGTCCAATATTAAGATTTGATGCCTAGAAGAGGAAAGATCCCCTGACCAAAGAATAAATAAAGACAGAACAAAGGGTGGGATTTTTAAAAGCATGTCAATGATTTAGGAGCACAGGTCCTGTTGACTTTCAATGAGATTTCCATCCGATGCTTTGGAAACATATTAGAGTTTTCATCTACTGAGCTTTTAACAGGCTGATAGTTACAAACAGGCTCCACTGGTATTCAGATGCCTCTTACACAAGGTTTGAAATTATTGACATCAAACCAAGAAAATGTGTGTGGGCTGGGGCGCAGGGGAGAATAATATTCTTGGATAGACATTGGTAGTGACTTCTGGATTGTCAAATTCACAGGTCACACTATTGAAGATCACAGTATTGAAACTGATGCTTCCTACAAGCAGTGAGGAAAGACCTTGGAGTGCTGAGTAACAAATGTCCATAACGTCGATTATTATATTACAATAGCACAAGAGGCCACAACTGAGATCAGGACCCCAGTGAGCCAGGTACTGCACACACATGCATAATAGGACAATAGCACACCCTGGAACTTTTATTATGCACCAGCAGGCCCAATTAATGCACAACACATTACTGAGCTTTAGAAACCAAACTGCTGTAGCACATTGCCCCTCTGTGTAGACAAGCCCTAAGAGATGATTTCTGCCTTGAATAGCCTGCAATCTAGATAGGTTTAGAAGTTGGAGAAAGAAAATACTACTACCCCCATTTTATAGATGGTGAACTGAGGCACAGTCAGATTCAAGAATCTGCCAAGGTCACATAGGTAATCTGTAGAAGAGCTGGGATTTGAACCCAAATCTCCTAAGTCCCAGTCTAAGTCCTGAGCTTTTCATTTGTATCTTTTCCTTTCTTCATTAAAAAAAAACATTTTTCATAGTTTGAACAGCTCATCCTTTGACCTCAGTCTCTTCATCTTCATAAGCTCTATGAAACGTCCTTCTGATCATGAGTGGCAAAGATCTCAGACCAAGACCTGCTTGCAGAGGTCCAAGTCTGGATATTTCTGGTTCATCCCACTTATCCATGAGTAAACACTGAGATCTTTGACAAGCATGTGGCAGGAGCAACCCCCTTTTATCTCTTTGCATTCCACAAGCTAGGAGAAATTGAGCCAGAAGCATAAGCCAAGCGGCAGTAACGATCTCATGAGACACTATATATGATTCAAAGGGGAGCGAGGAGCTCCCACCTTTACAGTCACTCTTCAAAGCGAAGAATTTTAACACACAATAGTTCTTACAGCCAGGCTAACATAGGAATAGGTGCCATCCTAGAGCACTGTACTGAATTCTAACTGCAAGGCCTCTAAGGGAAGCGTTTCTATGCCTAGACTGCATCAAAGCCAGGCATTGGCTGTACTGGACAGCATGAAAGCTTAAAAGCACCAATCGGGGTCCCAGTTTTGCAATTGGAGCAGACCCCTGCAATCCATGTGAAGCCCTACTGACTTTCATGGGGTTCTGTAGGGGCAGGTGTCCGCCCATGTGAACCCAGTTGCAAGACAGCCTCACATTGTTGCACAAGACACCTCAAACCTCCCATCCATATGGTTTGATCTTGCAGACAGGCAAATGGTTCCTGGAGCAAAGCTGAGAGTAAGTGAGCTGCATCCTGAGGACACATATTGGCAGTCATGTATTCTCCCTTTTGTGTGTGCGTGGTTTCCCAGCTCACTTACCCTGTTTACTTCTAAAAGGAGAGATAAACTGGATTAAGACTTGCTTAATGATTGCCAAAGAAACATCCTGAGGTTCTGGAAAGACTGGCCTCTACCTATGCAGAGAGAATGGACTCCTGCCATGGTGGATATGGCTGCTAGGAAAAGGCTGCATTTATAGCACCACACAACACTTACAGGTTTCCTGAAACATGGAAGCCTTCCCAGGACTATACTGAAGCCAAGCGATCTGTCCTAAAAGACCTGCACCTCATGGTGCAGTGAATCACCTCCTGCTTCCCTCTAGATTTCCTTTTCTCTTTCAGTTTGGGCCTGATCAACTTCCATTAAAACCCAATGGAAAGCAACCCAATCCCCTTCAGCAGTGGATGCAGCACATTGTTAATTCCTCCTCTGTTAGCAGTTATAGTTTTTGCTATTGTGTGTAGTATTCCACAGGGTCTATTAAAGAGGTGGAAATATAGCCAGGTATTTATATCATCTGGTCCTCACCTCCATGGCACCTGTGCAGGATTGCTTGGTGGTGGTAATATCTCTCGCCTCGTATGAAAGGGGATGGACTTTGTCACCTGGCTAACAGGATTAATCACAATTTTCTGGTATAACTGCCCCTCTTCTGATATCCATGACTTTATTTTTTTTTTAAATAAAAATGGGCTAGGATAGAAGGCTCACTTAACACCAAGCCTTAAAGTCCATCAAAAAATGCTTCAGTACCCAGACCAAGCTGTCACTGTACACATATGTACAATGAAGAGCTACCAGGACATACTAAGCCCAATTCAGCTTCCAATTACATCTCTACCACTGCACTCAGTTCAGTCAGCTTGCATCAGTGTACACTCAGTCCCAGAATAATAAGACTGCGTTTGGACACACCATTAACCCTTTTCTTGGCACCTCTCCCTGTAACATAATGTCCTGCTGGGGTATCAATGACAATAACAGGAAATAATATCATATCTCCTCTGCAAAAGCAGCTGTGAGAACTGCAGATAGAGAAGATACCAACCAAGCATTAGAACCATCCAGTATTTCCTAGTCTGAGGAATCTCTGATGATGTGGGGTCAGATCCTCAGATACTGCAGTGATCCAAAGTATTATGAGTTTGATTTTAAACACCCTCCCCCACAGCAAGAGGTGTTAATTTAGGAAGGGAAAGCAGAGCCTCATTACACTTCACTTGAGTCTTTTACAAACTCAGTGATTCACAATTCATCTCTACTTTCCACCCGTGGGCCCCAGAGAGCCATGTGCAATAACAGAGAGTATGTTCTGGCCCACCTTGCTTTTTTCTCATTACCTCTTTATTTCATTTGATTGCTCCTAAAATTTGCTAAAGGTCTCCTGCCACTGGATAAATCTTGCTGGAACTGTAATGAAATCAGCTAAGTGCTCAACTTGCAGGTACAGATTTTTCCCCTGATAAAGATAATTGCTATTTGGGAGTGGGAGAAAGGGGAGGCAGGGAACTCCACCAATAGCAAAACAGTCTGCAGGCTCCCGGATGGCATCATAATGTAATTTAACAGTGATCGGAGGGACAGAAAATGAGCACAGTCTAAAATGCTGACACACAATTTGAAGGTGAGATAAAGTATCATCATATAATCATAGAAACACAGGGCTGGAAGGAACCTCAAGAGGTCATCTAGTCCAGACCCCCATGCGGAGGTAGGATTAAATATACCTAGACCATCCCTGACAGGAGTTTGTTTAACCTGTTCCTAAGGGCCTCCAAAACAGGGACTCCACAACCTCTGTTCCAGTGTTTAACTATCCTTAAAGTTGGAAAGTTTTTCCTAATGAGTTCAGCTCCTCTGTGTCAAAACCTAAGACCTGTTCCAAGTCCAAAAGAATCCTCACCATAGGATAGGATCCCCCACACGCCTATGGATGTTACTGGAGCCTCCAGGGTGCAGCTGGCTCTGTGGCAGCTGTGCCTACACCATACGCTGGCTCCCCTTACTTGTGGATGCAGAGTCACGTCACACCATCAGTACTCTCCTTGCATGGTATTGCAGGGGAAGGCTATGGAACACAGCTCTGGGCCACATGGAAAGTGCAGAATGCCTAAAACTGACATCCTGCCCTCCTGGACATTCACTGATTCCTCTATCTATCAGGCCTTCTGGATCCCCAGGGCATGGGAACCAGAACTGGCACCCTTTGACAAAGCCCACAGTGCACCATATTGTGACCTTTCACCTGGCCAGACTCACAATATCACATTACAACAAACAAACTATTGTCAGTTCAGGAAAGATCTACAATGCACCCAGGGCCAGATCTTCAGCGGCTGTAAATTGGAAAGCATTAATGCTAATGCAACCATGCCCATTTACACCAGCTGAGGACAACAGCGCTATGTCTGTTTACATCAGCTAAGGATCTGCACTCCCAATGTCTAAAATATGAGATTCAGTAACCCCGTGACGCTGGTTTAGGGGGACCATTTATGATATTATTTAACACCAATATTTCAAAATTACAATAATTCATATAAGATATGCCCTGTCAGCTACCCTTAGAAAGGTTATAATTTGCTAAGTATGATGGTATTGTTTGTGTGTATGTGCCATATTTGTACTGCAAGTTATGGATATGTCTACTATATCTGTATTGCAATTTGTGCTTTGTTTCTGGGTGACACCCCAGAAAGGATGACAGCAGCAATAAGCCAGCTTAGTGGCACATCAAGGAAACTCACAGGTACAATGAGCTCAGGGAGAGAAGACAGGGCTACTCCTGATGAGTCACCAGAACATGTAAGAACATGCCCTATGGACAAGGGATTCTCTCTGAGGCTTTTCTATGCCAATGCCACGTGCTGAGGATTTGTGTTTGAAACAAGACACATGGCAATCCACTATAAAAAGACACCTGCACCACATTCATATTGTCTTTAGTCTTCATTCCTGCTTCCTACCTCTGGACCAACTCATCTGCAACTGAAGCTGTGAAACAAAGGACTGAGACGCATACAGATACTGGATGAATACCAGATGTACTATACAAGCCTGCAAATGCCACAATTCTACTGAAAACCTGATATAAATGGACTTTCAAATCATTTGTATGTATCTGATTGCTTTTAACACCTTTCACCTTGTTTGTTTCTTTACTTTTATAATAAACTTTTAGTTTTAGTTACTAAAGGATTGGCTGGCAGCATGGTATTTTGGGTAAGATCCAAACTCATATTGATCTGTTAATGTGGCTGACCCTTTGGGGTCAGGAGAACTTTTTGGTAAAGAGCAGAGTTGTAATAACTGATCTCTTTACTGGACTTAGTGGCTGATTGGGAGCTAGAGACTGAAATGCAGTAAAGGGGGCTGTGTATTTCTTGTTGTAGCTTCTTGATAACCAGTGTGAGGGATCAGAAGCTGTGTATGTGACTGGTTGGGGAGTCTAACTTCAGAGTTACCCGCCAATGCTGGGAGAATCTGCTTTCCTTTTGCAGCCTGCCCTGACCTTGGCATTTTCGGGAGGCTGCCCTGGGCATGGATGGGTCACACCCCCTAGAGACTGCATCACCACCACTAGTCTGGCACAAGACAGGGCAACTCCTCAAAATGAAGATCCAAGAGCTCACCTCAGGGCTCTGGCTCAGTTAAGCATTTAAATGTAGCTCTCCTCTAGTCTCTTACCTGCTGTGATTGTGTCTATATCCCTCGCAGCCAGCTCCTCCACCTCTGATCTCTTCCGTAGCTCCAAACGCCGAGAGAACCCTTCCCTGGGCTTCCACAGGTCCTGGATCAAAAGGGGCTTCTCATTATCACCAAGGACCCGCAAACCTTCTGTTTGCCACTGCTTCTCAGAGCCGCCAAACATCCCGATGACATCACACAGCACGTAGTGGCCAGCATCCACCTTGCTCAGCCCATAGCGCTCCAATGCCTCCTTCACCAGCTCCTGCGCACTTGAACTCCCCGTGGCAAGAACGCTCTTGTAGTTGGTGCCTGCGCAGATGTTGCCCCCAAATATCTTCAGGACCCCAGGGGCCGAGACCTGAGTGGAAAGTTCAGCTGGGTCGTCGCTGCTTGCAACGGGGAAAGCAGACACCGAGCTGCGGTCCTTGTAGCTCAGTGTCCGGTACAAGACCTGAGAGAATATCCGGCTCTGACGCTTAAGCTTGTTTTTGGAAGGCGGGGACATGGTGGACGAAGATCCATAGAACATAGTGTGTGAGGTCGTCATGGGACACAGCTGCAGAGTGAACAGAAACAAAAAGGCAAATCAGCATTTTAAAGCCCTGAAGGGAAACAGAGATAATAGCAAGGACATGAGCAGAAACCTTTAAACAAACTGGGGCAGGAGTGGCTCCAAGATCTCAAGCCTGGACTGTGGCCCAGAGGGGACGTGCCATCAGCTCTGGAAAGGCAAGAAGAGTGCAGGAATGGTGCTGCAAGTTTACATGTGTGACACCAGACAGCAGGAACCAAATTTATCCATCATCCCTGAGATCAGTAGAATTACCCCAGAGATGAATTTATACCTAGAAATTTAATCTGGCGCTAAACTAAGCATCCTCAGTTTATAGGTCCATGGATGTCTCTCCCGGCTAACCAAGAGCATGCTTCCCTGAAGATGTTCTGGAGGTGAGAGAAAAGCAGACCCCAGCCCTTTTGTTACACTAAGAACACAAGAGGAGATTGGGACCCAGAGGTCTATTGGTGCCAACTGGCAAAGGGTTCACTGTTCTTTACAAGCAACTCCTGTCTCAGACTTGACAAATTCATTTAACCTAATACACTTCTCCCATGGAATTTATCCATGGAGGGTAGTATTTGTGGTCTCTAGTGAAAGCTTTTAAGTTATTGATATTCGTAATCATTGCAAGATGTATATATGCATGATATTTAAAGAATAATGCAACTATACTGAAAATTTTGCCCTTATGATCTTGAAGTGAAACCGAGACACCAGGGAACTACATGTCTTGGTGATGGCCCTTTCAAGCAGGAGGGAGTTGTCATCCCTCCCTTGCTAGCCAATCAGAATGTATTGCGCAATTGTCCACTGTAGCTCCAGCAAAGAAAAGTAAATGGAAAATCATAAAAGACAAATTATAAACGTCAAAACCATTCTGAAGGGAAAAGGAACAACAAGACAGGGAGGGGATCACCCTGTCTGTGAATAAAGACAAAAGACTGATGCAGTATCTCAGGTGGAGAAAGACACTCTGGATGTATTCACTGAGGAACATTAAAGAGCACAGAGTAGCTCCTTGTGGCTAGGAAATCCTGCAGAAGACTGAACTTTGCAGTGAGAATCTACTTAATTAGAAAGAGAAGGTAACTATTAATAAGCGTAGGTCCTAGTTTGTAACCATTTGTTTCCATCACTCACACTTGTTTCTGTTTGAATCTCTAGTGTGTTACAGGAGCAGGAGACTGATAAAACTGGTAAACGGAGGAACACTGTTCCTCTGAATATGGGATTTCTGTGGGTATCAAGAGATAAGGGGCTGAATACCACAGGGGGACACGATGAAGGGAGTTGGTGATTAGGGTGAATCTACTGTCAACCTGCAGCACGAAGGCAGGGCAGGTATAGCCCAGAGGACAGTGCTTGAGTGGCTGACAGGCTGGTTGTGTTAGGAAGCTGGCACAGGCAAGACTCCCTTGTGCTGGAGACAGGTGGCAATACCATGACTCACAGCCCTGCGTGCCCTGAGAAGCATTGCAGAGACCCTTCCTGGTGAGTGGCCAAGACATCCGGAGCCCCATTCACTTACAAGTCATGAATCAATTCAGCTTGTAAAGGTGAAATGCAAAGCTCAGATGCAAATTAAGTCAGACCTGGAGCTCTCTGTTGACTGCCTCTGCTAACCAAGAGGCAGCAGGCACTGGAAAAAAACAAGTTGTCATTAACCCTTTTAATACTTCACTCTCCTCCACCCACACCAAATCTTCCGGCACTTCCCGGTTCCCTAAGGACATTCCGAAGTGCATCGTTCTGTAGCATCTCTAACCCTGCATCCCCCATACAGCCACTGGACAAATGAAATCATGGTTGTATCAGCCATTCCTCAGCATTGCCAAATGAGGGCTGCCTGCATTACCAAACCAGGACATGGTGATGTGTGACAAAGTGGGTGATAACCCACAGGAAAAATTCTTTGCTGATGCTTCCTGTTGCCAGTTAGTGGGGGAATTTGGCACAGACTTTCTGGGCTTGTCTACATTTCAGTTTTGGTTTTGCAGCTCTGATTTTAAATAAAAAGATTTATTTTTAAACTCACATTAGGCCTTGAGTGAGATCTGGCAAGGGACATCTGGCAAGAGAAAAGCATCTTATGCATCTACATCAAGGCTAAGCACAGCCAGAAATATCCTAAGATGCTGATCCTAACTTTATGAATCACCCTATAGTAGGACAAATCAGGATCAGTCTCTGCTAGGCCTGTGATGTGAATTTTTCCCCTCCAAGAACATCTCACCCATTCACACAGACTGTTGTTTAAAAATCTGGGTACATATTGTTATACAAGTTATCAACTTTAAACCTGCAGCTGATTTATAACATGATCATTCCTACCAAGATATAGATCATCCTGATGAGTGAATGGATACACAATTGCAGCTGTTGGTATGTGAGTTATGGCCGGACACATGCTTCCCTAGCTTTAAGAGATTTCAATAAAAGTCCCAACACCACCTTGTAGCTAAATAGCTTAATGATGCCAAAAGTGAATGTATCCAGGCCAAGCAAGGAGGGAGCATTTGTTCCATGACTTGACCGACACTGTGAGGTAACCGTGTGTGACATGACTGCTGGAGGAAAGTGCCGGGCTGAAAGCCCTGGCAACTGCTGGCTTCTCTTTATCCCAAAACAGGTACCGCACAGACAGCATCTGGGCAAGCTTCCCCCACTCCACTACTGAGCATCACACCTAAGGAGGAGGTAACACCTCAGTCTACATCCCCCATTTGGTCCCTGGCCTCTGCTGAATCTGTCAACGGCATTGTCAAGCAGGGCCAGTTGTGATGGCCACCTGTGTTTAATGTGGACACTTGGGGCCTGAGCCCATGTACCTCTTTTTGCTTCAGACACTGAGCAGACATCAAAGAATCCCTAAGCGAGGTTGTTACGAATATCCTGGGCTAGAGGTGAAATGGCAGCCTACAGGGGAAAGGTTCTGTATGGATGATTAGCGCTGCTGCTTTGCACTCTTGTAGTGACTTCCATTCAAAGATCTCGCAGGCCTCCCAACATCCCATGGAGGCAGACAGCAGTCAGCACCATTCACAATAGTTAGCACCTATAGAACACAACTTCGCAGAACTCGAGCACTTGACAAAGATGGGGAGGCATCTTTATCCCTCTCTGACTGATACTGTAACTGAGGCAAAGAGAGGCCATGGGACTTACCTAAATTCATACAGTAAATCAGCAGCAAAACAGGGATGAGACTGATTGATATACGTGCCCTACCAACAGGGCCACTTGGCCTCCCGTAGATGACACAATTTCTATCAGGCCTTTCACAATATCCAAGAAGAGTGCTAATGTTATCAGAAAGATCTTATGTCAGCAATGGAAAGATTCCAAACCACCTTCCAGGCCAGGATGGGAAAGCACCCCTGCTGCTAATGGAAGAGGTCACCTTCTAACTTGGAAGCAACCTTATTGCTTTTTATGAGTGATGGGAACTACTCCAAGGTAGAATCTCTCTGACTTCTCCCATTCACTCTGCATGCACACACGGATCCCACCCAGCTCGCACCTCACAGTGTGACCTCCTTTCTTTGCTCCCATACAACCTTACTGATGCCCCTCATCATGCCCTGTCCTCCCTTATCACCTTCCATGAACCTCTCAGATCACTCACCTGCCCTTACAAGAACCATTTGTACACCCAGGACAAAAGCAGGAAGAGAGGCAGGTGCCTTTCACCATTAACTCACAGGTGACTTGGCCCCTCCATATCCCTGCTTGGGGTGGAGTGGATGAGGCAACTGAGGCCCAGCAAGACTAAATTACTTGTGAAAGGTCAATGGCTCTAATGCAAAACTAGTGATTCATAAGCTGCAGACTGGAAGCACTGGACAGTGCTTTCCTCTCCCAGGTAATATCTTCTTTCCAATCCCGAGTCAGCCAGACTCCCCTGAATCTGTAATAGCATTTACATTTGGAGTGATTCGTGACCCATGGGCTCAGAAAGAAACAAAGCAAGAAACAGAGAAAAACTTTCCCCTCCTGCACCGAGGCAGAGAGGTGACTTTCCCAGATCCAAGACCAGTACTTTGTGTCTTGTTAGTTAACATGAATGCAGTATTTAGCTTGAAAAATAGATCATAAGGCTCTGTTTGCTGTATTTTATGGCTTGTATTGGCTCATCTATGGGGCTAATCCTAGCATCAAAGTGCATCAAATATTAATGAATTTATTCTTCCTACATCCCTTTGAAGTAGGGAAATAATATTTTCCTCCATCTCACAAATGGGGAAACCGAGGTACAGGGATTCTTGCCTAAGGCCACACAGGAAGTCTGTGGTAGAGGTGGGATTAGAACCCAGAACACATTAATTGTCATGTAGTGTCAAAGAAATGTTAAATCATATAGTCCACAAGACCATTCTTCTTCCCTGGATTTAGAATGTGACCGTCAGCCCTGATTTAAAAACAGAATATGGTATTCACTAGAGAATAATATTTTTCAAGACCGTTGCTGTAGCTATGGGCTCAAGTCATAAGGAGGGTACATTTCAGATCACTCAAAAGTGACCCTAACTGGCTGATTTAAGGACCAATTTTCACAACACCTGAGGACCAAAGACAATCAGCAATTTTCCAACAAAAATTTTTTTCATTGGGAAGTGTGGATACATTGGAACAGAAACTGTTTACAGGGAAGGTGTGGTTACAACAAATCTCCCAATTTAAACATTTTTTGAAAAAAATTTCAAAATTGTCAACAAATCCTATTGGACATTTAAAAAAAGTTTGAAATGCTCTTTCATTTTGAAATTTTAGTTAATTTATACAAAAAAAAAAGGTTGAACATTTTTTAAAATGGTCAAAATCACACAAAACATTTTTGTGATCCAGCTGCAATTTCTTTTTGGATTATCAGTTCACAAAAAGTTGAGATTTTGAGTTTTTATCCTGTTTTGGGACAGAAAAAAAATGTTTAAAATCTCAAAAACCCTTGTGGAATGGGAAAATTGTTTCTTGCCCAGCTCTACCTAGGAAAGCCCAATCAGTCCTCATTAGCAATAGATTGTTGGAGCATGACAAAGGGACTCTGGAAAAGGACAGAAGAAAAACTGATGCAGGTCTTCTGTCACTGTAGTAAATCCACCTCTCAGAGAGGCGGTAGCTAGATCAACAGAAGAATTCTTCTGTCCTAGCACTTTCAACACTGGGGCTTAGGTCAGTTTAACTACATCTCAGATGGGTGTGAATTTTTTCCAGTGCTGAGTGACGTAGCTAGGTAGACCTAACTTTCTAGTGTAGGCCAGTGTAATGAGTGGGGGTGGCTCCCTCAGTGACTGCCAGGGAGAAACAGGACAGGCCTGTGGGGGGCGGAGCCAGAGACTGACTGCCTGCCTGCCCACCCGGAAGCGAGGGGGCGGGACAGGAAGTATAAAAGAGAAGCCCAGGAGCTCAGTCAGGGTCCAGCTCCCAGAGAGGAAGGATGTGCCTCCCTCTGCTCCAGAGCTGCCTGCTGCCCAGGTGAGGACCCAGTATCTGGGTGAGCGGACCAGAGCTGGTGCCTGACCCACTGCCTGCTGGGTACCCTGTGGTACCCCTGGAGCCAGACACCCCACTGGACTGGGGGTCCCAGAGGGGCCAGGACTTGGAGGAGCTGCTGGATGCAGAGGAGGAGGAGGTGGCCATTCCAGGCCCTGACCTGGAGGAGCTGCCTCTGGCCTTGCCAGAGGATGATGAGGTGCAGGCCCTGACTGGGACTGACCTGACGGAACTGTCCCCCACTGACCTCCCAGAGGAGTTGCTGGACCTGCCACCCCTGGATGAGATTGAAGGGTTCTACAACCTGCCCCTCGCTGATTACCCCGACAAGCTGCTGGAACTGCGCACCCCCAATGAGGATGAGTGGATGGCGGCAGAGCAGGTACCCGAGGGAAAGGGAGCAGGAAGTAGCCCAGGGGAGGTTTTGCCTAGTCTGGTCTGGGCCTTCAGCCTCCAAGAGTCAGCGTGTTGCAGTTGGGACCCTGCTGACTCTGTGGCATACCCCTCTGCTATAGATAGGGACCTGGGCTGGGATGCAGTGAAGTCGGGTGTGCCTGCGTCCCCCTCTCCCTTCCCTGATCCCCCTGAGTGTCTGTGAGCCGCCCTGCCGGGGGCCTTTGTGACTGTGTATTGCCTTAGGGCTACCCCATCTGAGCCTGGGGACTGTTCCCCTAACCTGGGCTGGGTCAACCCTGCCAGAGCAGGGTAAGGAGTGGGTGTAGCCTCCCTCAGTGACTGACGATGAGGGATGGCCAACCCCCCCACAGCCAGCCATAGGCGTCTTCCCAAAAGATTCCAATGACGAGGGAGAGAGAGAGAGAGAACTTTTATGTGAGAATTATTTAAAACATCCAGATAGCTGAATATTTTCCCCATCTAATCTCATCAGTGCAAAACTAGCTACAGCACTTATAAAAATTCATAACACTTCCAACTGCAGAAACCATTCCTTCAAGCCCCAAACTTAAGCAGCTAAAACCATATGTACTTCTTAAAATGCCCATCTGAATTTTAACTTATTTATAACATAGCCACTCTCCTGTTTCTGTAGAACACCATATGCAAACTCAGTTTCTCTAGTTTCCAGAGGCCATAACCTTCAGAGTAAATGCTAGGTAAGAGTTTCATCCATACCAAGGGGCTCTGAGCATGGTCATTTCATTGTTGTGCATGTAGTGCAGTAAGGACTCCAGTTTGCAATGTGCTGAGAACTCAAAGGTTTTATTGACTTTACATAAAGTGATAGGTGTTCAGCCCATCTGAAAATCAGACTCTAAACATACATGGCTTTTTGCAAAATGCAGAAGATACGGTCTTATTTCCATCTGAGAGCCTAAGGGACAACACAGTGATAATCAAACATGCTCTTTCCAGACCCCTATGCTCATGGGACCACAGTCATGGGCATCTTACATAAAACCTGTGACAAAGTAACTCCAGGTTTACCTAGTCATTAGCCACTTGTGGGGAAATGTTCAAAACCACCTAAGCAATTTAAACACACAAGTCTTATTGAAAGTTACAGGGACTTGTGCACCTAAATCCCTAATGCACCTAAGTCTCTTCCTGGGTGTTTACAGTACAGTTCCCCTATTATGCTGTTACAAAATATGCAGAGTTTGAGGACACAAAGCTTGCAGCCGAAATAGGCAGCTCCAGACATTCCAAACATTTGCCATATGCAAAAGCAGAAAGCAAGATTTTCTTTGGCATTTGCTGTTGAAAACTAAAGGAATCTTCCAGAAGTTTGTTTTTTTCCCCTCAGGGCAATCTGTATCAAGTATCTCGGCGTCTTTTCGCATGTCATGGAACACAGACTGGCCACACCAACAATGGCTATTCATCTTGCCATGACACTATTTATTCTGCACTGTTATGGCAATGATCATAACAAATTAATTTGATGTTCATGTGGCCAACACATGTCCTCCCCTCTGAGCACTGCACTGCAATTTCTCATTAGCAGAACAATGGTATTGTAAATAAAACAACCCAAAATCTTAACAGTCATTTAAGATTGCTGGGGTACAATTTCAACATCCCATGCAAGGTGAAATCAGTTTGGCAGCTCCTGTTATTACCTAAGGGAGTCATGGACAGTTTCCTGTAGCTGAGTGGAATCCATACTCCCCCATTGTATCAACACACAGTAACTTTAAACATTAGCAACCTGTCCTGAATGTTCCAGCTAAGAGTCTCCTGGTGCCTATTTAAAGACCTTTACTTACCTTGCCATTTTTTTCACATCTTTCTTTCAGTCACTTATTCTCCTCTTCATAGCAAACCCTGCAGCTTCTCCTGAATTATTCATGTGCGGAGAAACTTGTTCCTCCTACTTCTGAAACAGGACAGGAAAATAGAGAACATCATTTTGCTTTCACCCCAGGTATAAAGATCTGCAAGAACCATTCAATTATGTCCTCTAGACTCGCTGTGAAGTGAGGACTTATCTTTGAGTTAGAGCCACATGACTGTTCCACTGAAATATAGCAGTGGCTTGTGTGTATAACAACACCCCATAGTCAAGCTGTTCTTGTGTCTTAGAGCAGGGCTAGAGTACAGTCTATGGAGCTCTACAATACTACTCACAGGTGCCCTCATATTTAACATCCAGATACTTTCTCCATTTTGATCTAAGTACCACAGAATGGCACGCTGGTACCTGTAGTCTCTATGGGCTAAACCTGCAAATGAAGGTGGCCCATGAGTACGATCCTACCAAATTCACAGCCGTGAAAAACGTGACTGTGAAATCTAGCCTTCCCCGTGAAACCTGTGGGGGTGGGGCAAGACTGGGGGCGTGCCAGCCGGGATTCCTACCATACACCAGACTCCAGCTGCTAGTCCAGGCGGGACTCAGGAAAGACAGGACTTCCTCTTCTCCTGCAGGGGCCAGTCAGACCCACCTCTGGAAACCTCCCCTGGTTTCACAAAGCTCCACACCTCCACCTCACTTCCTGCCCCCATCACTCCCCAGCCACTGGGGGAGGGATCACTTTCCATGGAGCAGCTGCGGCTGCCCAGCTCTGAAGGCTGCACCTTCATCAGCAGCAGTGCAGAAGTAAGGGTAGCACCACGATCCCCCTCCAATAGCCTTGCAACCCCTCATAACTCTCTTTTGAGTCCGGATCACCAGGGTTATAACACAGGAAAATTTCAGATGTAAATAGCTGACACCAAGAAATTGACAATTTTTAAAATCCTATGGTCATGAAATTAACCAAAATGGACCATGAATTTGGTAGGGACCTACTCATGAGTTGATGTGTAAATGCTGAGCTGGTGACTGATGTGGCTGTACAATTGCCTGGCCAACCATAACCTACCAATGCAACAGCATTCCACAAGGGTGCTGCAGCCAGATAGGCCTGGTATCAGACTCTCAGCCATTCTCGGCAGTGTAATTGCCTCACTGAGACGGAGCCCAATCATGTTCAAGTCTAAACATAAGATCAACTTCTCTAATAAAGCCTTGTCGAGTCTACTCCAAGGCCAGTGCACAAAGAGTGAGGACAGGGAGAGAGAGAGGCAAGACAAGAAGAAAAGGAAACCATATAAAAGAGGGAGGAAAAGAAGGTGAGAAAAAGGGAATGAGGGGAGATGGAGAGCTATCTTTGGGCAGGCTCACTGCTATCTTTAGTTGATGGCTGTTGCTTAGATACTGTGATGACAGGGGCCTTAGCAATACTGGAGAGAAACAGCTCTGTGAACACATTCTTAGAGAGAAATTACAAGGG
The DNA here is from genome assembly GCA_007922155.1 of Mesoclemmys tuberculata. Lineage (NCBI taxonomy): Eukaryota > Metazoa > Chordata > Testudines > Chelidae > Mesoclemmys > Mesoclemmys tuberculata. The sequence continues at coordinate 23,403,598 of ML675626.1, forward strand.
ATCATAGACCCCTCTTGTGATCACAGACCACTACAACCAGGTCTAGCAGCTCACTCAAAATCCCAGCAGCACTACTGCAATATCATAAGGTGACAAAGTTGGGACAAGACATCCAGAGGGTGCAGTAGATGATATTCACAGTGCCTTGGGAAGAAGGGTATCAGGAGGGAGCACATTGCCTTCAGGTCTTCCTTTTTGAGCCTATGAAAAAACATGCCAGGCACAACACGTAGAGAGTCACATATGCCTGTGGGTATAGCTCACAGGTGATCCTAGTAGTCCATCAAAGGTGCTACCCTGCCCAGAGAGAGGCAAGTAGCCCCTGGAACAACAAATTCCCCTGGGGAATCACTACGTATTTTATATACTCAAAGATTTTCCTCATCAGCTTGTTATATTTTGTTCTATCTTTCTATATTAAGGAACGGTTCTATGAGAGCAGCCCAGGCATTCATCCCCTTCCTCTGCTTTCCCATATTTGTCAAACTGTGACAAACTGCAAAATGGAATTAAAAAGACACCTGTTGCAGCAGCAGCTACAGACCTGGTCAACGAGTCTTTGGGCAGGTCTACACTTAAACAACTGCATTGGCGATGCTACTGTGCCACTGTCATGCTTAAGTGGAGACTCTCCTATGCCAACAAGAGAGCTTCTCCTGTTGGTGCAGTTAATCCACTTCCATAAGAAGCAGTAGCTACATTGACAGGATAAGCTTTCCCACTGACACAACACTATCTATAGCGGGAGTTAGGCTGGCATAACTACATTGCCCAAGGGTGTAGATTTTTTTCATACCCCTGAGCAACATACTTATACTGCTATAAATCTGTAGTGTAGACCTAGCCTAAGAAAGAGGTAGTCGGCACCTAGAAATAATCTTTGTCATAGATTCACAGTTTAAGGCCAGAGGGGAACATTAAATCATCTAGTCAGACCTCTTGTATCCCACAGGCTATTAGATTTCACCCAGTTACTCCAATAACTCATATTTGGCTAAAGCACATCTTCCAGAAACTCAGCCATTCATAACCTGAAGACAGAGATAGAGAATCCTAGACTTCCCTTGGTAGTTTATTCCAATGTTTTAATATTCCCTGCTGTTAAAAATTTGTGCCTTATTTCCAATTTGAATTTGTCTAGCTTCAGCTCCAGTCAGTGGCTCTTGTTACACCTTTTTCTATTCAAATAAAGAACTCTTTACTGTCCAGTATTTTCTCCCCATGAAGGTACATGTACACTGTAATCATGTCACCTGTCTTCTTTTTGATAAACTGACGAGATTCAGCTCTTTCAGTCTCTCACTATAAAGCATTTTCTCCAGCTCCCAAATCATTTTTGTGGCTCTTCTGCATTCTCCCCAATTTTTCAACATCCTTTTAAAAATGTAACACCAGAACTGTATACAGTATTCCAGTACTAGTCTCACCAAGGCTGTGTACAGAGACAAAAACCCCTCCTGCCTCCTAATCACGACTCCCATTTATACAGCCAAGAATCACATTAACCATTTGTGCCATAGCACTGCACTGAGAGCTCACATTAAGTTGCCCGTCCACTGACCCCTAACTCCTTGCCAGAGTCACTGCCTTCCAGAATAGTCTCCCATTCTGCCTGCCTTCCTTTTTCCTACATGTATAACTTTGCATTTGGCTGTACTAAAACATATTTTACTTGAATGGGCCCAGTTTACTGAGCTATCCAACTTGTTCTGTATGCCTATGCTGTCATCACTATTGACCACTCTGGCAATCTGTGTCATCTGCAAATTTTATCAGCTGTGATTTTATATTTACTTCCAGATCATTGATGCAAGTATTGATCATCAGACCTAGTATCAATTCCTGCAAAACCCTCCTAGAAACACCTCAATTCAATGATCAACCCCTGCTGACAACTACTTTTCAAAATCTGTCAGCCAGTTCTTAATCCACTTATTGTGTGCTTTATTGATGCTATATAGTGCTAATTTGTTACTCAGAATCTTGCAATACTAAGTCAATTGCCTTACAAAAGTCCAAGTATATGACATCAATGCAGTTACCTTTATCAACCAAACTTGCAGAATAAAGGTTTGTTTGACAAGTTCTATTTTCCATGAAGCCAAGTTGATAGGCATTAATTATATTTCTATCATGTAATTTATCAATTGCAACCCATATCAGCTTTTCCATTATTTTGCCTGTGATTGATGTCAAGCCTACAGTTACTGGGGTCATTCCACTTGCCCTTTTAGAAAAAACTAGCACATTAGCCCTCTTCCAGTCTTCTTAAATTTCCCCGGGGCTTATCTCAAAGCATTCAGGTTATACACAACAGTGTGAAGGTAGCTGTGCATGCACATGCATGTGTGTTGCTTATTTCAGATTTCATTGTCCAAGAAATACAACCCATAAGGCTATTTATCTCAGGTTCCTATTTGAAGAATTTCCTTTTCTAAATGGAAACCAGTCAGTCACAGCCACAGTATAATAGAAACAAGAGCAGCATAGACACTGTGGGCGGAGGTAGGGCTGACTCCAGCACTACAATGTGGAACAAATTATAACTCCAAAGGCAAAGGAAATGAGAAGATGGTGAACCCAGAGATTTAGACTTACGCCCTTCGATTATTAAATCCTGACCCTCTGCAGATCCAAGCCCTGCTTTTAAATGTAAAGTGAGCTAATGCAGACCAATTGCTTTGGTGAGATGGCCCTTGCCTGGCCTTCCCCCTGTAATGGGGATGGGAGTGAAATTGAAGAAAATAAAAAACACCCCTCAAACCAACTCTGTGATTAACTTCCTGTAGCATGAGGGATTTTGAGTCTATGGTGGCAAATGGAAAGCGGAATCAAATGTGGAAGGTTGGACTAGTTAATTGTTTCTCCAATCAGCTCTTAGATGGAAATTTCTTTTGCTTATTCAGAATACGAGAACATTTAATACAATGATAAAGACTTGAAGAGAAAACAAGACGACTCACAGGTTTGAGACTCTCAGCTGCCAGTTCCTAACTGGAAAACTTCACCTTTATTGCATGGAGACTGCACAGACACCTCTGGAAATGCCTCTGTAGATGAAAGCAGCCCTGTCCCCCTCTCCAGGGCATTACTATCAAGACTGTCATTTAGAGACTGACAGTTAATCAGTCATGTTGCATCTGTCACATGTAGGGTTTGATCCAACTCCCAATGAAGTGAACAAGAGTCTTGCCAAGGACTTCAACCAAAGTTAGAGTGGGTATTAAACTCCTCAAAGCATCATTATTTATTTGTAGGGCAGCAGCACCTAGGAATCCCAGGCATGAGCCAGTGCCTCATTGTGCTAAGTGCTGTAAAAACAAAGAACAAAAAGATGGTCCTTGCCCCAGAGAGCTTACAAGAGCCATGTCTTCCTACAAGTTTGTCAAGTGACAGTTACAGCTGTGGCACCACTTGAATAGCTAGTAAGTCAAAGGCCTGATCCTACAAGTTGCAGAGCATGTTCTACTGAAGTCAACAGGGGTCTTAACATGAATCTTTTAAAAAGAAGTTTCGCTCAGTCCCACATATGCACTGGCCCTGCAGTAATACCCACGTACAAATGAAAATCCTCTGAGTTGTGTACTGTATGCAAGAACTGTATTTTAAAGTGTGCCTCTGCTTTCTGCAGGCTTTCAAGCATCTGAATCTCGGGGGGGGGGCGCTGTCTCATGAGGAGTTCTTAATTATCGCTGGAAAAATTAATTGATCCTGGACTGCCCTGGAAATAGCCAATCCCTGAGCAACTGACTAACTCTCCCGCATTTTCTTTGTGGTTTACCGAAGTTACTTCAGCTCCAAAAGACATGGCCCGCTCTCCTTGCAGGCAAGCACGCTGCAAACGGTCCCCTGGCTAAAGCCAGCTGTGGGGGGGCGGTTGAGCGCCTGAACACGGGCGAAATGGGCTGTTGGGGGAGAAAAAGCAGCAGGATCCTCCCCCCATCAAACCGCGGCGTTTGCCTCTCCACAGCCTGGTGCTGTTCGCAAGGCGGCGAGGCCGGTTTGGTCTCCAACGGCAACCAGACAAGCCCGGACTCTCCCTCTCCGCCCTCGCTTCGCCAAGGGCAGGGAAACAAGCGGGACAGAGCGGCGGGGTCCCGGCTCCTCGCCCCCGGGCCCGGGGGGGGGTCGCGGCGCCCGTGGGGCGCTCCTTTCCCTCACACCCCGTGACACGGACACCCCGCTGTCTGGGGCTGGCCGGGGGGTGTCCAGCGGGTGCCTGGGTCTCTCGCCGCGCCTGACGCCTGGTGTCTGTCTCCGGGGGGGGGGTGTCCGTGTGTCCGTCTGTCGCGCACTTCACTGGCCCCCAGCCCTGGGGCGCGCGCTGCCTCCCCCCCGCCGCCCGCCGGTGTCTCGTCTCGTCCCCTCGACTTGGAGCCACTTTAGCGCCCGCCGCGCTCCGCCTGCCCCGGGCTCCCCCCCGCGCGGTTACTCACGGTCCCTGGCCGAGGGGCTCTGCCCGGGGCCTCTCCGGGCGCCTCCTCCCCGCCCGGCCCGCCCGGCGGCTGAGGGCAGGAGCCGGAGCCGGCCGAGCCCCCCGCGCGCGCGCGCGCACCCGCCGGGCCGGAGCGGGCTGAGGCGAGGCGGCTCCAGGGCGCCACCTGGGGGACCCGCCGCGCGGCTGCCCGCCCCGGCTCGGGGGAGCGGAGGTGAGGCGAGCGCCCGGCCGGCCCCGTGTCACAGACACGCCCGGGGAAGGGGCGGAACCGGCGCCCCCCAGCGCTGGGACCGCCCGGCCTTCGGGAGCCTCTGCCGGGCGCCCTGAGCGGCCGCCGCCTTCCCCCTCCAGAGGTGGCTGCCTGTCAGTGGTGGGCGACGGGATCCTGGCTTCCTGGAGGGGGGGGAGACGTGTATGTGGGTCAGGTCCCCCCCCCAGGTGCCAAACACACACGTGATAAAAAGGGAACCCTGCCTCAATGAGTTCCCACTGTGCCGCTGACGATCAAGTGCCTGGAGAGCGGGGGGCTGGCCCCACAAAGGAGGGAATATTTTTGAGAGTTATTTGTGGACTGCTGAAAACAGCCCCCAGCTGTACCAGACACAAACATGATTGCCTTCAGCTGGGCCCCTCTAAATGGCCTGGTAGTTGTTTACAGGAGAGGCCCCTTCCCTCCCATTTATTAGGGGGACTCCTAGAGGCTCGAGCTAAGATCAGGCTCCATTGTGCTAGGCGCTGAGCAAACACCTCACCTAGCCAGAGACAATCCATGTCACGCTCACAAATCTAAATAGATAAAGGTAGACAAAGGGTGGGAGGGGAAATAAGGCCTTGTGTATATTGCACTGCTTTAGATGAACTGATTGGGTTAAATGGATTTCATTAAACTAGCACAAAGCTCAGTCTGGATACTCTCCATTTGGTTTAGAAGTAGCCCCTTTCAGATTGTTAACCTATGTCAATAAATAAGGAATCAATTTATCAAACTAACTAAAGCAATAACCCATTCTTAAACCAAATGACTCATTTCTGCCTTTAAAAATCTCCCCCTGGATTGGGTTTTGAGCAGGAGCTCTGGATAAAGTGGGCTTAATGAAAATGGGTGGGGAGGGATAGAAAGACTCATTTCAAATCAAATACTTTTCTGTCTTTAAGCCACTCTAGTTCAAAATGTAAAGGGGTGGCAGAGACTGTCTCCGGGTGTATTGCAGCCCAAGATCTTGGATGCAATGTGGGACAAACAAAATATGATAGTGCAAAAATCTTTAAATAGCATAAGATTAGTTTCTATAGCTTAATTTTTTGTGCCCTCAGTCCCATGATTAAGCATTCCTGGTGACATTAATTTACAATAACCAAAGTGTGAGGAGACCAGGCCTGGGTGGGACAGAGGGAGATAGAGATTCTGGAAATGAGGGGCACCTGTGAGACGAGCAAAGCCAGGTGGGTAGATTTACCTTTCAGGAGGTATCTCCATCAGGACAAGGAGATAAAGTGGAGTGTTTTGCATGAGGGGCTATGTAGGAGTACTGACACAGCTGTTTGGACCTTGGATTTTGGAGCATGCTTATTACAGGCAGTGTGATGATTAAGACAAGAAGTGCAAAAAGATATGGAGAAAGTGAAAAGGAAATTCTTATTTTACTTTTTTATATAACACAAGAACTAGGGGTCACCTAATTAAATTATTAGGCAGCAGCTTTAAAACAAACTTAAGGAAGTACTTCTGCACACAGCACACAGACCACCTGTGGAATTTGTTGATGTGGGATATTGTGAAAGCCAAAAGTATAAGTTAAAATAATTAAATAAGTTCATGGAGGTCCATCAATAAGTCCGTCGATGATTAGTCAAGATCATCTGAGACACAAGCCCATACTCCAGCTGTCCCTAAACCTTCAAATGCCAGAAGCTGGGACTGGACAATGGGATGGATCACTCAAAATTGCCCTGTTTTGTTCATTCCTTTTGAAGCATCTGGCATTGGCTTTTGTCTGAAGGCAGGATTTGGGGCTAGATGGATTATTGCCTGACCCAATATGGCCTTTCTTATGACCACTGCTGAGAGCCATCAGGACTGCAATCTAGGTCTATCAACTAATAGCCCATCTCCATGGAACAATGGCCTTTCTACACAAGAGCCTGCCAGGGAGAGGAACAAGCATGACTGGTTAGATTGGGAGTTTGAACACATGGCACGGAGCTGGGGCTCTATTCTAGAGCAAGACCCTGCTCCGTGCACAGGGGCCAGACCATTGTCACACAGAAGGCATTACAGGAAAGATTCTGCCCAACCTAAAGTGCTGATGAACGAGGGACTCACTGAAGGGGTGAGCTCTGCCTAGGGGAGGATGTCTCTCAGGACTTTGGTTATTTTAAATTATCTGCGACTTGGGTGCTTTTAAAGGCAAAGTCACTGTGGTTAAGAAATTCCTTGGCTAAGCCTGTGTTCTTTACTTGCTTGCCAGGGTTCCTCTGAAAGAATTAAATGTGTCCTCACAGCCTACATGGGCTCTGAGGGAGTGCACATAAATGACTGGGGGACTCAGAAGGTCTCAGACCTTGGTTTCGGGGTGTAGGGAGGTAGTGTCCAAGCTCCCAAGGAAGGGTGAAAGACAAGAGGGGTAGGCCCGGGAGCGTGCCTTGTGTTTCAGAGCTAGAAACAGTGATGAAATTACCCAGACCCAGCAGGTTTGGAAGCACATGGGACCCAGCAATTGAGTCCACTTGCACAGACAGAGGGGTACTGGGCCAGTTTATATCTAAAGCTGGTAAGGAAATATACTCCGTTATCACACATACCACTAGAGATTGCCCACACCGCTTTACATAAACAGCCACACATGCCCCAGCATTGCTGCATGGGAGATGAGGGGTGTGTGCGTGTAACAGCTCAAACTGCATAGCCCAAGCATTCCCGCAGGGGGAAGCAGTCTGTATGCAGCGGGAGAAGAACTCAATGATTTTTTGGGGGTAGAGCCAGATTTCAATCTCAGTTACTGTGGTGTAAATCCAATGTAATGCAAATGAAGTCAAAAGAGTCACTGAGGAGTTACACCAGTGTAACTGCCTCTGCTGCCAGCTGATAGCATTTTCAGGTAATAAGTATGCAAGGTTGGGGAAGTGAGAAGCCAGAGTGGCTGAGGAGTGTAATTGGTATATAATTCCCAAGGGCTTGTGCTCATTATCAGAATCCAGTCACAGCGTGAGGCTGATCTGTTTATTGACTCACAAAGAGAAGTTGTAGGTGCAATTAAAACTAGGTACCGGATCCTGCTCTCACTGAAGCCAACGAGGGTCTTGTGTCTCCTGTTTTGAATCCCATACAGTATGATCATTACTTAGAGGCTCTGAGGAGCCCTTTACAGATCACACTTGGTTTCCTGCTTTCATCACGTCACCAACCTCTGCTGAGTTCCATCCACTACATTTAACACAAGCAAAAGGAGGAAGACTAAAAATAACAGGCTAGGAAGTGGCAACATGGTGGTTGGAAATGAAGCCACAGTGCTGACTTTCTTCCTTTTCTTAAGGGGAGCCTCTCCTGGATTCACCCAAGGGCCTAAAAACCCTTCACCCAGAGCTTCTCTAGGAAAAGCAGCACACTGAGAAGTTGTAGGTGGAAGCCTCTGTAAACCACTGGAATGAGTCAGCAGAAAAAACATGCACAGCCACCACATTCTTTTGCTCCAGGGAAATATCCCATCATGGAGATCAATCCCTGACCTATAACCTTCGTGTCACCCAAGCTCTCCAGCGACATTCTTCCTCTCACCAGAGTTCCCTCCCTTCACCAATGTATAGTTCTTCTTCCATGGTAGAAGCTGACGTTAAATTAAGCCCTTGTTTCCCAGACACCAGGTAGCGTCTCTGCCCCCATCAGACCCTCTTATAGTGAAGCCACTCCCTTTGCCGTGCATTGGATTGTTTTGCTCTAAGCTATCATTTACTATAAATGGAAATGCCATGGATGCACTGAGACTATTTGGTACTCTTGTTCCATTCACCACAAATGGAGTTTCATTGTAACTGAAGTTCTCTGTGTGCAGCTCAATACAGGATCAGCTCTTAAGTATCTTTCACTGCCTACCACTCCAGCTAGTCTTTATTTGCTTTGGACTGTATCCTATAATCAGTTGTGTACCGAAAAAGGAAATGATAATGTCAGCCCAGTAACAATGGTGCATTGGGCTGCCTATGTTACATCGTGGCTGGTTAAATCTCCTCCCATTTCTTGATGATCCCATTTTGAGAGAGTTGGGTATCAAATTGGTGCATGTGGGGTTTGTTGTTGTTTTGTTTAAGATCCTCCAAGAAAACTCATTTTTGACTTAACAAACACCCTGGAGAAAAAGCAGGTACAAATGAGGTATCTTGAGTGTTTATTTAAATCCTACTCCACAAGAAATGACATTCTCTAGCATTGTCATTACATTTTTTTAAATTAAATACTGTGTTAAATATAAAATACTGATTTCACAAGAGTGGGTGGCATAAAATATAAGACACTAAAAAAAATCACTCTGAACATCTCATTCACAGACATCCTAAATGTTACAAGTCATTAAAAGTTAGTATCAAAAGTTATGACAATCAGATAATCCCTGGTTATACAATAGAAGGAATTATAAAGCACAAGAAGATCTGGAACTTGATGGTAATGGAGTCTCCTGCTTAGCAAATCCTGGGTTGTGTGAATGGGATCAGAAGCCAGGGCAGATATTCAGAAGCACAAATGGGAGTTAGGCTTCCACCTCCAACTGATAGGCCTTGGGAACTGGGCAAATGATTCTCATTTCTGCTTTGAAAATCTCTACCATGACTGGCTTTAAGCAGGAGCTCTGGGTAAAGTGATCTGAATGAAAATGAGCATAGAGGGGCTAGGAAGACCGCCTCCAAATCAAATAGTTTTTTTGTCTCTAAGCCACTCTCACCCACAAGGGTTTGCTTTGTGGGGAAGTCTCCCTCAAAATGTAAAGGGGTGGCAGAGATTGGGTCTGTTCTGGTGTATTATAACCAGAACTCCCAACATGCTGCAGTCCAAGATCTGGGATATAATGTGGGACAAATTAAATATGATAGTGCAGGAATCTTTAAACAGCATGAGATTAGTTTCTATGGCCTAATTTTCTGTGCCCTTGGTCCCATGATTCAGCATTCCTGGTGTCATTAACTTGCAATAACCCAAGTGTGAAGACACCAGGCCTGTGTGGGACAGAGGGAGATAGGGTTCTGGAAATGAGGGACCCCTGCGAGACATGAGAAGACAGCAAAGCCAGGTGGGTCAATCTCTCTGCCTACCCACCTCCTTTTGGGATGAATCTCCACCAGGACAAGGAGATAAAGTGGAATGTTTTGCATAGAGGTGGGGGCTAGGCAGGAGGAAGTGCTGACACACCTGTTCGGACCTTGGATTTCTGAGCGTGCTTGTTATAAACAGTGTGATGATTAAGACCAGAAATGCAAAAATAAAGATAGCAGTTACTAAAGGAGCAGAACCATTGCTCAGTTCCTGGCCCCATCTGTGGTCATCTTTTCCTTTGTTTATTTACTGCCTCTTCGAGGTCAGTTGCAAATTTTGGTGGCTTATTGGTCACTTTGTGGCCTTTGTTACTATGGGATATTTGCCCAGCAGAGGAAATCAGGCTTGGGGTTCTCTACCATACACATCTGTCCTATCAAACTCTTTCCCTGTGACATTGAGTTAATGAAAGGGAAGGAGGAGAGTAGCTGTAGACTGGAGCTGTAATACACACCTCTCACTGATGTGACTCTGAGACTCAAATCAAGATCTGCTAAACTCCCATCTGTTTCAAGGTGAAGTGGGTCTCCTTCAGAATCAAATACTTAGCACTTATAAAGCACTGGACAACTTCAAAGTGCTTTACAAACATCAATCCATCCTCACATCAGCCCCATGAGGTAGGTCAGTCAGTATTGTTATCCCCTTTTTACAGATGGGGAAATTGAGGCACAGAAAAGTTAAGTGACTTGCCCAAGGTCACCCAGCAAGTCAGTGGCAGAGATGGAATAAAGCCTAGGAGGTCCTACCTCCCAGTTCAGTGTTCAGGGCACACCTCCTATCAGAACCACAAAATGGCCCCAAACAGCCATCTGTCCACTTCACACAGCTTTATTTTTCTTTCCGTTTGGTAAAGATTAAGAGCAGACACCAGTTAAGAACCATGGAAGGAGGGGAAGAGGCACAGAAAAGTGTGGGGAGGAAACAACCTTACAGATTCCTATTTCAAACACCCTTCTGAGCTAAGATGGGCTCAACCCAGGGCATTTCATCCCACCCAAAGTCTGGGGCTGGGGCTCTGAATTGCACCCCTCTTGTCTAGTGAGGCTCTTTGACATTTAAATCTCAGTTTGGAAAAGTGGGGTGTGTCCCACTTGCACATGGAGTGTTGCAGCAGAGAACCCCCAAGAAGAGTTCAGGCAGAGGGGATAGTAACGGGAGGTATACCTCCCACCTCGTCACCCCTGGAAACCTTCCTTTTCTCCAGTGAGATGGTCCTGTGGCACCCCCACTCACCCAGGCGCCTCTCCAGATCCCTGGGGGTGACGCACGAAGAGCACAATTTCTCTGTCTGGGGTTCCCTTCGGTTCCTAAATACGTGGGAGTTTGGCAGTGGAATAGCTGCTTGATAGTGAGGGGGCAAATTCTGCTCTCGTTTACCCCAGTGATTTCAATGGCATTAGAACAGGGCAAGTGGGAACAGGGTTGGCATTGTTTGCCTGGGGTGGTCTCTCCCCCACAGTGGATAAGGCACTTGATTCTCTCAGGGCTCTTGGGTTGTTGAAATCTCTCTGGGCTATTAAGATGCTGTAAGTGGTACCCGATTCCCTCCCCTAATAACATCCCCTGCAACCCCATCCAACCTCTGTGGGGGAGAACCTGAGCGGCAGCTGGTGCCCAAGGGACTCCCTCCACTCCTCCCAGGTGGCTGACAGTGCGTGAGTCACATGCTCACTGCCTCCCCTGCACTGGCCTGACTCCAACCCCACCCAGCCCGATTGCTCTGGCAAGAGGAGAGGGACTTGGGCAGCCACGCAGGCCTCACATGAACATCTAGGAAGACAGGCTCCCCCGCCTCTGGACATGCAATGAGGATCAGGCTTCTGCGCCTGCAGAGTCCAGGCAGCTGGTCAAAGTGAAGGGGCTGTACAAATGACAGAGGAAAACCACGTGCACAGATATGTGTGCACTCACCAAAGCACCATGGGAAAGGGCACTGGTGCCTTAAGCCATGGACGTATGAACACAAGCAGGGCAGCTCCTCATCGAGACGTGTTTAATCCAGCAAAGCCACTTGCATATTTTCCTTATCAAAGCATAAGCCTCTTGAATCAGAAACTTACAAGTGAAACTATCGCCAGCATTTCAAGAGGGCCAAAAATAGCAGTGTGGATGCAGCACGGAGGGTGACTCAGATCAGCCACCTGAGTCTGGACCTAGAGGACAGGCAGATTCAGATTCCGAGCCTAAGCCACTGGCTGTGCTGCAACCTCCACATTGCTATTTTTAGCCCCAGCAGAGCTAGCGCAAGTGAATCTATCTGGGTGGGGTGTGCATCACCCAGCCGCACCGTAGACATACCCACAGAGATCCAGAGTGCTCTCTCTGCATGCTTAAAAACAGATGCTGAGGCTCTGCACTTCACATCAGAGGCCTATGGTATTCAACTCTGTTATCCAATTACTGGGCCAAGCCCATCCCTGGCATACGTATCTCAAGTCAATGGAGATACATTAGCGATTAATTTGGCTCAATGTCTCCCTTCAGAAGGGAACAGCAAAGAGCCGCCCAAGGAATTAATCGTCAGAAATGGAAATCTCTGCCACCTGTGCCAGACTTCCATGTGGAGCCTGAGCTAGGGGTTTTGGGAATTCAGCTGTGAGGTCGGCAGGCAGGGAGCTGTGGAGTGGTGGTGTGAAATCCGCAGGCAGCACCAGCTCAATGCCAGCCGCAATATTAATAATTAAAAATCAATAGATGACTTTCATCCTGACCCTTTCTTTCTAGATGGAGAGATTATTTCCACTTCAGAGCTTCCCAGCAACAGATCAAGGGAACTAAGATCAGATCCATTTTATAAAGCAGAAGCTCACTCACCTGTCCCATAATGAGGTTGCAACTGCATTCAGATATTGACACAGGCCATTACCTTCTTGCATGTGTAGATCAAGGCCATAATCTCAGTCACCTACATCAGTTCAGGGACCCAGAATACAGGAGGAAAACAATTTTCAATTCCTAATGATCTTGAATTAAAAAACCCAATCCAAGCTGATGGCAGTTCATTCAAAAACCCACTGCACAGTTGCTGGAGAAAATGGTGATCGATAGCATTGGAACCATAGAAGCTCTGATATCTCCCACTAAGGATTGCTCCTTTGTGCCTGCTGAGAGACAGGTTAATGACTGGGGGTTGGAACCCTGCTGGGATGCTGCACAAGCAGCAGCAACCAGCAGACACTGAGAGAGACCAGGAAGAGGTCAGAGAGAGACAGGAAACAGAATTTACCTCCCGCACACTCAGGGTTGTCCAAAGAACTGGGTAAAGAATCTGACCAGTTCATCTGAACCCAGTGCAGATACAAAGGCATCCAATCGTCTCTGAAGAGTATTAGCGCTCACCCTGAGGAAGATCTTTAGCCCCAATAGACCCCTCACTCTTGGCTGACTGCTGTCTCCAAACTCCCTGACATTCATTCCCACTAATGTGTGTGTTTTAAAGGGGCCAGCACCAACATACAGCAATGAGTGGAGCTCTAGCCATACAACAGAGTTTCCCACCATGACATAGAACAACTTCTTTAATATTATCCTGCTCAGTTATCTACCCCAGGTTGGCATTTACAGAATTATAGCATCGTTATGGCCCATCTCCACTTTCAACACCCACGCTGCTCACTCAAGGGAAGAGTCCATTACACATGGGTTTTGGAGTGATAAAGGTTCTCCTAAGAATAGCTACAAATCTAGGCTGCTGATAATCATCAAGAGAGTGGAGCTAACCCCAACGTAGCCTGGAATCTACAGAGTGCATATAGCACAAGGAGAAACACACACCGCTCCTGTATCCTGATCCACGTTTTCTAGATTATTCTAGTAGGTTTGCTCTCCTCGTTTGAGAAAAACCGATATCGAGTGAATCGTGATCCAGCCAGATGGAGAATTTGAGCCAGATTCACCCTCTTCCCTCTGCTGGGCAAAAGCACACAAGTGGCAAACGCTTTGAATGGGGATCTCACTTTTGAACCACAGCTGGAACTGAGGATGGGGAGGAAAGCAAAGTGCATCATGTACAAAATGTCTGCCAGGGCTCTGAGCGCCCATCTACGAGGAATGTATAGATTTGTATGCTTAAAACCGGCTTTGATGCAAGGTTTTCCAGTGCTCAGGGACTCTAGGGAGTCCTGGAATAGATTCAAGTTTCAGTCATGTAAGGCTTTGTTGACCCTGGGCCTTTCAATCACAAAGTTCTTTTATATATCAGATCATTTGTGAGCAAACCCTGGCAGTGTCCATCTCAAGCGCTGGGGTCCCAACTCACAGCTGCCCCCTCACCCACCTGTGGCCAGTTGAGGTATTGCAGCTGCAGAGAACCCAGCAGATAGAAACGATGGCTCCAGCTAGAAGCTTATCAGTTCAGCTGGTCTTTGGATTGCAGAGCGTTTTGGATTGCAGGCTGCTGAGGGCAGATGCTCTGCTGGAACAGCCATCTCCATTCCAGAGCAGCAGGTGTCACTCTGAGGCTAGCATGGGCAATGGCTTGTTTGACTTGTTACATAAATTGTCTAAGATGTTAGCATTCAGCAGCATTTGGGGACAGGGGATTTCATGAATTTTCAGTAATTCAATTAAACACTTACAACAAACCCAAAATCCTGGGGAGAAAGTGCAGGATTCTAGGGCTGCCCTAGCTCTACTAGGAGAGTTTTTCACTATCTACCTTCTGTAACCAAGGCCTGGGCACTAGGGCAAAAACTAAACTCGATGGCACTGGCATCGGAACCGGGGTGGGGGCCAGGAGGCCATGCCTTCCCACACTTTTAAAAGTTGGAGGGTCATGCCCCCCCTTTTTTTTAGCAAAAGAAACATAAGCGCAGAATTCAAGTCCCCTGCAGGTTTTTTTTCCATGCATAACAATAGATTCTGCCAGGGAGGTGCTGCAATTACATCTTTCGCCCACCAAGGGCTATTGTGGCACCAGATGAGAGGACAGCCAGCCACAGAGAAGGAGTGTAGATGTTTAAGCTGGACCTGGACTCTGGGCTCTGAAATCCTGCAAAGGGGGAGGGTCTCAGAGCCCGGGCTCCAGCCTGAGCCTGGCTGTCTAGACTGCCATTTTTAGCCCTGCCGCACAAGCAGTCCATCAGCTGGGCTCTGAGACTTGCTGGCCCAGGTCTTTTTTTGCTGCACACACATACCCACTGAAATCTCTTAATGGAGACCAGAGTGATGAAAGACCTAGAATGAAAGCAGTTTCCTCAGGATACGGCAAAATATTTGTACACAAGGGTCGTCAGGGACACAGTCTGGGAAATCTCCTCACCCTACAGGATAGAGATTTAAAACATATATGGAAACAACTATCCCTACAGAAACTTAGGAATGGCCTGCTCTGCTCATTCTCTGGCAGCTGTATTTAAAAAAGGGAATTCAGCCCCGGTGCCAGTAGGTAGAACTTGGTGTAGGTCCCTGTCCCTGTACTGAACTTGGTCCCATGATGGGTGACTCATCCTACGGTGAGGCAGGTCTGCCCAACTCCCTTTACATCCCACCACCACACCTGGCATCCCAATCAGACCCCACACAGCTGGAGACTGGCCAAACCCAGAACCGCTTTTCCAACCCCCTGCCCTCTGCCTTCATGATGATGTGCATTGGGGAAAAGCAGAACTGGGATTTAACTGCCCCTGGTTAAACCGAGCTCAGGTTCACATTGCTACAACAGCCAGCTTTACCCGAGGTATGTTGTATAGCCCTTTAAGAAAAACCTCTAAAAAGGAGCCCCATCAGATGACAGACATGGTTGACTCTTGTAAGCTCTGACATCTCCTAACTGCTCTACTTTCTGGGCAGAATCAAGAAGCCTCATTTAAGAAGTTGTTCCCTTAAACTATCCACTCGTGGTGGCTCGTTAGGGTGAGAAACAAACCTGGTACATTATGCTTTTACCCTGGTGCTGTTCACAGGTGTTAAATGTCCATTTCTCCTATCCACCTTCATGCATCAGCAGCCTCCCATGTCCCTCATGGGGCTAACGGCTTCTATCTAAGAGTAGCCTCTCTCCTTGAAAGCAGCCAGCGGCTCCAGTAGCCATTATGGCACGGCTTGGCTCCTGGAAGAGGGGTTGCAGGTTTCCAGGCGGCTTGGGACCATGCGAACAAAGCCTTAACACAAAGCTCCTCATAGCCCTGGTCAGCCTGGGCCACCCCACCAACAAACCCATTCATTGTTCATTTTGTTACCAAACCTTTGCCTAAAAACCAAATAGTATACAAGGTTAAAATCAGTTGAAAATAATCCTGTCAGGCTCTTCCGTCTGCGTGACATTGGCTGGAGACGGACCCCAGAGACTCCCTCCCATCAGGGGAGCAGACCCTGGGAATGGCTTTGCGGCAGGAAATAACAGAAAAGCTCCTTGGGAAATCTCGCCCCAAACACTGATTAGTGTGCCCTGTGTCCTTAAGGCACCCATCTGGACGTCTTGGCCTCCAGGGTGTCAGGCCGATAGAGGTACCTCCAAATGGCATAGTAGTGGATGCCAGCTCCAGTTGCCACAAAGAGGTGCCAAATGGCATGGGCAAAGGGGATGCGCCCATCGCTCTTGAAGAACACTGTGCCCAGGCAGTAAAAAAGCCCGCCAGCCATCAGCTCCACAAGGCCATCTCGGTTGGGCTGTTTGCAAGGAGAGAGACAGGTCAGTGGTGGGGATGCTGCACTGATCCTACTGCAAGGCCCTTTCTTTGGAGCACGACTGAAGCCAAGGAATGGCAGCAGTGGCTGGTGTGAGAGGGCAAGCAGTGTCACTCCCACTTCAGCCAGCAGGGATTTGGCCCAGCATTTAATGTTTATATGGCACCACTCAACCCAAAGGAGCCTAAACTATGAGCCCAGGCTAGGGAGCCTCATTCTGCAACTGGGCCCTCAAAATGTGTACTGGGCCACTCTGAGGGTCCAAATGCTCTGAGGGAGCCAGGCAGGTTTGAGATGCTATATACACTACACCAGGCTCTCTTCATCCACTGCCCCCTGGACTGAAACACGGCAGACATTTAGCAGCAGGGCGTAACGCTAGACAAATCATTCCAGCCGTGACCCAGGCCTGATTTGCTCTTCAGAGGGCAGAGGCCAGTGCATTGAGCCCACTGGATCTCCTGGGCCAAGGAACTTACCATAGAAAGGATCACCAGGGCAGGGAAGACTCCCATGATAACATAACACACCAGCTCCACCAGCTTGTACCTGTGATGGAGGAAGACAGGCTCATTGGAGGCAGGGCGTCTGGGGAATGGTTTAATCACATGCTTTAAAACCCCAACTTCCCTGTTCTGGGTAGGAGGGCACATTATCAGTGCAATCAGTATCCATCATACCACACATGTCCACTGGGTTTTACAGACCCATACAAGATACATCCCTTGCCCCACAGCGCTGGCCATCCAAACAGACATGGAGGACCAAGGACAGCAGCTGAGGAGAGGCAAGGTAAGGGGGTGACTGGTCAGGAGCAGACAGGAGGGAGTGATTGAAGCTGTGTTTTGAAGAGGGATCTGAAGAAGAAATCCCTCAGAGATGTGGTCACAAGCCAGGGGTTCCCTGCAGGTCTCCCCGTAGGCATTCTAGTGAGGGTGAACTGGCATTTTCCCATATAACCTTTTCTCCCCAGACCTGTATTCCCCTTTCCCACTCATCTCTATGTTATTCCTGCCCCTCCCCTGGCCGGAATTACCTTCTAGCCAGTGTGGGAATTAGATCTGGGAGGTCAGATGAAAAGAGACTGACCCCCATTGCCTACTGCTGACTGTTTGTCCCCCAATGAGAGGCTTTTCCCTCATAGCCCCCAGACAACTGCGCCGATGCATTGGACCATTGTTACAGCTGTGTCTGCCTGAGTAGAGTAAGCGCTCGTGGGAGTATCCTGACAGCTTCTATGTATTTTTAAAGACCAAGATACACCATTTTTGTGTTATGGTACCGCCCACTATGGGCTAGCTGAATAACATAGAAGAAGGGCCTTCTCTCAGCCCCAAAGATCTCACAAAGCAGGGCCCTGATCCTGAACTGACCCCATGCGAGCAAACCTCTGCACTCCTGCAAAGTCCCATTAAAGTCAGGTGAGGGATCAGGGCCTAGAATTTTATCCTGTGAATCATAAAATGCTACAGATAGAAAGTATATTCCATAGGGGGAAGCAGAGGGTAACTTTTTGCCAGGCAGATACTGGATAATAGTACAGATATGTAGCTGGATAATGGTTATTTCAGGGGAAGACTGTGCCTTGCCCACCCCTACCTCGAGCAGCCCAGGGCCTGCGCTCTATAATAGAGAAGAATGATTTTGTGATTAACACACAGGTCTGGGAGCCAGGATACATGGGTGCTAAATCAGTCCCTACCACTGACTCACTGTGTGACCTTAACCAGGTCACTTACTTCTTCTGAGTCACAGTCACCCCGTCTGTAAAACCACCATGCAAAATGCAGCTGTGTCTGGTGTGGGATGCTCTACAGCCTCCAGCACCATGACATTGAAGTGCCATCTCCTGGAGGGATGGGGGGTTGAGTTTATAGAGCGTGTCAAGACGGATGGACGGAGGCCCGGCAGCAACGCAAAGGCTCAGGAGTATTCTGAGTGTAATACAGCCATTCTCTTCCTGGCACTGTACGCTGACGGTGTTGAGGGCCCTGCCAGGGTACTGATGCTGTGTGTGGGATTATGTGTAATGTGGTCAGAAAATGTCCACCGCCTTTTTTGTAAGGTACGTTTGACTCTTTGCTGCCATCATGTGGACAAAACTTGCAACTGCAGCACACATTTCGAACGAGTTCCATTGTTGATTAAAAGCCAAACCCTGACATCCGGTGACTGGGCCCAAGGGAAGTGTGCGGAGCGGCTGGAGGGGAGGGGAATGCCCCCTCCTTGCTGCCTACTCACATTGAAAATGGGAGGAAGGGAGACTGTGCCATCCCCTGGAATGACAGACAAACATAGACCGGTAGCAGCTAGACAAGCTCACCGCTCATGGAAGAAGAAAACATAGATGGTTCCGATAGACGCCATGATCCAGATGATCCAGCGCATGTGAGAGGCCCAGGGGCCCAACTCCCGTAGGTTCAGCCTGAAAAAAACCCATAGAAGCCGAGATGTGAAAAAGCCATCACAAAGCAGAGAAGAACAGCAACTGGTCATGAGGAACCAACCCAGAACCGCAAGAGGAGGAAGTGGGTTTGAAATCTGTGCTGAGAGGCAGTCACTTATGGATGAGGGAGTGCAGGGAGAAGAGACAGCCTCCAAAAAGGGAAGGAAATTGACATATACAGGAAGCTCACACTGCTGACACCCCAGGGCACTGCTGTGAGGAAGCTCTCTCCTTGCATTTCTACCATTGTAGAAGGCAGCTGAGACCTCGCAGAGTCAACCCTTCCAGACTGTCTTACAAATAAAGCCATTTAAGGATAAATATGATGTCTGGTTTTGGAATAATCACTCATGCTGCTGAAGGAGCAGCTTCCCTCACCTCATTCTGGGTAAAATCACTCTGTGATGGTCTGCTGTTTGAGCTGGAGGTGAGTGTGTGAAGCACGTGTATTCAGTCTTCCTGTGGCAGAGTTCGGAGTGATTCTAAGGTCGATGGCTACTCCTGGGGGACGGTGGAAGCAGCGGGTGGAAATACTGTGGCCTAGGGAAGCAAGTCTGAGCGCGGGACCATCAAGTATTGTTTCCAACTCTCATGATTTTATTCCTGAATCTATCATATTTAGTGTCCTTCTTAAAGCCCCAGTTCCTGACGCCATGTGATTATGTGAGAATCGCAGCTTTCATTTAAAATATATTTTTATGGCCCTCTGGTTGTGGAGGAAGCTTGAAACTATAATAAAGGCTCAACAGCCAAAAGGCAAATAAAAAATACAAAAAATAAAAAGTCCTCAAATGTATTATTTTTTAAAATCTCAGGATTCTTTGGGTCCTGATTCCTGATTTTTGGGATGGCAATGCCGAGACACTAGGTATTTCTGCGTTCTGGACCAATTGCCTGCACAGCCTTGGGCAAGGCAAAAGGACTAGAATTTGCCAATCGGGGGGTCCATTTAGCTCCCTCAATCCAACCCTGGGCATCTCAATAACAGTGGCCTGGTTTTTAGAGGAGCTGAGCATGTACAGCCATGGACTTCAGACAGAGTTTAGCCAGAGCTAAAAAGCAGAAGTGGACCTTGTGGCTTTTGTTTCAAGATGGATTTTGAATTTAATTTTTTTTTTAATCTGGATGTAAAGTGTGAGACTCTTTTCTGAATTCCTTCTCCTCCATCCCAGTGGAGATCAGCCTGCTCTTACACAGTGAACTCACCAGGGGGCATAGGATGCTGCTATGAAGAAGTAGATCACCATTCTGTCAAACATATGCAGGCAGTGCTCCACCGTCCTAGAGAGGGGACAGACAAACAGATGCAGGGAGTTACAGCAGTTAGGGTGACCAGATGTTCCAATATTATAGGGACAATTCCAATATTTGCGGCTTATATAGGTGTCTATTACCCCCATCCCAATTTTCCACGCTTGCTGTCTGGTCACCCTACAGCCAGTGTGGAGCAAATGGATTTACTTGGGAAACTAAATAAATGCTAAGATGCAACATACTGATCAATGAGATGTACATAATGATTCTTAAAGATGTAGGACTTGATAGCACTGACGGGCACTAGATATACTATAGGGTGCTGTGCAAACTGCATCTGCCCCTCTGCTGTACTGCACCTTGATCCTGATCTGCGGTATCCCTGTTCCGCTGTTAGCAGGAGTGTCCTGCCACCAGAGATTGACAGTCGAGACCAATTCTCTGGATATTTGAAGTGGTCATAGGGAATCAGGTTGAATTGACCAAGTAGGTAGTGTGTGTGAGCCACTTCCCTCTATTGGAAAGAATCAAAACTGCTCAGCTGTGTGTCATAGGCTAACCACTAACAGACAGGGATCTGATATCAGTGTCTCTGAGAGGCCACAAGGTGCAGAACCGTGGCAAACAGAATTCTCAGTAGCTAAGAATTTATTGTAACTCTGATGTTCTAACCTGGATTAGAACTCATGCTCCCAAGGGTTCGTGAACCATCTCAGTCTCTAATCCCTACCCCATTTTACAATGAATATGAAAGTTGGTCGACTACTTTTTTAATGTGGAAAATTTTGATTTTCAGGAAAAATTCAAATACCAAAACATTTTAGCTAGATACAGGAATATTTTGTCCCAAAATCAAAATGTTTTGATTTAGACATTCTGCTGAAGTGAGACATGGGGGTTGTAGTTTGGGTGCTTCATGCTCCCATCCTTTTCTATAGGTCAGGCTCCCCAGTCAGACTACAGCTCCTATAATGCACCTTGGTGTCTCCTCTCAGAGACGAGAGACAGTATATCATGGGAACCATTAGCCACAGTGCATGATGGGAGGTGGAATCCAGTTGGGGAGCACAGCCCATAGTGGAGAATGGGGACATCTGGCAACCAAACTGCAACTCCCATGAGACTCCACAGCAACATTTCTGAATTCAAATATTTTGTTTTTTGGCCAAAATATTTCGGTTTTGGGGTGTCAGGAAAGTTTTCCACAGAAAGAAGATACTTTTTGTGAAATATTGAAAACCCAATTTTCCAGCAGAGTGCAGCGACTCGAATCCACAGTAGCTAGTGGGTAGCAGAGCCAATGAACAGTTTAGGGGGATCATTTTCAAACCAGCCCTGAGTGTGTGTTCAGTAAGAGAGTGTGGGAAGGAGAGGGCGCACAGGGGCTGGCATAATTAATGGGGAGGTAGAAGCCCACACAAAGTGATCAGAAAAATACTGAGGTGTGGGGGGGTCATTTTAGCTTTTTGTCCTGCCATTGGAGGTCTAAAGTCACCTGGCTGTTTGCATCTCTGCCCCCAAAGCCCTTCTCTATTTACTCCCAGAGAAGGGGGTCTATCGTGACAAATGGCTTTGTTACCGGAGGTGTCTCTTCTTCCAGGAGATGGTGTGAAAGACAGTGGAGACAGTGAAGAGGCCAGACAAGCCAAACCCGTAGATCCAGGCGGAGATGGTCTCCCACTGGTCATCTGAGAGGACATAGAGAATGGAGCTGCCAAGGACGCTGGGGATGATCCAGAACTGGAAGGGAGAAGAACTCCATTGGCCGTCTCTGGCTCATTCATTTAGAGAAGGACATTTAGAGAATAACCATTCTATGGAATAACTTGTCCCTGGTTTCCTTGCAGGTGGTTCTTCACCTACAGATGAATCTGTCCAGCACAGCTGAGGGGTAGAGGCTGAGACAGGCACACCTTTGTATTAGCTACATGATTCCAGACCCTGCTCACCCTGACAGATACCCCAGTCCTCAGCGCCACCGCCACGGAATCACTGAGCGACTGTCAGCAGGGCCCCTTCCAAGGGTGGGGCACAGGAAACTTTTGGGGTTAGAATTGTGTAGGCAGGCTCTCTCCCCATATGGGACAGAGGAGGCGGAGAGGGGTAAAGATCAGAGACAGCCCCTCCAATGGGGGGCATAGTGGAGTCTGGGGATGAGAGGCACAGACACAGCCTATGCCAATGTGGGGCAGAAGGCTCTCTGGGCATTACATGTCAGAGACAGCCCCCTCCTGGTGCCCCCTCTCTCTACTCTGAAGTGCTTAATTAGAGATGACAGATTTCCCTTCATTCCTTTTATTTCTGTCATTTTTCTCATTCCCACCAAGCAGGAAGCAGAGGATCCTGTTGTAAATCTGAGAAAAGAGGCTGCCTGCCCGATTTACCTCCTGGGGTTGGGGAAGGGGGATAAAGAACAGAATTTGCTTAGCAAAACTGCTGTACCTTAGCTTAGTGGGGAATCGCACAATAACCAGGTCACCCCGGCCCATGCAGAATGCATGAGCTTCTAAGGTGTCTTCTCGGGCCTTCAAAAAGGGGGGGGTTGGAAAAATGAAGCAATCTGATTGGCTCCTAGCCATGGCATTATCACATTATAACCGCACCATTTGGTCCTCCACAATCAGAGTTGTCACTTGACTGGTATCCAGGGGCCTAACTGCTGACTAAGAAAGCATTTCTCACCATGCTTTAATAAAACGAGACCAATTGATATACCTGCTGAGGGCCCAAAGCTGTCCTGAGCTGTTTACATACGGCTTCCAAGGGACAGAGTGTGGCCTGGTGGCTAAAAACCCAGATGTTCAGCGTCTGACTCTGCTCCTCATCACAGAAAGCCTCTCAGGTCCCTCCTCCATCCCCCACCGATGGAGGGCAGATCCTTAAATTTCTCGGTGCTGTGCCCTGTATCGGTTTAACAATCCCACGCCATGCGGCTTCTGCCCCTTCTCTTGGAGCGATGACTCTACAGAGCTCACTCTCAAGTTCTTCCTATTTTTAGCATCTGATAGTTGCTACGGAACGTACTGTCTGCAGGACACAGCACACAGCAAGCCATTCTAATGGAAAATGCCAAGAGCAAGGCTCTGTCTCTTTCATTTAACTCCGGAGAGAGCCCTCCAAGAGTACCTGGGGGAAGGTAGCTGGAACAGGTGTCTTTAGGTTTCTTATTCAGCTGCCATCTGCAATCTGTAGGCTCTTTTCTGCACCTTACTTAAGGCGCTGCTCCAATGGCCACGGTAGCCAACGGGAGTCTTCCCACTGGCCTCAACTGACCTGGGGTCGAGCTCTCGTCTCCTAACGGCGATGTATTTTCAAATGCTCGGGGAAGCATTTCCGCAAAGGCCAGGGCTCCTTCACGAGGACACTTGCTAGAAAACCCTTCCTAATATCCGACGCTGCAGGTGAGCCCCACCCTGCCTAAGCCTAGCACATCCCGAATTCTCCCACGCCCAGTGCGAGATTTTCTGGACTCCGGGCTGTGGGGTCAGGCCCATAAAGCAGGCGTGGCTTAAAAATATCTTTCCGGGCTTTTGAGAAATAAAGACACTCAGTCTCCCGGCTGGGGCTTATAAGGTCCCTTGGGGGCTGAGGATGCAACATCTTGTGCCTCCCCCGGCACCCGAGATGAGATAGCCTCACGTGAGAGGCCACGCCCTGCCGCACGTTATTGCCTTACTTACCTCACTCTCAGCCAATCAGATCCTTCCATTCCCCAACAATGCCAGGCCCTCTTATCTTGCCACAACGGCCATCGCCTGCTGTGAAAAAGGAATGTTCCATTTTCACGGAGACCGTAGGGGTGCGCAGCGCGAGCAGTTCTTAGCAAAACACTTCAATTTGTCTAACCAAATAACTTCATCGCATGAAGCAAAACGGGTGGGGGAGGGAAAAAAAAAACTTGATGCAGGCAGGGGTCAAAGTAAGTGGCGGCGGGGTCAGGGGAGTGGGTCTGCCCCACAGCTTCCCCTCCTCCTTGGCTGGTGGGATGAGATCCCTCCCCACCCTAATCCTGTTCCAATCTACTTTGATGATGCAGGGAAGGATGTGTAAAGGCCAGTTATGCAAGTGTCTCAGAGCCACAGCTCCTGATTGCCGTCCCCTTGTGCGAACAGTTTGCAAGATCATAAAACCCTAGAAGTGTAGGGCTGGAAGGGACCTTGAGAAGTCATCAAGTCTGGATCCCTGCGCTAAGACAGGACCAAGTAAACCTAGACCATCTCTTACAGACGTTTGTCCAACCTGTTCTTAAAAACTTCCAATGATGGAGATTGCACAACCTCCCTTGGAAGCCTTTTCCAGAGCTTAACTACCCTTCGAGTTAGAAAGTTTTTCCTACTATTGAACCTTGTTCTCCCTTGCTGCAGATTAAACCCATTACTTCTTCAGTGGACTTGGAGAACAATTGATCACCATCCTGTTTCTAACAGCCCTTAACATATTTGAAGATGGTTATCAGCTGCCGCCTGTCTTTTTTTCTCCAGACTAAACGTGTCCAGTTTTTTTAACCTTTCCTCAGAGGTTTTTAAACCTTTTCTCATTTTTGTTGCTCTCCTCTGGACTCTCTCCAGTTTGTCCACCTCTTTCCTGAAGTGTGGTGCCCAGAATTGGACACAGTACTCCAGATGAGGCCTCACCAGTGCCAAGTAGAGCAGACAGTTACCCCTCGTGTCTTATGTACAAGACTCCTGTTAACATACCCCAGAATGATATTAGACTTTTTTGCAACTGCATCACCTTGTTGACTCATATCCACTATAACCCCTCAGCGTACTACCATCTAGCCACTTACCATCTGGCAACAAGTTATTGCCCATTTTGTGATTGTGCATTTGAGTTTTCCTTCCTAAATGAAGTACTTTACACTAAACTAAATTAAATTTCATCTCAGTTAATTCAGACCAATTTGTCCAGGTCCTTTTGAATTCTAATCATGTCTTCCTAAGTGCCTGCAACCCCTCCCAGCTTCGTTTCCCCTGAAGACTTTACAAGCATACTCTCTACTCTATTATCCAAGTCATTAATTAAAATATTGAAGAGTACCAGACCCACGACTGACCCCGTGGGAGACCCCACTAGATATGATCTCCCAGTTTGACAGTGAACCATTGGTAACTATTCTTTGAGATGGCCTTTCAACCAGCTGTGCACTCACCTTATAGTAAATCAATCTAGACCGCACTTCCCTAGTTTGCTTATGAGAATGTCACATGGGACTGTCTCAAAACCCTTACCAAAATCAAGATCTATCATGTCTATTGCTTCCCCCTCATCCACCAGGACAGTAACCCTGTCACTGAAGGAAATTAGGTTGGTTTGGCATGATTTATTCTTGACAAATCCATGCTGGCTATTCTTTATAAACCTAGTATCCTCTAGGTGCTTACAAATTGATTGTTTATAATTTGTTTCAGTATCTTGACTGGTCTATAATTCTCGGGTTTGTCTTTGTTCCCCTTTTTAAAGAGAGATACCATGTTTGCCCTTCCCCAGGCTTCTGGGAGCTCATCCCCCCTCCATCAGCTCTCAGAGATAATTGTGAATGTTTCTGAGATTGCATTGGCCAGTTCCTTAGTTCCTAGGATAAATATAATCAGGCCTTGCCGACCTGACAACATCTAACTTATCTGAATATTCTTTAACCTGTTCTTTGCCTATGCTGGCTTGAGTTCCTTCCCCCTTGTTAATATTAATTGTATTAAGTATCTGGACACCATTAACCTTGTAGTGAAAACTGAAGCAAAATGGGCATTAAACACCTCAGCCTTAAAGTCTGCTTTTTTGATGTCCATTGTCCTTACTCGGCTGCTCTCACGCCTTCCTTTCCATGGAGTCAGAAAATCACTCGTTTCATGATCACTTTCACCCAAACTGACACACAAGATGATCCGTGTCAGGTAAGAACCACTTACAACGTGTACCTAAAAGCCACCAGAGACCAAAGAAGACACAGTGAGCTCATGTAAACCAGCTCCTGGTTGTGTGCGGTGACTGGACATGCAGACTCCAGGTGTCAGCTGGGCACCTCCCAGGCCTTAGGCTCCAGTTAGGAAGATGTAACCCTACATGTAATTTACATTCAACCTGTGATGGCCCCTGAACTCACTTGTAAGGGAACAGGAAGAGGAGCGAGCCCCTTTCTGGGAACACGATGGGAGCTGAGACCCATACACTTCCCCTTTCCAGCCAGCCATGCCCTCCCCACCCCAAAGCAATGTGAAGACGACTCACGGCGTGGGTTGCACAGTTAGCTGCATGCTCGTACTCCGTTGGCTGGTATCTCCGGTTGGATGGGACCCTGTGATTCATAAACCTTGAACGAGAAACAGGGAGAGAAGCAGGGTCAGAGGGCAGAACCCTGGGGCAGGGTCGCAAATTCATTTATTGATCCTGTCGGCTCTGTTAAGCTTGGGACTGTCCTCTGGTGGGTGCCACACATTGGTATCCGACAGGTAACCAAATTCCAGCCCTGGGAGCCAGGGGTGGAAGTGTTGGTGCTCCAATTCCAGCTCCCCACAAAAGCAACAGAGGGGCTGCTTAGCGCACGCTCTGTGATGGGTCCTGCAGCGCGGCCTTCATGCACAGCCCTGGGCTCAGTGCCATCATCTGACGTGTATGTCCCTGTACCCTCTGACACCCCCCCACCCCCCGTGGCCTTTAAGTACATCTGCCAGGCTAACTAAACTCACTGTTTCCTATTATCACCCTCAGTCCTGGTCTGGTCCCAGCAGCGTTTGGACCCTTTCTGCTCACACACAGCTGCACTCATCTTTCTACTCATCTTGCACCCTTCACCCTACATGGTCTCTTTGCAACAGCCCCCACTGGCCAGAGAAGTAAGAGTTGCAAGATCAGCCCTGAGCTTCGGTCTGTGCCACAATGCAGAGGGTTCGTACTTGAGCATGGCCTAATAAAGACCATATGCCCTGGTCAAAGGGATTGAGCTAAAGAGTGGAGCACTTGGTGTTACTATCACCTTCAGAATAAATGTTCAAGTGTAACGGCGTCTAAAATGTGTCTGTCTAGTGTCATAGTTGTGTCCTTCATTCATGGCATGACTCTGGGACATTACATGTCTCAGGGCAATACCCTGTTTAGAATGATCATAGCCCATAGCAAATCTGTTTAAAGAAACAAGAAGTAGAAGGGTCCAACTTCACTGTTACACCTGTGGCACTGCCCATAAAGTCCATGAAACTGAGCGCAGAATTTAACCGGCTAAGTACATCTAGAGCAAAGCATCCTATTAGGTGAGCTAGCTGGCTACTCTGCCCTGGTGAATTCAGTACAGTTTTAAGAGCGTTTTGAGGAAGGAACAGCTGTTCCTCCTTTGCAGCAATGCTTATTAGATGTTGACACACAATTGTATTATCTCTACATATACGATTATCACAGCAGCGAATCTGGGAATCTCCAGCAGAGAGACATGACCACATTACTTCTGGTGTATTACAGGTCAGCATGCAGAGACCTACAGCACAGCATCCAAGGCACCTATTCTTCCCTAGCGGTGTCTGAGTAAACCCTACTGAAGCCAATGGGAGTGCCTCGTATCCGGCAAGGGTAATGTCATACCCAAGGATAGTATACACAGGGACCCGATTCTCATTGCTGCTATGTTTCAGCACAGCATCCACGAACCTCCAGCGCTGAGGCATGGCTCCATTCCAGCGTAGCATCCGTTAGGACCTTGCAGCACTGAGATGTATCTGGCAGGGATATCATGGTCATCAGCAGGAGCTGAACCTTCAGCATTCAAAACCAGCACGTGAGCCCCTACCACTGAGCCAAAGGAATCGAACTTTTAGTGTCACCTAGTAGCAGGGTTTATCTTTGCTGGGACAAGGCTCCATAGGAACACACAACCACACGAAGTGCACCCCAGCAGTGCCCCTATACGTGCTCTCTGGTGGGAAGGGGGTGGAACCATGGCCTATGCTTTCCCCCCTCCACTGGCTAGCAGAGCAGGCCAGCCAGGGAGAGGAGCGTGTGCTGCACCTGCACCTGCACCAGGGGTGTAGCAGCTGGTGCGTTCCCCTGGCTTGCCTGGGAGCTGAGAGGCAACGTGCCTCCTGGCGTGGCTCAGTTCTGCATCACCCAGTGCAGGCTCACATCCTGTTATTAGTATTCTCTATTTGCACAGCAGTAGGATTGAAAAGCCCCCCTGCATCTTGGCAGACAGTTAGACTAGATGACCCTGGCGGTCTCTTCTAACCCTCCGATTCTATGACTCTAGTTCCTAGGTGCTGAACAAACCCAAAGGAAGAAGATCCCCTTCACACACAGGCACGAAAGCCCAGGGTATGACACAGCTGGCCCACAGCCCGGCCTTGCTGCCCTGGTTAGACCTGGTTTGTACAAAAATAAACCAATGCTGAGCTGACCAATCTGGATCTAACCTGTCACTGAGACCTAGGCCTGTTCCTTTCTGTCGGGGCTACTTTTGTGGGACAGACGTGGGTGCATTTACTGCTCAGCTTCCCTGGCCCTGCTTGTTAGTCTCACTAATAGGCTTTAATAACCCACCCCCCCCCCGAGCCAGGCCCCAACAAACAAAGAGACCTTTGGCTCTGTTAATTCCCCGCCTGAGCCCAGAATTTGTTCGCATTCCTTCCCAACATCCAGGAACAATCTCTCTCCAACAACAGGACATTATTTTACTGTACTGTTGCTAGGTAACTGTACAGAGCTTCACAGAAACCCCATCTGAGTACTTTTCTTTCTTCCTTTCTTTCTTTTTAAATCCTTTCTGCATGGCCCAGACATGCAAGGTTCTGCGGTGATGTCATGGTTTCCATGGAAACACGCACAAGGCCATTTAAAAAAAACAACAACCCCAAACCTCTCTTTGTCTCTTGCCCATGCTGACTCTTACAATCATTATTATTAATAACAATAAAAGCGAGACTGACCTTGGGGGCACGTGTCAAGCTGATTCCCACAGCCCCTTGGGACTGGGGGAGTGTGCCTTTCCAACTCGAGGGGGGAAGTAAATGTCTGGGAATGGCAGAACTGAATTCCAGCATGTACAGATATCCTCGCTCACACACACAGGTATTAATGTAACTGGGCCAGGGGACTGGATGGCTCAAGAGTCCGGGAGCGGGATCTGGGATCTCACGTGTTTAGGGCCCGGTTGGAAATCCAGCTCTGGTCAATCCATGTAGGTTCTTACACAGGCACCCTCACTGTATTATCTGAGTGGCTCCCAAGAAATCAGATGTAACTTCACAATAGGCCAATGGCTTAATTTTGCAGCCTTCCCCACAGAGGTATCCGCAGGTCTCTTGGCGGTGGAGGTGGGGTCGCCACTGAGGATGGCTTCCAGCTCCTTATAGAAGTGGCAGGTCTCTCTTTGGCTCTGCACCAGAGTGATTATTTGACTCCTTAGCCTTTTGATACCCCTGCCACAGCTCCTTGATTTTGGCATGGCACTGCAGCGTGTCCATTCAGAGCCTTGCTCCGCTATGCCACGAGAAATCTGATCAGAGGTATGAAAGTTCCTTCAGCTGGAGCGGAGCTGGGCGTGCACAGCCTCCTCTCCCCAAATGCTGATCAGATCCAGATGCTCCAAGCAGGAGAGCATTTGGTGCATGGAGCTGCCACAGTCATCAGGGAAGATAAGATGTGAGGGCTCCACACGGACCAAGCAAGAAGTGGAATTTCAAAAATTCCTGGGACTTTAAAGGGGGAGGGGCGGATGGCTGCAGGGCAGTGGAGTTCAAACTGAGGGCCAGAGCGGTCAAGATGGGCATTGTGGGAAACCTCCTGGAGGCCATTTACCTTGACATACCCAAGTGTGGTGTCTACACTGACTGTGTCACTAAAAGTTTGGTGCAAAAGCTCCATGCCTCTTGGCAAGGTGGTTTTATTTTGTCACAAAATCAGGGGAGTTGGGTCGGGAGTGGGGGGGATTGTAGTGTGTGCAGCACCACTGTTTCGGCACGAAATGCTGACTTCGGTCAACAAAAATCTAGTGTAGACCAGGCCTAAGTGAAGCAGAGGGATTTCAGATCATTTTTCCTGTCAGCATGACTGACCGTCCTCACCCTCTGATGAGGGCAGTTTGGGAGAGGCGGGGGAGCACAAAGGAGTTTAGTTATTTTTACTTTAAATGGAGAACTTACGTCTTGCAACTCTCTGCGCAAAACCAAAATACAAACAGGCCTGAAAAGCAGCGATGAGGAGCTTGGCTCTTTCACACTCGCCGATTAAAAACTGTTTTAACTCAACCCACCTCTTCCAAAGCAGCCTGTAGCCTTAGGGTCTGTCAGACCAAGCATGGAGCCTCTGCTGAACACACTCCAGCCCGCTCATGTGGAAACACAGGGCTGTTAGCTCAAGTGTCCAGGTTGCTTTCAGACACTGATAGCTGATAGTCTCAGTCCAGTTCCACATGGACAGGCAGCATCAATCAGCTCCCTTGTTGATAGTCACAGTATAGGCCCAGGCTTGAGGAACTCTGCCTTGGGAAGGGCACTCACAACAGCCCCTATGTAGGAGTGGCTCATACCATGTGTCACCTTGGATCCAGAAATCAAGGGCCGGTGCTCAATTACTCACTTTAAGGTGATGGGCATTGCAGGCAACTAGTGTTTCCTAGAGGGGGATTATGTAGCCGTATAAAATTCTACATGTTCACTTGCCTGGGAGAACCATTTTTGACTTACAATTAAATTTTGCCACTCTCATTCCCTCTCCTTCCCTTCATTACCCTTTCCATGGTAAATTTAAATAAGATTGCAGACTGAACTCTTTGCGCCAAGGATTTGTCAGCAATGCTCCAGGCAAACCTACGCTATAAATAAGAGCCCATTAGCATCCTGGAAAGGGGGAGACAATGGGCTGGTACATTTTCACAGCCCTTTTTCAAGGCTGTGTTCGAAGGAGAATCGAGGAGACAGGCAGCTTTCCAAAGCTCTTCTGGAGCTGAGGATGCACAAAATTGTGCCTTTGAAAGTCTGACCCCCCATGAGCTTCTTCATAGTTTAAAGTTGGCAAGCTGGAAGGCTGGAGTTTGGAGCATGTGAATGATTTCCCATTTGCTCTGGCCATATGTTGATGCACACTGGAGTGCCCATAAACTGAGCTTTCAAGTCCTGGGGATTCATCCGTTTTGATCCAGGGCCAGTTTGGTCTCACTGCAGTTTCAAAGTAACCATGTGCTGTCAGGGTCCCTAGGTCTCCTGGGTTGTTCTCGCTCACTCTCAGACCCCACACTGTCTCTCTCCTCAGCCCCAACAAATCAGGAAGATCCATCTCCTCTTACAGACCCTACGCAAGCCAATGCTTGCAGCTTCCCTGCCAGAAGCGCCAAGGAACGGAGATGTATCCCGGGCTCTGCAGCAGTAAATTGCAGCTTCCCAAGCACCCACTCCCCAAATGCCTTCTGGTGCATGCTCCATGGGGCATTCGGAATGTACTTCCTAGCAGCAGCTGGGCCGGGTGCATTGATTGGACGAAATGGAGCACTGCATGACCAAGTGCAATTAGTGATATCTAGATGATCAGAACATGGAGCATCTGAATGTGCCTGTTGAAGTGAGAATAGACTGTTCCCAGTGTACTGTATCCTGCTCAGGCTCCATAGAGCTCACAAACCCTGTCTTCTGATCCAGCTCCTCTTTGCACTGCGAGCTTGATCCTACAAAGGGCACAACGTCCTGGGCACTTGCTGATAATGCACACGCCTCTGTGATGGACGGGCCTGCTGTACCCCAGAGCAGGGCAAGTAATGGTGTGGCTCCCTGGGGGAGCAGCTTTAATTTCCACTGGGAGCCCTGCTTCTAGAAGATGCAAAGGGGCTGCGATAGATGGGTGCTTCTCCCAGCCACAATAGCTACAGCTGGACCCAGCCAGCACCAATTACATTTTGGGCTGCCCTGGATACCCGTGGGTGCCCTAGTATAGGGGAGATTGCTGATACTCTGCACCAATGCAGCTTTCCCCACCATGGGCTTTCCCCCGCCAGGGGCCAGCAGATACTCAGGTACTTCATCTTCCAATCTAGTGTCCCTGGTGAAAACAAAATAAGAGAGGTCACCCAGCAGCCTGTCACCTCCATCTCTTGCCTTTCATGCCATCCTTATTAGTTGCAATGCAGTAGCATCTAGCAACCTCAGTAGTGGACCACAACCAACCATATTGTGCCAGGTGCTGTACACAACAAAGAGATGGTCCCTGCCCCCAAGGAGCTTACAGTGCCCTCTCCGTTCCTGTCTTTTCCTCATGGACCCTGCTGCCAAATGGGGCAAAATCCATTGTCTAAGCCTGATTTCACTGTGTGTCCCTACCTCTCTCATTCCCTCAAGTCTGACAAGTTTAGCTGAATGAGACTCCAGCAGAATTTCTACCCTCAACTCTCTGAGTGCCACACTACAACCTCCCTCTACTATTTCTTACAGTACATTCTTTGCAGGACTGCCATGCTGGAGCATTGCCAGCTCTAGTCAAAATACAGCCAGCCGAGCCTTACACCTGAGCTGCTGTCTGGCTTAAATACTTGTCTTCAGACAGTCCCGTTAGGGGAGGGCACCTGAGACTTTAATATCACTTAATTACTTGATGAGAGCTCAGATCAGCCAAGAACTCAGAGAGACTCTGCTACGTATTTCTCAGTGTGAGCCCTGAACAAATGGCTGATGAGATGAACTGCCTGTGGGCAAATGGATCTTGGAGTTTTTCAGCATAAGTAAATATCAAGAAGAGGAAAAGTTCTCCCTGCTATTCTGCCTGCTGGGAGCTGTGGGCCAGGTTAGTGTTCACTCTCAAAGACAAGGCTCTTGGCTGTGGGACTGGCTCATTTAGGAAGCAAATACACGTTGCCCTTTGTTTGCTATGAATTCTGTGAAACAGGTTCCACAAATACACAGGGAAATAGATAGAAAATATATTTACACTATTAAAGAACTGACCAGTTTTCCTGGTGTTTAAAGAGACAATACCTGCCTGCCGAGGCCCCCAAATTAACTTTCCCTAATCCTTTGGCTCTGGGCTCATGACACTTCACATGAACTCTGCCAAGTCTAATGGCTTGTCTACACAGGCAGTTATTCTGGAATAGCTGTTCCTGATTAACTCCATGTGTACATGCTCTAATTCTGGAATAAGAGTGCCTTATGGCAAATTAGTTTAACGGATTAAGTTAAATTGGAATAAGGCGCTTTTATTTCAAAACAAGAGCATCCAAACATGGAGTTAATCAGGAGTAGTTAATCTGCTTTAAAAAAATCACACTTTACCTAATTCTGGATGAGTTTTATTTGTAGACAAGCCCAAAGCTGCAGCATTAGCAATGCAGTTTTCTGACATGCCTGATGATCACATCAGGCAACATGTACGTGGTCACATTCCAAACTATAATACTAGAGGACTTTTTAAAAAGACTTCACTATATAAAAAGCAAAATCCAAAGACCTTAGCAATTTTAAAACTTGCTATGTGGGGGTAAGGGTGCTAAAGCCTAGGAGTGATGAGAGAGGGTGGGGACAGCACTTGTACCTAGTGGTGTGAGCTCTGCCTAAGTGTCCCAGGAACCATTTGACTCTTCCTCTCTCCACTGTGTAATAACAGAGTTGATTAAAACTCAATTGAGCATCTTTCGTTGCAGACCAATAGAGCTGAAATCACGGATAACCAGGTCTAAGCATTAAACCTGCTCTGGGACAGTGTCTCTGATGAGAGCCTGCCCAGCTTGCACTAGTGAGGCTCCCACACTCACAGCTGAAATCATGGAGAGCTGTGGTAAGTGGCAGGTCCTCAGGACATCCTAGAGGGTGCAGAGTGGCGAGCAGCCAGCAGAGCAGGTGACACCAGAGCAAGCACCCAGACAGAGGAGGGAGCAAGGTGCCTTCCCCCAGCCCAGATGCCTTCTCCCATCATTTGAACTTGGAGTCTTCACTGACCAAGGACAGCACCTGGGACTGGGGTGCGGTGAAGGGACAAGCACGTTAAAGGACCTTTTGATTGTTGGACTTAAGAACCTGAGGCAAAAGACACTGCGTAGCATACTCGGGGGGAGTGGGGAGGTGGGTTTGCTCATGGTTTTATGCTTATGAATCCTGCTGGCAGCATTTTCCCAGGTGATTACTGAGTTACTTTCCTCCTTTTTATTCAAAGTTTCTTTTCTACACTGACTCTGTGCTTGCGAGAGGGGAAGGATGGCCTTTTAGAGGCGCCTGGGAGGTGGTGTGTAATTTTCCCAGGTTACTGGGTGGGGACTCGAGCCGATTCTGTGTTGTATTGTTAAAAAAGAACCCCTAGCTGCCGACTCTGCCTGGCAGACGGGTTACAGCAGTATAGACACACAATTCCATCCATCCCTGGATACAGACTAAGGGACAGAAAATACATTTGAAGGCTTGAACAATCTGCTAACCCCCCTTTAAAACATTCAATAAAACACCAGCTTAGATACTTATCAGAAAGCATGATGCCCAACCTAATGGAGGCATGAGAAAGGGAAAGGCTAGACACCTGTAGGGAGCTGCATGGGTGAGGAAATAGGCCAGCTGCTCACCCCATGCTGCCATGATGGAGGCCAACTTTGGGAGACAATGCAAGGAACTGCTTTTATTTGTTCTTGGGAGGGACGTGTTCTGCCCCAGGACTCTCGAATGGGGAAATAGATATACCTTCATGTCAGGGACTCCATCCTCTTCCCTGCACAGGTCCTCCAGCGCTAGAACAATCTGCCAGCGACACCCAGTTAGATGGTGTCTTGTAAAGGAGAAAGAAACTAGACAGGGAAATGACGCCGCAATAGAAAGCTACATCAAGATCCCCGTGGCTGCTCCTGCCAAGAGAATCTGGGACTGGAGTAACTGTGAGCTCCCCCCACAAACCTGCTCCTATGCTATCCCATCCAGTGACTCTGGCTGACGGAGGCTGGGAGTGGAGTACGGGGATGGGCTCCCACACTGTTCCCTGCAGTAGCGTCTGTTCCCACAAGGAAGACACAAGCTTGATTTCCCGCATGCAGGCCCCAGCAGGAGCATCTGGAAGGAACTCGGTGCAATGCACACTCCTTATCCCAGGCCAGGGAGTTAGTAAAGTCACCGTGAAGAATCTGTTTCCTCCTGTGCTGCAGCCCATTACAGATGGTACCATCGGCAACTGAACAAGAGGGCTTCCCTTCTTCTCTCCAGTGGCTGCTTCTGGCAGACAGTGAGCTGAGCTTTGTAGAGCTGTCAGTCTTAAATAAGAGCATGGCTGCCTTTGCCAAAATTATTATGCACAGGTTGTTAACTGCTGCCAAAGGATTTCCTACTGCCCTTCTTCATGCCTGTCTTATCCTGGCCTCACTTCCCAGAGAGCAAGCTACAAAAAACCCCATGCCCACAACTCTGGACTCCAAAATAAAGAGACTCTTGTCTCACAGAATCAAAGAAAGTGCAGAGCCAACTTCCCATGTTCCTCCCCACTCTGCCTCTGTGATTTGGATGCCTCTGTCATCCAAGAATGAAGATCAGACACCGAGCAGCATTTAGACCTGTCTCTCACTTTGTGTGGGGTAGAAAGGCAAGAGGTTTAAAACCAGATTTTAGACTTTGGGTGCAGTGTGTGAGCATGGTCAGAAATAGAATCCACAGAGGTTAGACTTGGAGGGGTCCTAGAAAAATCTCTTGGCAAGAGATGGAACCAGAGCAGTTGCCAGAAAGACAAATACTTCTTGTTGCAAAATCCTAACCCTGGGTGGTCAGGCATTAAGCTGCACCAATGGTAAGTGAAACCCCACGGAATGTGAATGGCAAAATGGCACGATTGTAACGTCTTAGAGGCAGGGACCAATCATATATTGTTCCCTAAAGTACCATGCACGATACAGTGCTTTCTGAATCTGTTTAGCAATGAATGATAAGTCAAAGAGGGTGCACTAAGACATCCCTTGTCTTCATTCCCAATGGGGCATATAATTGAACAGCCCTTAGGTTAAGGTAGGTAAATACTTGCAAACAGCCCTAACAGTAGCTGCTAGTATGGGCCTATCTTGTTCAACCAAGCGCCCACGAAGGCTGAATGGAGATCTAGGTGCTGAGACTGTGGGCTAAGAGCATCCCACACCACCAAGCTGATGGACAGACCTCAGCTAATGGCTTTGTGACCAGTCACTGAAAGCTCAACACATACAAAGATGAAGATTCTTCCCTCAAGTCACCCTTCCTGATCACAAGCTCTTAAACCCTGGTGTGCCAGATGTCGATTTCTAAAACAGCAGCAGGACATCTGAAGTGTGACTCATCGGCTCCCCCCAACCCCTCACTTTCCATGAATTACACTGTGGTCCTTTGCAGCGCTCACATTTAAAAAAAAGAAGTCACCATGACACAAAGCTACAACTAACAGCTTGCTGGAGACTGAAATAGGGGAATCCCCTGGAGAAAACAGGATGTGAATATTCAGACATCTGTCAGTGGAAGGAGTTGTCAGGGAAACCCTCCTCGTGGGAATTCTCAGCTCTTTGCTAAAGCAAGCATAACTGCAGGGCTTAGCGCCTTAGACACTCAGCCAGCCAGTAAAGGGGCATGTCCCGACTCCTAGGCCCTATCTATGTTCAAAGTCAGGGGATCTGCTTA
Source organism: Mesoclemmys tuberculata (assembly GCA_007922155.1). Lineage (NCBI taxonomy): Eukaryota > Metazoa > Chordata > Testudines > Chelidae > Mesoclemmys > Mesoclemmys tuberculata. The sequence goes on from ML675626.1 coordinate 23,440,239, forward strand.
CAGCACAGCAGGTCCCTGATCTGTTTACAACCCAGAGAACCTTTTGCAGCATGGATGGGACCTAACTGAGCCCTTGATGAAACTTAGGGCTCTCCAAGGCACGAGCTCTGTGAGTGGGATGAAGTCAAAAGCTGTCTCTGCTACATGGATGGTGCTGGGGACTCTCCTGACTCTAGTACACCTGCAGGGTAGACAAGACCCAAGCTGGGCTCAGGGAAGGCTGAAAGAAGGCATCAGCTCCCTCCCTCCCAGCTGAAGGTGGGGCGCTGTTGGCACAGGGCCAGTCACATGGAAAGTGGTACTGGGAAACTGAGGCAGTGTTTGTCAGTTGCAGGGCAAGGAGACAGATGGGCATTAAGGGCCTGATCCAAAGCTCAGTGAAGTCAATGAGAATCTTTCCATCAGGACCGAGAGGCTTTGGATCTGACCCTTCACTCCCCCCCCCCCCCCCCCGTCACCAGTGCTGTTCAGCTTTGTGGTCTAGCCCTAGTGCTTCTCTGTGTAATGCCTTCCACACAAGGATCTCTGTGTTCTTTATAAACACTAATGAAGCCTCATAATGTCCCTCGGAGGCTGGTAGAGGCAGAGAGCCCTGGTCTGTCCAAGAGCATAACTGGGCAATTAAAATCACCGTGCCCCTGGGAGGCAGGACATACAGAAATTTGCCCACAGCCTACAGCAAACCTAGGGCAGAGCCATGAAACAAAGCCGACCCTCCTGACCGCCAGCTCTCCCTTTGCAAGGGGGATGGGGAACAGCTCTCAGGCTGCTCTGGCAGTGCAGCTGAGAGAAATTCAAAACAGCGGTGTGCAAGCTTGCCCCAACTTGCTTGGCCTCCTAGGGCCTAGTCTGCAGACTTGATTTCCCATTGACTTCAGTTAGAGTTGGGGATGCAGCATAGGGTGTGCCGGCCCATTAGCACCCCCTGCTGAGTAGGTGTGGTACCGCACATACTCCCTGCCTCAGTTTCCCTTCTCTTGAGGCACTTTTGATGCTTGACTCCTTAATACCCTCCTCAGGGCTTGTTTCTTACAAAATCCCCTAAGAAAGGGTTCATAAGACAAAGTCCCAAATAAACAAATGGCACTTCTGGCTTGCAGGGTTCCTCTGACTCCTGCCCTCGAAGCTCTGTGTCCAGTTCCCTTACGCTTCTCCCTCAGTCTTTATGTCTCTCCTTATGGCAGGAGCCTCACCCTCTTTCTGGCGTGAGGTCATTCGAACAGTTATCATCTCTCTCGTTACCAGGAGTCCCCAGCTCTCCGCTGGGTTGCCATTTATCTTCTGTGTATGGCAGGAGCCCCAGCCCTTCTCATGGAGCAGGGTCATCAAAGCAATTATTGTCCCACAGCTGGCTCCACTTAGTCCTCAGGCTCAGAGTGTTTGGCGAACTTTTCCTCCACGTCTGCTCCTTTCAAACACAGGAGTCTCCTTACCCCATTCGCTGTCTGCAGGCCTCTAGGGGCAGCACTTTCGCTGATCCCCTTGTCTCTGCTCATCTTCAATTGGTGGGGAGAGGCGGGAGTCTTGCTCTGTCCTCTTTGCAAGATTTGTGGTCCTGGGCCCTTAAAGAAAGAGTAAACAGGGTTCCTCCTAAATCCTTCTCACTCCCGGGTGCTGCTTCCTCTATCCCAATATCTCCCAGGTCCTTGTATTGATAATCAGACTTTCAACTCTTGAAAAGCCACGGTGGGGTGGACTGACCAGTAGGCCATGCTGCCCTTAAAGGGCGGACTACTCCGTTACAGCCATCTTCAAAGCCTTTAATGAACCTGCTCACATGCAGAAAGGCCAGGCAAGGCTATAAACAGCCAGGCACAGTTCTAAAAGAGGAGATGGGTGTTGGCACATGCACCCTTCCCTCTGCCTGTCCGTATGCATGAGTCTGTCTGTCTGTGTATTGGGATGCTGGCTTTTGCATGTGTCTGTGTCTCTGTATGAATGCGTGCTGCTTTCAGTGCCCATCGGAGCCCCGATGTAATGCCCGTGGTTTAAACGGCGTTGTTTCCCTTCACGCTAGCCATGGATTTGGTGCAGGTGCTGACCGGTGGGTCTGCGTATGAGGAGAAATGTCGCTCCATATGTTTGTGTGGCAGCCGTCATGCATGTGGGGAACTGTACCCTTACGAGGCTCTGGTGAAAACTACTCGTTATGTTACTCAGAGACTCGTGCTGAGCAACGGTGACCAATTCCAACTCAGACACGGAAATAAACAGACCCTCTGTCAGACGCCTTGGCTGGGCGTGATTACTGAACGTCACAGCGTGGGGGGTAGAGAGGTCTGGGCAAGCCACATCAGTGGTAGACAGGTGAGCTGCTATTTGGCAAAGACCCCAAAGGCAAACACTTCAAACTGGTGGGTGAACGTCCAGATTCTACAGAGAGCTGAGCCAAGGAGGCGGCATTCGGATCCTGATCTGCATGGCAAGGCTGGAGTATGAGCTGGAGGCTGAATCAGGGCTAGAGGTCAGGTTCAAGTTAGAGGATGATGAAATTTCATGAGCTGCTTCAATGGCATTTCAAACCAAAATGGTGCCAGTCTGGCTATTCCCATGAGATTTGGGCTAGGAAATGGCCCCTTTTGGTTTTGGATCTGACCCAGATCCAAAAATCATAGGGTGGCTTCAGAATCAGAATTGGGGATTCACATCTGCCGTCCGCCTCTCTGCCATCCCGAGATATTCAGGGACTTGAAATTGAAGTTCCAGTTTTGGTCCATCTTTAATTTCATCCCCTGAGCTTGCAGACACAGCCGACTGGTACTGACTGGCCTCCCCCCTGCCAACATTTAACAGCCTTCCAGGTTTTTCAGAACAAATAAAGAGGGTTAATTTTTTAGCCTCTTCCCTGATGGTCACACATCACTGTAGAAATCATCATGGAACTGGTAAAGAGACAGAGAAAGTAATGGCATCTGACAGATGATATCATCAATGCCAGTAAACTAGGGTTGCCAACAGTCCCTTATTACAAGCAACATCCTTTCCTTTTTCCATCTCTGTAGAACAAGAGCGGGAGTTGCTGAGTGCTGCAAAAAGCATCAAGAAATACCCCTGGCGAAGTTGGCGAGTAGTGCTTATTAATAAAAATAATTATAATAAAATAATGAGGAGTGGGATGGGAGCGCTAAGAAAAGAGTCCCTTATTTTTTAAAAACAGTGTTGGCAACCGCCCACTGCCCCTCCTGGCCTCTCAGTCTCCCCTATCTACAGCAAGTCATCCCCTCGGCCCCTGCTCTCTCCTAAGCAATGATTGAGACCATGTGTCCTGTGCTAACACATGGGAGTCCCAGGAACAAAATCCCAGGCCTTATTCTGAGCATTGTTTGTGTGTGTTGGAGCCATTGTGCCTGCCTGCTGTGTGAATTCCTGTAAGCCATGGCCTGACTCACTCAACACTTTTGACTTTAACCTTATAATGATTCAACTGCAGGACTTAGTAATATGATTTGGTCTTCATTCTCCTCCCTAGCTGATAATTAGGCTGCTTCCTGGCCCAGATCCAAAAATCATAGAATGGCTTGAGAATCTGAACTGGGGATTCACATCTGCCGCCTGCCTCTCTGCCGTCCCGAGCTATTCAGGGACTTGAAATTGAAGTTCCAATTTTGGTCCATCTTTAATTTCATCCCCTGAGCTTATCCCCTTAGCACATCATTACAGAGCAACACTGCCAATGACCAATGTGCCAATGACTAATGTGGCTGGCCAAACCCACTGAGTTACATGCCCTCCATGGGTGGGCAACTTCAGACTTTGGCAATTCTACAGCAATGGTTCTCAAGCTTTTCCATGCTGGGACCCCCTCTGCCCTCTAGCTAAAATTACCTCCCATTTGGCAACATGGGAAGGGAATGATGGATGTAACCCCCTGAAACCTGTTTGTGACTTCTAGTTCAAGACCCCATGCTCTGCAGTAACAATAACATGTTTTGCCCAAACCAAATTACTGTACTATAAAAACTCTAAAATACCTGGTTTTCCTTCTTACCAGGCAACAGGGAAAGACCTTTCCACTGAAAGTTACAAATGCAAACTGTAATCCTAACCCCAGACAGTGCTGCCATCTGCAAAAACACCCACATATGTACATATTGTGCTCAGTTTAAAAAGCTCATGTGCCTCTGATTCTGTGCCCGCTTCTCTGCATCTGTGTGCTCCTGTCCCAGCTCCTACGCACACATATGGCATTCCAGGTTCAAAAAGTTCAGCCTTGTGTGTCCTACACTTTAAATACGACTTCCTTCCTCCTTTGCCCCGCATGCTGGGAGGAAAAAAGACACAAAATCTGCTGGTTTTACAATCCTTTTCCCCCTCAGTGGAAAGCTACTCGCTTTCTCTTTCAGTTCTTGGACGGATTCCGACATGCATTTCTGATGGAAGCATCATGTAAGAGCACAGAGTGGGCTTGTGTTGGGAAGGTGGGGTTAAGTGAGCAGCGCAGTCTCTCCCAGCATTGTTTTAGTGTAACAAAAGGGACTGACAACTTCTGGAGGGAGCAAAATGAGTCCAAAAAGTGGAAACATAAAAAAGTCTCGTTATCTAGATCACTTGTCTTCCTACACAGCATGTGCTTCAGGGCTGGGGCCATGTATTTCATATGCTTAACATAATGGGATCCCAAAGGACAGGGGTCTTTGGGTGCTATCACAATATAAATGTTACACAATAACAAAAGATATATAATCTTATCACACACACACTGTATATTTGTGCGAAAAGGTGCTAATATCTGCCAGCAGGGTCCAAAGACAACCACCAACTTCTTAAAGCCCATGGGTGCACCAAACACTTCCTCAGGCTCAATGGGAGCTGCTCAAGCCCTATAGAGTAAAACCAGCAGGGAGCTACAGCCCAAGGGGGCTATAAGGGGAGTCAGACTAAACTGTGTGGATTGAGGTAGCACATTCAGGGACTATGTGTTCGGTTTTAGGCAGTACCTCTGAGAGAGAGAGAAAGCCAAGAGGAATGGTGTGACTGTGACCCTGAAAGGAAGCACTTCCTGGGGAACAGAGCTCGCATGGGGGGATTACTGCTTGCTATCATTTGTTTCGACTGTGTTCAGGGAAATAGGACTTTGTGCACATTCTTTGTAAATAATCAAAATCATAAACCAAAAGTAGACCTGAGTCACATAACTGATTTTTCACCCTAACAGAAACAGCCCTGCAAGGGTGCGAATAATGGCTAACTGCTCAGGGACAGGGGCAACAATATATACATGCCACATATAACATATACACACACGAATCCATATATGAGGCTGGGATTTAATGAGTGGGTAGGTACCCTGATCCTTCTGAAATTCACTAGCTAATACCTACCTGCCTAGTAATGTGCCTTTGCAGATCCTTACAATATATATAAATGTATATTTTTCTGCCACATTTTATAGCATTTATTTATATGGTAACTCAAACTCTTACATGGCAGTTCATGATACTGGGGTAATAGCAAACCATTTTTTAAAGCAATGGATTGGCAAATGTGTTCAGAGATTAAATTGCTGCTCATTTCAGTCGCTGTTTGTAAGCTTTCCAAAACCAGTTGCTTATTCACAAAAATACTTGCCAATCCCAAGTATTTTGCAAATTTTAGCAAAAATGCCCCAGACATGGATTATTTGTTATTTGTTTGTTTTAAATGCTTTGGTCAACCAGTCCAGGAGCAGATGCAATACTATGTGTCCAGATACTTGAAACTAAGGTAGTATTGTAATAGTTACTGGGACAAATTGTGGCCACTCTTCTGGTTGTTCTGAGCGTCTTTGGCAACCCAAGACAGCTGCAAAGCCATCTTAGCAGGCTACTCTAAGGGAATCCTGACATGGCAAAGTGCCAGCCTAATAGCTTTATCCTACTCTCATTGCAGTTTCTGGCATGAAGGTCACAGGGTTGCCAACCATCTGTAAATTTATGGACAGTCTGTAAAAAAATGTACAATTTTAACACTGACAGTAAATCTGTAAATAAATTTAAATGTCCATAAAATTGGGTAGAAATAAAACATATTGTATTGATTGTCATCGTTCAGAATCACTTCATGTATCATACAAGTACACTGATCATGACTTTATCAATGTCCTGTTTTCTATTATTGCACACGCCCAAAGAACCCTATTGATCAATTAATTGCAGCTAAAACAATTGCATAATTCCAAATTCCTGTGTACAGAATATCATGAGTGACTACACACTTTTGTAACATTATTGTATTGTTTATGGTATTTTTAGTGATGTCAGTAAAAATTTTAACATGTCAGTAAAACAAAACCAATTTCAGATCTTCATGTCAGTAAAAACTAAAATGCAAGGTTGGCAACCCTGAAGGACATGACATGAGAAAGGGGGATAAAGCTGGAACATCCCTGTATGCTGACAATCACTGGCTGCTGGAATGGCTCCTGGAGTCATGGGGTACTGGGAATAAATTAGAGAGGTCTTTGGGGTGCTCTAATATCAGCAACTGGTCCAAGCTAGCCACAGCATATAGCGACTACAAAGATATAGGGACTACAAAATCTGGTCCATCACCTCAATAAAAGATGTAACAAACATCTTGTCCTGTTTAACCCTCTCAGTCCAGGCTGTTAATGGATCCACAAAACTCTGTGAAGCACCCCCAGGCTACAGCATCTGTTTCAGAGTCCCGGAATGAGAACAAGCCATTCTCTTTAGCTGTCAGATGCTCCATGTAGCTGCTCATCTGACTAAAAGGCTGCTTTGGTGTATAGTTGAGATGAACAGTTTGGGGATGGCGGTGTGCTCTAGTTGCTAGGGTCTTGACCTGGCAGTCAGCTTAGCTGGGTTCTAGTCCTGGTGCTGATGATATGCCATCTGACCTTGGACAAGTCACTTCCTCCTCTCTAGCTTAAATAATAAGCTCTTTGGGTTGAATCTGCCCCTCCTCATCCCTATGCACAATGTTTAGAACAATGGGGCTCTGATCTCAGTTGGGGTTTCTAAATGCTACTGCAATACAATAATAATAAATATCCAGAATATTCAGTGAATATTATGAACAACTAAAACATTCAAAGATCACAACTGGTTTGGAAACTAGCGGGAGAGGCTGTGCTTTGGCATGGGGTTGGTAACAAACAATTTGACCATCTCTAATGCTAGGGTTTTTTCTGCCAATGTGCTTTACAAGAGAGGGCAGGGCAGCCTAGCCAGGCAAGTGTGAAGATAATTATTTACATCTCCTTTCTCCATCTGATCTTCTCATTAGTTTTCAGAGATGAGCCTGAGCAGAAATGTTGGAGCCAGAGGTAGATCTGGATCCAAACTTTCCTGACGTTCATGGGCTTGGATCTAAGGTTTGGTTCCAGCCCATCTTTGCTAATTAACTTCTGCAATCTGATGCAAAGTATGCCATTTCTTTTAATCAGGGGGACTCACTGTATCGCACTCAGAAATAGCAGGCTCTAGATTGAGAACAGAACGTGACAATTTTAAAATTCAAGTTCCATTTGACTGTTCAAACACAAACTCTGGGTTGCACCATGTATTCGTTGTCCCACGTTTCCCGTAGTCACTAAGACTCTGATCCGCATTCTGATCGCCTTGTTATCTATCCATCTAGGTCCTTATGCGACACCCCTTTCGCTGTTGTAGCTGAACACCTTGCAAGAACTACAAATTAAAATGACCCCATCTTTTCTCTCCTTTGTCTTTTCCTGTCGGTAGAAGTAGCTATTTCATAGATTTTGGTTTGTTTCTTCGCGTGTGCGTGTTGAAATTATTGAGTGAAAGCCAAGCCAAGGAAACAAGTTTTACATTTAGCTGTAAGCTCAGTGAGGCCTGACGTCATTCTTATCTCTTGCAGGATTGAGTTTCATAGTCTAGCGACTCCTGGGAAAGTTCTGTCGCCTGCACTCATGGGCATCGCCAACTGGTCAAGGATTTCTGTAATTCCTTGTGCATTGTATCAGTCCGTGCAGGGTAGTTACATGGTGACTATGCAGCACCAATGGGTCCAAGACTTCCATTAGAGATAGAAAGGACCAATTGGATGCTTGAGTCCATCTCCCTGCCAGGGCAGGGCCTGCCTCACAGAGAGGACACATTGTATTTTACGGTGGTATTCTGTTTGCTCTTGAGTCAAAACTGAGGCACAAATGAACTGTGCTAGAGCTGCGTACTCAGCCAGACCAGATGGCTCTCTCCTTTCATCAGGGGTTTGTTACTATGGGCCACCTCACGCTGCTGCCACGCACACAAACTAATACCTAGAGGCTGCTGAGTGCCAGCCCGTCTCCCCAGCCCAGGACAGGCTGTTGCTAATACAGCATCCAGTCTCTTTCAGGCCCTTCCCTCAAGGCATGGCTTATTAATCCAAAGGAAAGCTCACAAAATAACTCCAAACAAAGCTACTCCTGTCCCCAACCCGGGCTGCCAGGTGGGGCCCAGAGGCTTTGCACACCGTGCTCTGCTCCAGGGCCAGCTGCATGCACCAACTCCCCTCCTGCAGCTCTCCACCAAGTGAGCTGGCAGGCTCAGCCCTTTGTCGGGATTGCCTGACCCCTTCTCAGCTGGGTCTGCTAATGCAACAGGGCTGGGTGGCTCCCAGGCCCCTTGGCCTTAAAAGGACAGCCCAGTCTGTTACAGTACCCTAATCTGCAAGTAGCCCTACTGATTTCATTGCTTATGGTCCACGGAGGAAGAATCTTGCCCTGGGAAAGGAAGGCAGGGACAGAGGCGCGGCTCATATAAGCACCTATCTGAGGTGTCATTAATCTTTCGAGCAGCTCTGTACTCAGTGTGATGAGCCACATCCATTTTTAAAGCATCTTCGCTCCCATAGTTTTGTCCCACATAGGTTAAGGGTGAAAAAAATAAAATAAAACAGCTGTGCAAAGAATCTAAGTCCCCTGGGAAGGCATGTCTGAGCAGGTGTAAGCCAATCTCACATACTCAGACATAGCAGGATTTACTTGCTAGGCAGCCTGGGACAAAACTTGCCAGGCCTCCTGCAGATCCAGCAGAACGAATGGCTCCGACTGAAGAACTGTTGTTCCACCAGGGATCGACCCAGAGGGGGGCTCCAAATGTAGGGCAGGCGGCAGGGCTCTCTCCACATTCTGGATATTGCTTAACCTCATGCATCATTTCTCCACCATTTCTGGTTTTATTGTGCTAATTGTGGAACTTGGGGTCTCTTCCTCCAGTGTTGCTGAAAGGCACGGTGTAGATATGCTGGGGACAGGCAGCCTCTGGTTTTCCTAGATCAGACCATGGAGTCAGAGAGTAGCTGGCCCTCTCTACCTCTGACCCAAGCTACCTCTGACAGGCTTCCCAAGGAGGAATGAAGCAACTCAGTTCACCTAGGACTAGCTCACTCCTTGAGCTGCTGGTAAGGGACCTTGGATGTGACTAGGGTTGACTCATCTAGAGATGCTGGGGAGCAGGTTTATTTGTGTGATGCTCTGCCTTTTGGGGTTGAATAAAAGTAGATCCCTGGTGGAGCGCTCTTCAAGATACAGGCCTCATCAGACTCACTAAAATCCGCACTCAGGGAAACAGACAGAGACACAATGGTGGTGCTGCACTGATGAGGCGGTCCCCTATTACACATGGGCAGTGGCAACACAAGATACCCAGATATAGCTCCCCTGACCTAGAGGGATGACTTCTGGGGGTATGAGGGTAGTTCATTCTTCACCAGGTGCCACCTGGTGACAAGTACAATGGTGATTTTTTTGTGACGTGGAAATCTGCTCAGCAGGAACAAGGCAGAGACCCCCCAAACTCGTTACACCGGATGGCAAGGACTTTCAGTCATCACTTAGCTGGGCCGGACTTGAACAAAGCAATCTAGAGGTGAAAGATTGCATACCCAATTACCCATGTGCTGCCTGAGCCATCCATTCTCCTTTCTTCCTGTTGCATGGAACCCATGCACATCTCTGACCCACCCCTGTACCTCTCTGTCACGACGCATTGTACTGTGCATTTACTGGCTAGGAAGCAGATTCTAACCAAGGATCAAGTTCTGTGCTCAGATGTATTTAAAACAACTCCTAGTGAAGTCCATGGGAGCTGCAAACAGATATCTGAGGGCAGATCTTGGCCCTCAAGTATATTAAGGATTCTTCTCCACACAAAGCTGCCTTGTTGGGAAGTGTACTTGGCTTCTGTTTTCATTATTATTCTGTGCTTACTTGCCCAGGTTAAGAACAGACAAATTTCATAAAATCTGAGGCTTTTTACCTGAAGAAATTAAATCTTGAATCTGTGTCAAGTAATTATTAGGATTCTGCCCGGCTGCAGCGTGCGGTTCCCAATATACACCCATGCTTTAGATCTATTCAAAGAGTCCACATTCAACAGCTTGCTTTTTATCATGTTGATTTGTCCTTGGCCCAGCTACCTAAAAAGAATCCATGTTTTACTGAAAATTGGCAACAACATTCATAAATAATAACAAAGGCTTTGGACCTCCCTCAAACTCAGTGTATGAAGCAGGCCCAACATCCATGATGTGGTCGGAGGGATAAATTACGTGTTCAGTGGAAGTGACTCTATGGCTACACTAGAGCGCTTACAGCGGCGCGGCTGCACCACCACCGCTGTGTCGCTGTAAGCTCACTATGTAGCCTGTTTAAGCCAACGGGAGAGAGTTCTTTCTGAAGTTGTAGTGTCACCATAGCCTGAGCTGGGGAAACAAGTGTAAGTGGCAAAGAAGGGTAACTTGCACTTATTTGCCGTTCAGTGAGTGTGCAAAACGAGTGTAATTTATAAGTGGAGGTGTCAGACTAGGGGTGTAACAGAAAAAAACAAGATAAACAAGTGGAATCTGATCTGCTTCACTAAGGGTGTAACTGACACTGTCATTTACGTCACGGCTGAATTGTTCTCCAAGATGGATTTTACTCACTATAAAGCAGTACCAAGTGACAAATGGAATGTTGTTACAGTTGAGATGATTTTGGAGTCCCCTCCTCCCCCCACACGGCCATGCGCAGTGTGTCAAACTGAAGCTGTTTTTCCATTAAATTGTGAGAGCCATTTTCGATTTACAGTGCTCAGCCTTCCTTGGGACCCCTCTAGTCAGTTTGTCAGGGGGCCTGACATGCTAGTGCCAAAGGGGCACTCTCATGGAAAATCAGAATAAAGTAGAAGACACTTTCTAAGGGGACTGGTTATAAGAATGATCTGGCCGAATGACCCTACCTGAGAATAAAGGGCTTTCTTGCTCATGGAATGGAATCAAATTCAGTTTCTTCTCTGCTGTTCTTATATACTTTCTTCAAATTCTTTTTTTCCTCCTCTGCTCCCTCTGTTTCTGAAGTAATTTAACATTTAGAAGTGGATCAACCACGGATGAATCTAGGGCAACATTCTTGTCCCCTGAGCAGGGAACATTTTCCTGTCTTACCCGACAGTTTATAAAACATGCCCACGTTGATTGCTTCCTTTCTTCTAATTCTCATTGCTTAAGGTCTTTTGTCTGAATATTTTTCCAGTGCTTTTATTGATGACCAGTTGACATAAATCTCTTCCTCCCTTCATTCTCTTGAATCAGATAAAACCAAAGAAACAAAAAATGAATCAACTCCAAATTCCTCTTATGAGATGAAGAATTTATGCTATTTTGGGGGACAAGTTAACTCCACAAGAGTGGGTGTTTCCCACCTTCCTCCAAACTGTGTCAAAATGCCTCTAATGCAGGGGTGGGCACACATTTTGGCCTGAGGGCCACACCTGGGTATAAAAATTGTATGGCAGGCCACTTGGTGGGAGAAGGGCGGGGGGAAAGGGTGGGGCTGGGAGAGGGGAGTGGCCAATGCACTCTGGCCAGGACGCTGCTGGGCCAACGTGGTGGGAAAAAGGTGGGGGGAGTGAAGGGGTGAGGCCTGGAGGGGGAAGCGGTTGCTGCAGTCTGGCCAGGGCGCCATTGGGCCCATGTGGTGGGAGAAGGGTGGGGGAAAAAGAATGGAGCTGAGAGCAGCTGCTGCGCTCAAGCCAGGCCCAGCTGGAGGGCCTGATGAAAGGCTCAGACAGGCCGTAGGTAGTCGCGGGCCATCGTTTGCCCACCTCTGATCTAATGCCTTCCTGAGCAGCCAGGCTATCCTTGCACCTATTTCTAAAACACATGCCCACCTTTCCTGAATCAGACATACCAGTGAGTTGCCCATTACTCCCAGTATGCTGGTCCTGGCACAGACCAAGGGACTGGTACATTTGGCTTCCTCTCCCTACCACAAGGCCCTGTGACTTGTGCTGAGTAAGTGGTGTCTTACTTACAGTGGTGTCTGTTGCAATCAATGGGCTTGCATATGGACGAAGATGAACAGATTATCAAGCCTGAAAGGACTATGGTGATCATCTAGACTGACCTCCTGTATAACAGAGACCATGAGACTTCCCTGAGTTAATTTCTGTTTGAACTAGAGCGTATCTTTTAGAAAAACGTGTCATCTTGAGTTTAAAACTTCCAGCGATGGAGAATCCAGCACATCCCTTGGTAAAATGTCCCAATTGTAAATCACCCTCACTGTTAAACAATTGCATCTTATTTCTAGTCTAATTTTATCTAGCTTTAACTTCCAGCCATTGGATCTTTGCTAGATTGAAGAGCCCATTATCAAATTTCTGTTCTCCATGTAGGTGCTCATAGATTGTGATTAAGTCACCCCATAACCCTCTCTTTGTTAATCTGAACACACTGAGCTCTTGGAGTTTTCCATGTAAGACGTGTTTTCCAATCCTTTAATGGATGGTATGGGTTGATGCGAGTAAAGGTGGCAGAATCTGGCCATTAAGGATAATTCCCTGTGCTCAGTTTCCATGTGCCATTACAGCGTGCTTCGCGTTGCGCTGTGCATGTTTTATCTCACAGTGGAGTTTCGCCTACTCCGAACCTGACTCCCAGGTAATCACATAAGGTGTCAGGCTCTGGCTGCTTATGGCCAGTGCCTTCAGCTGATGAACAGGGAAACCTGCCGGAGGAGGCTGAGAACCACTTTGACACACCTTTCATGCTTGCTGAAGAAAAGATTATGGGGAAGAAGTCCTAACATAGGGAACCAGCCTGGGGTCCCTTTTTGGGTTACCTGTAGCTGTGTCAGCCAAGTGCCATCTGACCCCATTCGTTGCAGGGCTTCTTCTCTGCTAAGCTGTGAACGAAATTCACAAATATGGGGCCTGATCCTGCTGGCCGAGTGCCCTCGGGTCCCATTGACTTCAGAGGAGTTGATGCCACTCAGCATCTCACAGGATCAGCCTTGGGAAGGATGTACCTTTGCCGTAAAGTGACAGTGAGATGCTGAAGCTGGTGGCGTGTTCCTGCAAATGGCTGCCTGTCACGGGATGGCGATTCTGCTTCCTCTTCAGAGGCACGGCAAGCGCATCGCCCAGTTGGCTTCACGCTTGGGTCCGTGGGAAAGGGTCCTCTCTGCTTCCCCACAATGCTGCTTTCTGGGGCCCAGCCTGATGTGGCATGCACCTGACGATGGTGGAAAATGTTGTATTTCCCCTGCTGCCTTGATGTGGCAGCAGGAGCTTATGAGCGACACGTGGCTGGAAGAGTATGTGTGAAGCACTACGGGCAATATGATCTCCTTTACAATGCACGGGTCTGGCAGAGCAAGGGTTTTCAAAGAATTCCCACCACCCCTTGGGCCCCATGCTGCCTGTTACTTATATGAGCGCAGCGTAGCAGAACCCAGTGGATCCTGATTCCTTAGCATGCTTCTCCCATCCCTCAAACCACGCAGTAGAAGGAACATGCTGTACAAGGGCACAGATACTCTCCAGGGCACTTTTCTTCCATGGAGAATAGATAGCTGCTTGAAGCACTGGTAACACAGCCTCCATGTCTGCACATGGGGGTAGCCAGTCTGAGGGCAGAATAGCACAACAGGAGCCATGCTGCAAGGAGGGGGAGTGGGACAAAAGAACTGCTGAGGAGCTGGCCCTCTGAGGAAAGAACAATTCCCTGCTCTGAGACTGGGAAGCAGCATCTGTTGTTTCCTCCATGATCACCCCAGGAAAAATACAAGGCAACTCCATCGGGTCACTCGCCTCCCACTGAGCTGGGTGGGGGTGGGAAATATAATTGGGCCCTTTTCGCACTTTAAATATTCTTTTCCACAAATCCCTCAACTCAGATTCCAACTCCCAGCCAAGGAGCGATGGACGGAGAGCTCCCTTTCAACACCAGTCCTGACCCTGAGAGGGGTCACTACACTGAAATCCCTGAAGTACAAGGCTTTCCTTTTTTGGTCCCCAGCACTTTCAGATCTTGCTAAGCCAGACAACAAAACTCAGGTCTCCTGCTGAGTCTGCCACTGTCCAGTTCTAGCACTCAGCTAGTAACTGTGATATATTTTTTATCATTGTGCTCCATGAAGAACAATCAAAAGACTTTAGCAAAAAGACTTTGAAAAACAAAAGCCAGGTCTTTAGGCTACATGTGGGAGGTGCTTAACGTGCTTAACATGCAAAAAGGTCCAACGCTGCTCATTTGTGCTGATTCCCCAGCTCCTAAATCTTCTCTGCATCCTGGAGAAGAAAAAGCCATGACAGAGAGGAAGGAGCCTTGCACCTTCTTTCAGAGAGTAAGCCTCATTCTACTCACATCCCCCACTATTCCAGTCCTAACAATGGACTCTTAGCAACCCGTTCAACATGCAACACTTGTTGCACAAAAAGTGCATTCAGTTACATCTAGCAGATCATTTTCTCTAACTGAAAAGAGAGGCACTTTCTAAAGAGGGCTCACTCCAGTGGCTTCTGAAATATGCGTTGGTTTGGTGCACAGAAAACCTACATCATTTAATGGATCGGATCACTTTCCTATTGCACTTTGTAAAAAATCTCTTTATGCTTTTGGCTATTAAAAAACGTTCTGTACTGGACAAGGTTACAAAGCATTACACAGTTGCCATGTAACACCCATTTTCCCAAACAAAATTAGGGAGAACGATACAATTTCCAAATGGGTTTTCAGCAGGAATACACAGTATTTAAATAGTCACCTGAAGAATGAGAAGAGATTCTTCATTCAGGATTTGTGTACATAAGCTTCAAACTCAGTTCCTAAGACAAACTGACTATGAACGCCACTTTTCGATGGAAATCTGATAACCATTTGGAATTTGTCAAGTACACTCTCCACACCACAGAAACCACCCCCACTACAAGAATTGATATTAGCAACTGGAAGAGAGGCTAAAGACTGAACAGATACGGAGACTGACCGGTTTTCTCAAGTACTTCCTCCAGGTCATGGCTATGAAACACTGCGTGCAGAGAACTGCGTGCAGGGAATCTTGCAGTTCTGTGCATAAAGGACTCAGTCTAGAGGGCTGTCAGCCTTTCCCCAGCACTGAATTCACTACAGAATTTCTATTTGTGAACACCATTTCATTGAGTCTTCCCATTGCAACATCACATTATGTTTGGCTACAGCTGACACTCCGTCACTTATTATACTTTCCCTTTGACTCACTAAGCCTCCCTTCAGGCCTAAAATGCACGATTCAGAAGTACGCTGCATTTCCTCTAGCCCAGAGGCCTGACAATAGTTTTCTGTTCCAGTTTACATAGGAATTTAGGACATGGGACTGGAAGGGATCTCCTGCATCACTGAGTCCCATCTCCTGCTGTCATAGGGCACCCCCGTCATATAGTCCGATTCAAAAAGGTATCACACTCCACCTTAAAAGTAGTTAGGTTCCTTGCTCCCTCCCCTCCCCCCTCGGAAGGCTGTTCCAGAATCTCACCTTCTAATTTCCGATCTCAGCAGATTCATGGCCAGTTTAGACACATTTGTTCTTATGTCAACATTATCCTTTAACTTAAATAACTCTTATCCTGGCCCGATGTTTTCCCCCCAGATTTATTTTTAAAGAACAAGCCTTCGCTTTGCTAAGTGAAACAAGCCAAGTTCTTTGTCTCCTTTTGAAAGATAGGCTTTCCATTCCCCCGATCAGCCTAGTGCCTTCTCTGCACCTATTCCAGTCTGAATTCATCTTTCTTGAACATATGTGATGCCCTGAGTTTCATTGTATATTAGTTGGATGCATAGAAAATGCATTTCTTGATGAGAACTGTCCATTCATCAGGTATCCTCTTAAGTAGGTGCCACTATAATAGATCCCAACACACCTGAGCCATTAAAACACGTTCCTACCACTGTGAGAAATTGTGCTACAGTGGAACCCATCCCAGAATAAGGGAAGGATCACCAATCCAGCACTATGTAGGAAGCAGCTACATCACAACAGATGACATGAATTGTCCTTTTGGATCTGTGAGATTACAGATGCTCACAGCCAGCCACACCAATTCATTTCCAGAATCCACACAAGTTCCCATATGGGCAGTACCAAAGTCCCCAAGACCCACCAGAATCCCTGCTTGCCCTTAATAGAAGCCATACAATGGGAAGAAAAAGCCTGCAGTTCCCTCAGTGTTGTGTTCAAGTTCATGGAGGTTTTGTTATGGGACCAACTCTGAAAAATGTCAGTCCCTGATACAAGGGTTCGTACCCCTCTGGGAGACTCTTCTGTCCACTGCGATCTTCTTTGAGCTCTAGGTCCCTCATGGATGGAAAGATGGCCTTTGAAGTCAAGCCCCAGAGCTGGAAGCTAGCTACCTGGAGACCTATTCCTAACCCTGTGACAAATTCAGGCAAGTTGATTACAGCCAAATTTTTGGCCCTGGGGAAATGGTTTGCCCCAATATTTGATTGTCCAAGTTGAGACACCTTGAAGCAGGGGCTGATTTTTCAAAGGTGCTGAGCACCTGCAACTCTAAATGATGGCCATGGGTCAAAGTCTCCTGAGAAGGGCACCCAAATATTGAAACACTCCAAAACCAGTGGCCATCTTTGACTGAGTTTCTCCATTAGTGAAATGGGGCTAATAATACCTGTCTCCCAGGGTTGCTGTGAAGCTGAATTCATTCATGTCTGCAGAGGTGCTACGGAATTGCAAAGGATTATTGTTAAACCAAGAAAACAAAGCAAGGGTGTTAGCGTGCAGGTGCCCCGTGCTCTGAGGAGCTCAGAATCTTTCAAAACCCACTGGCAGCTTAATTCACTGTGTCCTGGAAGCACCACCCTGGAATTAAATCCCTGCTTTCTCTATGGAAAGGCAGGGAGTGGGTGGGATCCTGGAGGGTTCCAAAACACAATGCAAAATGGTTCAACTTAAAGGAATTAAGAACACAGCTACTTGGTTTTACCTTGCATATCTTGTCTTCTGAAAATCCAGGATTCTGGACATGAACATCTTGGCAGTTCCATCAGAATCCAGCTCTGGTCCAGAGAGTGTTGAAGAGGGAGGAAAGTGGGAGGAAGAAGCAGAGTGAGGCAGGGAGGAGAGAAAGAAATTCAGGAGCAGCAGATTAAATCCCAGAGGCAGATTTTCAGCTCAGTAGCGGACAGGGGGCAGGAGAGTCTCTGTTATTACTCTGACCCAAGGAGGAAACGGCAAGCCCCAGCGTAACCGTACCAACTTCATCCACGCTTGCTTTGTCTGCTGGTTTAGACATGTGGACGTAGCAACTCACAGGACCAAGGACCAGATCTCTCTCTCTCTCTCTCTCTATCCCAACACTCTCTGTGTGTTTGAAATGCTACAGAGAAAATCAAGGCCACCCTTAGTTTCTCCCGCCCCCTGTTGCACAAGAGAATAATACAATAAAAACAAAAGCAACCTAAGAGAGAGCCAGCGAGCGTGTGAGGGAGGGAGGAAGGGTACGTGGGTCCGGCTGAAAAATAATAATCCGATGAGGAGGAGGAGGAAAAGAAGGGGAGCAAGTAAGCAATCCCATCCTGCCCCACATGTCACAACAACCGGCCCAACCTGCCTTATCCACACAGCCAGCTTGAGCAGAGCTATAAATACACCCGGCGGCGGATCAAATAGCAGCAGATTTGAATTTAAAATGTAATTAAAGTGTGACGAGGGAGGAGCTGCAGACAGATGGACAGACTGAGTGCGGAGGGGGGCCGGGCGGGAGAGACAACATAGCTGATGATGGGCAGAATCACTCAGTGCTTCCCCAGACCTGGAGCCCTTAGTAGGCTTCACTTGTTCCCAGCAAGGGCATGGCCTTCCTTGCCTTCGCAGATGCTTTGGCAAGGTGGCTCTTTTCTGTGCAGGGCTCACGCTTCCCCCAGGGCCAAGCTGGGGCCCTTTCCCTGTCTCGAGCTGGGATGCTGGTGAGATGGTGCCGTTCCGTCCTGGGGGGGCACCAGGAGGCGCTGGAGACATGTCAAGCTGTGCTTCCGGAGGTGCTGCTTTCCCTGAGCTGCCTCAGCTGGGGTGGGGAATGCTTCTCCCCTTCTGATCCAAATGCACCTTTTTAAATAGGGCAACAAAGCTCAACAGCTGTAAGGGAGCCTCGGGGCTATTTATAAACCGCACTCGGGAGCAGGGGTCCTGCAACAGTTAGCAAAGCAGGGCTCTGCACGAGTGCGCTGATCCCCTGCGCCTGTCCCCCTCTGTCTGCCTCCGTCACTCTGCCTCTCTCTGCCTCTCATGCAAGGCCTCTGCCTCTCTCTTCCTCTGTGCCTGCTCCTCCTCTGGGTCTCCACCCCTCCCCTCTAACTAGTCCACATAATGTGCATTAATGGATGTGCCTGGGCTGAATGCACTGGAGATTTGCTTTCCACTCAAACACCACCCCACTAACTCTGCTCTCTTCCTGCACAATAAGAGAGAGAAAAGAAAGGAGTTTGTTCTGATATAGGGCAGTCTCCTTCCTAAACGAAGCATTGGGGGGCAACAGTCCTCTCCTTATCTACGTCTTTCCTTCCCTCGTCCCCACAAAAAAGCTCTTAGATCCTGAAAACAGCCACAAATAGAAGGAGAGCTGGAGGGGGAGTACTCTGTGTGTTTCCATTCAACAAAAGAGGTCCATTTTGCTGGCACACAGTGTTTTAAAGGCACACACCCTCCCAACCAGGAGAAAAACATGACCTGGTTTTACTCTGATTCCAGAGTGAAGTTCCAGGAAAACATAATGGTTAATGGGTTTGATTCTCGTCTGGTACCAATTTTATACGCATCTATTGACTCCAGTTGAGTTCCTTATGTATAGGGATGTCCACAAAGCAGAATCTGGCACAAGGTCTTTCTGCTCTTATGAATTAATGCAAATTGATATAAACCAGTTGTATATAAACTTGATGTAAGCAGGTCCACACAGGGTTTGCACCAATTTAACTATGAATCAATTTGTAGAGAAGTTTTAGTTAAAGTGGTGAACGTAAGAATGGCCATATTGGGTCGGACCAATGGTCCATCTAGCCCAATATCCTGTCTTCTGACAGTGACCAATGCCAGGTGCTTCAGAGGGAATGAACAGAACATGTAATCATTAAGTGTTGAGGCAGCTCTAGTCCTGACATGCAGCATTCCTTGGTATTCTATTCGTAGACTTCTCTTAGCAGAGTCTGCTAACGAGGACAAATCCTGTGGCAGTTTTGTGATGCAGTACTGTGTTAAGTGCTAAGCACTATGCTTAGACTTTCAAATTGATTTAAACTGTTGACATCAGGAAGATTTAAACCTTGGCTTCCGCTAACCCACCATGTCACCTAGCTAACTCCAGGTGAAATCCAAATTCCTTGCAGTTGTTTGAATCACAGCAGGAACCTTGGCTCTAATCAGTAAGGAAGTGTGGCCAGGAGAGCCAGGTTTCTTGTTCCAGAATATGCTATGTGAGGTGGACAGTTTCTGGGGGGAGTTCATCTCTGTGCCTGGATGGCTTTCCTTATTGGTTAACAACGGGGGCAGCATGACCCGAGGGGTAACAGCCAGTGGTCAAGAAAGAGAAAACAAAGGGATACAACAGATGATTCTGCACAACATTTCTCTGCTTGTTTGGATTTCTTTTTTTTATTTGACTCAGTGGTGTGGCTTCCTGAAGGCTTTCTGACATAGTGCCCAAAACAGTGGTGTTGGTTTGCTAAATTTGGAGCTGGACCCTGCACAGCCCAAAGGGGACAGAGCGGACAAATTTATTACAGCTTGCCCTTAGATGGAACAAGTCAGGGAGCAAGGAAAAGGGGTAAATCCATAGCATCGCTCTGATCAATTTCTCTGAGCTACCATTAGCAGCCAGCAGCACGGTACCCAAGCACCAGGTCCAAAACTGACACTCTCATTGAGGCCGTTTCTGAGAACTGCTCCTAGACGCCTGCTGCTCACACTTGGAGAGTTCTTTCAAATTGCTTCTCCAGCCTTTGCGACTGTGGAGAAATTTTTCTAGGGCTCTTTAGTGATCTCTATTTGCTCCTTTACCTTTCATTAGACATGATATAGACATTTTCAGAGAAGGAAAAGAGGCGACAAGTAATGGTTAATGAACTGAAAGTGCAGTCCCCATGGGAGCCCATCCCCATGAGCAGTATGTGGGCTGCAGAGTTCATTGCGAAAGGACACCTGAAATGAACTGTCAGGACCGAAATAGATTGGGTGTTGAGGGCAAAAGGCAAATTGAAGGGAAAATAAGCTACTATTTTTTAAGCCTGAATTCCGTTGTTATAGCAACTAAAATCTCACGACTCACGCTGTGGAATAACTCCAGACCTACAGCTCCATCTGACTCTGATGGCCAGATAATTGCACTGAACTGAACATCCTCTCGAGTGCTGGAAATGGAGAAATTCACTCCCCTCCCAGCCAAGTGATCAAATGAGCAGGGCAGGCCAACTGACATGGACTTACTCCCCCCCCCGCCCTATGTTCAGATATCTTCCCCTGTCCCCAGCGTATTCATGCACTAGGGATGGAGTCTCACTTCCTCCCATTCCCATACCCCACTCCTGTGCTATGAGTAACTCTCCCTGAAGTTATGCAGAGTCCTAATATCCTGGAACGGGTGGATTCCTGCATGTTGATTGAGTTAGTTAAATCTATTATTTGTTATTATTTGTATTACCTTAGAGCCTCGGAGCCGTACTCATTAACCAGGGCCTCATTGTGCTAGACACTGTACAGACGCAGAACAAAGAGAAGGTCCCTGCCCTGTTTAGACTGGAAGTGAACCTAGACCATCCCTGACAGGTGTTTGTCCAACCTCTTTTTAAAAACCTCCAGTGATGGGGATTCTACAACCTCCCTTGGAAACCTGCTCCAGAGCTTCACCACCCTTCGAGTTAGAAAGGTCTCCCTAACATCTAACCAAAATCTTTCTTGATGCAGATTAAGCCCTACTTAATACTTCTTGCCCTATTTTCAGTGGACATGGGGAACAATTGATCCCCATCCTCTAACAAGCCATAACATATTTGAAGACCATTATCAGGTCCCCCTTGGTCTTCTTCTCTGAAGACTAAATATGCCCAGTTTTTTTTAACCTTTCCTCCTTTCAGACAATCATTTGATGGCACGATGGCAACTAATTTCAATAACTGCTGGCATCTGGATGCTGCGCAGAATCATCTTCAATTTAGAAACCAGAAAACAAGGAGTCAGAGACTGTGCTGCCGTTTGGAACCATCCATCAAAGGTTTGGAAAAAAGGTGAGTGTCCAGCAGTGTTCTGAACAAACTTGGACCATGAGACTGAATGTGAGCTACAGTGCGGTACATTTCACTGAACTCCATCCCATCCTCCTGGCTGTTCAGTCCTACCCAGTGACCAGCTAGGGAAAGTGAGCAAATCCAACTCAACCATTGTGCCAATGTACAAGGGGAGCTGGGTATCTCTGCTCTTGGGCATCTCCGAACCTGAAAACGATCACTCCAAGCTATCTCTAGCCCTGTGTACCTGCACTCTTTGGTATCTGTGGTCCTAGATCATCTGCATATTTCTGGCCCTGGTATTGGTGCACCTGGAAGTGTAGGGTCCTGGATATTTGCTTTCCTGACAACGATCATTGAAGTGTAAATCCTTGTGATTTTTCCGGCCTGCTTCACCATACTTTTTTTTTAACTGAGAAAAAGCTTGTGCCTAACTCTCCTAGGCTTTAATTATTACTTATAGTTTGGGGTATAGCTAGTAAATTGAAATCTTTGCCCTCACTGACCATCCATAGCTATTACCTCACCTGTAGCATACCCATAATTCCCCAGGCAGGCATGCCATTGTCCCTTATAGGACCACTGGTAACTATATTTAGATTGTAGGCTCTTTGGGGCAGGCATTGCCTTTTGTTTTATGTTTGTACAGCACCCAGCACAACAGGGTTCTGATCCTGACTGCAGCCTCCTAGTGCTAGCGTAAAACATACATTAAATAATTATAACAACAAAGCATGCACAGATAGACACAGCTCTGTAGTAGTGTTAACAAAAGCCCATCTGGAAAAAAATCTGTCAGTTGCCATGAGTAACTCTGACCTTGAGAATTCATTATACTGTCTGGCATACATGGCATATGCCTGCCTACACCCGGCAGCAATCTGATCATGAGTCTGTACACGGTGAAGTATGAACTGTGAGGATTTCAAGCACAGCATGCTGCACACTGTCACTCGCTTGAAAGCTCGTCTCTCTCCCCAGCAGAAGCTGGTCCAAGAAAAATATCACCTCACCCACCTTGTCCCTCGCTGTCCAATCTGCTACGGCTGAGTGACCTCCTCTGGTATAAAGCAGAACTGCAGAGACGCCTGCCGTATATAAACTTGCAACTCAATCACACACAGACACACTTCAGTCTGTGCATCCATACAAACATGCCTGTTTATCCCATTTCTTCTGTGTGTCTGAGCCCTTGCTAACAAAGAAAAACTACATATGGGGAAATCAACCCTTTCATGAAACTCTTTTCCTGCCAATCAAACACAGATCATCCCTCCCTGTGCACATTCATGCTCATTTGCAGTCTTGAAAGCCATATGTAGGCAAGGGGGTCTACTGCATGAGAGGTCTGGTGGCTAGGACAATAGATGGGGGGAGATTAGGAGACATGGGTTCTATTCCTTTATCTGCTGTGTGAGCTTGGGGGAAATCTCTGTGCCTCTGTTTCCTTCCCACCCTTTGTCTGTCTTATGTAGCTTGTAAGCCTTGCAGAGCAGGGACCATCTCTTGCTTTGTATTCAGTGCTATATGGATAACGAGGTCCTGATCTTAGCTGATGTCTCTAGAAGCTACTGTAATATACCTAATAATTAAGAGTGCATAAAGCACAGAGCTGGGTGTTAGGAGACCTATATTTCTGCCATTGGCTTGCTCTGTGACCTCAAGCAAGTCACTTAATCAATATGTGTCTCAGTTTCCCTATCTGTAAAATGGGGTACTTAATGCTGTGAGGCTTATCTAACTAGTGCTTGTGAAGTGCCTCAAAACTCTTGGATGGAAGGTGGGATAGAAGGGCAGAGTATTAAAACACAATCCATAAAGATTTTAAAACCATCCCATCCAAATGACACCCATTGTGCTGAGGCGGTGTCTAAAAGGAGACATGTCCTTGCCTTTGACTCAGTAATCCTAACTGAAAAAGGGACTAGCTTGGCAGTGTCCCTGCCACGTCTTGCTTGTCAGGTGTGTTATTCTGCATGTCCCTTGGAGGCCAGAACTGCTCTGCTTTGTCTCATTGCTCTCACATTCTAAGAACAAGTGAAGTGACGGATCTGATCTGCTGAGCGATCTCGAAGAGCTACTGCTGATAAATAATACATACGACAGATGCAAACAAGGATTCTTTAACATTAGGGGTTGCCAATATACCAGTCTTTAAGCACTGAAATGAGCCCATAGTAGAAGCAACTGAGAGAGCAGAGGAATATGACAGACTCCAAAGCTGCCATTGAGATGTTGAATGCTATTATGACAAGAAAATGAAGCCACGCCTTGCTCATACATGATCTCCGTCAAAGCACCACTGTGCTCTAGTAGACCAGGTACTAGCATGGGAATCAAGATACCCCAGTTCTATCCCTAGCTCTGCCACTGAACTATCCTGTGACCTTGGGCAAGTATTGTGCCTTTGTTTCCCCATCTGCAAAATGGGGTAATATTCAGGCCTTGAGGCCTACAAATGAAAATGGCTATAAAAGAGCTAGCTATTGTTATCAATGCTGCAGTTAACACCCAGGGAAATGGCTCCTATCACCATCTTAGCAAGGTCAAGGGAGATCTCTAGAAAACTGGGGGGTGTAAACATGAATGCTTGCTCCCACGGTTCAGTAAACCAGTATGTGCACGGCTGGGTGCTCTTCACTGGCATATCAGAAACCCAGGTGAACTCCTATTACTTGTATTCTGCACTTAGAAGCCCCCCCATGCCCAGAGACAGGAGCATGGCTGCACTGGGCACAGGGCGAACACAGAAGGAGACAGCCCCTGGCCTAAGGAGCATAGCTGCAATGAAACTAGGGGCGGACCTTTCCGATAAGAGATGGCTCGTCACCCTAGGTAAAGTGGCTTGCCACCGCACCATGTCTCCCATCCATCCTCTGACCGAGCTGGACCCCACTTAGCTTCCGTGAGCTGCTAGGCGCCCTAGCCACAACAGCGCATGCGCCGTTTTCCAGCGCGCACGAGAGAGAGACCCGCCGGCACACAGCCGCATGCGCACCAATGTACGGTGGCCCGGCTGCCGCTGGGCGCCGACAGCGCCTGCGCAGTTTGAGGGCTTATGGGGAGGAGAGAAGGGGGCGGGATGGCGCAGGCGCCTTGAGGCTCCGGCTACCAGCGGAGCGTAAACAAGGCGCCAGAAGGGATGATGAGGGGGGGCCCGGAGCCGAGCGCGGGCCCGCGCCGCACAGGCTGAGCCCGCGCCCCCGAGCTCCCCGCCGGCCGGGGGTCCCGCTGCCCAGGGAGGCGCCATGAACCTGGCCAGCCAGAGCGGGGAGGGCGGCTCCGGCCAGCTGCTCTTCGCCAACTTCAACCAGGACAACACGTAAGGGTGGGCCGTGGGGGAGGGGCGGGCGGCGTGGGGGGGTCTAGTCGGCAGTGGGCGTGGCCTGGAGGTGGGGGCGTGGCCTGGAGGAGGGGGCGGGGCATCTTGTTTCGTTCCCTGGGGGGTCACGAGGGGCGTGGCCGGCCTCGCTCCGCTCCCCGCGGGGGTGTTCTGCGCCCCGCCCCCCGGTTGGGCGGCTACGGCTAGAGTGTGCCCCCGCCCCTGCCAGCTCTTCTCCCCCATAGCACAGGGGGCTGCTGGAGCGGGCCTTTCTTGTGAGCCCCCCCCGCAATTCGGATTGGATTCGTTTTCCCCACGCCTAAAATACTACTTCTGTAGGGGCTTTTGGTCCATAGATGGCAAGGTAACGATCTCTGTTTGCGGCTGGGGAAACTGAGGCACGGAGCGGCTTGATGACTTTTTCACGGTCCTGCGGTAGCTCTGTGACAGGTGCGGGCAGAAGACCCAGGTTGTCATTGGCCGTCTTGAAGGGTAACATCTAAGTAGGGGTGTTTGGCAAGGGCTACCTCTTAACAACGAGAAGGGGAAGGTAACCACATCACAGACCTGGCAAACTTTGTGGTGTTATCTCTGAGGTATGTGCCTCCCTTTTGGTCTCCCTGGGTTGTCAGCCCTTGTTCACTTCCTCTGTTCTCTAGGAAAAGGTGGTGTTTTGGGGAGATTGAGGGATGGGATTCCAAGGAGGTAGAGGCTTGTGTTTGCATTTTCAAGTGGCTTTCTCTTAATCCACTCTTTGTGGTGGTGAAATAACTTGTAATAATTTTCAGAGATACTTTACTATCACATGCTCCCTTCAGAGTCTTTTTCTTCTCAAAGAGTGTGGGCATCCCCTTTTCCTTAAGACCCTGTTCATTACAAATCTTACTTATTTCTCTTGTCTGTTTTGAGTTCTAGAGAGAAGTAATACACTCTGCACAAAGCTTATCTCTCAAATTATTTGAACATTGTCACTTAATTTTTCAGCTTTGTGGATGTGTAGGTCTCCTTATTGTGGAGTTCTCGGTGTGTAATATAAATTCACAGAAAGTGGTGGTTGATGTGGTGGAGAGAAATAGATCCATATATATCAAAAAATAACATTGGGAAGCATGTCTGAAGTTTAGTATCTTCACTTTAAATATTGGTAACAGGAGGAAGCAGAGGTGATATGAATTATGGAAAGAAGAATTGGGCTGTTGTAAATGGCTGAGATATTAGAGTTATGGGGGAATAACCAAAGGGAAATCTGGCATTGAGAAGGGAGGAGTTTATCTTGGGAAGTAAGAGGAAATTATCTGGGATTGGGAGAGTGAGAAAAGCTATTTTTAATGACTTGTTCTTTGGTAGATTTATAAATGAACAGTAAGAAATGTTTTCCTCTTTTTCTTGCAGCAGCCTCAAGTCTCTCTAGCTCTTTTCAGCGTGTATGGCTAAGTGTGGAAAATCCACTGAGACTGTGAAGGGAGTGGTGATTCCCTGGGGTGGCTCTATAAAATGAGTTGAAATACTGCATTGGGACCTTCTGAAAGAGTAGGAAACTATGAACTTGGCTGCTGTATTGCATTGAGAATAGTGCGGGGAAACAGTAGTCTTGCAACAAGGTGTTTAGGGGGAGTGTAACTAGTCATATGAAGGGAAAATAGTCTCAGGCATGTTTCAAGTAAATTATAAACTTTCTGTTGTTTTGACTCAAACAAAGTATTTCTGCAGCTTCTTTTGGGGCATCATGTTGTGTACCTTATACAGCTCGGAATACAGAATATGTGCATTTTTTTCACTAGATACTAAGTACACAACTTTTTCTACCAGCCACTAGATAAATCAAGCCAAAGAAGAAGAAACTAGAAATTATTTCATCACCTCCTTTCTTTTGCAGTTTTAAATGACTAATATCTAACTTTTTTAAGTTAAAATGTTGTCCAAGTTGACAGGCCAAAAACTTTACTCTTTCCCCTCCTTAACACTAACATTTTTTCTAATAAATGTCCCCAGAGTTTGTTTTTTAAATCCTATCAGCTTGTATTCAAAAGAAAAATCTTTTTTCATGATAACTTTGTCTTCAGGATGATATTTATAGGCTTGTTAGCTTCAAGTGAAGGAAATAGAAAATAGCAATGTGATAAGAGCCCCCCACCTCAATATTTTTTCCTGTGCAGTTGTGCTTGAAATGTTTAACTGACTGCTACAGGAACTGTTTTAAGCATAGGAAGCTTTGTTTAGCAGATTGCTTTTTGAGACTATTTCTTCTAATGGACTTTAAACCAGTAAGTTGTACCATTGTAGTTGCCCATGCAGACATTCTTATTCCATTATGAGAGTACCTTTTTCTTGTTTATTTTGCCACTTTGGATGTTTTTAAGCTTAGCTGAAAAAGTCACTCATACTGTGGAATAAGAGAGTATGTCTACATTGCAAAAAACAAGAAGAAAAACCTTGTGGCGGCAAGTTTCAGCGCTCAGGTCAGATGACTTGGGCTCACATTATGGGGATAAAAATAGCAGTGTAGAAGTTCAGGCTTGGGCTTGAGACCAGGCTCTTAGGTTCTTCCCCCCCACCCCACCCCCAATTACCTGGTTTTAAAGCCTGGGCTTGGGCTGCAGACTTGGTATCTACACTGGTAGGTTGAGCTGTTATGTAACGTAACTTGAGTAGACAAACCTTACATCACTGTGCTGTGGTGTCTTCACTATGCTATGTTGAGGGAGACGCTCTCCAGTGACATAGCTTCCATCTTTCATTTAGGTGGATTACAAGAGTCGATGGGAATGCGCTCTCCCATCGACTGAATGTGTCTTCACCAAACCCGCTAAATCGATGCTACTGCATCGATGGCATTGGTGCCCATTTAGCGCTGTAGTGAAGACAAGCCCTGAGTCAGTTGACCCAGGTTCTATGACTTGCTGCCATGGGTGGTGGTCTTTTGCTGTATAAATGTATCCAGAACATCCACACAGGGAGTTATACTAGACTTACTTGCAAAACTTTCCCACGTAGACAAGCCCTTAGTGACTTTTCCTGCAAACTGTGGACCTAGAAAATACAATAAAACAGTCATCTCTGTTCCAGGTCCCCACCTGGTGTTGGGAGGGCAGCTCTATGGTGTCTTTCTGGCTCTGACTTTTTTTTTTTTGTTCTAATCATTTTACCACTCAGTATGTTACCTACCCACATTTTTTCGGCTGAACTCCCTTAACCATGATGTTCATGAAATCTGTTAGTTTGGGAAGGTGGATCATTGTGTTTTTTGTGTACTTCCATAGCATTTAAAGCCATTTATTTTTAAAAGAGAAGAAACTACAGGTAATCCAAATGAAAGCAAAAATACAACTACACTTTCTGGTTTCTGTAGACTTGTCAGTAGAATGGTGATACAGCCATCTGCTATATTGTCCATTTAAAATGTATAAATATAATACAGAAAGTTACTAGGGTATTGCATATTAAATAAGAGATTCTTCTCAGATGCCTTCATGGAATCCAGGCAAACATTCAGTGACTCACCCTTCTAAAATTTGTAGATAATAAAGTTAAAGAAATCTCATAAACTTCTCAGATGCAATCTGCTCTTTGTCCAATGTATTTTCAATTCTGTCAAAAGGAAATTTAAATTTAGTGTGTGTTTGTGGGTGTTTTCATCAACAATGGCAACAAAAAGAAATTAAACTTTTTAAAATTCACCTCAGATCTCTATTAAAGGTATCTGACTTAATAAGAACGTTGATTCTGCAGAGATTTACTACTGGTGCCTCTCCCTGACTGCTTAAATACGGAGCTGTTAAAGGTGTTGGTAGTGACAGTTTTTTGGTTTAGTTAAAATCCTTTAAAGTAGGAAAACGTGAAATTACACCACTTCCACTGTGGGGTTGAGTTTCTAGGAAGATGGAAGTAAATTTGTTTAATAGTTTAAGAGCTCAGAGGAGTTAAACATGGCTCCTTTTGAAACTTCAAGGCTGGTGTCTAACTTTTTTTGGGACACTTGTAACTTAAATCTGGCTTGCTTTTGAAATCAGGAAAGGAATGTATAATAAGAGCAAGAGACATAGTTAATTGCATTTAAAATAATGTTAATGATAAAGTGAATTGTTAATGTATTACAGTTAAACATAATGAAGTATATTATTCATTTAAACTTCTAGGACCTGTAGGCTTCAAGTGTTGGTGACAGAGGTATTCTTCACCTGGGCTAATAGGCTCAGTCAGCTGAGAGACTTTTTCATGCCTTGGTGATATATCTGTCCAAAGAGTTTGTATGTGGGTCAGAGTTTAGGTTACTGGAATGTACAAACTGAATTTCCATATCTTCACATTGTTAACCAAATGTATGGATTATAAGGGTACTGGGATATTTATGTAAAATTATTTTAACTGGTCATTTCCAGTCTTTCTGGCAATTTTTAAGTAATTTGAATCAGGGTGGAGGGGAATTGAGCAGGTCATCTTTTGTTGTTTTATGGTGTATGTGAAGAACTGAAAGATGAATCTTCAAAGATTTTTCTGCTGTGGCTTCTTTACATTAAAAATTCAAGTTCTGTTCTTGAAGACTCTAGAAAATTAATGAAATAGCATTATGAGCTAAGAATGAAAACTGAGCGCAGGGAAGATGCAAAGGGCTTAAATCAAATTTTTAAACTTTTTTTTTCTGCTCTTGTTAACATCTGTTTAACATCAGTGACAAGCATTTTGGAGAAAGAAAGCCTTTGTTTGAAGATACAGGATGGGTCTTGAAATGTTCAGAGCTAACAACTCTGAGACCCCAATGAATCTCCAGCAAAGCCAGGGAAGACCACAGTTGACATTCCATAACTTCTCAGGTGAAAAACTTGCAGAAAATTTGTCGGAAAGAGTCTTAAATTAGGCTGTGGTATGCCCTGTTAAATATCTGAAACATGATTTCACAATTAGGGCAAATGCTGAAATCATCTAGTTTTCTCTCTTTTCAGAAAACTGAGTATTGCATGTCTCCTGTTAATTTTTCTGTCAAGTTTCTTAACTACTGTTCCTGTTGATCTGATCACAAGATGTCAGTTTTGAAATTTGCTGTATTCTAGTCTATTCAGTTTCTGTTCCTAACAGACTAATCTGATATCTCTTTTTAGGTCCCTAGCTGTTGGCAGTAAGTCAGGTTACAAATTCTTCTCCTTCTCTTCTGTGGACAAATTGGAGCAGATCTATGAATGCAGTAAGTGTCCTCTTCTGTTCTTTTTTGGACTTCTTTTAGACTGGCTGGCAGACTAAGCCAGATTTCACTGTTTTCCAAAAGGCTGGCTTGAATGTTATGTGACTGGTGCTTAATTTTATTGTGAAGTATCACATGTATATGAAACAGTTGGATTGCTCTAAAGAGGTGTTTTTCTGGGTGCCATAATCAGTCACTGAATAATGCGATGTGACTTATTTGGAGGAGATCTCATGGGGTCTTCATTTTTCCTGACCATTAGGATAGGTGACTGCAGTTAGCAGAGCCTTTACACTATTAAATTAAAAAAAAACAAAAAGAAAAAACTAATAGCATCATTTTGCATCCTAATGTGTTTGCTACAGGGAAAAGTTGTAAAAAGAGAATACTGCAAGATCTTGCTGCTCAATAGCTTCTGGTTTCCTCACTAAAACCAATGAACTGTCTGCAGCCTTCCAATCTCCTTCTCTCCACCGCCATCCTATTCCCAACAGTCTGGAGCTGAATTGAATACTCTAAAAAGGGTACATTTGTAGGCTCCGTTGAGATGCCACTTATGCTAGATTGTAGAGATTTTCATAATAGGAACATTCTTTGCTGCATGCTCGGTAGGCAATGACGTCCACTGGTAATGTTAACATTTAAATTAGTAATAGAGTTCAGAGTTCACATACCATTAAGACAAAAAGTTAACACTAAATTTATGTTCCTGTACTGCCTAGAGACATCAGTTAAAATGCGTGCCTCATTGTGATAGGCACTCTACAAATACAGAAGATAGTCGCTTTCCCTAAAAGCACACAATCTGAATAGACAAGACAGACCAAGGATATTAGAAACAGAGACACAGAGAGGTGTACAGTAACTTGCCCCAGGTCACACAGCAGAACTCCCACAGAATCCAGATCTCCTGACTCCTAGGATGCGGACCGATCAGTGGACAGCAGTGCTTCCCAGCACATCTTGGAATTGTTTTAGACTGTGTACGTTAGTTATAGTCTGTTCACATTTTGAAAGTTTTTGTCTGAGAATGTAAAGACTAGAGACTTAAAGCACAACAGTGCAAGGTAACAGCTTTTAAAAAAAAAAAGTGATAGCTTGTTGAGCTGCTGTGAGCCAGCCTGACTTGACCTTTACCCATGGGGCATGCAGTTCCTGAATAGGGAAGTAAAGAATAAATAAAAATATTTTCATTGTATATGCATAATTACTTGCTAAATAACTGGTGGGAAAATAATTAGTGACTTGGCAACAGATTTAACAAAATCTTAATTTTACTTCTACATAATGACTCCCTATGCACAGTGTAGTTCAACCCTGCAGAAATGCGTTTTGGGGTTTCTCTGGCATAGAAGTTGGACAGAGTCAGTGTTGTGTGCATGCTGTGCTATTCGTACTCTGTTGGTACCCATTGTATTTTTCTACTGTAGAATTAAACTGTACAAACTCTTAAGTGGACCACTAAATGAAATATGCTACTCACTAGTATTTATCTTCTGATTAGATGAGGGGAACTGGGAGTTTTTCCTCCCTCTCTGCCCCCCCCGCTGCCATTCATGGTTCCCATCATTGACTTGTGCTGTGACTTCATGTAAATCACATAACCCCTGTAGTTCAGTTTATCCCTCTGAATACTGGAGATGTTAGGCTTAGTGAATGATTGTAATATGCTTTGATTTCCTTGGAAGAAAAAGGCAATAGAAATACAGATGATAAAGTCCTAGATTGTTCTGACTGGCTCTTGTCTGAGTTATTATGATGCTGTAATCCTACCATGGATGCCTTTTTTTTTTTTTCTTCACACTCTCCTGCTTCACTGCAACCCCTTCAGTTGAACAAATCCATATATGGTACCATTCTGCTTATTGTTCCTGTGTTTCTCAAATAGTTTTTGACACAAATCAACTTGCTAATTTGTTTGTCCAGTACTTGATTCAAAGTTTGTAGTTCTTGTAGAATTTTGTTTATGCTAAAGCGCTTTGTACCTTATTTGTGTTCTGGGCCTGTAATTTTCTGTGTTTGTGTAAGGTAAAGTATCAAGGAATAGAAAAGATTAAGAGGGTGGATGGGATTAACTGCTTCATTGCTAAGCAATCTACCCAATGCATCTAAAAATACTGCTAATCCAGTTCAGCCAGACATATCTTGTACTATGTAGCCTAGCAGTTATTTGAATGGATGTTCAGTAGTAAGCACAAGTGACTTGGCAGCAGTGAAGGGGTTGTATGACTTGTGAGGAGAAATGCAAAGGAATATAGACTAGGAACTGAGGTTCACCCTGAATATTTAAAGCGGTTAATGCCGTTAAAATGCATCACAGAATCTTCCTTTCTGTATCAATTACCATTTGTGCAGCGATCCTCACTCCAGTCTTTTAGCTCTTTACTGTGAGACTGAAATAATTGCCCTAGCTCTTAAGGTTTTTTGGCCTTTTGAGATCACATGGAGTTGGGTAGTGTATGAGCTGGTCCCCCAATGGTTGTTGCATCTGCTGTTTGCCAGAAGTTCCAGTCAGTTCCTTCTTGACCATGATCACATGTGCTCTTTCCCTTAAACCCCATGTGAATTATACACAATGCCGCGGCCACATGTACCTTTGCCCCTGAAAACAGCTCTTCTCTTGCGCTTCCTAGAAGTTCTTAAACCCCACTCCCAAGATTGGGGGAGTGGTAGGTCCAGTGGGAACCTCTCAGCACCCCCCATTCCAGGCCTTGAGGTGCCAGAGGAGGGCGGGTGCAGGAGGAGGAGCAGCTGATTCATTCTTCACCAGAAGAGAGGAGGGAACAGAACCACCTGAGGAGGAGACTCTTTCTGGTCGTCCTCTCATAAAAATGCTAGTTACTATGAAGCACTCTGGGATGACATGGCAGTACATCTGAAGAGTATAACTTGTACTGTCAATTACTACTTCCACCAAATTGATCACATTAAACAGTGACCTTGGTGCTTTAAAGTCTAAATGCATCATTACTGCTCTAGATTTAATGGTTTTTGGAATTGTGAAAAATTGACATATTAAAACTATATATTAATGAATGATTGGTCTGACTTTTTTTCTTAAAAGTTTCCCATGGTGTTAAGAAGGTTGAGAACCACTGCTTTAAATCATGATTGAAGAACTTTATTAGCCGAGGCACACAAACTACTTTCTTGTTTTTCACATGTTTAAAAATTAATGACCCATTCCCCTTGTGTATGGTGGGTTTAAGAAAACAATAACAACAAAAACCAGACATGCACTACTACTTGGCCCAGAAAAGTGGGTGAATAGAATTTTGCAAGGCTGCATTAAGCAAATTATTTTTATATTTGTCTCAAATACTTTGGGCGGAAGCTTGTTTCTGTGTAAACATGCTTGAATTGTTACAAGGCAATTAAGTTAAATATCACTCCTGATGCTCTAGTTAATCTGAAATTCTGATTAAAACATAAGGCTTCTTCATCTATTAAGGTTGCATTTAATAATGAAAATACTTGGTATAAACTCTTCCTATATCACATTTGGGTATTGAGACTCTTTCTTCTGGTACACATCTTACTTGTGGACCTCTAAACATTTCAGGCAAAAGTTGAAAAACACTTGCTAGGTGAATTGGCTAATAACTCACTCATTCTGAAGAGGTGTGCAGGATATTGGATGTGTTCATATGCTAGACAGATTGAACAGATAAATTCAGTCTTTTAGGGAACTTCAGGCTTTGCCAGTGAGAAGAGTATCAATTGCTTGAGTGTGCCAACAGATGCATCTGAAGCCCTCAGAAAAAGTCCTTTCTGGCAGTTTTCCTGTTTGGCAAAGCAGCAGCATTGCACTAATCCAAATATTGATTTTGAAGTGGTAGATTTACAATAATGGATTGAGGCAGGAAGGCTCAAGCTTGTCTTGACTGAGTCTATAATGGAACATCAGGCTTTTAGCAGATATTTATTTACATCTCTAGAACTGCTGTAGGCATCTGATTAGCCCTTTCCTGTTATCTTCTGACACTTAACAGCTTCATTTCTCCTTTCCACTTTAATATTAAATGCATATATACAGCCAGCTGTCCTAGAAAATGCCACTATTGATCCAGCAGGGGAAAAGGAATCACTGTTTTCTGTGGCTCATTGGTTTATCTCCATGCTCAGGCCTGGCTCAGAATGCTCCCATGTCTGTTCTTACAAGCTGTTTGAGATCATGCCTGGTTGGTTTTCAGATGCAAGCCCTCTGAGGAAAACTAGAGTGCCACTGGAAGTGCTGGTGATCCTTGCACTCTGACATGGTATACTTACGGCCTGTCACCTTGCTGTGGTATTGTGCTCTTGGGGGTGCTTGCTTTCTTCCAGCTGTCCTGACCATACTCTGCCCTTGGTGTCATGCACAAATTCCAGTTGTGATGATTACCAAAACTCTTCTTTAAATTTCAGTCTGTCATCATGGTGGTATATCTTACAAAAAATGTGTGAGTAGTGTGGCTTGTGTGCTGTTGCTGGGTTTCAGCAATGGGTGGAATGATTCCTGTTTAGAGGTGCTTTAGGGGCTTGTCAGATGAGGTGTTGCAGCCAGTGCCTTGTTTAGTATCTTAAAATTATGTAACAGTTTCAGAACAACCAATTTACCAACTGCCTTGAGTACAGTAGTTTCTCTCTCTCTCTCTCTCTCTCTCTCTCTCCTGATCTGTGCATAAACTCCAGGTTACATGGCATACTACGGCTTTTCACACACACAGGGGTACTTAATTTAACTAGATAAATGCTAGATAATCACCTGCTTATTTCATTATATGCCACACAATGTAAGATCCTTTTCTGTTACAGGATTTTGATGCAGCTATTTATTATCCTATTCATAATAATATCTATGCAAATAACAGTTAAATCCATTTTTAAAAACCCCTCACATTTACATACATGTAAAATCTATGGCATCTGAAGACAGGGCTTTGTAAATCAGAATTCACTGTGTAAAGTTGTGTTCACAAATGAAGGTTGTGCTTGCTTTTTGTTGCATTGGCTTTCAATCTTGTGTGTGGTTTACAGGCTACTTTTTCTCTAACAGGGAATTTCTTACTTCTGTTTTCCCCTTTGTATCTCTGTAGCTGACACAGAAGATGTGTGCATTGTGGAGAGGCTGTTCTCCAGTAGCTTGGTGGCCATAGTTAGCCTTAAAGCCCCACGCAAGCTGAAAGTCTGCCACTTTAAGAAGGGGACTGAGATTTGTAACTACAGCTATTCCAATACAATCCTGGCTGTCAAGCTCAATAGACAGGTAAGTAATACTGTTTGGGTGTAGAGATGTCTCTTGACAGGCCGAGGGGTTTTGAACTGCCAACTACTATTTCCCTCTGGTGGCAAAAAACAGTTTGAAACTAATTTAAACTTCCCTGCTCCTAGTTGTGGAAGGGTTTAGATAATTAACATCTTAATTTGTGTGAAATTCTGCTGAGCATGAACATTGTTGTGAAACATCCCCCAGGGCTTCCTTCTCAATAATTGATTAAAGAATTACATAGGAGTTCCCTAAACGTAATGCTTTCTATATGGCATATATTGCAGGAGTTGTGTGAGTCTTTGAAGGTTTGAGGACTGTACTAGTTAAACAATAAATCATAAGTACCAGGGTGTGGTTGAAAGAAGTCAGTGCAGGTAACTCAGTTGTTGTATTGCTGTATTGTATATTGACACAACAGAGACTATACTAGCATAGCACCGTAGTGCAGATGCATACTACACCTACAGAACAGGGTCTTCTGTCTGTGTAGGAATACCAACTCCCCCACCAACTAAGTTAGCTATGTCAACAGAAGCTCTTCTCTGTCAACATAGCTGCACCTACACTTAGGGTTTTGTTGCTATAGATAAATCAGCCAGGGGTGTAGTTTTTACACCACTGGTTGATGTAGGTATGCCCCTATAACTTTTCAGTGTAGACCAATCATATAAAGAGGTGTATGTTGACTCAGCTTAGTGTTAATTCTTCCATTCAACTCAGAAATGGTTAGCACTGAATTGGACAAGGACTGTTCACCTCTGTTTGAAAATTGCCTAATATATTTTAGACACAGGATGTGGTAATTTGTAAGAAATATACAAATTATTTTAATATATTTAATTTATTCTTCTTCTTCCCCCTTCTCTAGAGGCTGATAGTATGCCTAGAAGAGTCTCTGTACATACATAACATACGAGACATGAAGGTGCTGCATACAATCAGGGAGACGCCCCCCAACCCTGCAGGTGAATATCTATTTAGGGGCATATTTAGTTTAAGAAAGACATGGAATGTATGTCTCTTTCATTATGTGCGATTCCATGTTTCTTGCAGGAAATTGGCTAGAACTCATTAATAACATCTTTAGTCCCACTTAAAAGTGGGGTTAGCTGTTAAACCCTGAAGTAGCAGTTTCAAAGGGCACTGAACCTGCCCGGTGACATTAGATGGTTTTTAAGAATTTTCTTTGCGTTCATTCAATCACAACTCTCTGCTATCCTATGTGAAACTGTTTTTATTCAGTATCTTCTTTTCCTGGTCTGATTTAAAAAAAAAATTTCCTAGGGATATTATTCAGACTTGATCATTACTGAACAGTGGAGAAACCATATGAGCAAGATGTCACCAGAATTTTCATTGCAACAAGTAAAATGCATCCGTAAAGAGAATGTTTTAGGTATCGTCAACTGTGAACCCAGGAAATTCCTGGCTCTTCATCACAGTTTCTGTACCTTTCATATAACTATTTCTGTCTTACATTCATATATCACTTCTTAAAAGTGTGGCAGTTGGCTTTGAGATTGTCCAGCCCCTATCCCATTTAAGTCAAACCTTTCTGAGGACACTGGCTTTGAATTAAGTTTTGATATTTTGTAGCTTGAAATGAATATAAAACTAAAAACCTCAGATGGGTGAGTTTTGGCCTCTGCTTCTTTAATCTTTTTCTTTGTTTATCCTTCATAGGCTTGTGCGCGTTGTCAATAAACAATGACAACTGCTATCTGGCCTACCCAGGAAGTGCGACCATTGGAGAGGTGCAAGTCTTTGACACCATCAATCTGGTAAGAGTCCTTGTCAGTGCTACTGGAACCTCTAAAGAGGATGTGTTTTTTGTATGTTTGTGTGTGCACGTGTGTTTTTGTCTTTTTGTTTTGTTTTTGGTTTTTTTGGAGATTTGGCTTAATAGACTCAAAGAGGAGTTAATGGAAACTCAGATTACTTGAGATCATTATTACGAGAGGAGGTCTTTTACTGTAGTTGGTCTGTTACTGAAGCTGGACAGAAGGCGGCAGAACACAGTAAAGGGGTAATGCTACAGTTGACTAGTGCTTAGTGTTGAGTATTAAACGAGATTGAAATAATTTTTCCTTATTTTGTATCTTTTGTACTGTCAATCATTTTTTATGAATGGTGTTAATGTTTTAATGAAGCTGTACAGTATATTACCAAGGCTAAAATAGATAATGTACATTAGTTTGGTTCTCCTAAGAAATCTAGCCCTGGGTTGTAGGAGTGTGTGTTGTTTTGTTGTCTGTACTATAATAAATTCTATATTTTATTGGCTTATTCTTGCAGAGAGCTGCTAATATGATCCCAGCTCATGATAGTCCATTGGCTGCATTGGCCTTTGATGCAAGTGGCACTAAGCTTGCCACAGCATCAGAAAAGGTAAGTGTTGATTTTAGCTGTAACTATATGGACCAGAGTGAACTTTACTTTGTAGTGTTTCAACATGTTTCACAGGTACCAAAAAGGGAGGTTGGTGGTATAATTAAAGCTCTACATTAGGAGATACTGATATTAGTGTATACAGTTTCCATCCTGTAAAATATTTGGTAACAAGGCTTTTTAAATAAGTCAATTACATCTGACATTCCCCCCATCAGTGAAGTACATTTATTGAAGGTTAGCTGTCTTGCGTATTGTTAGGAAAATAGAATCATAAAACAGAAACAAGACAGTAAAAGTCCTAGTGGAATAGAGAGAAGCGACTAGCCTATATCTGGCACAGGCAGACAACTTCTGTCTGAATTGCACAAATCAGCCCTGGCTCATCTCATTTTGTATTAGATTGGAATATTACACTCTCAGAACTGAACTGACATGCATACCGTTTTTTCTATCAGGCAATGTCATGCCTACGAGGTAGTGCTAGTTGCATTTCCTTTCCACGAGGAAAAGAAAAACTTAAGTATTCTTAGAAAGGGAAAAGGCTCCTCCATGATGCTTAACTCCTTCTCTTTAACTTCGTAGGTCAGCTATTAAGCCCATCCTCTTTCTGCTTTTCCCACCATCTAAAAATAAATCCTAAGGATAAATGTGACTGTTCTGTGCTGGATGCCTCTTATCTGGTGTGCAGCAATTGTGACAAGAATTGCAAAATATGAACTGCTTTTGATGGAACTCTGATCGTTGTGCACGCTAACTAGAGTGAGAACCACAAAGCAAGTATTTAAATTGAGGAATGAGGCTTGGTTTTTTTCTTCATAGGGGACAGTGATCCGAGTATTTTCCATTCCAGAGGGACAGAAACTCTTTGAATTCCGAAGGGGAGTGAAGAGGTGAAGTTCAAAAAAGCTCATTCTCTGAAGCTCGTTCCTTGCGGTAGATTTCCAGTGTATTCTGTAGTTCACCTTTTGTATAGCCATGAGTCATAGTAACTGAAGTAAAGTTTATGCTTCACTACAATTGAGCCTAGATCCCTTAAAGTTACAGGCCAGGTTTTTGAGACAGCAAGAGAGAGAATATGGTGCTCTGCAGCTCTTTTTGACTTGACCAACAGCCTGCCGCCTTTGCAAACCTCTGAAATATTCCCAGTCTAAGACACTCCAGCACACTGACAATCTGTATCAATACATAACCAGCCAGGCCAGGTATAGCACTACAGCTTGTGAGGGAGTAATGATGCTGGTGTTAGGAAAGAGATCTTTCCTGTTCCCAAGATTTGTGAGATTTAGTTCTGATGTCTGAACTACTGAAGGGCTTTAAAGATTTAATGCTGGTGTTTGTGTCCAAAACTGAGTTCAGTCATTGGACTGCTGAGCTATATTTAATATATTAGTATTAATCACTGACCATTTTGCTGATTATTGGCCAGTATGCCAAGAGATGCTAGAGTTAGCATTCTTCTGCCTTGCAACTACAATTTTTAGGCTATCCTGACTTTTAGGATGATTTCTAACTAATCTCTTGCCCCTGCTCCCCACCAACTCAATCAGAATAGACTAGAGAATACAAGAAGTTCAAATTGGGCCAGGTGTTCTCCTGTCGAGTAAAGGAAATGGGAAACACAAAATGTCTTGCTCTTACAGCTTCTCATGATGTATCAAGCCCCCCAAAGGCCTTGCAACAAGAAAAGGAAGCAAAGGCCGGACTTCTAAAGTAGAAAAACTTATTTCAAAAGCTTCAGGCAATAGAGAGTGTATGCAACAGACTTGCAATATAGAGAATGCAAAGGAGCAAAACAGAAATCTTGAAGTATGCTTTTGAAAAAATGGCATACATGCTGATACATTTACTTCATTATAAAGCATCCAAAACTGTTCTCCCATTTAGGGAGAATGTATTTGCACCCAACTCTTTTCTGCAATGTGCACATTTAATACATAGCTGATGAAGAGCTGCTTTAAATTTTTCCTTTTATTAGTTTTAAAATTAGTATTTTTTAGAATTAAAAAAATTGAACATTTCTGGATGCTTAACACATGCACCTGGTAATCTCCTTTTGTGTGGTGGTGCATTAATGCCTTTAGGAAAACCAGTACTCTTTCACTTCACAATAATTTGTTACTAACTACTCCCATTATGAAGAGACATCGCTGAGTGTTAATACTAAACTACTGCAAAGTGAACTAAATCTAAAGGTGGGAAGAGCAATCACACTGAACTTTAAGTGTACATCCCTTCTACTACATATCTGTAGTTGCTGTCATCTGAACATTCTTTCAGAGGATGTGTAAATTGGTCACTTGGGAGTTTATTTTATTTTGAAGAATGAGGGGGGTGGTTTTTATGCAAAGTGCCCTTGTTGCCAAGAAGGCTAACAGAATATTGGGCTGCATTAGGAGGAGCATTGCCAGCAGATCGAGGGAAGTGATTATTTCCCTCTATTTGGCACTGGTGAGGCCACATTTGGAGTATTGTGTCTAGTTTTGGGCCCCTCAATACAAGAAGAATATGGACAAATTAGAGAGAGTCCAGCGGAGGGCAATGAAAATGATTAGGGGCTAGAGCACATGATTATGAGGAGAGGCTGAGAACTGGGCTTGTTTAGTCTGCAGAAGAGAAGAGCAAGGGGAGGATTTGATGGTGGCCTTCAACTACCTAAGGGTTGGGAGGGGGAAAGATGGAGGTTGACTGTTCTCAGTGATGGCAGATGACAGAACAAGGAGCAATGGTCTCCAGTTGTAGTGGGGGAAATCTTTTTCACTAGGAGGGTGGTGAAGCACTGGAATGAGTTAGTTAGGGAGGTGGTGGAATTTCTATCCTTAGAGGTTTTTAAGGCCCAGCTTGATAAAGCCCTGGCTGGGGATAATTTAGATAGGGTTGGCTCTGCTTTGAACAGGGGGTTGGACTAGAAGACCTCCTGAGGTCCCTTCCATCCCTAATCTGTGATTTTTATGGTACCTGTTATGATTTTTAGAATATTAAGGATGGATCTGAACTCTTTTTTTTCAGATCTACTTGCTAGCCCTTCAGGGGTTAAAATAAGTGAACAGTGATGGAGGTCTTACTGGAATCTGGCTTTAACTAAAAGTCTAATTTTGAGATCTGTACATGTTTTCATAAACTGCAGAATCTTAATTTCATAGCTTTGATTGGTAATGTCATTGCTGATGCAGTGTAATTTTTACATTGTACTTAAATCTCACTCAATTTTCAGATGCCATTAATTATGAACAGGTGACAATCTGCTTTATGCAGTTTCATCAAGAGGTCAGAAGCAGAGAACTTTAAGGAGCAATTCCTTTCCTCAGACTTCTCCATCTACATAACAAATGTACATTATAATAAAGTATTAATATATCATTAGCTCAAAGCTGTTCAAACAGGGGGTTTTGTACACCAATGTCACCAGAAGCTTCTGACTAAAAATGCTTATCAGTTGTGTATATATAGTCTGTCTTTTACAGCAGTGACAAACAGGGTCTTGTACTTAACCTTTGACTATACTGACATTCATTGAAGGCTCTGATATACTTCCAAAACCTTCAAAATAAATTTTGATTTCCCTTACTTCTCAACATTAGAAGTATGCTTTTTTGTGAAACGAGTGTAAACCTAAAACATTCACTATAGATGCAAAAATCCTCATTAATACAATTAAAATCTAAAGGACCCTTTGACATTTTTCATAAATTAGTTTTTGCTTTGCTGTGTCATTTTAAACTGAAAATATCCACAGGGACTAGATGGAAGCTGAATTCTAGGTAGCAGTTGTGGCAGATAAAACCCAACTAACATGAAACCACTCTTTCAATCACCCAGGCTCAATCTTGGTGACCTCTTCAAGTCTTCCCTTTTCCCTTTCCTTTTCACACTCTGTGCCTTTCAGACCACCAAAGACAACACTGGTAGACAATCCTATAATAAACTATATAAAGAATTATTAAATAGGAAAAGGAAATCAAAGTTATTTTACAAGGTTAAAGCTGGTAAATGTAACTCATGTATATAAAATCTTAAGTTTCAAAAGCTAATAGATGTTTCTATAATCAGCAAGTTCTGTATGTTCTTTTAGGGGCTAACCCAGGTTAAGCAGCTGAGGATCTCTTGCCTATGCCTGGAAAAACCTTGCCTTCCAGATTCCAAGCTGCATAGGGGTACCTGTTTCCTTTTGTTTGGGGGCTTCTCTCCCTTTCCTGCCATGTGCTCTGAGCTGCAACCTCAGTTTATAGGAGGAGTCTGCTTGCATGACACTCTTCACCAGGCGGAGGGGGAAGAGAGAGGGAGAACAACAAGCTGCTTTTGTCCTCTTTAACATCCCACAATAGTTAGTTTGGTATTAATGGACATTTCCTGTTGGGAAGGACATAGTACCTTCTGTTGAAGATCAGCTGTTCACGCTAATTAGTCCCTTTCTTGTCTTGTGATTTATGGAGTCAGATTTCACAAGAGAACTGCTCAATTATTACTTTACAGTATGGATACAGATGTTTATAAGTGAGTTTAGTGCATGAAGCAGCTCCACAAGCATTCAATAGAGTCTAAATACTAAACCCATTCTTATAATCCCTATTTTAACAATATTAACACACAGGTGAGCCTGAGTGATTCCAGCTATGTATTTTTCATTGCTCAGTTGAGACATGGAGACCCATGCATGAACTGACATCTAGTCTGCCAGCATCACACATTCTTCACCCACTCTTGCTCTCTTTCATACCCCCCTCTGTGCCTGGAATGGCTTCCAATTGAATGTATAATAGGCTCCCTCCTTTCCGAAGCTTGCCATTTAGTATTGTACTTGCTCTTGCCTTTAGATTAGAAATTCATTGGTGCAGTTATTTGACGCAGGTCAATTACTGTAAAATGTCTGGTATAATTATGGTACTGTGTGTGGCTGCACTAAACTACAGTATAAAACACTAGAATCCCTTATTTTAAATATCTATCCAAGTGTTTGGTCTCCATGGTCCATTCAGTTCTTGGCATCTCTTGAGTCTACCAAACACAGTTCACGAAAGCCATCAAGTTCACATTTGGGGCACCCTCCGATTTCATGATTGGAAAATAACATGTAAATAGCTGATACTCATCTTATTTTCACACTTCTCCAAATCTGTAACCATTTTGATTCCAATAAGTCACTATATGGTACAATACTGCACTTTCTGTGATACTTAGCCATGCAGTTGCTTTGGGCTTTATGTAGAGACGGGTAGACTGAATTTGGACTCTGATGCCCTCCAATTCCCATCTATGGTAGATAGCTAGGGAGCTGAGCCGATGTCTCAGTTGAAGTCCAGTGGATAATTGGAAGTCCAAACTCAGAAGCCTGAGATTTTGTCTCTCCTTAACTGAATCAGGAAATGTCATCAAAAAGAGTTCAGAAAGTTCTCTCTAGAAATGTTTTCCCTTTTCTGACTCTCACAGGGCAGTGCACGCAGGCTTTAAGTATGGTTATGCAAGTCCTTTGGAGACCTTGGCTTAGATATGAATGATCTGTAGGTCTCCAAATATGAGACTGAAAAAGGAAGCTGTCTTTTTCTACCTGTCTGCAACATTTCCAGAGTATTTTCCTGGTCTGTGCAATGCACTTAGTTTAATGATGACTGAAAAGGGCTGAAGATATTCAGTAACAAAAACTCCTATATGCTAGTGTGGGGAACTAATATTCCCATTTTAACGGCAACTCATGAGCTCTGTTTGACTTAATGATAACTTTTCTCCATTTCCCAGTTAGCACAACTCTAGTGTGTAGAAATGTATGCGGTTACTTTCTTTTCTAGGTGTGTGAGCATCTGCTCTTTGGCCTTCAGCATGGATGGCATGTTTCTCTCTGCGTCCAGTAACACAGAGACAGT
Source organism: Mesoclemmys tuberculata (assembly GCA_007922155.1). NCBI lineage: Eukaryota > Metazoa > Chordata > Testudines > Chelidae > Mesoclemmys > Mesoclemmys tuberculata. Next base: position 23,483,714 of record ML675626.1, read on the forward strand.
GCACATCTTCAAACTCGAGACTGTGAAAGAAAAGTAAGTTTCAGAGATGTTCTAGATTTGTTCAAGAAACAGCCTTTTTTTGGGGGTGGGGGAAAGGGACCATCTGGATAAATTCTCAGGAGCTTGGACACTTTTTTCTTTTGAAAAACCCCTTACTGCTAGGGGCATAGCAAGACAATTGTGAATCAGATGGCTGAATTCAGCTGCTGAGATACATCTCTCTGTAAATAAAGTAATTTTGCTGAAGAGAAGTTAGAATGTCCTTAGGAGAAGAATGTAAATGTGTGTAATCACATATGTGCCTTTTACTATACAAAGTCAGTCCTCTCCCCCAACTGCGTGCATCATAGTACTGACATTCAGATGCATGTAGCATCCTACAAGGCTGCAACTTAAAACACTTATCGTTTGTGTGGGTGAGAGCATGGAGCATGCTAACTCTCTAGATTATCATTTCAAAGGTGACTTGCAAAGGGAATTTGGGTTTGTGCCCAGTCTGCTGTTTCTTGATGCGTAAAGGAGTTTTCAAAAGGGTTTTCATGCAGGGAAAATTGATCTTTATATTAGAAATTCAGAAGTTGTTTGCTGTTGTCTGAGAGACTTCATGGATAATGGATTATGACACTAGATGAATAAGAATAAAACTTGATTGAGAATGGAAGTGACTCTTTTTATATTCAGGTTGCTTAAACTTTTGTTTTTGCACTTTGTAATGCAATTTATAAATAGAAAAAATGTTAGCAATTTAACATCTTACCCCTTCAATAAAGGGCAATGAGCGCTCATAGTACATGCAACTTCCCGTGAGAAGTCCAACAAAAATAGAGGATACCAGTCTTACCAGTAGTGTTATTTCTAAGGAAAAGAGCCTTTGTAAATCATAAAGTAAAAAGACCACCAACAATCCTTCTCCCTTTGCAGGTTGTTTTTAATGTCAGAGTACCCAACAGAATTCAACTTCTCTCTCTTCCTCCTGAACTTTAGACCTCAGGAAGAACCCACTACGTGGACAGGTTACTTTGGAAAAGTGCTGATGGCCTCCACAAGCTATCTGCCCTCTCAAGTTACAGAAATGTTTAACCAAGGCAGAGCATTTGCTACAGTCCGCCTGCCATTCTGTGGACACAAAAACATCTGTGCTCTTGCCACGTGAGTAAGGGGCTGAGGGTTTCTTCTGCACATGGTGGGCTGCCAGTATCAAGCAAAGGAAGTGCTGATAGTGTAGATAAGCTTGTCTAGCTTGTCAGGTCACACATCTCACCTATAGTAAAACGAGTAACGTATAGAACACATCAAGAGTTGGATTGTCATTTGATAACCATTTCCAAGCTTCCTCAGGCACAAGAAGTGTGTGGGAAAACTAATTTTTCATAGCCCAGTTGCAACAGAAGGCGTAATGTTTCTTCAAGGATGATTGCGGCATTAATTGCTTCTTAAATGAAATTTTGTGAGCTTCCAGAAATCCTTGGTGAAGGAAGGGTGTTTAAAAACTGACTGACCTACAATATTCATTCCCTCTTAGTGCTGAATGAGATGCTAGTGCATTTGGTATTAAGTTGTTGTGTTAGACAGTCCTGAGTATCCAATATAGAAGACTTTAAAGGTAATTGCAGACCCCAGATTTGGCACCTACCTAAGACAGGCTCTTAAATTTGGGTAAAAGTATAGCATTCATGAGTCATTTTTAAACTATACATATTGTAGTCTTCATTCTATCTGAACCAAAAGTGGAGCATTTGGCACAACTATCAAAGCAATAAACTGCAGTATTAAATGTGTTTTGTGGGGAATTAATAAATTTGTGCTGATCTACTCAACGTTATAGGTTTCATTTTACATTTAATAATACTTCATCTGCTCTCAAAGCTCTTTACAGACATTAAATAAGCCTTACCTCACACCTGTGTGATAGGGAATTATTATCACCATGTTGGATGGTGAAATGGGGTGCCACAGCAAGTGAGGAGCAGAGCTGGTAAGCGGTACAGTGTCTGCTAATTCCTTGTCCCCTTTAGCCATTAAACTCTGCCTTCAGGTGTGAGTTCATTGATGTACCCAAGACCTACACAGATGGCTCCTTTTAATACCAGTGGTAGTTTTATGCCAACGTTAATTTTGGCCATCATGGGAGCCCTGCATATCTAGCTTATGAGCAGTAGAGAAGCGAGCAAGTGAATGGAAAGTGATCACTTAGAAACCTCTATTTTATGCTGGTATAAAATGGTCACATTCCTAAAACTTGATCTTCAGTTTCCTCTCCTAATCTCGTCTAGAATCCAGAAGATTCCCCGTTTACTGGTTGGAGCTTCTGATGGGTACCTCTATATGTACAACCTGGACCCCCAGGAAGGAGGAGAGTGCACACTAATGAAACAGCACAAGTAAGTCCAGACTAGATCATCCCTGTGTGTTTGTTGCATTTATTTTTCTAATATAACTGGGCTGACAAAAATCTCTGAACTTATTTCCACTTGCTGAACTCAAACCTTAGAGCTCATTTTTCTATTGATATTTTCAAGACCGGTTGCATGAGTGAGTAGCCTTTAGAATCTCCGTGCTTCTTCCTTCCTAGTAACCGTTACGTTAAGCATACTTTTTGCAGCAGAAACTTAATGCTGTCTGATTACAGTCAAGAATCAATCTGCTGTTAGCCTATATTCCCATCTCCTGCCACTCAGCCGGCAGTCCAGTTACTTTGACACGAACATGAAATATGTGACACCTGACACACTTCATCCATCAATGAGAGAACTTTCCCAAGTTGGGGAATCCTCATTATTCCCATTTTACAAATACACAAACTGGCTCACGCATTGATATATAATACCACCGGACAGACTTACTTATAAGATGTCTTGTCAGTAGGCTGGCCTCATGGCTTATTTAGTAGTAGTACTGTCGATTGGTTCAAGAGAGATCCGGGCTGATAGTTTTAGAAAGCATTCATAGATTTTAAAAAAAGAAATTTTTTAAGGCCTTCAGGGCACCATCATGGTCACCTAGTCTGACCACTTACATAACACAGACCATAGAACTTCACACAATAATTTTTACATCAGGGCCATAACGTCTTTTGGGGCTAGAGCATATCTTATTTCAAAAAACAAAAAAACAATCATGATTTAAAGTCTTGATGACGTGGATAATCCATCATATTCCTTATGTGAATTATTCTACTGGTTGGTCCTCGTTGCTTTAAAATAAAAATAAAATTTTGCACCATATTTCTAGTCTGAATTTATCTAGCCTCAGCTTTCAGCCGTTAGACCTGGTTATGCCTTTGGCATCATCTGGATGATTTGTCTTTAATGTTTATGATGAGAAGTGCAGTCCACCAAACGCTTTCCCTACAATTCTCTGGAAGGTTGACAACTCTATCACAATGCAAGCGATGTGTGGCATTGGAGATTGAGAAACTGATTACAGTGACCAAAGACATTAATAAAATACCTTCAATATTACACGTGTGATCTCTTACATGCCTAATGTGGAGGTCTTGCACAACTGTCCTGTGAGCATATTGGCTACAGTTGTATTGGTGATTGTTACTTGAACCACTTCTGCTCATCTAATCTCTCTCTCTGCTCAATAGGCTAGATGGCAGTATGGAGCCAGCCAATGAAATTTTAGAATCTGCATCGCATGACCGGCCACTAGTAGCACAAACATACAGTGCTGCTGTGACGAAAGGTACTTACGTGCCTTCATCGCCCACAAGACATGGTGAGGATAATGCTGGAAAACGGGGAGAATGTGATTCTAAAGATGACTCTATCCCAGATGGTTTCTTGTGCTCTTCCAAGTTTGGGCCTGTATCTTAGAGACTGTAAATCTGTTATGAAGCATTTGTTTCATTAGTTACAGTGGGAAGAAAGGGTAGCTGTTAAGTGACTCTGAGAGCCACTTTGGAAGCTTCACTGGGCAGATAGTTTGTTTTTGCTACTTTCTGGACAGAACTCAATATTGAACTGTACTTGGATATCATAGTAACGTGCCGTGGATTATGACATTTTGTTAATTTAGTGTTGGGACAGACACTTTGTATGGCTTTTTCACATCATCGGGACTGCAGTCCTTGTTTTGTAAGTTGCAGAAGGCACCCCAATATTTCTGTTGCCGTCATTGTGAACTTTTTCACTGTCCCAGCATATGTCACCAATCTGACATGTAGATTAAATATGTACTGGCTTAGGGGAGACCAGTATTTTAGGATTCCCTAAGTGAGTGGAAACCAGGCATATAATTAATATAGTAGGAGTACCCTCAACTCCTGCCAGTGTGCCACCCACAAAGAAGATTTAGTGCTGGAGATCACACACTTCTCCTTCCCAGGGAGAATGCTGGGGTGACAGCAGCAGCATCTGAGGAGAGGGTCAGAATTGTCAGCCCACCTGCTCAGAACAAGAGAATGTGCTCGCTTAAATTTCAAAGCCTGATTATGGCCTCATCAGCAAATCTTGGTTTTAAAAACCACTGACTTGTGATGAAGCCAGATATAGGATGGCAGTGCTGCTCCTGCAGATAGTGTCTTGTACGTCAGCTTGTAAACTTGCATCAGGAGCTTTCTTGCATCCAAGCTTCATTTTCTGTTACTGATCTTCAAACACTGTCACTGTGTCTCTGCAGCCTATACAGAAGATCTAGGGGCAGTGGGTGGAGCTTGCCTAGAAGATGAAACCAGTGCACTGCGATTGGATGAAGACAGTGAGCATCCCCCCATGATTCTTCGGACTGACTGAACTTTTGTCCTGTGAACTCACTCCTAAAGCAGAGAACACTGGCCTGATGTTTCTTGAGGAATCTCGTGTTATGCTGCTATGAATTTTGGCATGAGTTGGGAGAGAGGATGACAGACTCCAAAAACAGTTTTAAACGTTGTAGCTGTAGTCCTAATTCTATATGGTTTTCAGTTCAGTGGCTTTTAATCTTGCTTATCTACTTTAGCTGTGTGGTTTTGCTTTTTTTCGTTGTTGTTGCCAAAACTTGCTGTTTGTGCAGCCCTCAGAACCTACTAGCTTTGCATGCAATCATGTGCCAAGCAAGCATAGGAGAGAGAAACCACTTTATAACAAACTCAAGTTTGTATTTTTATATATGTATATAATACTGAGCATATATAAGGAAGGAGTGGAAAAGTGGTCTGGATGCTGAGGCTGGTTCTGCACTGACAAAGGTCCAAATGGTTTCCTGTGCATTGGCTTGCAGGCATGCCTGGTGACCGACATGCAACCTTTAAGATGCAATGTCCTATTTCTTGGGTTTCCCCTTCCCTGAACCTTTTGGTTAATTAAAATTCCTTCTGAACGTTGCTTATTTGTGGGAGTGTTCTATTTGTTGGGATGGGAGGCCTCTTTTCCTGACTGGAATTTCTTCTTTCCCCAAGAATATGTAAGATAGAAAGTGCCTGTGTTGGAAAACATCTTAAGGGAAAGAAAGCTAGGAAGAGGTAGACAATTACTGTTTTGTGATGTGTTCATCTATTCTTGCTATTTGGAGCTGTCTGTCTTTAAGCCAAGTTAGCCAATATGCTGACTTAGAAGAGGTGTTTCAGGTTAATAACTTGGAAAGCACTTTCTTCCTCTGTTAGATCAGTTGTGTCCTGTCAGAGCAGCAATAATCTCTCATTTTATACCTGCTTTAATCCCTCAGAGCAAGGCCAGCACCTTCCTGCCGAGGACTGGATAGAGATTACTTCAGAATCTGTCAGCCCTATCCTTAAATGGCCTTAGGGTTTTGCATTGGGAAGATACAACACTCCCCTCTTTTTTTTTTTTTTTTTTTCTTGCCTCCATCTAATCTGGATTTGAGCATGCTGCATCAGTAATGAAGGTTCAGGAATTACGGAATGCTGATGTGGATTGTCATTTATATTCACTTCAGTTCCAGCTTTTGAGAGTTATTAATCTTCTCTCACAGGTTCATTGGATAACTAAACGACATTGTGTGTTGCCTCCATTTCCATCAGCTTGAGGAGCACTTCTGATGCACTGAAAGGGATGGTTGTCCTTTTGGCAGCTCTGGAATTACTGTTCTTGAATTGCTCTGACCCTGGCTAGGAGTGAACAAGGTGGGGCAGTGCTGCCATCTATTTATAATGTGCCTTTTACTAAATCTTGGCTATATTAGGTGAGCAAGATGATTACCAGAGCCTTTTGAGTGTGTGTGTTGCTTTCCTTAAACTGTAAGTTTCCTTTACCTTTCAGGTAGTGAAACTGATTACCCACCTCTTCCTCTGGCATTTCTTTAAAACAAACAACAAAAAACTAAACTGACTGGAGCAAAAGGGGAAGTCGTAAGTCCTGAAAGAAAACAGAACTAGGACTTCCTTGAGTGCTTTGACAAACTTAACTTTCCTAATGATCACGCAAGACTATGGTGCTGCTTAGATTTAGGATTTGCTACTATATATGCTGTTGAATAGGGGCCAGCAATGGCACTTTATCCCTAGAGCTCAGCGCAGGTAGCTGGGCTTCTGCTTCCTTTAAGAGAGCAGATGATGATGGTAGGCCCTTCCAAAGAGTCATATCATGTACAATCTTACCTGTAGTCATGCTGTTATTATAAAATGAAGCATGGTTAGTCAAATCAATTTCCTGGAGAAGAATCTTCCCCTTCTCTCCCATGCCCCAGATCATCTCATGTGTTGAGGAGGTGTCTGGCTTGCCTCTGCCCACTTTCTGAGCCCTCCACTGTTCTGGATATGTTGAATGAAGCAACTAGTTTAGGTCTCTCCAGTGGTCTCCTCTGTGTTCTGAAACATTGATATCTCATTAAATCTCCGAACTTCTAGCTCTGTCAGAAAACGAAACCCCATGAATAGAGCTTGTTGACATTTGTGAACTGCTGTGGGCTTTACTGTGGAACTTGCAACTTTAGTGAGGCCTGAAAATGCAAGTCATAACAAAGGCAAGCTCAGCAGGTGGTGTTGGTAAGCCTTATAACTACAGGAGACCTCAGATGGGTTCTGGATATGCCAGTTTTGATAAACCACTTGGAGGCTTGGCATAAATTCTAAGTTCCACGAGAAGAGGAGCACCACTGATGTATCCTATATCTGATAAAGGTACAAGCTTTACAACATTCGAGCTGTTACAGCACCAAAAAGTACTACCCTCCATTTCAATAAAGACTGAGGGAATTCCCTGACATGCTCTTTAAAAAAAAAAAAAAAAAAAAAAAGGTAGTGCTTGCATACAACACTCACAAAATACTAGAAATTCAAGATGTTCATAGTTAAGGTTCCAACACCAACCTTAGCTCTGCCCCTCTGCTTATCGTTGGCCTATAAGCTTGAGACCCCACACATTCTAGCTGTTTCCTATATATGCCGTAGACTACCAACTCCACCCATATTCTGCATACATATAGATGAATTGCTCACCAGAGACTCAATACTCAGCTAATTTACCCTTCTGCTACAGGCTGAAGGTGATAATTTCTAGTATCTTGACCCAACTTCTTGTGTAGTCCAGAGACTGTCCTAGCTCGGCCGGCATACCCCTATGGGCCAGAGAGACCACCCTACCTCACGCACCATCAGTGCTGTACCTACCTGTCCAATGGTCTTCCAAAGAATCCACTTTCAAGAGATCTATCTTTACCCAAACCACTCCACACATTACCTGGTCACAGACTCTAGAATATGTAATACCTCTGACTTTTTGGGGATGGCTTGCTTCTGCTTCTATCCCCAGGGGAAGGAGCTGGCTTGCATGTAGGTCCTGCTTAGCAACTGTTTGTCAGATAAAATGTGACAGCCATATCTCCCACCTGGCCCAAACTTAGGTCAGTCACCTGCTGTGATGTAAACAATTCAGGGGTTGAGAGACACCCATTGCATCTTCTGTTCCATTCCCCATTCAGCCTGGATCTTAAACATTGCACCAGCAGAAAAGGGAACCTGGCCATTGGAAACTGGCTGCTGACAAATTTAGGAGTTCTGTTCCACATAGGGCTTAATCCCAGATATACAAGGACCTGCCCAATAGTGACAATCCACATTTCCATCATGTATTGTCATATGACTAAGAAGTGTACTGTTGGACTTCCTACGCTACACCAGGCAGGTGGTGGTAAAACCTTGAACTGTGAATTTCCTGAGTTCCTAGTGTGTTTGTAGGGCTCATATTCTATTCTAATGTTCGAGAGGGCAATATGTTCTCACCATAACTCCACCTCTGTGGTTTTTTTTAAAAATACTGCACTTATCAAAAGCTTATTTTTAACAGTAAAGTTTTTTGAGGAAAGTGTCAGTGTGGTAAAATGTACGACCAAAGATAGTATGCTTGAGGGAGAATGTGCGTAGACTTGGAATTCTAAACTCAGGTGTTGCTAGGTTCTAGTGTTACTACTTCCCATTGAGTACCATAGGTAGAGGATGGACTGCATTTCAGCTACCTTCTGTTAACGTGTATGTAGAGAGCAAGTGTGCTTGTTCTGTGGCTGCTTTGGGATTGGCCAATTCTTGTAACTTTTCTCGCTTATTTTTGTTGAGTTCTGAACAAGGAGATGTTGCTTGCTTTGGACTCGCCCTATTGCATTGTTCCCATAGTATAATAGTAGGTAAATCTAACAGCTAAAAAGTAGCAGGCCATGGCAGAGGGGAGAAGAGGGCATTGTAGAATCATGAGAGGAAGTGGCAGGAGATCCGTAAAAGCTGCTGCTTTTTCCAGTTCAGCCAGGCACTGAAATACATGAGTAGACTCAATGACATCTGTTAGGCTCAAATTTAAGCACCTTGCTGAACTGGATCTTAGGTGAGAAGTTGCTTAGGACTAGTACCCTAGGACTAAATTCCCAGAAAGGAGTAGGGAAAAGCTATAGCATCTTTTGAACTGCCTCAGATTGCAATTAAACATCAGTTGGAGTAGGAACCTGAAAATGTTCCCTTAAGAACCTTAAGTATAATATCAGGAATTTCCAACTGAAGGGGAGATGTGACTAATTTACAACTAATAATTTTTTTTAAAAAAAGGGAGACCAACTGAAGAACCAACACCGCTTAATAATTCAGCCAGAGACCTAGGATCGTGAATCTGATCAGCAGAACGTTTCTCTACTGGGAATCTCACACTGTTTCCTTGGTTCTAATAGTGGCATCCGCACAAAAGATAACGTACATCAAGATAAAGTAAGGTTTTAAAATTTCTTTCCTAGAGGGTCACCTCAGCTACCCAGCATATTTTTCTGCTATATGCAGACCAGTTGCTACTGTCCTGCTCTCCAAAGCATTGTCTGGTCCTAATCACTGCAGTTACACAACTCAAAAACCCTGAACTGCTTTGAAAGTTTTACCCCTTACAGTCAAAACCCAACTGTCAAGAGTGCTGTAAAGTTTTGATTTAACCTATTAGCACTTGAGGTCAAGGCTTAAGTGTCTTCTCTAGATGTGCAAGCATAATTCTTCGTGTTTCTGGGAGTTACGCCATGTGTTGAAAGGAGATTAGACCCTTAAAATGCTAATACTGCTTGGGAAAGTGCTCACAAACGAGAGTTTGGCTCCTGGTGTGTGACTAACTCACTTCAAATTGCAGTTTCACAATTGAAGGCACTTAGCAACTTTTCATTTATGCATCTTTAATACTTCACTGGCACAGTCCATCTCAGTAAAATAGCAGACAACAGGTCTTCACTCTGCCTTGCAAGTAGCTACTTTTTCATGTCTGTTGTGGGTGTCTTGGCTCTATACTGTTGATCATATGGTAACTGCACATTTAGTCCTTACTTCCTTTGTATAGAATTTGATTCCTTTGTGGGAGGGTGGGGAATTTGATCATTGCTAGCGAAGGGAGTCAAATCCTAATCCTCAGATCCTGAATTTAAGGGAGTTTCTCGGTTATCTCCACCCAGTCAGATCTTTCCCTTTCAGATTTACTCCCTCACTTGGAAGAAGCTGCCTCCTGCAATGTCAATATGCTTCTTTATGTTCAATGTCTGTATAAATAATGGAAAAATCTGTTCACAATCAACATTCCACACAACCAAGTGTCCAGCTCTTATTGCTAGCCCATTGCTGTTTGAATTTTATAATTGCATAATCAATTAAACCTGTGTTGTGATATGTATTGTTGTCTTTATCATTCGTTGCATGAAGCTGGAGCCTGTTTGCTATATATGACTTTGTTCAAAAGAAAAAAGCGCTCGTTCTGATAAAGCTGTAGCTGATAAATCTACAGCCAGCGCTGTGCCATGTACTTACTGTTAGGGGATATTGTCCATGTCAGTGTTAACTTTTTTACGAAGCATTGCAAAGATCATTGTGAAGCAGTGCAGAGACACGTGGCAACTTTAATCACCTGACAGTTTTCTAAATACTTTTCTTCTGCCCTAGCTTTTCTCAGCTAGAAGAATCCTGGCAGGGGTTGAGGTGAAGGGGAATAGATCCTGCCTGACATTCACTGCCAGCTCACTGTAAATTTGTGGTGGTGAGACGTCCTCTGAATCAATCTTCCGCTCCCCTCCCTGATTCCACACAGGGACCTTTGTGTGTAAGGGGAAGAGGCAGTTCTGGCTGTTCTTCCACTCCAACCTAGGCCCCTTTCACATTTACATTTATATTTAGAAATTCATAAATTAAACCGCTTCATTTGTTAAATGAGAAATGGTTACATACTGGCATCCAGCCATACTGCAACAGCTGCAGTGCTACTGTTGCATAGTTAAGCCCTAAACATACTGAGCCTGGAGAAAAACGGGCTCTCGGGCTTCTAGAGGAGTCTGTTAGAATACTGATGCTATATTGGCGCATGAGAGTAGGGAGGGAAGCCGACTATATATACAGAGCATGGTTCCAAAGCACAAACAAAGAGAAACCAGGAAAAGGTAGCTTTCTGTTATCTTGTTTTAACCATCTGCAGTAAGGAACTTTCAGCCAAATGTTGTGTGCTGATCCTGTCCATTTTAATACACAAATGCTGTTCCTTTTTAGAGCCATAGTTGTGTGTATCCCACTTCCCACCCCCACCAAAATCCTCTGGCTATGCCTTTCCTGCAGGGAAAGTTAGAAATAAAAACAATGGATATAGTAGCATTAAAAGGGTGGCCTCTCTAAAATGTTTCTGGGTGGATTGAAGTATATTTCTTTGGTTTTTTGTATGCAATATTTCTTAGGTTCAATGGGGCAAACTGTGCTTTCAGCATTGGAGTGATGTGTTAAGAGAAACAAAGGATGTTGTCTTCCGGGTATCAAACTCCTGGATGCTGTGTAAAAATGTTTTCACACTAGATAAGCATCCAGGAGGTTTGTTGCAAGTCTGCAGAAGCCTTAGCGGCACACAGCTATCCATTTTGAACTACAGCCTTTACCAGGACTCTTTAAAGTGCATTATTTTTTTGCAAGCAGCTTTTCCATTTTCTCATTCTCTCTCTGCCACCACTTCCTTCCCGCCTGCATTCCTTAACAAAATTACAAAAAAGCGGGCATGTGTGCGTGTGTATGTTCAGTTGGGAGCTTGTGCAGACGCATATTCAGCAGTCGGGAGGATTACGTTTAATAAATTCAGCCCTTGAATTAAGCAATTCCATTGAAGTCATTGCCTTTGCACCTGTTTATGGCATTACTGAATCTGGCCTATTAAATCTGAATTCCCAGGGAAGAAGATGAGAATATTTCAGTCTCAGATTTATTTTATCACAATGAGCAAACTTAAACCCATTGTCTTTGCAAGTACATTTTACTTGCTTCGCACTGCCAATTAGTCTTTCATTCTCTCTCACCTTTAACGGTCTCTAGGCAGATTTGTAATTTGCAGGAGGGAAGTAAAATTTTGAGGATTCCTACCTCCCCCTTCCCCCCCTTAGTTTTGAATTTTTGATTCAGTTCCTTGATGTCAAAGCTTGTCCTTTCCTGAGCCCTTGAGTGCAGGATAAAATCTGTTCAGGGCAATACAACTGCTGAGGCTGTAAATTAGTCTGGTTGTATATACTGTGCTACAACTGTGAAAAGGCTGTTCTTGGGGAATTGGGGAATGTTCAGTAACAGGTACGTATTAAACCATGGGTAGAGTATAGGTGTGAAAAAGTCAAGGATGATGGTATCAGTCTTATTTATGCAAATGCTCTGATTTAGGAAACTTCTAATGCAACATAACACTTCACAGAGCGTAGGGGGTAATAAAAATGGGAGGTGCTGGATGAACTTTAGGCACAGGGAAGCATTGTGCCTTCTCTTCTGATATTGGTGCTGAGATTCAAAGCCTGTATTGGTATTGGGTATAGCTAGCTAGATAATTTTTGCTGAATGTTCTTCTGAGCGCTAGTATGGTGTAGCATTCATCATTTTCTCCATACCACATGCCTAACAAGCAACCCCTGGCCTCTGTCAGGGCTGGGACCCTTTGCACAGACAGTTGTGTGGCCAGATTTTAGACTGAGTTCTGCCAGGCACAAGGTTCCTTCAGCTAATTTAAAGGAGTAATGTGAATTAAATGGCATTCCATGCTTACCATTCCTTAGTTTATTTAAAACACACACAGATACACACATCTCACTGACTGCTTTAGTATCTTTTTATATTTTCCTGGTAAGTTAAGAATATCAAGTTGCCTAGTAGAGTTATATTAGATTTTTAAGACCAGGAGGAATCATTCCGAACATCTAGTCTGACCTCCTGGATAACAGGTTATAAAATTACATCAGTGATTGTGTTATGGATATCATCTACTAAAGCCTAGAGTGAGATCAGTAGTGAGATTGCAAACTGAGGGCCTGGAGCTGTACACTTTACTCATGAAGAATCCCACTCCGGTCAATAGCACCACACAAGTAAGAGTTGCAGGTTTGGGCCGTTACGCTGTAGTAGCCGGTTCCTTCTCTCTGTTGCACCACTGCAGGCTAACCCTTCCATCAATATGATACAAACCAGTGCATGATTTCTCCATAGTCCAGTGCTATGGATTTGACTGCTGTCTAAATGTTAAAAATAATTAAAACAAAGCTAGGCCTAATGGGCTGGAGATTGCTTGAGAGTCCCTACTGGCTAGGATCTGAAAGATTTGGCCTGCGGCTGGTTTTCTCTACTGCAGCAGAATACTTTATGGGGACACAGCTGCACTAGGATGAAAAATCTGAAGGCGAGAGAGCGAAGAAAAGGCAGCAATGCAAAGAGAGCCTACCTGAAACTGAAAAACAGCCTTTTGCTGCAGATGAAATAGAAAGGAAGATCAAAATAGCCTGCGGACTTGATAATATCTTTCCTGAATTTCTGAGTAACTGGGAAAAATCAGCAGACAATGGCTAGCCATCTTTCAAGCTAGATTTCTTGTTTGCAATGCTGTAGCCCTGTTGGTCCCACGATATTCGAGACCTGGGGGGGGGGACTGATGAGGTAATATCTTCCACTGGACAGGAGCTGGTCCAGTAAAAGATATTATCTCACCCCCTTCTTGACTTTCTCTTTAGATTTATACAGGAGAATAAAATACCTAAGATCTGGCACAGAGCAAAACCCTTGCCAAAACCTGAGAGATGTCGCTGATGCGCAGCAGTACCCCATCTCTTTGCTAAACTGCATGTACAAATTACTTCAAAGGCTTAGCCTTCAAAGAATTGCCCCTCCAGTTGATAATGTAAGTGTAGATCAAGCAGGTTTCAGACCAAACTGCAGTACCTGCAATCAAGTGCTGGCATCAGAATGGCTTCCAACCTACCTTAGAAGGGTTTCCAGTCCAGACAGAAGACAAGTGCCATATTCCTAGATCTTACTGTTGCATGTGACACAATGTGGCATACAGGTCCACTATAAAAACTGTCATTGATCCACAAACGTGGGTTGTCATGGCGGTGGAGATGTTGCTGAGAGGCTGCCAATTCCAAATTTTACCTGGACAGAAAAACAAGCAGCTGGAGATCCCAAAACAGCAATCTACCCGAGGGCTCCCATTTTGGGCACCGACACTTTTCAACCTCTTTACAAATGGCCTTCCCAACACCACTGCCAGGCATCTTATCTATGCAGACATTGTCTGTCTAGCAATACAGGATTTCAGTCACCTAAAAAGTCTTGAATGCTGACGTGAAAGAGATGGCCTACTACTGTAAAAGATGCAGACTTAAGCCCTAGTACCAAAAAGACAGTTTCCAGCCACTTCTGTCTATATCGTACAAAGGCCAACAACCAGCTCAACACCTTCCTGAATAGACACATGTTCGATCCTGACCCAAAACTTATGTATCTAGGTGTTATTCTGGACT